>OU015750.1:49867954-49884958 GCA_907169655.1 Acomys percivali
CTGCAGTGTGCCCTTCAGAGGGCTGCAGTGTGCCCTTCAGAGGGCTGCAGTGTGCCCTTCAGGCACTGATATTGCACTGTTCCTGGGAGGTAGCTCTTCCTAACAGTACTTAGAGAGCTGTGTTGGGCCTCTATGGCTTTCTCCCTGTGCCCAGAGGTAATTAGTTCCTGCCTTTGTCTTTTTCCTTCTTGTTTTTGTTTCAATCATTTAATGAAAACAGTTACTTTATTTCTGGCCTAGAATTGCCCACTTATCAGTTGCTAGCACATAGGACACTAACTGTATACATACATACATACATACATAATACATACATACATAATACATACATACATAATACATACATACATAATACATACATACATACGCCTTTCACACACACACACACACACACACACACACATGCATGTGTGTGTGTGTGTGTGTATGTGTGTGTGTGTGTGTGTACTCAGTTCTGGTGACCTTGATGTGATTTGTGGCTAACACTGATTTTCATATTTTCACAGAAAAGTTATTGATGCAAATCAAAGAGAAGCCTGGGTTTCTAATGACACCTACTGGGAGCTTCGGAAGGACCCTGGGTTTAGCAAAGTAGACAGCCCTGTTCTTTGGTAAACTGGAGACTTAGAGCTAGTCAACACACCACGCTCCGAATGAATAAAGAACTATGCACAATTAACGTTTCTTATAGCTACGCGTGGTTTCTGGGTCGACTGAAAACCTCCCATTTGCTTTTCTATTCATCTTTATAATGGATTTTCAAAAGTGCATTAGACAAGGCTCCTTACCACTTTTGGATCCTTTCTGTTTTGCTGCAACCATATTCCTTAAAAAAATAAAATCAAATAAAAAATAAAGCCCATGCTGTCCTCGGAAAGCAGACTAAAAGAAGGAGAATATAAAATCCAAAGTCTGAAGAGCTGGTGAAGCTCACACTGTAACCGGTGCTTCAAGCTGATCAGGAGAGTGTAAACTGACACAGCGCGCAGCCGGTCTGCTGTCTGCAAGCATCATCCCCACCGTAGGAGCTCCCGGGCCACAGCCGTCAGTTAGTTCAGACTTGAAGTGTGGTTTTTTTTTTTTTTTTTTTTTTTGATGTGGCCTCATCAAAATAGACCTGATGCTTCCCGAAACCTGTTCCATCGTTACAACATTGTTCATGCCTTAAGAAATGCAAAGATGTACAATAAACCGTTTTTTTAAAATGTGCGCTCATAGGTGTATGTGAAGGCCAGGTCATTAGAATCTTGGCGTGACTCGCTCTCCCGCTCAGAACGTTGCTTCAGCAGCTGTAAGAGGGTCCGATGAGGAAGGACACACTTTCCTTTGCTAAAGTCAGTGACGGTGTACTGAATCTGAGGGGCAAGATGGCTGAGGGATGGTACGGACACTTCAGGATATCTCTGCATCCGGGTTGCTTTTCAGGTTCCTGTCCTGTGTCCAGAGAATAAACCACGCATCCTCCATCGGACCTCACAGCGTGCCCTGGTAGTTAGCAAAGCTGGGTTTGATTTGGACACCTGTCATCAGTGTTAACACTTCAGTAGGAAGTAGTGAACACTTGGAGTGTCTGCCTGGGCTGGGTAGTACCATTCAGTACCGTTTTTGAGTGGCACATAAGACCATACAGCACATCCCTGACTCATGCCCACCCCTTGGCACTGTGCGGACTCCACAGAGAACAAAAGCTTATTTGCATTATGTAAATGGATCCTATGCAAAATCATCTTCCTTTTAAAAAAAAAAAATCAAGCAATTCCATATGGATACTTGGTTACAAATTAATCATCTACCTTGCTAATGACAGAAATATAAAACTTAGGCTTAAAAAAAAAAAATTACCCATTCCAAAGGTGGGGGCGGGCAAGATGTGTTTTGAATTCTTCAGGTTTTGGTTTTTTTTCCACGGGTACATAGTTTCTGTAGGAAGCTTGCATTGGCATTCCTAAGTTCCTGCACGTAATAACTATATAAATGCCTGTATGTTAAAAAAAATTCTCTGTAGGGGGCTTCCTAGTAAATTAGGAAATTACATATATTTTATTGTTAGTTGGACTTTTATTCTTAGATTCTTACCATCTGAATTTAAGTGTTACTTTAGACTCTGATAACAAGGTTAGTGACATTTTATATTTTGTTAAGAGGCATCAACTTTGGTGTTATTTCTCCCCAGCAAAGTGTTCCTAATAACGAATGGCTAATTCACCATAAAACCCAAAGCTGCTGAGAACATGAAGGACAGCACAGCGTTTCCACTAGATGGAGCAATATTCTATTTATTCTAAAACTCATCTCTCCTTTCATCCAAGTCCATGCATCGTGTACACAGCTGGCATTCGTTAGTGTGAAACTTGACTCCCCAGCAAACACGGCACAGCATAGCACACATGAGCTCCTGGCTTACCCAGCCTGTGCTCCCTGATTTCCAGAACTCTCATTTGAAACTTCCCCCTTGTTATGGACTACTTTGTTTTCCTCCGTTCAGTCTGCACATCCTCAGTTACGTCTAGTTTTTAATTAGAATTGGAACTTAACTAGAATCCTACTGACTTCCTCATAAAAGTTGGCTTTCCTTCTGACTGGTAAAGCTCACAGTATGATTTAAAGTGGGTCTCACCTGTACTTAACTAGTGTTTTCCTAAATTGTCTCATAGTGGCCTAAGTAAGAAAAGAATCCTGCAGAATAAAAGTGCAACGAGGAGGGAATGGGAAGGTGAGGTGAGGTGAGGTGCCTCATAATACGATAGGACTGTGAGCTTAATACATGGCAGAAGACCCAGGACCCATCAGGGAAGTCACCTCTGTACAGGGTTTGGGTTATCTGAGAAGAAAGGAGAAAAAACAGATTAAGACTTTCACTAGATAGATAGTAAAGCTGGATGACAAATATGAGCGGCAGATGATGGCCAGGTCTACCCTGACACTCTAATTAGGATTTCAGGATGAAAAAGAGACAAGTATTGTGTTAATTACAGTTACATAGTATGGTGTCCTCGACTTTGAATCTATTTTGAGATTCAGATTCCCTAATTGTGGTCATAAAGTCACCAGTTAGGCGTTAGAGCGTCCTGTAACACCCAGTTCACTCATCACCCAATAGAACACTTGCCCGTGTTGGTGTGACGGCCTCATCCTTCTGTCTGTTCACACAGAGGCTATAAAGCTGTAAGACTTAACCCTGTTGGAGTTTCATCCACATAACATTTCAGCTTTTGAAGCTAAATAGCAAAAGGACAGATGTTAGCTTACTCTCTTGATAAAATGTGATGTATTCCTTGGAGTTTTACATAAACCTTTATATTTAGAGGGTGCTGTTTTGTTTGCCCTTAAAAGGGTGTAGGGGGCTTGGTATGTCTCTGTTCTTTTTCCTTGCTTTGTTTTCAAGCCCCCTCCCCTGCAGTGACCGTGACCCTGAGAGTTTAGCAAGACTGGGCTGATCAATGGCACACATTTGCAGAAGTGGCCAGCATTTGCAGAAGCTCACCAAACACCAATCGTTTTGATGCTGGATGCTGCTACCCAAGGTGCAAATTTACTCTTCAGTGTTGCTGATATTTTTGTCACTTTTTATTATCATTATTTTTCATGTATTATTTTAAAATACTGTTCCTATTGTCTCCAGGCAGTTGAAAAAAAAATAAACACTTCATTTAAGATACCCTTTATTGGTACATGTAAGTTGTATGTGAGAGCAGGGACTGAATGTAAATTTTCTGGCTGTAGGACAACACCAAGGGATTTTTGGTGCAAAGGATACCAAATTGTCAGTTTCCCAGATCTTTTGTGCTCCAGCTCTTGATTCTCCTGGCCTTGCGGTTTTTTTTGTTTATTTGTTTGTTTTTTGGTTTGGTTTGGTTGTGGTTGGGTTTTTTTGTTTGTTTGTTTGTTTGGTTTTTTTTGGCCTTGCGTTTTTCTGCATGACCACTTACGCTCATTAGAGCCTGTCCCAAGGAGCTTATGGAGAGCGGGGCAGTTCTATGGAAGCAAGCCTGATTGACCTGTTTTGTTTAATACTAAGGAACATTTTTGTTACTCTTTCGTGGGTTCTTTATCCATCTTGTCTACTACTGTTCTCTGTCATCCTACATAATGAAGCGTTTGTGGGAGCAGAGCTCCACACACCAGGGGGCGGAACAAATGTTTGCACTTGGCTCAGTATGTTATGAATGTGGCACAGTAAATAAAGTTTGTGTATAAAAATACTAGTTTATTTCTATGAGAGCAATTATGTTCAGGATATATTAAAAATGTATCTAATTAAACCATTATGAATCTATTTTGTGCTCTAGAAATGTTTCTTTTGGGGGAAAATATGAGGGGAAAATGTGGCAGCAGAGCTAAAAGTAAAATGTTGGTTTGTTTGTTTTGTTTTCCAAAGGCTCCATGGACCTTGGGAAAGACTCCTTAGCACACCAGGATTCTATCGTAATTGAGTTTGTTTTGTAAATTTTTTTACTTTGAAAGTTGTATGTCGTGTGGCTGTTTCTCTTAAGTGGAAACTAGCTTTATTAATGTCATCTTTAGAACCCCTGCCTGTTACTAAGATGTGAAACCTTTTTCAGCGTCTGCTTTTATAAAAAGAATGGCAAACTGTAATTGGTAGATTTGGCTTCATTCTCCTAAACTGGGATCTAAATGACGAATTGTTGTTAAAATTGCTGTGATGAACTAACGTGCCTAGCGCTCTACGTAGGTCAGGCTCCGTGGAGCAAACTGCTGACTGATGCTTCGGTTGGAGGCGAACTGGTGTCCTAACTCTTCCATTGGCTTTCAAAGCGACAAACTTGTCCCTTTAATTTCTGGTCCTCACATAGCGGAAGGGTGGATACACCTTCCTGTCGCTCGGCACCATGTCGTTGTTTGTGAAATGGGCCACATTTATGTGTAATTTCAGTATTAGAAGCTACTTCATTCACTTTCCTCAAGAACACTACTAATTCTTCATGAGATAAAAATTTCCTTATAAACATGTATTATTAGCTATTTTCTAGACTGGTAGAAAAAAAAATAACAAAAAGCTCCTGGTTTCCGTAAATTTTGTTTCTATCTATACCTTCCTTTCAAAAAAAAATGAGTTAGTTGTACAGAAAAGAGTAATAAATTTTTGGTAAAATAAACTGGAATCCTGTTTGGGGTCCATCTATTATTTCTTATATCACTGTTAGGTGAAATAAACAACTGAACCAAATGGATACTGTTAAAGACAACGATGCTAAAGTCACTGCTCCTTTTATCTGCCTGCCCTTCCTCAGTGTTTCATCTCAGGTCTTCAGGAAAAGAAAAAGCATAGTGTTTGCTATGCTTTTTTTTTTTTTTTTTTTTAAGCTAGATATAACTGCTATATAGTAAGTGTCACATAGTGGAGTGATATACAACCTGATATGTGCTGACTACAGACACCGTGATATCAGTACAGTCACCGGAGGGAACCTGTCCGTCACACCAAGGGTTTTCCAGGCCCTTGGGTAGTCTGTTCCTCCCCTCCGTGAGGCGATTGTGGGTCTGGGTTTTTGTTTTTTGTTTTGTTTTGTTTTGTTTTGTTTTGTTTTACATTAAAGCTTGCATACTTTCTTATATTGATAGTATACAAGACTTTGGAGGTAAGGGAGACTGTATACATACCTGCCAACTCCTATATCTTCATCATTAAATCAAGCATCAAAACATTACAAGAGAAGAGGAGCCCATTAAAATTTGACTCTGCTTGACCAGTAAAAATTGTAGGTTTAGTTAGAAAGCTATTAAGCTATTTTTTATATTAAAAAATGACCATGTGATGTAGAGGGGCAGTTTTCATGCTTCAAGAGCACAGAGTCACCATCAGACCGGTGGGGGATAAGGAGGCCGGTAGAGGAAGACCTGGAAAGCATCTTCCTCTGTTGTGTAATGAAAGAAACTGGCATGTAATGTGGGAACCTAGAATGGGTGCTTTGAGATGATAGTCTGATGATGGGGATGATGGGGATGATGATGATGGAGGCCAAAGAGTTTCTGCCAACCTGTTTAGCATTTGTTTCGCTTTTATGTGCTACATGGACTGGACCTAGGCCCCCCTCCCACAGATGTAGCCAATGGCCAGCTCAGACTTCCTGTGGGTCCTCTAATAATAGGAGCGGGGCTGTCTCTGACATGGACTCAGTTGTCAGCTTTTTGATCACTTCCCCCTGGTGGAACAGCCTTGCCAGCCTACAGGGGAAGAGGACAGGCTCAGTCCTGATGTGACTTGATGAGATCAGGTGGATGGGAAGGGAAGGGTCTCCCCTTTTCTGAGGAATAGGGGAGGGGGAGAGGAGGGGAGGGAGGGGAGGGGGAGAGGAGGGATGTGCTACAACTGGGATGTAAAATGAATAAAGAGGGAAAAAAGTAAGTAAACTTAATTTACACACAAAAATATGAAAGTGTACATATTAATGAGGGATCTAGTGATGTTTTTTATACATGTGTATATAATGTAATTTTCTGGGCTGCCCAAACATCCACCATTTCTCAATGGTGGAAACTTCCTTTCTTGGGGCACTCTGAAACACACCGTGCATTACTGTACTCTGCTGTCCCCCCTGCTGTGCTCACAAACACTTGAAACACCCAGTGTTCCCTGCCCTGACTCTAAACAAAGTTTCAGTACCCAGTGATCTTCCATTGGGCGAGTCCAAGCTTCATTCCTTACCCCCAAATCCTGGGGAAAGTAGAAAAGTTTCCGAGCAGGATTCTTTTTAAAGGCATGATCTCACTATGTAGCCCTGACTTGCTTAGAACTCACAGAGAGCTGCCTGCCTCTGCCTCCAGAGTCCTGGGGTTTACAGTGTGTGCCCCATTCCCAGCAAATACAGCGTGATTAGCATTTGACACTAATGAGAGTGAAAGGAAAGAACCACCATATGGGAAATGGAAGACAGCAGGGAGAAGTCCATTCTCCCAAGTGGTGCAGATGCTCCTGAGAGACGTGGGTAGATCCCACGGTTCTCTGAAGACCAGGGCTTGGGCTGAAAAGGCATATAGTAACAAGCACTCCTGTCCCCAGGAAGTTTGAGGGACAAGTGGGATGAGCCCCCACCTTCTTTTTTGTTTCTCTTGTTGTAGTTTTGTTGTTGTTGTCGGGGTTTGTTGTTGTTGTTGTTTTGTTTTGTTTTTTTTTTCCGAGACAGGGTTTCTCTGTGTAATATCCCTGGCTTTCCTGGACTCACTTTGTAGACCAGGCTGGCCTCAAACTCACAGAAATCCACCTGCCTCTGCCTCCTGAGTGCTGGTATTACAGGTGTGTGCCACCACACCCAGCCATCCCCCAACTTCTTTATCCTTGCCCCAACATCAGCTTTCTTTGTAGCTCTCATAGCAGCACTTAGGTGTCAGTGGCAAAGTCTTACTCAAGAACCAAAACAAAGGTCTGGGAAGTAGATCACTGGTAGAACATGCCTGACACACGCAAACCTCTGGGTTCTATCCCCAACTGAACAAGTGAGTGTGTGCTTGCAGGTGAGCAAAGCACACATGCTCACACATGAAGAACAACTCTGCTGTTCTGTCACTTTGATGTCTGCCTAATACAAGGGCTCTGGTAAGGATGGCAGGACTCCGAAGTCTTTAAGACAAGAGATGTTAGAGCACAGAACTGTGAAATCCCAGACAGTGGGTGTTAGAGAGCATCCAAGTGCATCCTTGGAGGCAGCCTCCCCAGCCGGGTTACCAGAAACTGATTATCAGAGCTCTAGTCCATCCCTGCTTCTTCCAAGCCTGGTCCGCATCTCTTAGGGGAGTGCTCAGAGGACTGACAGGGTCCTGGCCTGGAGAAACGCTGAAGGGAGTTCCATAAAGCTGGGTCCTGATACCTCAGTGGATGATCTCAGAGCACCGTTAACAGTGCTTTACTTAGGTGGGTTTCCTCCCTGAAGGGGGTTCCTGCTTGAAGAAACTCCAACCTAAAATTGCTGTGCTTTTATCTGAGGGCATAAAGATAATGGCCCTTAGAAGCTATGTGGTCACCTTCAGTTAGGAAAGATATTTTATGTTACAAATAGAACGCCAATCAACTTCCAACAGAATAATGATTTCCTAACAATGGTAATTGACAGGGCGGGAAAAGACCGTCTGTCTGTGCCTACTCAACATAACAATCATGCCTCCTGCAGGCTGTATGCAGAATGCTACATTTTAAACAGCTCGGGAAAGTCAAAGGATTTCAAATCAATTACATAAAGAGATTTGTGTGCTATTCTGATGACTTTTCCACAGAATTGCTATTCACTAAAACCGCTGCGTATCACATTTTCACCTCCAGCAAGAGACTTCAGCTACACAGGAGAAGAATTGAGCGCCTACTTCAACTGTATTCCCAGGTCTTTTCATGGAGGCACTGCACATTCAAGTCAAACGCTAGCACAAGATCTTTTCCTGAATTCTGAATTTCTTTATACTAAAAGACTTAGTGATCTGGCTTTTCTTCTCCATCTTATTTATTTATTTGGTTCTAGAAGTAAAGCTGAATTCTGCAAAGACTGGGACACTCAGACCATTTGTTTCTTTGGAAACTGGGTTTTCATGGGGAACGTTTCCTGTCACTAGTAAGCCAGTTCCCATAAATCAGAGTCAGTGAGCCCTATTCTTAGTCTGTACACATATGAAGAGTCCATACTGAGCCGCCTTGACCACCAAGGCTCTTAGTCTATTTTCTGTTTTGCTTTTCGAGACAGAATTTCTCTATTTAGCGCACCGGCTGTCCTGGACTCACTATGTAGACCAGGCTGGCCTCGAACTCACAGTGATCCACCTGCCTCTGCCTCCCAAGTGCTGGGATTAAAGGTGTGTGCCACCATGCCTGGCCCTAGTTGCTTTTTAAAAAGAGATCAAAGAGGAAATACCGTCATAGAATGTCAAAGAACATGCCAACTAAACCCTTTGAATTGAGGGCCTCCAAATCATCTTCCTGATGCACAGTGTGCAGGAAGCTGGCGGAGGAAGTCGGTGCTAACCTTCCCATTGTTCTGCAATGATCACAGTGCTGAACAACTGTCCCCACTCTCCTTGGCCCTGGCAGAGGCCTGCTGTAGATTCTGTCCTTTTACCTTTTCACCATCCAGTGTTTAGATGGTGTCCTTCCTCCAACAGGCATCTACATTTCATCTGTTAAGGCTTAATCATACAGTTTGTGGCTGTTTTGTTTTGTTTTGCCATCAATAATGTTCACGTTCAGCTGGGCGTGATGGCACACGCCTTTAATCCCAGCACTCGGGAGGCAGAGGCAGGTGGATCTCTGTGAGTTCGAGGCCAGCCTAGGCTACAAAGAGAGCCCAGGACAGCCAAGGCTACACAGAGAAACTCTGTCTTGGAAAACCAAACATAAAACACACACACACACACACACACCCTAAAACAAAACAAAAATAGTGTTCAGGCTCATAACCTCCATTCAGAGTTCAAAGCCGTTTTCTAAACTATTCACAATTTTACCCAACACAGGTAATAGTATTTAGTAACATTCAAATCTGGGTGTGGGAAAGGGAGAGGGTATTTTTCCCACAGTCAAGCTGAATTCATGGGAGCTTCTAAGGCAGACACTAGTTTGAATGTCCCCTCCGAAACGCATGTGGAAATGTAATTGCCACCATAATAGTATCGAGAGCTGAGGGCCTTTAAAAGGTAATCTGAAATCAGGTGGTGGTGGCACACGCCTTTATTCCCAGCACTCGGGAGGCAGAGCCAGGTGGATCTCTGTGAGTTCAAGGCCAGCCTGGTCTACAAAGAGAGTGCAGGACGGCCAGGGCTCTGTTACACAGAGAAACCCTGTCTCGAAAAAAACAAAAAAAAAACCCAAAAAACAAAAACAAAAATAAATAAATAAATAAAAGGCAATCTGGTCAGTAGGGCAGAGCCCGGGGAGCTGGTTAATTACCACAGACTGGGTTGCTGTTAAAGCAAGCTGGCCCTCTCTTGCTGCCTCTGCCTCAGGCAAGCCGGCATGGAGGGAGTCGCAAGACGCAGGTACCTGTGGGCGCTGGACTCCGGGTTGGTAAGCAGTACATTTCTTTTCTTTACATTTCCTAATCTTGGCTGGAGATGTAGCTCAGTTGACAGGAGTACCAGACTAGCATGCGTGTAGCCTTAGCTTCAATCCCCAGTACCCCATAAACCTGTCATGGTGGCGCAGGCCTGTAATCTTGGCACTGAGGAGGTGGAGGAGGCGGGTCAGAAACTGAAAGTTCTCCTTAGCTACATGGCAAGTCCAAGGCCAGCCACATGAGACTTGCCTCAGAAGCAATAAAAATAAATAATAATTAACCTAGTCTTTGAGCTGGTGGGATAACTCAATGAAAGTCCTTGCCTGGCCGAAGGGAGGCCTTGGGGCTTCATACCCAGGGCCAAAGAAGCACATTGCACCCAGGTGCGGGGGAGGGGGGGTGGGGTGTTAGCCTAACAACGCACATGCGCAGTTCGCACCACCTTAGACTCCCTCAGATTCGTTTGTTTTATTTGTTTTGTTTTGAGAAGCCAGGGATCAAATCCAGGTGTTCATCAAACGTCCATCACTGTGCTAAAGCGCTAGGCTTAGTTTTAATTGTTAGCACCTGAGACAAATCTTGCTAAGTATGTGGGTATTACCACCAACGTGGCGCATGTAACAAATGCAATCAATCGGAGGCAGACTGGGAACTGCGGCCTGGTTCCAAAATGCCTTCTGACTCCAGTGATCCCAGAGCCGCGTAGATTCTGGTAGCCGTGAGGATTCCTCTTAATAGCTTTTCTTTTCTTCTTCTTTTTCTTTTCTTTTTCTTTTTCCTTTTCCTTTTCCTTTTCCTTTCTTTCTTTCTTTTTTTAAGATTCATTTATTATTATATATACAGTGCTCTGCCTGCATGTATGCTTGCACACCAGAAGAGGGCACCAGATCTCATTACAGATGGGTGTGAGCCACCATGTGGTTCCTGGGAATTGAGCTCAGGACATCTAGAAGAGCAATCGACACTCTTAATCTCTGAGCCATCTCTCCAGCCTCTTTAATAGTTTTCTAGCCAGCAGGAGGAATTTGTAAAACTGTGAACTTTCATTAAAAAATGTTAGTGATACATGTGTGTGTGTGTGTGTGTACGCATGCACGTACATTACATATATATAGAGAGATTAATATTATATATACTTAAATATATGCTAAATATTACATGTATTTACATATATTTAAAATAATTAATTTTAGAAATTAAAATCACTAATATATTTATATAAATTACATATTATTATATTTTAATATAACCATATATTAATATAGTAAATATTATGTTTTCTATTATATACATTAAATATATTTATCTACTATATGCATTAAATATAATATATTGTATATATTAGTAGTTTTAATTTCTAAAATTAGTCATTTTAAGTTAAATTAATCAAACTTAAATTTAATTTTTTAATTTCTAAAAATTAGTGATTTTTAGAAGTAAGCTTGCTGACCATATTGGCATGCACCTGTAATTCCAACATTCTGGAATGTAGATCTCTATGAGTTCAAGGCCAGCCTGGTTTACATAGTGAGTTCTAGACCAGCCAGCACTTCACAGTGGGAGCTGACTCAAAGAGGGGGTGGGGAACCTATCTTTACAAGTTATAATTATGTTCTTGTACTGGGTCCAAAACCCAGGACTCTGTTTGTATTAGATTTCTTCTGGCATCTGACAAAACATGACTGTCTGTGAGGAGGTGCAGTAGAGAAACCGTTGACATGATTGCTCCATGAGATGGTTAAGGTTTTTTTTTTTTTTAAATTCATTCATATTATATCTCAATTGTTATCCCATTCCTCCCTCTCTCCTGCTTTCCCCCTACTCCCCTCCCCTATGACTGCGACTGAGGGGACCTCCACCCCCTGTATATGCTCATAGGGTATCAAGTCTCTTCTTGGTAGCCTGCTATCCTTCCTCTGAGTGCCACCAGGCCTCCCCATCTAGGGGACATGTTCAAATATGGAGCACCAAAGTTAGTGTGAAAGTCAGTCCCCACTCTCCACTCAACTGTGGAGAATGTCCTATTCATTGGCTAGATCTGGGTAGGAGTTCGATGTTTATTGCCCGTATTGTCTTTGGTTGGTGCCATAGTTTGAGCAGGACCCCTGGGCTGAGATCTACCCATCATAATGTTCTTCTTGTAGGTTTCTAGGACCCTCTGGATCCTTCTATTTCCCCATTCTCCCATGCTTCTCTCACCTGAAGTCCCCATAGGACGTCCTCACATCTATTCTACTTTCCTAGTAGGTGAAAACTTTCATGGGACATGCCCCTTGGACTAGTGTCCAGTTATAAGTGAGTATATACCATTTGACCCTTTCTGCTTCTGGGTTAACTCACTCATTATGATCATTTCTAGTTCAATCCATTTGTCCACAAATTTCAGGAATTCCTTGTTTTTAATAGCTGAGTAGTATTCCATAGTGTAAATGTACCACAGTTTTTTTAGCCATTCTTCTACTGAGGGACACTTAGGCTGTTTTCATGTTCTGGCTATTATGGAATAAGGCTGCTATGAACATGGTTGATCATATGTCCTTGTGTGCTGGAGCATCTTCTAGGTATATTCTAAAGAGTGGAATTGCTGGATCTTGAGGAAGCCTTATTCCCAGTTTTCTGAGATAGCACCAGATAGATTTCCAAAGTGGTTGTAGTAGTTTGCATTCCCACCAGCAATGAGGGAGTGTTCCTCTCTCCCCACATCCTTGCCAGCAAGTGGTGTCGCTTGAATTTTTGATCTTAGTCATTCTGATGGGTGTAAGATGGAATCTCAGAATCGTTTTGATTTGCATTTCTCTGATGATTTTAGATGAGAGAGAGAGAGAGAGAGAGAGAGAGAGAGAGAGAGAGAGAGAGAACGTAAGTGATGAGAAGAAAAGAGCACGTGACTGGTTAAGAACAGGAGCCTGGTGTGAATAGCTGGGTCATAAGAAAATGTGCCGCTGGGGAGGAGCCTGTGAGCTGGGGGGAGCTTAGGGTAGAGGAAGGGAGAGAAGGGCAAGGATGCTAGCCTTGGCTTTGAAATATACAACTGATACCTATGATGCTGAGGGAGCCTGGAGGCAGCATGGGGTTTGATATGCCAATCAGAGCCAGAGGTAGCCATAGGTCCCTTCTGTCAGAGGTAAGGGAAGCGACTCCTTTTGGCGAATGGGGAACAGTTTCACAAGGTCCTGAGGAATTCTGGTTTTTATCTAATCACCAGACATCCTCCCACAGTTCAGGTGGAGCTCAGTTTTGGGTGTTAGGGCTGCCTTTTGGAGTTTGAGGGATTGAAGTTCCCTTTGGACCGGACAAGCACTAATCCAATAGCTTAAAATAACAGACCCTCTGCTGCAGTTGGGAGTCTGGCAGTCTGGAATGAATCCTGACGTGGCCCAAACTATGGAGATGACAGGGCTGGTTCCTCCTGGAAGCGGCAGAAAACTTGTTCCTTGTCTCTGAGCTTTCAGTGGTGGCACACGTTACCTTTTCTGCATCGCTTGAAATGATCATGTGGTGTGTGCTTGACAATGATGTACATTTATAGATTTGCATATGTTGAACCAACCTTCTATCACTTGGATGAAACCAACTTGGCTGTGATGTGTGATCTTTTTAATGTGTTCATCACACGTGTGATACACTTTTTAATATGTTTATTGGACACATCGTCTTAGTTAAGGTTTCTGTTGCAGCGATGAAACACCATGACCAAAAGCAAACTGGGGAGGAAAGGGTTTATTTGGCTTCTACTTCCACTTCACTGTTCACCATTGGAGGGAGTCAGGAAGGGAAAGCAAACAGGGCAGCAACCTGGAAGCAGGAGTTGAGGCAGAGGCCATGGAGGGGTGCTGTTTTACTGGCTTGTTCCCCATGGCTTGCTCAGCCTGCTTTCTTATAGAGCCGAGGACCACCAGCCCAGGGCTGGACCCACCCACACTGGGCTGGACACTCCCCCACAAAAATCACTAATTAAGAAAATGCCCTACAGGCCTACCAATATCCCAGTCTTATTGAGGCATTCTCTCAAATGCAGCTTTCCCCTCTCCAGTGACTCTAGCTTGTGTCAAGTTGACATAAAGCTAGCCAGCGCACACATGATACACTTATATTTCTTTGGCACCTGTTACCAGAGAAATATAATCTTTTGGGAGTGTTACATTACCTTGTCATATTTCTTGTGTCCCTATATCTATCGAGATCAGTGCGTCTGATGTCTCAGCCACTTCTGTGGACGGCCCTCTTTAGAAAGTAGAGCAGGGGCCAAGAAAATCAGGTGTTCAAGGCCACATAATGAGTTTTTAGTACAGCTGGAACTACATTAATTACATGAGACCTTACATTAAAAAATAAAATAAAATAAAATGGCTTTTCTGTTGCAGATCTGCCTTGGGATATCCATTTGTTATGCAACGTTCATGGGTGTGCACTGTAGGTATCCAGTGCAGGGAATATAGTTCCTTTCGTTTTGGTTTGTAAGGTTTGCTGGCATTCCTGCTTGGATGAAAAGGTGTCCTGGACTTGGCAGGCCAGGAACTACACAGCTCTGAGGTGGGACTGTGTCCCAGTTGGAAGAGTATCCTGAGACACGGGAGCCCAGAACCACACAGCTCTGAGAGGAAGCCTCTTCAGGAGAGGCCTTGCAGCCCTGAGAGAGGATATATATCCCTGGTTGATCTGGAGTGCTATAGAGTAACAGCCCCACTTCCCTGCTCCTCTTCTTCAGTGCTGCAGCTCCCAGGGGAGGGTGTCCCCCCACAGCTGAGCTGAGGAGCTGGAGGCTCAGCCCTACTCCGCTTCTTTGCTCTTTTTCTTCTTTGCTTCTTCCAACGAGATTTACTGGGAGGGATGAATCCAGGGATGGCTTCCTCTGCTTCCAGGTGAAAACAGCAGGAAACTGAACAGTAGACAGGACTTATATAGAATTTCTTATGGGGGGGAGGGTGGGGGGATGGGATGGAGATTTCCAGGGTGAGGATTGGTGGGATTTCAAATCCTAAGCTTGGGAGAGCTCAGGGATTGGTGGGTTTTCCTGTTCAGGGATTGGTGAGATTTTTTCTTGTGTGTGTGTGTGTTGGGGAATGGAGGTGGGCTGGGCGTGACAATTACAGACAGTAGAAAATGAGGGCAGTTAGAGGTGGGGGACTGGCTGCCAGAGCTCCTCAGGGCTGGAGCCTTAAGGGTTTACAAAGTCTACAAGGGGAATCCACAGCAGGAAACAAGGTTGGGCACAGTGAAGACTGTATTAGCATCGGAAAAATTCCATCTCTACAGGCCACACAGGGTGGAGACATTCTTGTGGTTCACACAAGTGATAGGGGTGGCAGAATATGTGGTATTACCTTAGTGGCTTCTTATGCAATGGAAATTGTGTTCTCTATCAGGTGATGGGGATCTCGTTTCCTTGGGTACTGTTGCTATTGGGGTCACTGCTTAAAGACTCTGTGCACTGCCTGCACCAGGGGCCTTAAGCGCTTGTCATCTGACCACTGCCATGGGCCCATGTGCTTCCTGGTGAGAGGTCAGGACAGGAACTGTAGCACCTTCTTTGTGATGCTCACATCCAGCCTATAGAGCTGAAGATCAGACAAGGGACAGGGTCTAGTTAGTGGTCATGCCCCTGTTACTGCAGACTGCCCACTAAGGAGAAGGACCTCAGACCCTCCTGGCCACACATCTCTGGATGTGTCAAGACCAGGGATGGGCCATTACTCCCTCCACTTTAGTATGTATATATATATGTATGTGCTATAATGCCTACCAGGGATTTTTGCAGGTAGGGTTAGGCCACGCAAATTTCCACTCAGCTGACGTATTTGCAGGAGTCAGGGTGGAACATGGGTGCTAGGTAGGCCTTGGGCCTCAGGAGCAGGACAATGGCTGAAGCATATGACTCATTTACTAGTTTGACAATTAAAAATAATTTATCCTAACACGTTTGCTTTAAAAGGTACATGTATAGTCCAGGCACGCCTTTAACAACAACACCCAGGAGGCTGAGGCAAGAGGGTCTCCCTGAGTTCGAGGCCAACCCGATCTACATAGTTAGTTCCAGGTCAGCCAGGGCGAAATAGTGAGGCTGTATCTTTTAAAAATGAAACAATAAGTGTATATGTAATGAGAATTCAGTGCTGAATCTGCCTCTCACAAAAATTAATGGAGAATACATAATCCATGCAAAAGTGTGTATCAGCTTTTACCAAACACTACTGGCGATTTCGCCGGTCAGCTGGTGAAATCAAGTGGAAACAAGTTAAGGCCTCTCAAGTGAGGACAGCAACCATTGGTGGAAGTGCCTACTGAAAGGAAAACAGCTTCCTTCTCCCACATGTGGCGGAAACTCAGAAAACTAGAGGCAAGGCATGTTACTATGTTTAATGTGAGGAGGAATTTTTACTTTCTCTGTTGATCCTTAGTTGGAGGAAGAGCAAGGACACAGCCAGGGGACGGTCAGCTGTTGTGGTTGACAGCTGCGGTTTTTGAGATAACTTCCCTGGGTAGCTTTTCCTGAGATTGTAGGTCAAATGTCCACTGGCATTATCATTAGGATTTTAGGGCAAAAGCTTGGGTATCTGGTAGGTCCACCGAGGCTTGGCCACCCATCCACAATTGGCCTAGATAGGAAATAGAAACAAGCAGAACATGAGATTTATTCATGTGACCACACCGGAAAGAATGACAAACAGAAGTGGCTAGTCACTCCCCAAGGTTACTTTGGGGTGCTGACAAAAGGCTTAGGTCAGAACAGAGAGAAAGAGCCATGCATAATTAAGCATCCAGGCCCAGGTGTGGTCCTGCCCATCACTAACCCGCCATTGTCTTGGCTCTGATCTGCCCTGGCCTAACTACTGTAATTTCACAGTTCTTTCCCTAGAGGACAGCAGGTTTCAGTCTGACCGTTCTTTCAATAGGAGTCCTGAGAAAAATTTAAATTTGGGGGGGTCCAGTTGCAACAGTCTAGCAGCTGACTCTACACACACATACACACACACACACACACACACACACACACACACACACACACACACAC
>OU015750.1:49892275-49911156 GCA_907169655.1 Acomys percivali
TCCCAAATGTAATTACAAAGAAGTATGTCCTTTGTTAGATCTAAAATCCTGCATTCTTCTTTTAGTTTGAGCTCATTGTAATTAATTCCTAATGTTATTATGAATCACCCTTCTATTTTTTAATGATTTATTTTTAATTGTGCACATGTGTGTGTGTGTGTGTGTGTGTGTGTGTGAGAGAGAGAGAGAGAGAGAGAGAGAGAGAGAGAGAGAGAGAGAGAGAGAGAGAGATTGAGATTTCCCATGGAGCTGGAGCTACAGCCAGTTGTGAGGCATCTGATATAGGTACTTGAAACTGAGCTCAAGTCCTGTGTGCAAGAGCAATGAGTGTTCTCCACAGTTGAGCCATCTCTCCAGCCCCTTGCTCTTTCTTCTTGATGAACTTCTAAGAATCCGTGTGAAATCTTTAAATAGAATTTATTAATCTCCGCTGTCAGCCCCTGTGTTTTGTTACCGCTGTGTATTCTGTGATCGCTGCAGCTTCTTGATTACAATTTCTACCTGGTTATTATGCTTCTTGTGCTCTTTCTGACGTTTTTCACCTCAATTAAAAATGTCCAGATATTAAAACTGTGTCTCTAAATCCTTATGATTCATAACTGCTATAGTTTTCCTTACATTGATACATCCTACCTTTTTGTAGTCTGTGATCTTAAACGGGTCTTCTGTAGATAAATATTGCTAGACCATTTGTATTTTTTGTTTGGTTTGGTTTGGTTTTTCCAAGACAGGGTCTCTCTGTGTAGCCTTGGCTGTCCTGGACTTGCTTTGTAGACCAGGCTGGCCTCGAGCTCACAGTGATCCATATGCCTCTGCCTCCCCAAGTGCTGGGATTACAGGCATGTGCCACTGGGCCCTGCCCAACCATTTGTATTTTTAATTGAATAAGGTAACTTGCCTTAATCTGTGAGTTGTATCAATCTAAGCTTTAAAATCCATGTTAGAGGCTGGGGGCATAGCCCAGAGCTAGGGCACCTGCCTGATCAGTTTCTTCTATAACTTCTGTGGACCAAATGTTTTAGCCCTCAATCAAGCAGTCCTCAGCTCTCAGCCTATGCTCCCTCCCAACCGTGTGATCACAATTAAACCCCACCCCCACACACCAGCCTCCCACTCCAGTGAGGCCAGGCCTCAGGCCATCTCTGGGTACTCTGGGATTGCCTTTCCTGAAGCTGGAGGGGACACTTGGTTCCTCTTCTGTGCTGCACTAAAAGCTGCCGCGGTCTGCCCCTCCAATGTCACCAGCTTTGCACTGTCGCCTTTCCTGTCCTAAGGCTCTTGTACTGGTTTGCCTCACCCTCCTCTCTTGAAGGAGCTCTGGGCAGGAGGTGCCCCAGACTCCAGAGCTCGGGAGCCTCTTTTCACTCTGCCCACCCTCGGGGCTGCCAACAGGAGGATTATGGGAGAGTGCTCAGCCTCCATTTTTTCTTTTGTATGGAAGACAATATCTCATCTATCGCGAGCTTTCTTCCAGAGTGAAGTCGCTGATGTAACTGGTAAAGCTAACCCTGGACTTCACTCCCTGATGAGTAAACACTGGGAGAGGTTTGCATCAGGCTAATTGTCAGGGGCACCACGCACCTTGCACCCACAGGGCTCCAGAGAAGCAATGTTAAACGCAGGGGCCACTCCTCCAAGGAGGAATGACCTCTTTTCCAGCCCTGAAGGCTGTGAGTGCATATTGTTAATAACCTGGTGACATTTTTTGCTATCCAGACTCCACCCACTTTTTTTCTATAGAGGCAGACCTCACCCTAGTTCCCCAGAATGTTTATCCCAGGCTCTTCCTCACCCTAGTTCCCCAGAATGTTTATCCCAGGCTCTTCCTTTCCTGACCTTTATCTTCAGAACCCATGCTCAGGGCAGATGTCACATGCACTCTATGGCCTGCTGACCTCTTTGCTATCTCAGTCGGAGACCACACTAGAGTCTAGCCATTTTACATGTAGGTCCCACCCTATGGTCACATGGACTTTGTAAAGGAGTTTCTAAGTAGCCACGCCTTAAGCGTTGTTGGGTGCCTGGAATGGCAAGGATGGTTGCCTGGAAAGTTTTCCCCAGATTGTACTGGGTTTTTTGTTTGTTTGTTTGTTTGTTTTTGTTTTTTGTTTGTTTGTTTGTTTTCGAGACAGGGTCTCTCTGTGTAGCCTTGACTGTCCTGGGCTCGCTTTGTAGACCAGGCTGGCTTCGAACTCACAGCGATCCGCCTGCCTCTGCCTTCTGAGTACTGGGATTAAAGGCGTGCGCCACCACGCCCGGCTCTCTACAGTGTTTTAAATGTGCCGGCAATGAGCTTCCTGGCATCAGAGTCCCCAAGTCTGGTCTGGGCTGATGAAGTCAATCTGAACCTAGTTTTCACTCTCATCTCTTTATGGGTCACTTCCCTGCCTGGACGCCTGCAGGGTCCCTTGCAGCTAATTATCTTTTATTACTACAGAAATTGATTGAGGGTTATCTGGTGCATGAAAAAGCAGTTGTGTTCATAGGCGCTATAATTAATCGTACCCAGGGCGTACAGACTGAAGAAGTTTTACTCTAGGGCACTTGAGATGGCAGTGCAAACTAGACAACATGAGTTCCATCCTTGTGCTCCACAATGGAAGGAGAGAAACAGCTGCAGAGACTGCCCTCTGCCCTCTATGCTTGTGTCATGTCATACACATATATATGCACATGCCCCCCCCCCACACACACACGACACTGTCACATTTTATTCAAATTGAATGGCTGATCAACTCTATCTCCGAGCTCATTTGGTTGTTTTTGTTTTTCTTGGGACAGGGTCTCTCTCTATAACTCTGGCAGTCCCAGGACTTGTGTTATAGACCAGGCTGGCCTCAAAGTGACAGAAATCTGCTTCCAGATGCTAATATTAAAGGCATGGGCCACCAAGTCTGGCCTCTAGGGTCACAGGATGAAGTGAGTCTTAGAGTTGGTTGGACAGAATTAATTCAGGAGCTGAGCTTAGCCCATGTATGCCTCCCTCTAGTGGTCAACAGGCTGACGTTCCTATAGCTAAAGATAATTTGCTGATTGTGGCATTAACTCAGAGGTGAAGCCTCAGTGAAGAGGGACCATCTCCTGGGCATAGGGCACCATTCTAGAATCTTGGTATGTGAAAATGTGTGGCACCGTATGTGTTAAGATGAAAGTCTAGGTCTGTACACTAGGGATAACAAAACACAAAGATGCAAATTTGAGTGTCAGATCCTTGTAGGAACATCTGAGCATAACGTGCTTTAGAGAAAAGGCTTTAACTACCATTCTCTGAGGCCTTTTACATCCACAGAGGGGACATGCTCTGTACAATGAGTGTGTCCTTGTGTCACGTAGTGTGTTAATACAAACCTAAATAGTACAAGTCAGACACCCCACCGCTCTGTGTAGCCTACTAACATACTCTTCCTCCCCTGACTCCCCCACCCCCCAACATGGTAAACAGGAGGCTCCGGCTCCCAGGGTTCTGCACGCTCTTTTACAATGACTTGTTTTTTCAATAGGGCCCATTCTCGTGATGATAATTAAACAAAGGAGCCGGTAATATAGCTGCTCATTATCATCATCATCATCAAGTATTTACTCTACATAATTGCATACACTACACAGAAGGGCCATGCAAATCTATAAATGAAGAAAATTCTTTGTATATACAGCTATTAATTGCTTCAAATTGTCAAACTGATGAATACGGGTGAAGCCTCAGCACAGTGGGTTTATTCACATCAGCACCACCATAAGAAATGTGTTGCGCTGCGCCTTACGATGGCTACAATGTCACCAGGCAACAGGAACTTCTCAGCTCTGTAGTGGAACCACTACTACTGACCACATGTTCTCAGCAAATGATGAACTGCACAGTCTTGGCATCTTCTGTATACTATACTGAGCTGTGTTCTGTGGCAGAGAGAGTACATGAAAGGCCTCTATGACGGTGGAGGAAACTGTCTGAATTGACTTGTAAGCTAAGTAAGCGGAAAGAAGAAAGAGTCTGAAGATGAGGGTCAGGCTCCTGGGAAGCTACTGCAAGCAAGGAAGGAGTGGTACGCAGGGAGACCTCCCTATAGGACTTGTGGGTCTGAGAGGCGAACCTGGGCTACGCCATCTGGCAGGAAGTTGTCACATGGAGTCCCTGATATCTGCTTAATTAGAAGATCTGTGCTGTCAAGTGTGAAATATGGGCTGAATTTCAGAGGTGTAAGACGAGTATAGAAAGCCGGGCGGTGGTGGCGCACTTCTTTAATCCCAGCACTCGGGAGGCAGAGGCAGACGATCGCTGTGAGTTCGAGGCCAGCCTGGTCTACAAAGGGAGTCCAGGACAGCCAAGGCTACACAGAGAAACCCTGTCTCAAAAAACAAAAAACAAAACAAAACAAAAAAGACGAGTATAGAATACTTCATTGGTGATCTTAACACTGATTATAATTTGAAGCAAAAGTATATTGACATATATATAATATAAATTATATTGGTATATATTGATTATATATTGATATATTGGTTGAAATTTAATGTGCACTGCCTTTCCTCTAGGAATATACTTTTAGAAGATTTTAAAAGCACACAGATCATTTACATTGTATTTTTCAGACAGTGGTACTCTACTAACAAACAAAGAGTCCTAGCTTCTCTTCAACACATATAAAAACTTTACTGTTTACCAACAGCAACAGAAGTTCTGGTGTCTCTTTGATAAAAGACTACTGTCTTAGTCAGGGATCCTATTGCTGTGAGGAGACACCATGACCAAGGCAACTCTTATGAGGGGAAACATTTCCCTGGGGCTGGTTTACAGTTTCCGGGTTTAGTCCATTATCATCACGGGTGGGAACATGGCAGTGTGCAGGCAGACATGGCGCTGGAGAAGGAGCTGGGAGCTCTACATCTTGATCCAAAGGCAGCGGAAGGAGACTGTGCGCCACATTGGCCATAGCTTGAGCATCTGAAAACACAAAGCTTGCCCTCAGAGTGACACACTTCCTTCAACAAGGCCACACTTCTGAATAGTGCCCGTCCCTATCGGCCAAGCATTCAAACACATGCGTCTATGGTGGCCAATTCTATTCAAACCACCATCAGATTGTACAGTACAAATCACATTAAAAAAAAGTGACCCGGATATTCGGATAATCTCATCAACAACCTGAGGATGGAGTCTTTGGGGCCACTTCTTGTTACTCACTCTGTCTGTCCCTTAAACCTGTACCCGAAGCTTCAGTTCAAGTGTCACGGAAAGAATTTACACTACAGTGAGCCGCCCTGACTTTGTAGCTTTGTAAAGAATGTGCCGTATTGTCACATGCTTCTCCAAGGTCTTCAGAGCTCTTACACACTCTAGCCTGCTGGGGACACTGGAATTTTTGGGGGGAGTGGACACCAAGAGCACTGCTACCAAGGAAGCTCCAGAAGTGACTCAGGGCAAGCTCTCATTACAGTGTCCTGGGCAGAATGAAGGACCAACAGTCAGGCTAGTCAGTGTTTTCACCCACTCACCTGAGTCGACACAGCTGTAAAATGGAGTGATTAGAATACCAGAGGACTGAGATATCAATTGTGACAATCCATGCGCAACCCTTGACACAGTGACTACGTCTCATGAGACACTTAACATCCGCTATTAACAGTGTGGTACTTTATTTTAGGGCTGGGATGTTGTTCCCTGATAACATGCTTTCATCATGTGCAATACCGCCAAAACCTAAGAGTGTGCAATTTTCATTTTAGCAGCACAGAAAATAAGGGTAAGTAAACACTTCAGTGGAGCAAAGTGCAGTGTTGGGCCTTAGTATTTTTGGTTCATAGTGCTTCCTAAAACGCCACTGTGCAGATGCCATTAGTGAGCAATAGGGAGGCCTTTTAGAACTACTTTGCAGGCATGACCATGGGGTTCAGAATTACAAATGAATACGCATCATTTTCTAAATGAAGACGTGGAAGCAATTCGAATGAATTATTTAATACCTGGAAATACAGTTGAAGGTAAGTGGTCCCCCCTTTCAACCAGGCATGGGATGAAGGGCGCCCTAGGTCATGCTTGGATGTCTTAGTCCTTCAGGGGGAGAAGCGTGCTTGGTGTAGAGCCCTAGGCCTCTCACATGTTAGAAAGGCACTCTGTCACTGAGGTACTGAGGTACCCACTCTTCTAGTCAAGGCTGTTTATTCTTTTCTTAGCCATTAGTTTAGTGTGGAGTATGGTCAAATTCTATAAAACTGGAATCATATGAATTTTAACATAACTCATAAAGCGCAGAGTTGGAGAGATGGCTCAGTGGTTAAGAGCACTAGGTCCTCTTCTAGAGGACCCAGGTTCAGTTCCCAGAACCCACATGGCAGCTCACAACTGTTTATAACTGCAGCTTCAAGTACAGACTCCTCTCGCCTTTGTGGGCACTGTATGCTTTGGTGTACAGAAATACATGCAAGCAAAACACCCATACACATACAAAAATAAATAAAATGCTAAAAAATATTAAAAACAAAACCAAACAGGCAAAAAAAAAAAACCCACCCCACACTGAAAAGCATACATTTAGAATTCTATAATTTCTGTTGGGCATGGTGGCACATACCTTTAATCCCAGAACTTGAGAGGCAGAGACAGGTTGATCTCCATGAGTTCGAGGCCAGCCTGGTCTACATAGTGAGTTCCAGGACAGAGACAAAGCTACATAGTTGAGACCCTGTCTCCTGTCTCAAACAACAACAACAACAACAACAACAACAACCAAACCCATTTCAATGTATAAATTATAGCCTTGGCAGCTGTGCTGGGCTCACCACCAACATAATGGCTACCCTTTGTCAGTCTTCAGGGTACAGAAAACACAAACACTCTGTTCCCAGTTACCCAGTCAGCCTTAGATTGGCATCCTATTTACTGTTATGCATCCTGCCTTGGTTCACATGACTGAAAAGAAGACTTCCCAAGTTGTCCCATTCAGCGTGAAACTTGAGAGAGCCTCCAGACTCATGCTCTATAGGGCCATAGAGAGATGTTCAAGTTGTTGTAGGTTTTTTAAAATCTTCAAAGTATGATGTTTAGCTGTAATAGTCAGGAGTGTGGCTTCTGGCCAAACACCAATGTATGAATCCATGCCTCTTCATGGGCTGGGTCTAGCAAGCCTCACAGATGTTACCCCTGTCCTCCACACGCCAATCTCACTGCCTCACCAGGGCACTCCAGACTCTATGTGAGGGAAGTTGTAGGCAAGGCCTCAGGCTCCTAGCTAGGATGCCTGTGACTTGACTTTGCTAGCCCAGGTGCCTCTGTCTAGAGGTTTCTGTGCAGAAACTTAGCCTTTAAAACCTCCTTTCCAAAGGCTCAGTGGGTAATGGTGCCTGCTGCTAACCAGGTGACCTGGGCTACACAACGTAGAGAAGTGAAAATTGACCTATGACCTCCACCCACATGCCATGACCCAAGTACAATCATACACACACACACACACACACACACACACACATACACACACACACACACACACACACACAAATACACACACACACGATGCACACATACAGATGCACTAAATAAATGTAAGCTTGCTTTCCTTCCTTCCTTGCCTCCCTTCCTTCCTTCCTTCCTTCCTTCCTTCCTTCCTTCCTTCCTTCCTTCCTTCCAACTTTCCTTCCTTCCCTTTAGATAGGCCCTGACTAGCTTGGAGAGCAGCCTGGCCTCAAACTCACAGAGATAACCTGTCTCTGTCTCCTAAGTACTGGGGATGCACTTCAGTTGGTAAAGTACTTGCCTGACATATTGAGAATCCTGGTTTCAGCCGAGCATGGTGACACACTCCTTTAATCTCAGCACTCAGGAGGCAGAGACAGGCAGATTGCTATGAGTTTGAGGCCAGCCTGGCCTACAAAGTGAGTCCAGGACAGGTAAGATAACATAGAGAAACCCTGTCTCGAAAAACAAAACAAAAAACAAAAACAAAACAAAACACAATAAAAACCAAAGTCCTGGTTTCAATCCCCAGCACCACAGCCGCCAGGCATAATGATACATGCCTGTAATCCCAGCACTCAAATGACAAAGAAAGGCCAGAAGTTCAAGGCCATCCTTGGCTACATAGTGAGGTTAGGTTAAAATGGAAGCCCCAACTCAAAAACAAAAAACAACAACAATAACAACAACAAAAGAAAAAATCCCCAAACAACAGCAGCAACACCCGTCCCTTTCTTAGTCAGAAATATAAGACAAGAGGCTGGAGAGATGGCTCAGCACCTAGGAGCACTTGGTGCTCCTGCAGAGGACTCAGGTTCACTTCCCAGCACCCGCGTGGTGGTTCACAACCATTTGTAACTCCATCTTCAGGGGATCCGATACCATCTTCTAAACTCCACAGGCACCAAGCATGCACATGGCACACACGCATATATGCGGGGAAACACTTAGGCATAAAATGAAAAAACTTAATTTTAAAAAAGCATGCACACAGCACACACACATATATGTAGGGAAACACTTAGGCATAAAATGAAAAAACTTAATAAAAAAAATTTTTTTTAAAGGAGAAATAGGCCAGACGTGGCGGTGGCGCACTCCTTTAATCGTAGCACTTGGGAGGCAGAGGCAGGAGGATTGCTGTGAGTCCAAGGCCAGCCTGGTCTACAAAGTGAGTCCAGGACGGCCAAGGCTACTTAGAGAAACTCTGTCTCAGAAAACAAACAAATAATAAATAAATAAATAAATAAATAAGTAAATAAATAAGAGAAATATAAAACAACATGGTTGGGGGCTGGAGAGATAGCTCAGAGGTTAAGAGCACTGTCTGCTCTTCCAGAGGACCTGGGTTCAATTCCTAGCACCCACATGCCAGTTCGCAACTGTGAGAGCTGACACCCTCACACAGACATACCTGCTGGCTAAACACCAATGCGTATAAAAAAAATAAATAAATAAAATTTAACCCCCACACAAAAATGCCCAAAATGGTAAAATAGTATAGGCCATCAGTCATAGAGCTCCTCATGCATAAACTTCAAGTCAGTAAGTCTGTGCGGCCACACTCCCATCTGGGCACACAGGAGACTGAACTGCATGAAGACATAAGCTGATAGGCACTAGAGAAAGTACTTGTAATTGAACCCAGCGCTTAATTATTAATTCTGTTCTCTTCCTTTCTTGAGGCGGAGTTTCATGTAGCCCAGGCTGGTCTTTACTTCACTATGCAGCTGAGGGGTGACCTTGAACCTCTTCCCCTCCTTCCTCTACCTCCTTAGTGCTAGAACCATAGCTGTGAAGCCACCGTGACAAGTTTGTTGTTGTTGTTATTGTTGTTGTTTGTTTTTTGTGCTGTCCTGGGCATTGAACCCAGGGGCACCGCATGTTAGGTTAGCAACCTACCAACTGAGCAACGTCCCCAACCTCTTTATTCTTAACCTAACATCTAAGTGAGCCTTAATTTTCACTTTGATGCACAGTGATGCACACCTGTACTGCTAGCTCT
Source organism: Acomys percivali (assembly GCA_907169655.1). NCBI lineage: Eukaryota > Metazoa > Chordata > Mammalia > Rodentia > Muridae > Acomys > Acomys percivali. The sequence goes on from OU015750.1 coordinate 49,901,725, forward strand.
TAAGAGGGTGACTCAGGAGGATAAAGCAAACTCAAGGACCAACATTAGAGCCATTAACTAATGGTTAATTAACTGATCAAAGACCTGGAGGCCTCTTAGTCTTAAGTCTTTTCCTGGATTTAGCCTGTGCATTTGCAGTCTGCCTGTCCTTCACTGTTTTTCCCTGTGACATATGTACACATTTTAAGAAGCTTGGTTACAGCTCCACACACACAACGCTGCAGACAGTCACTCACTCACAGCCACATGGGCAGAAAAACTAGCTTGCTCAGTCCCTCTCCCGGCATCTTGCTGCAGTCCACATAGATGAGGCCAAGTCACATATTCCATTCCGCTTCTCCGTTGTTCAGGCTGACTTAACATCTGGGTGAATGGCTAGTTGTCACATCTTCATTACACAGTGTTCTCTGTAGTTTAGTGGCTGTCCACCTTCCTAATGCTGTGACCTTTTAGTACGGTTCTTCATGTTTTGATGACTCCCAACCGTAAAATTATTTTCATTGATATCTCATAACTATAATTTTGTCACTGTAATGAATCATAATGTAAGGATACCTTATACTGACCCCTGTGAAAGTTGTTCAGCTCCCAAAGGGGTCAGCTGAGAAACACTGCTGTAGATGACCCTTTTACAAAGTGAAAAGAAGAAATGAGAAAATGGTAAATTAAGGGCAGCAAAATGGATCACATGAAAAAAGGGCTTAGGGCTGGAGAGATGGCTCAGAGGTTAAGAGCATTGGTTGTTCTTCCAAAGGTCCTGAGTACAATTCTCTGCAACCACATGGTGGCTCACAACCATCTATAATGAGATCTGGTGCCGTCTTCTGACATGCAGGCACATATATGGGCAGAATATTGTATATGTAATAAATAAGTCTTTAAAAAATAAAATAAAATAAAATAGGGCTTGTTGCCAATTGTGATGATTTGGGTTCAGTCCCAGAATCACTTAATGGTGGAAGAAAAAAAAACAAAACAAAACTCGACAAATTTGTTCTTTTTCTGCCACATCCATACATGGTACCCATATCTCTCACTGTTCACACAAAACTAGTAAAAATATAATAACATTTAAAAAGAAAATGGAAAATGAAACACAAGTAGTGCAATCTTGGACTATTGTTATTGCTTGGCAGTGGTGGCACACGCCTTTGATCCCAGCACTTGGGAGGCAGAAGCAGGCAGATCTCTGTGAGTTCGAGGCCAGCCTGGTATAGAAAAAAGTCCAGGACAGCCAGGGCTCTGCTACACAGAGAAACCCTGTCTCGATAAAACAATAAAATAACAACAAAAAAGAAAAAAAAAGAGAGAAAAGAAAACTTCCTTTTGCTTTTGGCTCCGGCATTATTTGAAGTCCTCATAATCTGCTATCTGAATAATTCCTAGTAGGTTGTCAAGCCAGTAAAACTGTCAGGGTAAATGATATTTTTGGGGGGGGGGTTTCGAGACAGGGTTTCTTTGTGTATTCTTAGCTGTTCTGGACTCGCTTTGTAGACTAGGCTGGCCTCGAACTCACAGCGATCCACCTGCCTCTGCCTCCCGAGTGCTGGGATTAAAGGCGTGCGCCACCACGCCCGGCTTGTAAATAATATTCTTAATCATTTCCAAAGCTTTATTTTTTAGGGTCACCTTAACTTCAGAGCATCAAAATAAATTTCATGTCTCCCATTTATTAAGAGCTGCTGTTTAGTCCCAACACTGAACCCTCAGGCGTGAAGCCCATCTGTTTTAAACTGATATCACAGCACACACTCCTTCATCATTTTGGATGCCTTTGGACTATGATTTAGTTCAAGTATGGATTCACCACCATTCACAGTGGACTTTGCCCCTAAGGATACATTTTATTTCCAACATAGTCTTTGGAAAATGTCATGAGGAATCTTTTATAAAATATGTATTTATTTATTCATTCATTTATATATTGAGAGAGAGAGAACATGTCAGTGCCATGTGAGGTCAGAGGACTAGTTTTGGGGGTCTTTGGTTCTCTCCTCCCACCGTGGGATCTGGGGATTGAACACAGCCAGTGCCTTTACCCTCTGAGCATCTCTGTGGCCCACATAGACTCTTCCCTAAATGCAAATATACACATACAATTTTATGATATGTGGCCAACAGAGAGCTACAGGAGAAAAGCTAACTACAAAGTCATAACTCATCCTTTCTCTAGAAATTGTAATAAAGTGAAAATGATAATGTGCTCTAAAGAGAAACCCAGATTTTATATGATTTAATGAGTTTTTTTTCTATCATCCGCCTCCACTCAGTTACAACTCTATCTTAGGTTGGATTCCTGTGGAGTGGATGGGGAGAAGAGGCCACAGGAGAGGAGGGGCTGGTTGCAGCTGTGTCTACAAAGATCTCAGTGACCCCCATGGTCGATCAAGACTTTATAACCCAGCTGCTGGATGCAGGATGCCCAGAGGAGGTGTGCATGCATGGCTTGGGCGTAGTCTCTTGCCTGGAATATATATATATATATATATATATATATATATATATATATACTCATATATATGATTTAAACCATCCCAGGTGAGTCCTTTCAGGGCAGCATTAAAAGGGGATAAGTTGGCTCAGTCTATTAAAGTATCTGTCTTGCTTGCATGAGGACTGATGTCAGATTCCCCAGGACTCAAAAGGTGGATTTCCAACAGAGCCTTTGAAAAATGTTATGAGGCATGTTTTATAAACATTTGTCTTTCTTTAGAGTGGTTGTGACATGGCAGCCTGTCTGTAACCCCAGTGTAACTGTGACGCACAGCTCCCAGGAGCTCACTGGCCAGCCAAGCTGGTAGAATCAATACGCTCCAGGTTTGACGAGAGACATACTCCCAAAAAATCAGAGGGAGAGCAATGGGAGAGAACTCTTGCCATGAACCCATGGCTTTCACATGCATGTGCACCTGTACATACATGTGCATAAGCACATATATGTAATAACATACAGAGATGATGGTATTAATGTGTACGTTCTGTGGACAAGGATATACATGTAATAACCTACAGAGATGATGGTATTAATGTCTATGTTCTGTGAAAAGCAATGTTATTTTTTGTTTATTGTCACAGACATGTCTGTGACAGTTTATATATTACATTTTGTTTGTACCTGATATGGGGGCAGAATCGGTTTCTAAAGCCCCCACTTGGCCTTTTGTAAATGCATGTTTTCCTCCCACACCCAAGCTCCCAAAACATTGCCTCTGAGGCTTAAATATATTTACAAAAGCCTAGGCCAATATAGCTGGCCATGTCCCCCAACTTTCTCATAACTAATATCCCACTTACTCTGTTCTAAGTTCTGCCACGTGGCTGGTTACCTCTGCTCAGCTTCATGCGTCCATTTTCTTCAGAATTCTGGGGTGAATCTCCCAGAGTTCCCCCCCTCTCTCTCTGGAACTCCCACCTCCTTGTTTCCCACCACCTGCCTCAGTTAACAGGCCGTTAGCTTTTTATTGACAGGGGATGCTTCCATACAGACGAAGGAGAGTCCTTCTGCAGCCTTTATTATTGAGACTTCTCTTGCCACAGAGCCCAAAGGAATCATTTTTTTCCCCAACAAAGGTCATGACTTCTGGAGACCTAACAAAAGTTTGAGGTTCTCTGAGCTTCTTCTTTGGTCCTAGGCCTGGCTCTTGGCGTTGTCCCCACACTGTACGCTTCTGTGGAGGCTTTCCAGCTTTCACACATAGCTTAGAACAACTAATTATGATGGTTATTTTGTCAACTTGACTGGATTGAAAGGATATACAAGAGGTGAATAAAACCTTCTGGGTATGTCTCTGAAGTTGCCAGAGACAATGAAGTCATGTTCTATGTTAATGTAACAATTAATCAAAATTTTAATAGACTATTGGGAGACAGAACTGTGAGAGGCAGACCTAGCCAGCTGAAGTGGGTTGCCGAGGCTGTGCCTCTGAGGGGTGCCTTTTGGCTCTTCTGTCTTCCAGTTCCTTCTTTCTGCTTCCTGGCCTCCATGAGGAGGTACCTTCTTCTGTCCCATCATGTCTCATCTCTAGTCCAGAGCAGAAGGGTCAGCTGATTTTAGATTGAGATCTCTGAAACTATGAGCTAAAGTAAGTCTTTTTCCTTTGGTTAGGGATTCTGGCTCAGCCATCAAATCACTCTCTTTTTTTTCCTTTTTTAAGATTTATTTATTATGTATACAATATGCATCAGATCATATTATAGATGGTTGTGAGCCACCATGTGGTTGCTGGGGATTGAACTCAGGACCTCTGGCAGAGTACTCAGTGCTCTTAACCTCTGAGCCATCTCTCCAGCCCCCAAATCACTCTTATTCTATCATATTTTCCAAGACTGCAGCAATGCTTAGCAACAGCTGGTCAATTCTACCATCCTTCAGCACTAGTCTGTTCCATAGTTTTCGACCACCTGATACACAGAGCCTGCCATTGTATGGGCAGCTCAGCTCACTGCTTGTAAAAGTTGTAACGAATGCACTGCCCCAGCATCCCAGGGCTTCTGGGCTCTGCTTCCATCACTGAGTGGGACTCACACCCTGTAGGCCAGGTAGCAGCATGAAGCACATAATCCCACTGGCTCTCCTTTCTTACGTCACCTTTCTAGGTGCTCTCTGAGAAGCAGACTTAGGGGTGAAGTTAGAGGATCGATTAGGGGCTGCCACCTGGGGCAGAGGGAGAAGTGTGGATATAGAATGCAACCACAGAGGCAGCCTCTGGCTGGGTGTAGCGGGACAGGCCTTTAATTCCAGCACTACAGAAGGAGAGTCAGGCAGACCTCTGTGAGTTCAAGCCCAGCTTGATCTACATAATGAGTTCTAGGACAGCCAGGGCTATGTAGAAAGATACTGTCTCAAAACACCAAAGCCAAATTGAAACAACACAAAATGCCCACAAGACAGCCTCAGCCATCCCTGTGTATGGGAACACTGAAGCTGGGATGAGCATTTTCACTATCCCAATATGGGGGGCAGTATGGCAACTCTTTGAATGCCATCTGCCCTTGAAAGGAGGACTAACAGGTAGCTCGTGCCACTTAAGGCAATTATCAAGAAGTTTCATAGTTGCAGTATGACTGCAGCAACACTTCCAGAAGGAACTAAATCACCACACACTTAAGAAGAATCTAGCCTTTCCCCACAACTTTTAAAATGCATATATTTTTACATTGATTGTGTGTGTGTGTGTGTGTGTGTGTGTGTGTGTGCCAGTGCCACAGCACATCTATGGAGGTCAGAGGACAACTTGTGGGAATCAGTTCTCTCCTTCCACCACATGAGAATCAATGTAAGTTGTCAGTGTTGGTTGCAAGCACCTTTACCCACTGAGCCATCTCTCCAGCCCCCCCCTTTTTTTAATGTTAGTTTTCATATATTTATGCACACATACACATGACTTGGTAGGTCAGAGGTGGTATGCAGGAATATATATCCATTAAGAATTCTTTTTGTGTGTGTGTGTGTGTGTGTTTGTTTGTTTGATTTATTTTTAAATTTTATTTTATTAATTTATTCATATTACATCTCAGTGCTTATCCCATCCCTTGTATCCTCCCATTCCTCCCTCCCTCCCATTTTCCCCTTACTCCCCTCCCCTATGACTGTGACTGAGGGGGACCTCCTCCCCCTGTATATGCTCATAGGGTATCAAGTCTCTTCTTGGTAGCCTGCTATCCTTCCTCTGAGTGCTACTAGGTCTCTCCATCCAGGGGACGTGGTCAAATATGAGGCACCAGAGTTCGTGTGAAAGTCAGACCCCACTCTCCACTCAACTGTGGAGAACGTCCTGTCCATTGGCTAGATCTAGGTAGGGTCTCCAGCCCTTTTTTAAACTTTTGGATCAAATCATGTCTTTGAAAAATTCTTATAAAAGAATTGAGTGAATGGGAAAGGGTTTCTGGTGTTATTGCTTGTATTTTATAATTGTAGTAACGCTTTTTTAAGCTACTAATTCATCTACAAGTGGTTATGTCAAAGGAAAACACAATGTTGCATAGGCCTGGAGAAAAATCAATATGTGATGCCCACATACATTTGCAAATCTTCCTAGGCCACAGGTTTTTTACCTTTGATGTCCACAGTAAGTAAGCTAATGGCTTGTAGACTATATAAATTAAAATGCTCATGAGAACATGTGCCTACAAAGAATAAAGCTAAGATCAAGTGAGCAGCTACTTAGTAAAATCAGCAGAGTCCCCATTATAAGAACAGCTCTTTATTCCATGGTTTTAAATACATAGCAGACGGCCATGTTCCCTGAAATGTATCAGTGACATACCACACAAGCCTCAACGTTCTAGTAAAGGGCTCCCTCAGAATCCACCTCCCAAAGCCTTGCACAAAAGAGTTTAAGCACCAGTAAGACTGTTGCCAGCAGAACGTTTGTCTCCTCATTGCCACAGCCAAACATGCAGGTTCATCCTGTTTGCCTGATCCTGTCAAATGGGTGCTACCCTCAGCCTTGTGGTACAAAGTTTATAAATACAATAGACCAATACAAAGTTGTAGCCATTAAAAAGAGCTTAATGACAACTACCAGGAGACAATTAAATCTGGAAAGTTGATGGAATCTGAAGGGATTTGGAAAGGCTACGCAGACATACATCGTTTTACTGGGTAAGAGGTGAAACAGAAACTTATATGCTGTGGAAAGATTTCCTAAGCTGCTCCATCCTACTTTCTTTCTGCTATTATCTTTAAGTACTGCAGAGCATTGTGAGCAGCGTCACTCTGTGCATTGCCACAGGAGATGCCTGAGCCATGACACACGGTGATAGGACTGGTGGACAGTTCTGCGAGACACTGATACTGTCCATTGGCACTCAGTTCCTCTGTAACGACACATGCAAACATGACAGTTAGTGCTGGGTATATGTAAAGCAGATTCTTTAGGAAAGCACTTGTTTTTATTAGTCTTTAAGCATCCATAATACACTTCCACACTCATTCGCCAGTGCTTATACAAACAAAATGGACAGGGAGGGGGGTGTTCCGGCTCAGACCTGAATTCCAGAGCACTTGGGTGGAGGAAGGAAGATATCCTCTTCTAGACCAGCCTGAGCCACACAGAGAGTTCTAGGTTATAAAGCCATTTCTAGGCTAGCCTGGGCTATCAAGCAAGACACTCAAGGAAAAGCAAATTCAAACCAAAATGAGAGAACCACCGCCATCCTCTCCATATCCTCCTCTGCGGCAGTTCTCAACTCTGTCTCATAATTTCCTAAAGAAATCCAAAAGGAACGCTGATACAAGACTTCACGTTAGGCCGCACAATCAGAAATCAGGGCTGGAGTCAGAGGTAGCTGTCTCTTGTATTTATTTCTAAGACACCTCCAAGGGAACTCTAATGTGACCAGTTGGAGAATGTGTGCCAATTACTGAACCACAGCACATGTCTTAATGGGAAAGAACCATTTACTAAAAGATGGGCAAGACTGCGTTTTCCACTAGGAAATCATTTACAGTAGGCATTTAAGCAGAGTAGACCTGATGCAAGAGGTCTGAAGTCTGTGCAGAACTCTGGTTTCCGGGGTCTTAAAAACAACACAGAAGCCCGGGAAACAAAGATGGTGAAGTGAAGCGAAGACACAAATTTGAAATGTAAAATGTGGCTTTAGAGTGGCTATGGGGGCTGCTGAGAGGACTCAGTGGGCTAAGGCACTTGCTGCACAAGCCTAGAGACCTGGGCTCGATCCCTGAAGCCCATGTAAAGAGGGAGGAGATAGCTGATTCCACAAGTTGTCTTCTGATCCCACATATGCTGTGGCACGCGCACGCACACACACACACACACACACACACACACACACACACACACACACACACACACCTCTTTTAATGTGACTCTGACTAAATGATATTATTTAGTCAGCCAATTTCAAGGACATATCCCAATAGCAATAGGATTATTTGAATGAGTGAATGGACTTTCTATTACTGCATCTAAGGCCTTTGTCCTCCAATAAAAGAAAAAAAAAAAAATGACATAAAGCGAACTATTTCAAACTGAACAATTCCATGCCTTTTACTACGTTAACAGCTCTATCCATTTTCAAATCATTTGCATAACCTGACCAGATACCTGAACCCATTAGACAGTTAGCCTTCCACATCCCTCTGCTCCCACTCCTGGCACCACCAGCCTGTGCTGTCTGTCTGGGTTCATCTCTTCTGACTACTTCGCTGCATCCTAGTGGAGCCTTTTGTGTCTGGCTTCTTTCGCTTGACACAATACTTTTTAAGTTTGTCTATGTTGTGGTAGGTATTAGATCTTCATTTCCTTCCATAGCAGAATGACATCTCATTGAATGTAGATTTGACCATTTGTTTACCCACTCACTCCGTGAAGAATACCCACGTTTGTCTCTACTTCTTGGATCTTGGGAATAGTATGCTGTGAACACATGACTACTGGTATTTGGATATTAGTTTCAATTCCCAGGAGTGAAGTTGCTTAGTCATATGAGTTGCTGATAATCTTTTTTTTTATCTGGCAGTTGGACCATTTTACATATGACTACCAATCTATGATGTTCCAAACTGGAATCTCACAGACTTTTGCTATCTTCCATTTTCCTGACTGTGGCCAACCTACTGAGTTTGAAGTTGGACTTCCCTGTGGCTTTACTTCGCATTTTCCTTTGAAGTAATGAGGTTGGACACACTTGTAGGTGCTTTGTTTGTCCTTTGTCTTCTTCCTTCCTTCCTTTCCTTCTTTCTGTCAGTCTGTCTTCCTTTCTTTTTTTGAGAAAGGGTCTCACTCTGTAGCTCCAGTTTATGTACAACTCACTATCTAGCTAGGTTGGTCTCAAACTTGTGGTGATCCTCCTGCCTCAGCCTCCCAAGTGCTGTCCATCATGTCCAGCTCATTCGCCTGTTTCACTGACGGCAGCTGCATTGGAGCTGGTCAAAAACCAGTTCCAGCTGCTCCAGAGCTATTTAGTTTTTAAGTTGGTAAGACAGATGTCACAGGCATCATGAGTTCATGTCTAAAACTTTCTCTCCGGCTTCCTTCTTATCCCACGTTCAGTTTTTTTACCCCTTAGTCCTGTTCGCAATGGCTCAGTCATAGATGTATTCCAATCCTTCAACAAACTGAAGACACTGATAAGCACTTAAGGCCTGGTCTCCCGTCAGCTATCTCCTGACCACCGGTCTACAGTCGCTCCTCAGGCTCTGCATCATCTGCTGTTTACCCAGACTCCACATTTGATTGGCAGATCAATCCTAAAGTTGCAGAGACTATTGCAGGTTCTGCTAGTCCCTGAGCTCTACGTTCCCAGAGCTTGCAGCTCTGTTAGGCCACGTCTCCACATCCCACTGAAGTCTGAATAGGGATACCACGTTCTGATGCTATAGTCGAGACACTAAACATGAACACACGCGCACACATGCATGCACACACACACACACACACACACACACACACACACACACACACACAC
>OU015750.1:49911166-49930870 GCA_907169655.1 Acomys percivali
CACACACACACACACACACACACACACACACACACACACACACACACCTATAAACTGAATTAAATGAAAGTCCAGAGATGGGACACAGTGGTGGTTTGCTCCCATAGTCTCAGCTCTTGGGAGGTTAAGGCAGGATCAGGTAGATGCACGAGATGTACAAGACCCTGTCCACAACCCAACCAACAATAAAGCAAAACGGAATGAGAAGAAACGTGCCAGGATGAACAAGAACACATACCTATATCCAAATATGTTATGGTAAAGCCTTGCTCCTTTGCAATCTCACTAAGCAACTGGATGTAATCTGTGTTCGGGAGACTGAGGAGGCTTCTTTTCAGTAGGTTAATCTTTTCACCAGGGGAATTCCGCAAGGAGTGCCAAGTACATCCTAGGGAATGTCCAACCACGTTCGTCTAAAAAACAGAGATGAAGGAAACTTTAGTTCCTAATTGGGCCAGTTCCAGCATCAGTACCAATGTAAGTGAGCACACTTGTTCAGGGGCTAGAGAGATGGCTCAGGGGTTAAGAGCACTGGCTGCCTTCCCAGAGGACCCAGGTTTGTTTCTTCCCAGCACTATGTCTGGGAGAGACGCTGCCAACAGAAATGCTTTTATTTCTATACATTCTTCCAACTTGGGCCAGAAAGATGGCTCAGCAGGTAAGGGCTCTTGATGCCAAGTCTGATCCCTAAGTTTGATTCCCTGACACCCATATGGCAAAAGGAGAGGACTGACTCTTCCTGAGAGCTGCCCTCTGACCTCCACACATATGCACCTTGCCCCTACCACACACCCAAATAAGTGTAGGAAATACTTCCAGTTTGACTTCTGAACTAATTTATATACCCACCAACCGAAGGTGTCTGGTTTTTATTTTCACACTCTCACCAATATCAGTTAGAAAACACTGTACCTCTTGCCAACTTAAAAGGTAAAAATATCTTATTTGGCATGAATAAATTGAATACTTTTCTTTCATTTTTTTCCTGGGCTTTTCTTTTTAACTGATATGCATGGGCTTTACATGTACGAAAGCTAACTTCTTTCTTTGTTTTAGTTATATTAATTTTGTTTATACTTTTTGGCTGTGTTGTAGGTTCTAGTCAAATCATTTGCTTTCCGATCTAGATCTTAAGTTATCGTTAAGAAGATGTTATAGTTAAAAAGATGTTCCACACCCAAGCTTTTATTCTAGTACAGTTGTATTTATGTTCAGCCCTGATCTATCAGAGATTTATTTTGGTATGAGGAAAGCAATCTATAGACATGATGACACACACACAAATATATTGTCTCTCCTCCTCACACGTGGCTGTCAGCTGTTGCCATCATAACTGAACTACCCCTTTCTAACTGACCTGGAATGTCACTGCTGCCACCACCATATGCCTGTGCCTTTGCACCTACTCTGAATTCTGTTCTGCTCTCCCACCATAACCTGTTTTACTTCAGCTTCATTCTTGGCTTTCTTCTCAGACAGGACAAGCACCCTAGCCCACCCCAAATTCTTGCTTTTTACGGTTCTTGGCTGTGCGCAAGGATTTGCTTTTTACTTATTCCAGATAAGCTTAGTAAAGTCCTACTGAGGTCCAACCTGAACTCTGGTAGATAGAGTAAAATGACATACATTTATTATATATTTATTATACCAAGTCTATGTATGAAAAGAAGAAATAGTACCACATTAATCTAATTTCCATTATATTCTTCAATAGGGTTTCAAAGTGGTCCTATGTGAATCCTTTCAAATTTCTGTTCAAGTTTACCCCAGATATTGAAAATGATTTTTTTTTTTTTTACACTAAAGCTCTTGGCTTTATAAATAAGAAAAGTATTGCTTTTTTTTCTAGTATATCTTTTTCAGATATATTTTGTTTTTCCATAAAGCTTTTTAAAATTAATTTTTAAAATTTGTTTGTGTGTTTGTATGTGTGGACTTGGTGTTTATGTTGTGTGTGTGTATATGTAGTACGTGTGAGAAGGCCAGAGGTCAATCACTTGGCACCTTATTGTTTGAGTCAGAGTCTCTCCCTGAACCTGGAGCTCAGAGATTCGGCTAGACCAGCTGAACAGCTCTTGCCTCTGTCTTCACAGTGCTGCGCTCACAGGCCGTCGTGCCCGGCTTTATGTGCAAGCGCTGATCTCTGGACTTAGGGCCTCAAGCTTGCATGGAAAATGCTTCATCAACTGAGCTGTCTCCAAGGCTCTCAGGGTTTCATCTACATAGATCTACCCGCAGAGCAAAGATAAATGTTTGCATGTATGAAGGGACGATCCTTACTGCATCCCCTCCTCACCTTCAGTCTCCTTCCCCAAAGCAATAAATGCAACCTTCTCTTTTTAACTGCTCCAGATACCACTTCATACAATTAATAGTGTGGACACTATTGCTTTTGTCGTCAGTCACCTCAACATGTCCTCTTGTTGTTTCCAACAGGTGTTTTATTCTTGAGACAGGGACTTGTGCGGCTTGGGGATGCTTTGCACTTGCTTTGTAGCCAAAGGCAGCTTTGACTGCTCCTCTTGCATCCTCTCCCCCACCCCCACACGTGACACTACACCCAGCTCTCCAGGGGTTACAGGAATATAATCAGATTACTTGCATCTAGCAATCATTCTAGGTTTGCCTGTTTGTTTGCAACTTCATTCTGTATCCTGTCATCCAAAATGTGGTTAATATTTCTAGAACAAGGTCAGGTAAAAATGTAAAAATGTCTTACTTGGTGTCTGGTTTTGTTGTTGTTGCTGATTTGTTTTGCTTTGTTTTGTTTTTGGGGACAGGGTTTTTCTGTGTAGCCTTGGCTGTCCTAGACACACTTTGTAGACCACGCTGGCCTCGAACTCACAGAGATCTGCCTGCCTCTGCTTCCCCAAGTGCTGGGATCACAGGCGTGTGTCACCACACCTGGTTTGTTCTATTTTTTTATTTTAATGAGTTGATTGTAATGCAGAGACATGTAACCATGGTTTTAATTTTTGGATATTTTTTATCAGTTATGACTGCTACAAATATTTTTTTAGCATCTATTGAAAAGATTGTCTCTACTTTCCTATAAATGAACCATAGCTCTGTAAGAATGCCATTATAGTTGTGCAACCAGATCTGGGTGCTGGAAACCAAACCTGGGTTCTCTGCAAGACCAGTGAGTGCTCTGAACCACTGAGACCACTGAGCCATCTCTCCAGTGCCTCTAAAAGTAATTAAAAATATATATTCATTTCTCTCAATTTCCTGTGCCCCCACCTCAGTTTAGGTTATCATATCGAATCTGTTTTCTGTAATAGCATTCTAGGGGGGGTCTCTCTGGCCCTAATATTCATTTATTCCCTATAAACCATCCAGTTGACTCCCTTCCTAACCAGCCAATTAGATTTTTTTTTTTCCTGCCAGGATAAAATTTGTTAACAACTTTGCACTACCCTCAGTATAAATGGTAGTCTTTAATTTAGTTAGCTGACTTAAGACCTGATCTCTCATTGCCTGCCTGATGTTGGGAACAAGCAAAAGAAACTTATTCTAAGTACTATCATTTTGTTTTTAGACTCCATTAAATCACAGGGAAAAACTAAATTCAAGGCCCCAGGCCCTAGGGAACAGGGGACTTCCCCAAAGCTGATGAGCTTCTGTTGTAAAGGAATCTCCTGCATGCTAAGCACTTTTGGCTGAGCTCTCATTTTCAGACCCCATGTGAATTGACTGTGTCTCCCACGTCCTCTTACCTGAACCAATGCTGGCTCACATACAGGAGGCAACGAAGTTATATGAACTCCATATAACTCAGGCAGAGATTTTTAAAACTAGTGACTCTGAAGTAGCATACAAGAAACAAAGGGACATATCCTGCAGCAGGAGCTGCTCAGTCACATTTGAGTCCCCACTGTCCAATTGTTACTTACTAGAGAGATGTGGTTCTCTGGAGAAATATTACTAAATTTGGCAAGAAATTTCTCAGCAGCATTTCTCTTGGCTTGTTTTTTTGATGCCCCCTTTCCTAAAAAAAAAAAAAAAAAAAAAAAAAAAAAAAAAAAAAAAAAAAAAAAATTAAAAAGAAAGAAAGAAACAGTAGATTTAGAAATTAATGTCCACAGAGAATGACCAAATGTGTACATAATTGTGTTTTATTAGTAAAAAACCTCTAGGGTTTTCATACACTGGCCCTTATTTCTTTGTTTCTTATTTCACTAACATATATCTCAAGATATCCTACCTCCCAAACCCTTCTGTGTTCACCTTTATTAAGTCTGCCACCATGAGCTGCCAAGCTACAACACAGAAACACAGACACAGACACAGACACACACACACACCTTATTATTTGTGTGTGTGTATATGTGTATGTGTGTATATGTGAGTGTGTGTGTAAGTGTGTGTGTGTGTTGCTGGGATTCAAAGCCAGGGACTTATAGGACCTACATATGCTAGGTGAATACTCTTATCACTAAATTAATGCTACTAGTGCTCAAATAACCCCTAATTATTATATTTTTAAAAATATTTGTGTGCGTGTGTCTGATGTGTACAAGTGAATACGTGTGTGTGTGTGTGTGTGTGTGTGTGTATGTGTGTGCACGTGTGCACGTGCACACATGCGTGTGCCTGTATCTGATCCCACCAATGTTGGTGAACATAGAGGCCAGGGGCCAATATTGGGTGTCTTCCTCTATTGCTCCCCATCTTTGTTTTTTTTTTGTTGTTGTTGTTAAATGTATTTTTTTTTCTTCTAAACAAGGTCTTTCCCTGAACCTAGAGCTCACCGTTTCAGCAGCAGCAGCTGACCAATGAGCCTCAAGGACTCTGGGCCCCCAGGCCATTAAGTGGGTGTTGAAGAATCAAAGTCCAACTTTTATGTTTATGCAGCAAGCATTTTCCCTTAGCTCAATAATTCTTTTCTTTAACAGATTTTCTTTAATAATTATACTTTGAACCTTAATGGCACTGATGAAGTTATTTCCCTATACATGGCACATGAATCACATTTAATTCTGACCAGTAAGATTTACAAAATTTATCAAATACACTTAAATTATAACCCCTAAGAGAAGCAGTTGGATCTCTGTAAGTTGAAGGTCAGTCTAGTCTATGTATTATGTTCCAGGACAGCCAGTACTACATAACAGAGAGACCCTGTCTCAAAACAAAACCAACTCGGGGTATGACTCAGTCACAGCACACAATTACAGGCTGTGCATTAAATATCCAACACCACTAAACAACTAATAAATAATTAAAACGCTAACTCAAGGAGACTAAGAAGTTTGCTCAATCCTTGGAGCCAAGGATTACCTGACTAACACAGGCTGAAGGCCCTGCTTCTGGCCAGTGCCATCTGTGCCGGCCGCACTGCCACCTAAGCGTGGACACTGGCCTGTTTCTTGAGGGTCTTCGCTAGCTAAGGTAGAACCCTATTTATTTTATTTTATTTTATTTTCTCATGTGTGTAGTACTGAGACTTAGACCCAGGGCCTCACTTAGGCGAGGCAAGCCTTCTACCACTGTCCTGTACTCATAGCTCATGCAATCCCACTTTAAATCACTTTAGAAGTGACCACAGCATACCAGAGACATTAACACAGGAATTCTCACTAGTACTATTTAAAATGACTGTTTATTCTCATAGTTTATGTTCTTTATAACACAAAGTTTGCTGCAATAAAAAAGGACACTATTATCTCTGTAATTTATTATATTATTATTTATATTTCGTGATTCTGGGGACTGAAACTAGTGCCTCACACAAGCTAAGAAATATTTTGTCATTAAGACAAATACCTTCACTAGCTCACCACAGTATTTTTTTTTTTTTTTTTGCCATGTAGTCTGTCATCCCTCACCCCATTTTTCTAGTCCAATGAAAACTACTTAAGGAATAGAGTCTATACTTTGCCTGTCTTTTCAGTTACAACTTCATTTTTAAAACATCAAATTAAGAAATATAACTATTCTCAGAAAGTCAAAGATAGTAGAAAAGAGATATCAATAGTCAAAAAGTCACATGACAGAAATTTCTGTGGCAATTCCGCATCTGAAAACATTGCAAATGCCTCTAATTGTAAGAATCAAGTACCAGTTTCCATGAATGACTCTAGCCTGCAAATCGTGGTATATTCTCTCTTATGAGCAGGTCCTCCTTCCTGGGAAAGGGTATATTCAGGAAGTCTCCAGCCATGGTGGATAGCCAATTCCTGAAAAATCAGTGAGGTTATCATAGAATTCTAACTATTCAATGGCTCAATCACACAAGCTATCTTTCTCTTTGACCGTGGTTTCAGTCGTATGCTTGAAACGAATCCTGGTATTGCCAGTGGAAAACAAAGGCCACACCCTGTTGTTTCCCACCGGCACTCCCACATTACACACTCTTCTATCGCAGTGCCAAAACCAAAGCAGTTTTGTGCCAATGACAGTACTTTTCTATTATGCCACAGTGAGCTTCGGTCTGAGATCAATGAGAAATATTTTTTTTTCTTTTTTGCTAGAATTAAGCAATTAGGTAGCCTACCTCTCTTCTCTTGGATTTAGTTACACAACCATGGCACTGTGTAAATTCTGTCTCAGCAGAAGTGGAAAGAGGTTTGTTACAAGGGTGGTGGAAACTATCATATCCTTAAAGCATAAAACTTGCTACCCAACTGCTTATTAGCCTTCTGGCTAAGCCAACTATCGACAATCTCCCATGCTGCACCAAGGTCTGCTTCTATCCTTGAGTGACTGTCCTGTTAAAGAAATACTGAAGACAATCCCAAACAGGTTAATGAGAAAACAGCTTAGCAAACAGAATACTCATTGCTGGGACACAGTGGCACAGGCTTTTAGTCGCAGCACTCAGGAGGCAGAAGAGGTGGCTCTCTGAGTTTGAGGCCAGCCTTGGTCTACATAGTAAGTTTCAGGATAGCTAGGGCCTCATAGAGAAACCCTGTCTCAAAAATACAAAAAAGAAAGAAAGAAAGTGAGCCGGGTGTGGTGGCGCACACCTTTAATCCCAGCACTCGGGATGCAGAGGCAGGTGGATTGCTGTGAATTTGAGGCCAGCCTGGTCTACAAAGTGAGTCTAGGACAGCCAAGACTACACAGAGAAACCCTGTCTCGAAAAAACAAAAAACAAAAAACAAACAAACAAACAAAAAACACACACAAAAAAAAATAGAAAGAAAGAAAACAAACTCCTCACATCCCTCATTATGTTTAGAATACCAGCTGCGTCTCTCAGTCTCTACAATAACACAAACCTACGCTTTGGCCAGTAGACAAATGGTATGGAAAGCCGACTTACCTGTAATGAGCCAATTGGATTTAGCTGGTTCTTTGGCTGTTTGGATGGATCAGGCATAGAAGGGTCAGGAACTGCAAAGCTAAACATTTTAAAGTGTCAGTAAATAAGATGGTTTCCCTTGAGCTACTAAGTAAACAACAGTGGATTCTCTATTTAAGCGCCTCAGCCCAAGCTCTTCCATTCCTTCAATGAGGACCGAATACCCCTCACTCTGACTTCTTTGGGAATCTGGTCTACCTATTATCCAAGCCACGTCAAGCCTCGTTTCCAGATGCTCATTCTTTGACCACGATGGGTCGTAGCCTCTCACTATTGTGAATCACTGCACCATCTGGGGCCAAGCTTGGTGGCATAGCCCTATAATCTCGCCACTCTGGAGGCAGAGGCAGGATGAACAGGAGCTCAAAACCAGACTTAAATGCAACAAGTCTGAGGCTAGCCTGAGCTACACAAAACCCTATATTAAAACAAACAAGCAAACAAAACACTTAGCCTGGCTCTTTCAAAAGTTGCTCAAAAATTATTCGCTGCAGCACTCAGCCTGCCCATTCTCCACCTCACTTCCTCTTGACTCACATTGAGTTCTACTTGGTGGTAGGGCCTATGCATTACCTACCTATATAAGCTTTGTATGTAACAGCTGCTTAATAAAAACATTTAAAATGTACAAATCAAGGGCTGGAAGGATGGTTTGGTGGTTCAGAACCCTCACTCTTTCAGAGAACCTGGGTTTGGCTCCCAGTCGGTCCCCGTGGGGTCAGGATGCCTAACAACCACCCTTAACACCAATTCCAGGGGATCAGATGCTGCCTTCTGTCCTCTGTGGGCATGCAGTACACATGCAGACATGCAGGCAAAACACTCAGACATATTAAATAAAAAAGAAATTAATCTAAAACCAGTTTTAGAAAAGTACATGTAACCATAATAATTAAAGGAGAGCTCGTGAACTTGGGATGGAGAAGGGGGTTGGACAGGAAGTGGGGAGACAGGGGCCGGAGTGACATAGATGTATGTCGGTTGTTCTTTAAAATGTATGTATGTATGTATGTATGTATGTATATATGTATGTATGTATGTATGTATGTATGTTTGTATGCATAAAGTACATTACTATTAAAATTACTCTTAAAAAAGTAGACAACCATTTGACATAAAATTTAGCCTAGCCAAGTAGTAACACAGACTACAAATGCTTTTTCACCCACATATCTACGTAAAAAAACTTGTCCCCTCATCTGTTCAACACAGAACCCTCTACGATTTTGATGTATCTTGCATAAAGTAGGTGCCCTACATGAATCTGGTGTTAACATGTTTGTGGGGATTATAACCAGAGGAAAGAGAATAGTCTCTTCTAGGGAATTTGAAATCACTCATTACTTGGGAAGTTGGTGCCTCGTTCTGAAAAGGCTGCACTCCATGTTGACAACCACCTAAGCAACTCAAGAGTCATTTCTGCTGTCACAGATGAGGTTCAGCTACTGCCATCTCCTCCAACCGCCAAGTTTAACACAGGCTGATGAGGTAGACATATTCACTTACAATGCTGCATGCTGAAGCTACGCAAATAATTGGGATGGAGAAGTGAGAAAGCCTCTGAATTAAATCAGGCACTGTAGGCCTGATTACAGCTTAGTAATTCTCATCTTATCTGTCAAGAAGCACAAATACACAGTACAGTTTGTTTACTGTTACAGACGCATAGTAAAGGCGAAGTGCCCATGTGCAGAGTGGACATGCTGTTTGCTGGTTTCTACAAATGTACCCAACACTCAGGGGAAGAGCTTGGAGCTGCACAGAACAGCAGGGCCACCACCAACAGGTGGAAGAGTGCAAAAGTTGTGCCTACCAGCTTTTGTCAGTGTAAGTCACTAACATCCAGGACCACAGGGAGATAAGCATCACCTGTGAGGTCCAGGCTGGCCCAGGCAAGCATTCATCTTGAAGGTAAATATGTCACTGGTTTTAAATTGCCCCAAAGCTTTAGAGTGACTGAGAAGTGAGAACTACTGCATGGGACCGAAATATATTCCTAAATGTGTAAGTCTCAGTATGGTTAGAGAACAAAAATACCAGTCTACCGAATTCCACTGGCCGTTTGGCCAACTCTGGGCAGGGTATACAAGACCAAACTCCAAACATCTCTGAGTGTATGTAGGATAGGAAGCTGAAGGCATGCCATGTTGCACAGTGTGCCTGGTGGAAACCCTTTAAGAGACACACAATGCTGCAAGACCAATACTCCTTCTCAAGCATGGACTGTGGCAGGCATTTCCATTTTGAAGTGTCTCGAGTTACTACCCCACCCAGCGTCCCCTGTGCTGGATACAGGAAAGCGACACCTTGATCCTTTTCCCAACTGAGAACTCCTAAGAGTATTCAGCTAGGTAGAATGACACATCCTATAATACTAGCATCAAAGAGGATGAGGTGGGAGGACCGTTATTTGGAGTCCACCCTGGGCTAAATAGTAAATTTGAGGCCAGCTAGGCTACAAAAGGCAAAGTAAGACCACCTCTTAAAAGAAAAAAAAAATTGGCCAGGTGGTGGTGGCGCACACCTTTAATCCCAGCACTGGGGAGGCAGAGGCAAGTGGATTCCTGTGAGTTTGAGGCCAGACAGGCCTACACAAAGAAACCATCTCCTCTTGAAAAAACAAAAACAAAAAAATAGAAGAAAAAGAAGAAAGTATTACTTCTACTGACCTTTTCCCTTACACCTTAATTTTTTAGTGTGCAAATAATCAATTAATTAACAAATTAATACCCTGCATATTAAGAATATTAACATCTGCCACAAACACGGATTGCACTCCATCATGAACCAGCAAAGCCTAGTTCATGACAGCCTTCTTTTAACAGCTAACTACCAGTTTTTATAGGCTTAAATTGTCTTTAGCAGATGGCAGGCTTTCCCAAATATGGAATTTTAGAATATTCGCTACTATCTAACAACTGTTCACTCTGCTGCTTTTGCAAGCATGTTACATTTTTTTTTCCATCTTACCTCAGTCATGAAAGTTTTGATCTGCAGAATACAAAGAAAGTTAGCTCACCAAATACTTGCATTGGCTTTCAAAATGTTTATGGCGGCCTCTGCAGCTCTATGCTTCGCCAGCTTCTTACTCGTACCTTCACCTGAGTTAAAGATGGGAGAAAAAGGGTCTTCATCTCTGCGAGGAAGCGTGAGGTTCACAGCTGGTGTTGTAACACAAAACACATGCTTGCTGCTGCAATTATGGTAGTGAAGCACTCAACATATGAAATCACACACTAGAGCCAAGTTTCAAAGTACTGCTTCTCTGAGTTTATACATACCTGTATAAAACACTATTTCTAGATGATATATAGAAATTTCTATATTATATAAAATAGGAATAAGCTGGACTGTATCACACCTCCTGAAGAAACAGGACTTAGCATGTTGCTCTTCCTTTATTCCTAGGCAGAGAAGAAATTCTTCTCCAGCAAGCTTGCTTTAAAGAAAGCCCCTGCCAGCCCCTGTTCCAGCTACACGGGCAAGATCACACATTCAGTGCAATGGAAGGGGGCTGACATAGGGAAGGCAAAGCTTATGTCACAAGTCTTCCACACGAGCTGTATAGCTAACGTGAGGAGATGAGGGTAGAATGGGAGAAGACTGATTCCCTCATCCCGGCCGCCCCATGTGGTAAATGGTGAAGTGCATCTTCTCATTCCGAGTTCAAATCCTCAAACTCATGGAAAATGACTTCAAGTGCGAGCCTCACGTGTCAGAGGACGCAGAGCCCCACACTCTCTCATCCAGTAAGACACCTGAGCTGTGGCACAGAACTAAACAGAGTCTTGTTCTCCAGGACTCAGAGCCACATGTCTGTTAACAGATGCTGGAAATACAAAGGCACGTGATGACAAACTGTACGGAGGCCCGGCGTGACCGTGCAATCCCACCTACTCAGAAGGCTGAGGTGAGGCCGTGGGATTGGAAGTTCGGGGCCAGCTCGAGCCGCCACCAGACACTGTGTCAAAGCCAAAAGAGGAAAAAAAAGAAAATTAGCAGCTAAGATAGTCCTGGAGACACTCGGGAAGTTTTCACGGAGAAAAGGAGAAGCATATGGAAGTGAGGGAGAGCAGAGGATTAGAAGACCGCAGGCAGGGGAGTGCCTGCAAAGGTCTCGGGGCAGTACAGTAAGCACACAGTGTTCTCAAGGCCCCAAGCAGCTGAGCATGAAAAAAACCGGAGAGCCTGATGAAAGGGATTCTGAGACACAGGGGTGGAGGAAGAAACGACGCATATTATATAAATATGTCCTTTCCAAACCTCCGTGTGTATAAGAATCGCCAGGAATTTTTTTTTTTATAAGCATGTACTCTGACCTTACCATCTGAGGAGGGCCTGGTACTCTGCATTCCTACCAAGTGCCCAGGTGCTATTAAGGCTCCCTGTTCGCATTTTAAGCCAACTGTAAATCATGTTAACAAGTTGGGACTTGTTTTGAATGTTTCGGGGATGGGGAAATCACTAGATGCCCCGTTTAAAAAAAAGAAAAGAAAAGCATTCTGAGTTAAGCTATGGTGGTACACCCCTCTAAGCCCAGCATTTAGGAGGCTGAGGCAGAAGCACAAGAAATTCAAGGTCAGCCTGGGCAGCATAGTGTCTGCCTCAAAACCCTGACCAGGAACAATCGCTGTTATGCAGAGAATAGATACCCCAAGACTCTTAGTTGAAGGAGCAGTTAGAAGATAAGACCTTTAGTCCAAGAGAAAGACCACAGTGGTCTAGAACGGTGCTTCTCAGCCTGTGGGTTGCGACCTCCACATGTGGGGTCAGATATTTACATTATGATTCATAACAGTAGCAAAATTACAGTTATGAAGTAGTAACAGAATAATTTTATGACGGGAGGGGGGTCACCA
Source organism: Acomys percivali (assembly GCA_907169655.1). NCBI lineage: Eukaryota > Metazoa > Chordata > Mammalia > Rodentia > Muridae > Acomys > Acomys percivali. The sequence goes on from OU015750.1 coordinate 49,923,335, forward strand.
CAACACGAGGAACCGTATTAATGGGTCGCAGCGATAGGAAGGTGGAGAACCCCTGTTCTAGACCATAAGTAGCTACAGAAAGAAGGTGCAAGCTGACTCAGCAGCTATCCAGGAGGTTGGGTTTACGACAAAATAGATACAAGGACGATGGGAAAGAGGGACAGGACAGACTCTGGAAGACAGCTGCAAGCCCCCTCAGTGGTGCCTCACACAAGAGAATGCAAGAAAAATGAGTTGGAGTGAAAAGATGGTTGAGTTTAGGACAAGAACCAGAGGCGTTTTTTCCCAATCCAAGCAAAGACGCCCAGAAAGTACACAGGCAGATATATTGTTTTGTACCTGGCTGAAGACAAAGATTTCAGAATTATTAGTCTTTAGAAGCCATGAAGGCTGATAAGTTACCACAGGAAGAGAAAACAGGATTGTGTGAGAAAAGATGTAAGGCAGAATGGTTGAAATATCTCTAAACTAAAATGCATTAAAGGAGAAAATGAGTATATGTATATTTTTTTCTTGAATGCTGCTCCCAAATATTTGAAAAAATGATGAGAAAGTAGTAATTCAGTCCTAACCATGTGGAATTCTTTAAGGGACCTGCCAGCGTGTACCTACAATCATCCATCCCCCACACAAAAATTTAAAAAAGCTTCACTCACTTTAGTGACATCAATGAATATAAGCAACCCCAGAATCCCAGACACAAATATATGCTGTATTCACACTACTAGACAGTGGAACTTTAGCTTTTCCTAATTTTTTCTTTGTATATTTACAAGTTAAATTATTCAACAGTTTTTAAACTACAAATGACGAGTCCGGTTACCATTTTCATAGGCACAGACTAAACAAAGGTATGAATCTGAACTTTAAAAGTTCATTGTTGCCGGTCATGGTGGCCCGCGCCTTTGATTCCAGCACTTGGGAGGCAGAGGCAGGAGGATCGCTGTGAGTTTGAGGCCAGCCTGGTCTACAAAGTGAGTCCAGGACAGCCAAGGCTACCCAGAGAAACCCTGTCTTGAAAAGAAAAAAGAAAAAAAAAGTTCATTGTAGTGTGACCTTGGGCATGTAGCTTATGAAAATGTCTCAGAACTTGCTACTTCATGAATACAAAGGAGAAACAGTCTTATACAAAATACTTGAATAGTATCTAGAACACGAAGCTACTGTGTGATACAGTTTGGAGGAACACAGAATGTTGTCTTTTGCCTTCCTCTGATTTTTCATGGACACAGACTCAAGAGTGGTACCAAGAACCCAAACTTCCAGATGTGTCGTCCGTGAAGGGGGCTAACTCAGAAAAGTCTGAGGTCATGCCTTCTAGCATCTGCATTTGTAACTTTGTAACTTTGTAAAGGCGAGGGTACCTACTGACCTAGCTGCCGCAGCTCCGAGAACATTTCCAGTTTCTAACTCTTAAGAGTAACTTTAGCAGGCTTCCCAGGTATATAGGAAAAGATGTGCAGGATGCTTGGGGTTTCTGAGCTTCCTTACATCTTAGGGTGGCAAAATTAGGGCGCAACACAAACGAAGTTGATGCTGGAGTCTCTTGTCTTCAGAGTCTGCTCCCGTAGCTGCCTTAGGTAAAGGGGGAGGGCACTTTTCCTTACTGAAAAGTAACAGAAAGTCAGGGCCGTCAATCCACATGGTTGTGGGGGTTACCTGCATACAGACCTGTGCAAGTTATGTCACCAACGGTTACTCTGAAGGTGAAAGTAGGCGCGTGTATTTGCACATCGGATCTTTCACATTCATAAACTGGAATGTTCTTGGTCTTCATGCCGTATTCGTGCAATACCTGAATCGGTGTTTTCCCAGGCTTAGCTGTTATCATCTTGCCCAAACTGCAAAAATCAGAAAAAAAATGTATATTTTGCACACCAACACTGAAAGGGAAGCAAAAGCATCCACTTGTCAGTTTTGACAGACACAGCTGGTGACTAAAAGGTTCCGTAGCTCCCCAAGCAGGCAGGGCAAGGCCTGGGTGCGCACCTGTCCTGGGGTGCTGCAGCCGGTGGATGAGAGTAGAGAGGTCTGTATAGAGAGAACTTGAGAGCGGTGGGAAGGATCCTGAAAGAAACTGGGTGGGCTCGGGCGCTTCAGGCTAGATCAAATCTACACCTGGGTCTGCAAGGCACCCCTGATCATATCCTATGGAGTCGCTAGCCGCCCGGGGTCGCGGGAGGGGCGGGGCGCGCAGCAGATCCCGCGGCCCGGAGGCCCAGCGTCATGCCGGGGAAAGGAAGGGGGCTTTACCCAGAATGCAGCCCGACAACCGGTTTCCCGCCCTTGCCCCGCTGCCCACCCGTCTTGGGCCTGCGGCCTCGACGGCCCAGAGCTGACCTGAAGGTCCCGCTGTCCTCGCGCTGCAGCGGCGGGGCCTCGGCACGATGCCTGCTGTGGGACATGGCGAGAGGGGACAGCTGGGCACAGCTATCTAGAGCAGTGCGGACCTGGATCCTTCCTCTCCACGCCGGCCAGTTCCCGAGACGAGCGTGCCCGCACTGCCGCCTGGCTCCCCCTCGGAGCGCAGCCTGGCTCCCTCCAGCGAAGGGACAGGCAGAGAAGGAGGGAGGGGCGGGGCCACGGCGCGGAAGAGCGGGCCACACCCCCTCTAGGCCCCGCCCTCCGCTGCCAAGCCCCGCCCCTCAGCGTTTCTAGCACCCCTTTGCCAGAGCGCTCGTCCCCTTCCAGGTTCCCTTGGCCCCGCCCGCTCTGCCATTTCTTGTTCTTCCCTGCGGCTGACTGCTCCCTAGTTAGGTTCCCGGAGCGTCCCAGAATCCGGCCTCGCCCCTCCCTCCGCCAGGTCCCGCCCTCCCTGCCAGTCCTGGCTCTTCCCAGGCCCTGCCCAGCGCCCCGCTTAGGCTTCCAGGGTTTCTGAGAGCCAGGCCCCGCCCTTCATCCTCCCAGGCCCCGCCTCCATGCCAGTCCGGGGCTGTTCCCAGCTCTGGTGTGCGCCCTGCGTTGGTTTCCTCGGGTTTCCCCTCCCGCCTTTAGTGGCGCAGAGCCTCAGTCCTTTGTCCTTAGAGGGAGGCGGCTTCCTTCCCAGCAAGAAAGCTTGTAGCAGGCCGGAAGCTCGGCATGTTTGAGGAGCAAGGAAGAAGGATTAAGGCTTGGGCTACTTTGAGAAAGGTTTGAAAATTCCGAATGCAAAATTGCTGAGAAAATTTGGGATGTTGGCCCCGAAACTTGAGGCCCCAGAGTGTCTGCTAGGGGGCAGCAGGCTATCCCCTGCTCGGGCTGGTTTAAGAGAAGAGGATCCAGGGAGCCCTCTCCTAGCTGGGGGACTCAAGTGGCCTTCAGGATTTAGGGCAGTGTTCCTTAGCCCTACGAATGCTGCGACCCTTTAGTACTGTTCCTCCTGTTGTGGTCACCCCAACCATAAAATCATTTCGTTGCTACTTCATAGCTAATTATGCTATTGTTATGAATCATAATACATCTGATATATAATCCAAATTGTATCGCGACCCACAGGTTGAGAACCACTACTTTAGGCACCTGCCAGATCCCTGCTCTTCCTGCTGACCTGTGCAGTGGGAGTGGTGGCTTTAGCCTGGGATGCTCCACCTTCAGTGTGTTGTGGGTGTGTCAGACAGCGCCACAGCCAGCCTTTTTTTTCCTCTCCCATTAAATAGTTTTTCATTTTTTACATATACATTTATATTATTACACACATATATAATAAACTACCTATAGGAAGAAGAACCATGACACAATCAGGAATTATATAAATGTTACATTCTTAGTGTTTTGGCTATTTGTATTTGACAGCCTTGAAGAAAACATCTTTTCTAACTTGGTGCGTCTAAAATTCTGAATGTAAATCAATCTCTATCACATCTTGTCATTATCAACTTAAAACATCTATCTAGACCTAAAAACATCTTAATGCCTAAACAACTAAGCTTCCTTGTAAGACTAAACTACCTGGTCTTCAACCCCATTAGAGAATTGAGAAGCAATAAAACTTAATTACCTGAGTGAACCCAAAGTGCAGGTTAGCAGCTTCCAAAATGAAAAAAATGACAGAGATGGTTTATTGCCTGAACAGTCACCCATAACGTTGGAGCATCATATTCAGCCTTCTGGCTCAGTATATCTGACAGACATTTTTGTGGGGCAGAAACCATTGAGGACTTGCTTACCCTGCCTTGGCAGAGTTTGGCCGTCAACTCTGCCTGCATCCAAGCTTGCCCTTTTTTAGGCAGAATTCTGTCTGTGGTAGAAACAAGAACATTTTGCCCAGTGGCTTGTTTGCCACATTTGAAGCCATCTCCATAAGGAGGTTCTTTGATGCTCAGCATCCTCTTTGAGGTAGGCTGGGTTTTGCCAGAAGTTAACCTGTCTCGTTGTCAGTGAATCTTTAAAATAAAAAAAAAAAAATTTAATTCCATATTCTGTATGTCTCTGAGGATTTTGAAGACCTTATCTAACTATTAGAGGTTTTCAACATTTCACAATGGCTCCTGTGCTTACTTGCTGTTCTAGAACTGAATTCTATAAATGCTCTCATGAAGAGAATACTAAAAGTTATTTTTTTTTTTAATGAAAATTTTAGGTTGGCATACAGAAGTTGGTTTTGTTATGGAAATTTGTTTTGGTTTCATAGAAGTCAAAATACTTGGAAGCAAGTAAAAAATACCCAGAATCAAATCAAATTGAGTTCTACTGGGGCTTACGTGAAGCCTATTCTTTCTTTTCTTTCTGCATAAGGCTATTACAATAATGCTATTACACTTGTGTGTCAAAGACTATCATATTGTAACAACAACAGAGATACTTTCAAAATAGATCGACCACCTATGGCCATACAGTATCTCAGTATGGGTTTGTTTCTAAAATTTATTTAAATAGGTCTACAAAATTCCTTGAAAGTAAACCAAAACTTTATAGGACTGTTTTAATAGGTTGAGTAATTAGGACAGTCAACAAAAAAGAGATATTATCTGAACCATCAGTTTCAGAGGAAGAGACTTTCATAGCAGTTTTAAATATATAATATAATAGTAACTAAAAGCCTTTAGTATCCCATAGAGGTCTTCCAGTTGCTCCTCTGTATTCTGTGAATTGATATTTGATATTAACCACATAGATAGTTTCATAAGCATACAAAATTCCAAGTGAGAGAAATGCTCACCCAATGATCTGTCCATTGTGAAGTACTTTCTCTTTTTCTTTTTTTGTTGTTGTTTTTGTTTTTTGTTTTGTTTTGTTTTTTTGAGACAGGGTCTTTCTATGTAGTCTTGGCTGTCCTGCACTTACTTTATAGAGCAGGCTGGCCTCAAACTCATGGCGATCCACCTGCCTCTGCCTTCCCAGTGCTGGGATTAAAGGTGCACGTCACCACGCCCGGCACCAAAAAGTACTTTTCTGTTGCCGAAGTTCACCTGCTGGACTTGCGAAGGGATTCCTCTTGGATGCTGTCCATCGCAGATGATGCCCAGGCCTAACGTTAGGGCCCAATCGCACCGTTCCACATAGGACTTTATGCCTCCTTCCAAACTGTCTTGTTGCTTGTGGCAAAACACTCTCCACTATGGTCTCCTCGAGGACATTGGCAGTATGTTTGAATTAATTTTCTGTGTATGTTTTAGCTCTGCAGACTGCCATTCCAAGTTAGACTTGCGTTTAGCGTATCACTTTCCACTGCCGTCTATTATTCATTACCTGAGTTCACGAAGGGAGGCAGTGTTGTGAACCGCACACCGGCAAACTACTTGGTGAGCGTGTGCCTCATAGCTCAAGGCTGCAAAATTGTATTTGACATCAAACAAGGCTCAGTTTGGTTTCTGATTCTCTTCTTCCAAAATGGGTTTGTTGCCTGAGGGTCACAGTGGATGACGTCTTGATATTAATATGTTTGCTGCTGCCACCAAGAGCTTCGTTAAGCAAGTCGGAGATGGAGGAAGATTAGTCCCTGTTCCAAGCCTCAGTGAAGCTGACAAATACCAACCCCTGAGTCTGGTGGTAAAAAAGAAGCGGTGTTTTCTGTTTCCTAGATACAAATTTACCTCAACACCTTTCACACTTAAAGATATTCTCATAGGAGACCGAGAAATTTCAGCTGGTAAGTTTAAATGTTTGGGAATGACTCTCTATGGGGGCTATATCATTAATAAGCTAACAGAGGTCCTATAGATCAAGTATACTAATAATATACATTTTATGAATAAAATCCACTTTTATGTGGTAGTAATATCATTAAGGTGAACAATGCTTAAGTATTTACAGTTTCAAATCTCTTATTGCTTAATTTTAAAACTGATTACAAGTTTTTTTTTAAGTAAACTGACATAAAATGATGTCTTTTGTCCTGTATAATATAAGACATTAGTGGGCCTTAACCATTTCACATTATCAAATAAATGAAAGTAATTTGAATTATTTTTATAGTTTATACAATAGTTAAACTCAATCTTTTTTTTTTTTTTTTAATGTGGGTCCTGGGCAATTGAACTCAGATCCTCATGTTTACAAACATGCACTCCATCCTCCAACCCCGAAATGTATTTTTAAAATTTATTTATTTTTATTGTATGTACATTGGTGTTTTGCCTGCATGTGTGTCTATGTGAGGGTGTCAGATCTTGGAGTTACAGACAGTTGTGAGCTGCCATGTGGGTGCTGGGAATTGAACCCAGATCCTTTGGAAGAGCAGTCAGTGCTCTTAACTGTTGAGCCATCTCTCCAGCCCCACGAAATGTATTTTTTGAACTAGATTATAACAGGAATGATGGCTAAGTCACTGGTTATTGACCCTTGTTTTTCTTTCAACTACCCAATGGATCTTTTTTTTTTTTTAAGATTTATTTATTTTTATGTATACAGTGCTCTGCGTACATGTACATCTGCAGGCCAGAGGAGGGCACAGATCACATTATAGATGGTTGTGAGCCACCATGTGGTTGCTGGGAATTGAACTCATGACCTCTGGAAGAGCAGTCAGTTCTTAACCGCTGAGCCATCTCTCCAGCCCCTACCCAATGGATCTTAACTGATATATATGTATAGGTATTCTATTGTCCAAACAGAGAATTTGGCTTCATTTTAAGTATTCTATCTTTTTTTTTTTTGGTATGGCTTAAAATACTGTCTAGTAACATTTGGGCAAAAGAACTTTTCAGTCATGTTAGCATGATAATACACAAAGCCCATGTAAGATGAATTTGAGACATTTGAAAAATATTAAGTTTCTTCTCCTAAGGTATCTCGTCTTATCAGTTACTGAATTATGAAGATGAGTCAGATGTCTCCCTCTATGGGAGGCGAAGCAACCATATTGTGAATGATGTTGGGATTAATGTTACTGGATCCGATTCCATCGCAGTCAAAGCTTCATTCGGTGTAGTAACCAAACATGAGGTGGAAGTATCGACGTTACTCAAGGAAATTACTGCGCGGTCAGTACAAAGACCCTGATGCACTACGGTGTTCTCATTAAATGCTTTAACTGTATCAAGTCCACTGCAATGGATGCTAAGACACTTGGGTGTTTTGTGTGTGTGTGTGTGTGTGTGTGTGTGTGTGTGTGTGTGT
>OU015750.1:49935874-49970377 GCA_907169655.1 Acomys percivali
CAACCAACCAACCAACAACCCCACCACAAATGTCTAGTCACTTTGAGAACTGGTTATAGTCATGAATAAGCATATTGAATGTCACAGCACTTTAAATAACATCTCATTGTTTGGGGGGGGAGGGACACTCAAGGACCATGGTGGCTATATGGAGGTCAGAGGATGACTTGTGGGAACTGGTTCTCCCTTTCCTTCATGTGGAGTCCTGTAGGCTGAACTCAGGTCATCGGGCTTGAAGCAAGAGCTATACTCATGAGGAAATCTTGCCAGCCCATAAACATTTTAAAAAGGTGTCTCAGGGTTTGGAAATTATTGTTTTTAAATTATCTGTATTATTTGTATTATGAGTAGGCCCAGCTAGCAATCAATCAAGACAGAGACACTTGATATATTTTAAAATAGCCTTAGTTAACCTGGGGCAGGGCAGATATTAATCCCCTAAACTGCTTCCCATAGTGGGGCAGGCATGGGATCAATGGCTCAATCCCATGCCATCTGCTTCTAATAATTTCTATCGAGCTACCTCCCCTCCATAATCTCAAATACTTGCTAATGTTCTTCATCTGGGCCGGATTCTCCTTCCACGCCAGCCACACGCTTCTCCTCCATCTAACCATGGTGGTCTTCTTCTTTCTCCTCTGGGGTCTTTTTCTTTCTTTCTTTTTTTTTTTTTTTGGTTTTTCGAGACAGAGTCTCTCTGTGTAGCCTTGGCTGTCCTAGACTCACTTTGTAGACCAGGCTGGCCTCGAACTCACAGCGATCCGCCTGCCTCTGCCTCCCAAATGCTGGGATTAAAGGCGTGCGCCACCACCGCCCAGCTGGGGTCTTTTTCTTTCTTTTCTTTCTTTTTTTTTTTTTGGTCATGGTAGTCTCTCTTCTTCTTCCCAGGATTCCTCTCTTTCCTTCTTGGGACCCTTAGCCACACCTCTATCTTCTCTGCCCTGCCCAGGTGGGATGGCTTTTTATTAATCAAAAGGTGGGTCACAGAGACAGCAAGTGTAATTAGCATCAAAATACATCAGACCATCCCCCAACAGGAAATACCTTTGAAACAGGGTCTCTCTACTGGCCCTCACTATCCTGGAACTCATTATGTAGACCAGGCTGGCCTCAAACTCACAGAGATCTGCTTGCCTCTGCCTCCCAAGTGCTGGGTTTTCGTTTGTTTGTTTTTATTTTTAAGATTTTATTTATTTATTGTTTATACAATATTCTGTGTGCATGTATGCTTGCATGGCAGAAGAGGGCACCAGATCTCATTATAGATAGTTGTGAGCCACCATGTGGTTGTTGGGAATTGAACTTGGAACCTTTGGAAGAACAGCAAGTGTTCTTAACCTCTGAGCCACCTCTCTAGCCCCCAAGTACTGGTTTTAAAGGAATGTGCTGCTATGCCTCGCCCAGAAATTTTTTTGTTTTTAATTTTTGAAGAAGAGAAATGGATGTTCAAATGAGCTGTTCCTAGGTTATAGACTGGTGGTACCAGCCACACTGAGTTTTCCTGAAACTAAAGACATACTTATAACCTACATGTTCATATTAAGAAAGGAAAATCATGCTTCCAGATTCCCATTATTTAATAAAATCTCATTAGTGTTTCTGTGGCTGGAATTAATGAATTTACTGTATAATCAAGTCAGCCAAGGGCTTGAGACGTTTTGAAGCACTGCCCGTTTGTGCTTTCTCTAAGCAAACATGCAATAAAGCTCTGTCCTCCTAGCCAATGCAATTTCTGGGCATTTGAAATGTGGCCACAGCAAACTGAGACAGGTTCCTGTAAATGTACATCACAGCAGATTTGGGACATGACTACAAGTGCATCTTGCTGAAAATTTTTACACAGGTTTCTTGTCAAAATGGTACTTGTTTCAGCTAAGTTAAGCTAAGTCACAAAATGTCATGTTTGTTTGTTTGTTTGTTTGTTTTTTCCATTTCCTTGTGTACAGCACCATGGCCAACTTTTTTTTTTCTTTTTTTTACTTTTTAAAATTTGTACATGTAATTTAAAATTCTCTTGCAATTCAACTGTTTCTCTGCAGGAAAATGGTGATTTATGCTAAAGGCAGCACAGTGCATTGATCTGGAGACAATATTCTGCAAGCCTGGGGCTTTTTTAAAGGTAAGAGACATTTTGAAAGGTGGAGTTGAACACTGTGGTACATATTCCATGGCCTCCTGAGGGGACTGTGACCCAGCATGTGTACACCAAATAAGGCTCTTATCCCCAAGTTGCTTTTAGTTGTGGTCTTTATCACAGCAGTAGGAAGCAAGGTGAGGCGCCTGGCAGGCACACCTCTCTCCCTGCAGGCTCACTGGGAGCCTCCAGGAAGTACTTACTAAGTTCTAAGTTCCGGGAGGAGGAGCTTCCTGCATGGGAGGAGGAGCTTCCTGCATGGGAAGAGGGTTGGAGGGAGAGGTGAAGAGAGCTAGGTGACCCGAGATACAGCGTAGGGCCTAGCGCTTGTCAAGCAAGCATACAGCACTCTAACACGGAGCCATAGCCCCAGGCCCTTTTGTACTTCTTGAGACAGGCTATTAGTAAGTTGCCTGGGATAGCCTTGAATTCTCTGTAGCCCAGGCTGTCCTTCAAAGTGTTATCTTCTTTCATCAGGTTTGGGAGTAACGGAAGCTCGCAGGCCCATATCATGAAGATACATTATGATTTTAAAGACCTTCCCCGGATATAGAAAAAAGAAAAAGGATATTGTCTCTCAGAGTTTTCAGCCAACAGCCCAACTGCGCAATCAGAACCAATAACTAGCGAAAGCTAAGAAGGGTCTTCAACACAACTTGAGTTATAATGAAAAACAAACAGACATCCAAACTGTACACAGGAAGCGTATGTTACCTCCGTTTTAGAGAGTTGCCTGTCGTTGTCCGTGTCGATTTGTTTAAATGTTTCAGTGCTCCGCGGTCCTTTGGTCACGGCATAAAGTTCAATCTCAAAAATCAGAGTTGCGTTGGGTGGAATCTTGACTTTTGCTAAGGGTTTAAATTTTAACAGTTTGACTTGCACGAAAGGAACTTCCGGGAGCTCCCTCAGTTCTCACATTAGTGTCAGGGTTATAGCGCTTAGAGAACTGCTTTCAAAATATTAAACTTTATAACAGAAAAAAAAAAAAAATCAGGGCCAGCTGGGTGTGGTGGCATGGTCCTTTAGTCCTGGCACTCTGGGAAGCAGAGACAGGCAGATCTTTGTGAGTTTGAAGCCATTCTGGTCTACAAAGAAACCCTGTCTTGGTGAAGAAAAAAAAAAAAAAAATCAAGCCTGATCAATTTACTTTTCCCCCCTTTCATTAAAACATTTTGGAACTTTTTCCCCCCTGTGTATTTTAAACCAAGTCAGTTCAAAGGCCTTTCTGGACCAGTTTCCTAATTGAGTCAAAATAAACAAAGATATTATTAGTCTGTCATGGTCATCATATAGCAGAGGTATGGTACAGAGAAAAGGTATGAGTAGAACAGTCCCGTCGTTGGCCAGGTGAGAAGACTCAGTGTCGCCTGCTGCCAAGCCTGATGACCTGAGTTCAGTACCAGGACCCACCGTGAGGGAGAGAACTGCCTCCCACAAGTTGTCCCCTGACCTCCACATACCTGCTAAGGCACGTGCTATGCCCACATACAGAAACAAATGGACTTAAGAAGGAAAAGAGGGGCTGTAGAGATGGCTCAGAGGTTAAGAGCATTAACTGTTCTTCCAGAGGTCCTGAGTTCAATTCCCAGTAGCCACATGGTGGCTCACAACCATCTATAAAGTGATCTAATGCCCTTTTCTGGCATGCAGGTGTACATGCAGGCAGAATATTGTATACTTAGTAAATAAATAAATCTGTTAAAAAAAAAAAAAGAAGGAAAAGAGAGTCAAAAGAGTAAGCTGTATGGAAATAATTTTATGAAGTCACCCAGAAGCATCAGTAAAACAAAAACAAAAACAAAAACAAAAACAAAAAACCAGTCTGAGCCGGGCCTGGTGGCGCACGCCTTTAATCCCAGCACCCGGGAGGCAGAGGCAGGCGGATTGCTGTGAGTTCGAGGCCAGTCTGGTCTACAAAGTGAGTCCAGGACAGCCAAGGCTACACAGAGAGACCCTGTCTTGAAAAACCAAAACAAAAAACAAAAAACAAAAAAACCAGTCTGTTTTAAAAATTCTTTACAGACATCGAAAAGAGAAACTCAGCAACAGAAACCCAGAAACAATTTTACAAAGAAAATTCTAATTATCATAATAAATTTAAACATGAAATCGGATAGTTTTAGTCAGGTGGTTCATCTGTTAGCTGACGCCGCTGGTGGCTTTAGTGAGGTGGGGGCTTTTCTCAGGTGAGTATCCCACAGCATTGCCAAGAGGCAGTGAGTGGCTGAGTGTTTTTCCAGGGCCTTACAGTCACGTGATCTAGGACACGCACACAAGGGTCCAACAAAATGAACAACACCCTTTGAAAGTGGCTAAGTTTGTTCCGCAGAAGGGACAGCAACTCCTTAAATAGTCAAGTGGATGATTCTTGCTGACATACGTTTGTAGCCGACAGAAGAAAGGGCAGAAGTGATGGGCCAAAGCCGTGGATTGTGACTTCTGAAGCCAGGACATGGACAAAGCTATCCACCATCAGGCACCTGTTGTCAAACTCTGATTTAAGGTCCTACATGTCACCTAGCTTTGAATGACAGAAAAATAACTTCGGCCATAATGAAGACAGACTCAAAACACAAGTTCCTGTTGCTCTTTCGGTGCTGGTGGTGGAAGCAGAGTCTGGCAGGCAAGTGAACACTCACACCACTGGGCTGTCAGGAAACCCCAACTCAAACTTCCCAAGAGAAAGCACCACAGATGCAGAGTAGGTTCCTGAGTGATTCCATCACAAATACAGAAAAATGTTGCTAGTTGTTATCTTCCTCCCCCCCCCAAAAAAAATTAAAACATAAGAGATAGATATGCACTGCACTAGAATTATTTACATTTATAGAGGCAGAATAGAGAGGTAGGAGTTAATGTAAAGAATATATACATACCACATAGATGGTTAATTAAAGCACTAGAAAGCCACATGCACCTTAAGACATGCAGGGGTGTTCTGGGACATGAGCCAAGGACATTTCGCCAGAGGAAAAACTTCTTCAAGCATCACCTAAAATGAAGTTATAACTCATGTTACGTTTTATTACTTTAAGCTCATTGAGAACAAGACATGTAAAGATGAAGCGAGGCAGCATGCTAGTGTTCCTGCCCTTCCATGTAACTCAGCTATGGACAGCTGACGGCTTCCATAAGGGGGGAGGGACAGTCAGTTTTAAGGCTTTGGTCCCTGGTAGGTCGACCATGCTCCGTTAGGTGGTAACACACCCACGAGTATATGGAAAACACAAATTTCACTTGGTAGGATATGCCTCTCTCTCTCTCCTCTCTCTCTCTCTCTCCCTCTCTCTCTCTGTATGTATGAAGGACACAAAGTTAGAAGGGGGGAGATAGGTGGAGAACACATCTGAAAGGAATTGGGGGGAGAGTAAGGGGATGAATATGATCAAAATATAGTGTGCATGTATGAAACTCAAGTAATAAAATATATATTTTCTCCTTTTTAAAATAAAATATATATTTTAAAAAGCTTATATAATCAAGAAGATTCTGCTAAATAGCTACAGTCTACACTCCAACTTCTAAAACTATGGACTCTAAGCTACTGTAACACAGGTAAGGCCAACAGATAAGTAACTACAGCCCAATGTACATATTTTTTAGGCCTCAGTTTTCTTACAGGTAACATAAAGGTGCTAGTGAGACTAATTGTTTTGAAGCTTATGGGGGAACTCCTCAAAGCCATTAAGAACTGTTTCCATGCAGAAAGAGTGTATTTTTTCTTTTTTGACAGTTTAGGCAGGTGGGTAGTCATCTCTAACTAAGCAGAAATTAGTTTAGGTAAAGGATAAAGTAGCCATTTGGATCACAGGACAATGGAGCGAGGACTGGTACCCACTGAAGATGGATGTGGGTACTCTAAGGTCAGCAGAGCGCTGGTGTGATGACTCAGAAACTGAGAGAAGAGACACTGAAAGGCAAACTTTGCCCGCATCATTTTGCCTGCAAAGTAAGCTCAACTCGTGACATTTTGAAGATAGTATTGTTTAAATTGTTCTTTCTCATGATCCTGTAAACACATACACACACACAGAATATGCAAATTGTGATACCATGGGAAACTGTGTTTGTTCTTTTGCTTTTGTGGTGCAGTGCTGGGGATTAAAGTCAGGGCTTTGCCTGTGCTAGGCAAGCCAATCCCGCAGAGAGTGTCACATACTCAGCCCTAGGAGCTATTCTGATGGGAGCAAATGATTGGCAGACTCCCTGAACATGAAGCTGTATATCTGGTAGCATCTCTTCTAACGAGTCAGGTTCAGGCTTGAAGCACTGGCTTGCCTCCGTCTGGCCTGGGGCAGTAGCCTTCTCTTACTGAGAAAAGCATGGGGGGGATAGTGGGGGGATGGGGGTATGTGGGGGTGTGTGGGTGTGGGGGGCGCATCACCTCTTAAAGACTCAGCCAACAGCTTCAAGGAGGGCCCGTCCCTGAGACCAGGAGACAATGCCAAACTCGCACCTTAGGAGCCCGAGTGCTAATTATGCACTCGCTATTTCAAACAGGAGTTGGCAAGAGCCACAACTCGAACAATTCAAACTTCAGAGAGAAAACAAACTCTCATTCTTTCTCTAGTCCCTTCCATCCCTCCGTCACCAGGTGACATTTCCTACGCTAGGCTGTAGAGTTAAGTGTATGTGAAGTTCTCCCTCTAGGAAGCAGTACAAGTGTGTTACTGTGCAATTTATATCTGGAACTCTTTTTTTTTTTTTAAGATTTATTTATTATGTATACAGATCTTGCTATAGATGGTTGTGAGCCAACATGTGGTTGCTGGCAATTGAACTCATGACCTCTGGAAGAGCAGGCGGTGCTCTTACCCTCTGAGCCAGCTCTCCAGCCCTGTGAGCACTGAAGCAATAGGACTCAGCACCTCCTTCAGCCCTTGGTAGTCACCCTCTGCTATTGGCCTGACTACTATAAATAAATACTTTGCATAAATCCCTACAAGGCTGGTACTTTTTGTCTCTGGCTTGTTTCACTTAGCGTAGTGAAAATCCTTTAAGGTTCATCTATGCTGTGCCCTGAGTCAGAATTTCACGTCTTTTATCCCACTGTGTGCATGTTGTATTTATTGTCTCCTTCATCCGCCCAGCTTTGAACTGTTGGCTTTCTTGCACCTCTTGCCTCCTGTGGACAGTGCTGCAATGAGCAAACAGCTTTTTGAGGCTTACTTTCATTATTTTTTTCAGAATATAGTTTTATTTTGACTTTTTATAAGTGACTGGTTTATTATTATTTTTTAAAGATATATTAAAGCATCTTACCATAGCCGTCTTTTCCATATGCAAATGAGGGTGGTATAATCACCTTTCTCTTCTCTCCAGGGCACATGCCCGTCATGGCAATGTCCAGCCCCTTTATGACTTGCCCGACACCAAGAACAAACCACTTGGGATGGCCTTCGTCTTGGGTCCGGCTGTAAGAAACCACACTTAGTGCTAAGTAAGCTGATCTCATTGAAAAGGAAACTTTAAAATAGAGCTAGGCATTTTTGTCATTATTTAAAATTGGAATCTCTTTCCCCAGAACTCTGTCCTTTGTCAAGTGTTTTGCTCTAACTTCCCCATAAACTGACAGACATATCATTGCATTTTCTGTTCTATTGCCACCCTTACAAAAACTACCCACCAGCTAGCCTTTTAAAACGGGGCCTCCCTGTCTCTCACCGGCTGTGAGGCTTGAACAAAATAGCTTCCCTGGGTTTGTTTCCCCAAACCTAAGGGGCAGGCTGAGCCTTAAATTTCATTTTTTAAGGACTGAAGATATCCTGTCAGATTTCTCTTCCAAATGAGAAGAGTAAGTTTTCTTTCAAATCGGAAAGAATTGCTTTCTCTAGGCCTGTCTTTGGGAAGAAACAGCACAGAGTAGGGATGCGAGCATAGGCCAGACGCAATCACCAGGGTCTCTGTTTGAAAATGACTCACTGAAGACCAGAATAGAACGCCTTGGCTTCCTTATACATTCTCTTTGGAAAGAGACTTCAGCTCTGGGTGAGGCCAAAGAGCGACTACCGTGTCCAACAGCCAGCAGTATGCATGATAATAGTGGATCTGCACTCAGTTTACTGAGTTAACATTTTTAACAATGAAAAAACATTCTTTTTTTAGGTACTTTTTTTCTAATCTAAATCGGCATAATGGTTTAGTTTACTGTTGAAAAACAAGCAGACAAAAAACTAAAAACAATCAGTTAGGCTTCTGGCTGCTGCTGCTGCTGCTGGCTGCTGCTGCTGCTGCTGCTGCGGCTGCTGCTGCTGCTACTGCTGCTGCTGCTGGTGGGGCAAGATCTGCGTACCAAGTGAAGTTGAACTGCACGGAACATCTCCTACCTGCAGAAGAACTTGGAACCATCTTTAGCCAAGTAGCCGTCGTAATGAACATTCAGCAGGTCTCCTTTCCTGCTTGTTTTGGAGCAGTTTTCTGGACGATGCAAAACTTCTATTTTCACTTCCTCTGTGCTTTCTTCCTTCGTTTGTCCCTGACCGTTGGAACAGCCCCACAGGCTAAGGAAAACAACTAGTCTGAATATTAAGTGCATGATTCCTAAAGCAGGAGCCCCGCAGACGCAGGGTAAGCCCTTCAGCATGTGCGCTGGCGTGCCGCTACGGGGTTAGAAGGAATTCGGACGCGTGGCAGGCATTGTCCTACGTCACAAAGCTCCAAGGCGGGGCTACTCCAGGCTCCACCTCTCTCTGGCAGCCCGAAGCCAGCTGCTCCCTGGAGTGTGTTCCTGGTGTCAGATGCCCCAAGTGGCTGTATCAGGGAGAATAGAACCGCACACCCCGTCGCTTCTTCTCACTAAGCCCTCATTTACCGCAGGGCTCTTCCGCTTTTAGTAGCCAGGCCTGCATTTCCTGAAATAAAACTGGCATTATGGTGGTCATTTCTAGGCATTTGGGAGATGCTGCAAAATTCTATGGCCTTGCACTTGATGTCCTGATCTTGCCTTTATATCACTACCTCCGCCAACTGATTGCTTGGCCTAACGGTTTGGTTTTAAATTTTTAAAAAATACATTGAACCGTTTGGTTATAGAAAAAAGATTATACACTGTAGGTCCTTAAAACAGTATTTTAAAATACTAAAAAGTTGGGCCAAGGAATTGATACAAAATGCAAACAGCTGTTCTTTTCAGGCGCAGAAGGTCTCTAAGGTCCCCAGGGACTTGGCAGGCACAGCTGAGGCAGACATTCTTGGAAGAAAATGACAAATAGGTTCGATGCTCTTCTCTGGATGCTTTGGGGGTAAGTCCTTGAAGGGCATTTGGGGAGATCGGAGTATTGGATAAAAGGACTCCAGACTGTGTCTGTCACAGACAACCTGGAGGCTCCTACAACAGCCAGTGGAGGGCTCCTGATCAGGACAGAGGATTCCAGCAGTGTCCCCCACCTCTTGGGGTCCCCTTTGATCTAAAGGCCTGTAGCAGAGAAGAGTTTTTTGTCTTTTGTTTGTTTTTGTTTTTTTTCTATGGGAATTTATTCACATTAGACAGGAAGTCTATCGAACATTTTGCTCAAATCTCACTGCTAATGTGCAACAGAGATTAACAGAGTATGTTGATATGTCCCCCTCTCCTTTTAGGATGAAAAAACCTTCAAACAGAGCAAAGCTCGAATTTTACAATAAACACCAGACACGCTCTACACTTATTAATGAACTATATGTGATTTGTTGACTACCCACTGACCCATCAATTCACCAAGTGAATACCTAGATTATTACTCTATTCCATCAGCCTTCTCGGAAAAGGCAACTCAGTTTCCCTACCACAATAATGAGCCTGCTTTATGCGATTGTTTGGAATTTGTAAAATTTTCTAAATCTGAAAATTGTGAAGTGTGTACAGACTCTTTTCCAAGTTAGACTGAAAAAAAAAAAAAAATCTGGTCTGGAGAGATGGCTCAGCCGTTAAGACAACTGTCTGCTCCTCCTCGAAGTCCTGAGTTCAATTCTCAGCAACCACATGGTGGCTCACAACTATCTATGATAAGATCTGGTGCCCTCTTCTGGCCTGCAGGTGTACATGTATATGTACTAAATAAATAAATCTTAAAAAAAAAAAAAAAAAATCTAAGAAAAGCCCTTTATTTAAAAACAAAACTGCCGGGCGGGGTAGCACATCTCTGTAATCCCAGAACTCAGGGAGGCAGAGGCAGGTGGATCGCTGTGAGCTAGAAGCCAGCCTGGTCTACAAAGCGAGTCAGGGACAGCCAAGGCTACACAGAGAAACCGTGTCTCAAAAAAAAAAAAAAAAAAAAAAAAAAAAAAAAAAAAAAAAAAAAAACCAACCAAACCAACCAAACTAAAACTTGGTTCCATTTTAACCCTTTCTCTTTTATTCTTATTTCTTTATTTGTGACACGTTCCACTTTGTAGCCCTGGCTGGTCTGGAATTCATAATGTAGACCAGGCTGGCCTCGAACTCAGAGAGATCTGCCTGCCTCTGTTTTCTGAATGCTGAGATTAAAGACATACATCACTTTGTACGGCATAAAAAACATTGAAAGAAAATTGCGCGCACGCGTGTGTGAATGGCCCACGTGTAGAGGTCAAAGGGCAGTTTATAGAATCGGGTTCTCTCCTTCCACTGTGTGGGTCCCCAGGATGGTACCCTGGGTCATGAAGCTTCTGGAGGAAGCACCTTACTTGGGGTGTCACCTCGCCAACCCTAGTTCCTTAAGACCGTAGCAGCCCACTTACTATTACTATGTCCCCTTCTTCCCTTCATTCTTTTAAGAAAGGGTCTCACGCTGTAGCCCAGGCTAGCCTTTGGTCCTCTTCCTGCCTTTAGAGAGCTGGGATTACAGTGTCAGGCCGCTGCAGGCAGCTTTTCCTGGAAGCTACCCTCCTCCTGTCCCTGAAAGCGAGCACTGGCGACGGGCAGCCCTTGATTTTATGTAACAAGACCAGAAGGAGGCGAGGCCTGGGCCGCCGTCCCCGGCAGGGCGGCCCCGGGGGGTGGGGGGGTTCGTGCGCAGGCAGCCGGCTATGTTCCGGATGCGGGGCGACCTGGAACCGGGGACCACGTCGCCGGTCCACGGGGGCGCGCGGCGCAGCCTCGGGCGCGCGGCCGTCCCGCAGCTCCGCCGCCGCCGCCGCCGGGGAGGGGTTTCGCGGGCCGAGCCGGCCCCTTTCATCCAGGAAGTGAAAGCGACGTCGGGGTCAATGAAAACAAACCGGGAGCCCGGGGGAGAAGGAAGGCGGGCGCGCAGGAGAGCAGCGCCGGGGCTTGGTGGAGCGGCGGCGGGGGGCTGGGGTCGCCCCGGGGCGGGGGGAGGTCGCCGCGCCGTCCCCCGCTGGGGATGTCCGCGCCTGGCGGCCCCCGTGCAGCACGCGGCGCCCGCCGGCCGGGCCTCTGAGGGCCGCCGGGTCGGGGCGGAGGGCTGCGGGCCCGCGCCTCCGCAGCAGCGCGGCCGGCGCCGGGCCAGGAGGATGCGCGGCGCCGGGCTCTGAAGCATGGAGGGGGTTCTGTACAAGTGGACCAACTATCTCACAGGTACGGGGCAGCGGGCACCCCTGTTCAAGCCGCGGGATTCAGTTCCACACCGGATCTCCCTCCCCACTCCACCCCGCTTCCCCCGTCCCTCGTGGGGCCCATCCCAGGCCTCTGGGTACGGGAGTTCGAGACCGCGCACCGTCCGAAACCTGCGCACGCATCAGAGACCTGTGACACCCCTTGTGCCTCGAAAATAGTTCCCCTTCACTCTTAAGTGTGTTCTTAAAACGTCTGAGTTTATCCGCGCTCTGTGGACAGCATTTTGTTAGTTGGAGAGAGACAAGGATAGAGAATATCAAATCATTTAATTTTAAGATTTTTTTTTTTGATTCCTTTACCTTTTCTTACACTGGTTTGAAAGTCCACTTGTTGAGGTTGTCTGAGCTCACCAAGTGTGCTGTTGGAAGCCGTGTTCAGAGACGAGTGTTCTTAGGGACTGGTTTTCAGTGAGGTTTGGGGATTCGGGTAATCGTCGCGAGACACAGCGGAAGGAAGCACATTTTCAACACCTTGGGAATGAGTGCGGGTCATTGTGAGAAATAGTTGGAAGTGCAACACAGAAAAGAGCAGGCAAGTTTCGTTGGTGATGTAGTTAGAAAGCTGTTTGTGTAGAAATGGGATCATTAGCAACAGCAATATCCCTGCCCCTGGTATTGGGAGTCTGGCTTTGAAAAAATACCTTAAATTCAAATCCTGTGATTTCTTCTATAACCAACACTAAAAGCAAGTGCGGGATTCTTTCTGGATCCGTTTGTTCAAGGCTTGGGGAGTTAGCTCTTTTTGTCCCAGGGGTACCTTCCAACACGGAAGGAACCTCACTCAGTCTGCCCAAAGTATTGAGCCCTTCAGTCAGGCTGTGATGACTCAACTAACGTCCACCTATCCTACCTTGTGGGAACCTGCAGGTCAATTCTGTAAGGGCTAAATGCTTGCTTGTATCTGGCTAGAGCCAGATTTACGATAGCAAGTGGTTTAATATTCACAATACACTGAAGTTTTCTGTTCAAGTGAAAAAGCCAAATAATCATGTAACTTACACGTATTTATTGGAAGTGTAAGACATCAAGCAGAAACTTTTTCTAAGAGTTCTCATTGGGGCAGCTGTGAGCACAGAGTGCTGGTTGGGGTGTGGTGCTGACCTCAAGTCTCATAGCCTTTAAGCGTGGCTGTACAGATAGTTTCTTTGGAAGTAATGCCAGAGGAATATTTTCAGTGTGGCCCAGAGCAATGGGCAGTTACTGCTGTGAGTCATAATTGAAGGGGACATTTCATTTGGGGTGGAATGCGCTCTTGTGGGAGGGGTCCTCCTCCCTGTGGGACTGAGTACCAACACAAGCTGTGGTTTTAGTTTTTATGGCTCATTTTAGTTTAATTTCTAGTAAGCATTGTAGAGCTTGTGATGTCCTTTGTTCAGAGTGATCCTGTTTTTTAAATGTAAAGTTGGCCTCCACGGCATGTTCAATTTACTGTCACCTGGGTCACAAGGATGAACAGCTGTTTGTACTGACTGATCTTTAAGGACCCTCATTGACAGTGTTCCCACTTTGTAATTTTTATTTATTTATTTACTTATTTATTTATTTATTTATAGCCTGTGTTATCATAACATTTAGTAGCTTGAGGAAAACTGCTTGTAGAAATTGAAAAAAAAGGAAATAACCTTTCTCAGTAAAAGGAATCACCACTCCCTTTACTGTACTATAAATGTGTCGCTCAATTAGAGGAAGTTAGGTTTTCTTCAAAGAGGTCTGTGGAGGTAACGAACAGGAACAGGCTCGACAGAGGAATACACTCGGCCGCATGGCTGTCTCAGCCCCTACACATTCTAAATGAGTCAGTCATTTTGCTCACAGTTCGTTTTTGAGAGCTGTTGCATCATCATAAGGCAGTAGCGCACACTAATGCTTCTCGAAAACCAGAATTTGGCTTACGGGCCTAGGTGGACCGGAAGTGGAAGACCGTATTTTCACCACCCCCTCTTTGTAATTTGTTTGCCACGGTCAATTAGTATTTTGAGAATAATTGTATTCATTAATTCATGTTTTTCAGTCATTGTAGACGTAACATTTAAGATTCACTTTCGTTGTATTTCCTCTCACATGCTAGGCAAGTGCTGCCTCCACGGCCCCCCTTTTAAAAAATGATTTGAATTTTCTCTAGACTTTGATGTGTGAGTGCTGTATTTGATGACTTCCGCCCCACCCTTCCCTCACTTATTTACACTTCTGTGCGAGTGTTTGTGTGTGTGTGTGTGTGTGTGTGTGTGTGTGTGTGTGTGTGAGAATGCATGGGATCCTTGGAGCTGGAGCTAAAGGCAGTTGTGAGCTGCCTGGTGTGGGTGCTAGGAATCGAACTTGGATCCACTGGAAGAGCAGCATAAGCTCTCAGCAGTCCCAGCCTTCTCTGTAGCTGTGAGAGACTATCTCTTTTAAAGCGCCTGCTGTGTGCTAGGGTGTAACCCTAACCCTGAGGGACAAGATAAAGTACGCATACCACAGGAACTCTTCCTCTAATTTGGCAGCCCTCCCTAGGGAATACAGTGTTTATAAACATGTATTTTCTTGGTGCCTGAAGTTATGTTTCTGAACATGTGGGTAACAACGTTCCCCCATTTTTTTTTTTTTTTTAAAGCAAGATGTAGAAAGAATAATTTAACTTGTTGGTATTGACTCAGTGTCCTACGGCTGTGATAGAATACTCTTGACAGAAGCAACTTAGGATAAGAGGACTTTATTTGCTCTCAGTTCAGGTTATAGTTCGTCCTTATTGGGAAGTCGCAGTGACAAAGGCAGCTGCTGACATCATGTCCCAGCTCAGGAGAGAACGTGAGAGAACGCTTGGGTGCACCTCGGTCTCCATTTTATACCACCCAGCTTCCCCTGACCAGGAGTAACCCTGCGTACTCAACTAGCGGAAACCAATATAGCCTGCCCGAGCCTCATAAACGAGTTTGTCGACTAGGCAACTATCACCGTAACACAACATTGTCACTTCAGAAGCGTTGCCGGTGAACTCTCAGTTCTATGTCTTGTGTCAAGTTTCTAAGGACGAGGTGTCCGGTCTTCTTGGTGCCGTCTGAACCTGGAAAACATGGGCTTACGGATTGTTTAGCAGCCTGTGGCCAAAGTGTTCCAATGGTGGCGCGTCTCAACGTGTAGACTGCCCACACTGCATTGTGACTGCGTAGTGTTGGGAAAAATAAGGACAGGTGCCCCGCTTCCGGCGTGGCGGCTGTGGTGTTAGTGGATGAGCTGCTGCCGCCTGTTAGGCGCGTGCTTGATAAGATTCCAGGGGCAGGACGCAGAGGCCAGTACTCAGGGAAGCCCTCACTCTTGGGTACAGACTTTGCTTTTGAAACTAGTCTGATAGCTGTGTTGCTTCCGTTGCTGGGGAAATGTCAATGAATGAGTGAGGTTGACAGCATGTCTGCCTTAGCTGTGTCGCAGCGTGGAAGGGAAGGAGGGTGGCTGGGAGTGTGCTCTCTCTATAGGTTACCATGTCCACATTATAAAGGTGGGCTTTTCTTTACATCTTTACATTTCCTGTGTCTAAGCGCATTTGCTTAAAGGCATCATCTTCTGTCAGGAAAGGAAGGTTGCACTGCACATGCAAGAGTTGGCCAACTTGTTCAATCACCTGTTTTGGTGAAAGAATTTTAGAGACTTAACTGGGATGAAAACACTTGCTTTAGGTTAGCTGCCAGGAATGGTAACAGAATGGGGGGGGGTGCAAAACCTCCGTTTCCTGTACGTTTTTTTTTCCATTACGAGATGAGCAACCTTAATCTGGAATGCTCCTGAATCCAAAGATTTTTTTAAGTACCGAATGGACACTGGCAAGTGGAAACCGCCGCCTGTGACTTCGTGTGACCGGGCACAGTTAGAAACAAAACCATTATGGGAAGCTAGGTTAGGTAATAGGAATAAACTGCACACGGATTTCGGATCTTAGGTTTGGTCCCAGTCTCCATGTATCTCATATGCATATGCAAATCCAGAGTCTGACATCGGAACCACCGCTGGCTCCAGACATTTTGGAAGAGAAATGCTAATCCTCCATCTGTTCTCTTGGAGGAAAGCGGGGCAGCTACGCTGGGCTCGGATGGAGCTGGGGCTGTGGTCTTCTGGGTTGTTGAAGAGAAGTTTGTGAGCTAGAACAAAGACAGTCCTTTCTTATCTGTCTAGAGACGGAAGGACACTTTGGGCAAATGTTGACCATTAAACCTTTCATTTGTGTGAGAGTCCAGACTTCATGTGGCATGGTTGAAATCCATTGCTAACCTGTTTTGACTTCTGGTCTTTGTAGGTTGGCAGCCTCGCTGGTTCGTTCTGGATAATGGAATCCTGTCCTACTATGACTCACAGGATGACGTCTGCAAAGGGAGCAAAGGGAGCATAAAGATGGCAGTGTGTGAGATTAAAGGTAAGGAAGCCGAGGCTCTGCAGCCCGCGCCCAGGGAGGAGAACACGTGTTCCCAGTCATCTACCCATTACCAAGCCCTCTTTCTAAATAATCAAGGGTAGCATATAACATGATTGAACACAGATTTGATATTCCCCCTTTATAAACGTCCCCTGCATTGAAATTCAAATTAGCTTTTTCCACTGTGACTTGACAGGTGATTTCTTGTGGCATCTACGTACATCCTGTTTCCTCCTCATAGAGAGATTTCGGGAAGGTTGGAGCTGGGCTCTGTAGCAGAGGCAGGCTATCTCTGGGGAGGGAGTTCAAAGCTGGAGTTGAGCATTCTTGGGTGATAGAGATGGTTTCCTTTTTTCCCAAAGGGGAAGGTGTCTTTCTCAGGGAGCTTTCTTTCACAGACCCACAGACCATCATGCATTCTTGGCTGTGGCTGAAGTGCGTGGGTGAAGGTGGGTAGAGTGAAATCAGATAAAATGATAATGAGGAGATTGAAATTCTTCAAGCAGAACTGAAGGGGAACCAGCACCAGAGGACTTAACATTCAATTCCCTCCAGGCCTTTCTCCTGTCCCCTCAGAGTTTGAACACTTCAGTCTGCATGGGGGCTTGCTCAAAGCCAGCAAACCTCTAGAAGAATCCTTTTGTCCTATGCATTTGCTTATTGAGATGAATGTGCACTACATTTTCCAGGGCAGGATTGATGCTGTTGGCATGATTTTATTGTAATTCTATGTAAGATTAGCCAAGGAGGGAAGAAAGATTTTTTCCGTGTCTGTCTTTTTTTTCTTTCTCTTGCTCTGAGCTGCTGCTGCTCTTCTTCTTCCTCCTCCTCCTCCTCCTCCTCCTCCTCTTCTTCTTCTTCTTCTTCTTCTTCTTCTTCTTCTTCTTCCTCCTCCTCCTCCTCCTCCTCCTCCTCTTCTTCCTCCTCCTCTTCCTCCTCCTCCTCTTCTTCTTCCTCTTCTTCTCCTCCTCCTCCTTTTTAATTTTTAATTTTATTTTGTGGGTATTGGTGTGAGGGTGTTAAATCCTCTGGAACTGGAATTACAGACAGTTAGTCTCAGGACTGGACCCAAGGCTTTGCACATGCTAAGCGGCTCTTGGGTCTCTTGGCCACAGAGAGTTCTTAATAATGTTCAGCTCTTCAACCCTCCCACCTGCTCCTTGGCTATAAATGCCCACTTTTCCTTGTTGTATGTGTCGGGGAGGGGGATGAGCTCAGTCTCTCTGTTATGTATACCTCATGCCCATAATGGACCCCAATAAAGTGTACTGTGCATGTTAACAAAATATCAGGAGCTCATTTCTAAGGGCCGAGCATGTGCCTAAGTGGCGGAGACCATGTCCTACGTGTCCGCTTTTGTCCCCTTTCGCATCTTTGTCCTGTTTTCTGAACTTGGCTCTTTCATATTGATTTGTAGCTGTTCTTTGTATAATGTGATAAGTTTGCAAATTTGTCCTCCCATTCTGTTTTTCTTCTGATAATGGTATCATCTGATGATCAAAATCACAGCAGATGTACATTATACACATGTACGGAGATGGCCACACTAAATTAATCTGGAGAGAACTGTATGGCTGTGGTGACACACACTCGTAATCCTAGTACCGGAGATTCGAGAAGAAAGTCTGAGGATAGCCTAGTTTTACATAGTGAGTTTCAGGCCAGCCTCAGCTACATATAAGACCTTGTCATAGTTAGTTAGACAAACAAGTAACTGCCGTACAAATGAAAATAAAAGATCTGGTGACTCAAGTCCCTGTCCTGAAGCTGGTGCTTAATTTCTCGGAGTAATGCTTTGCATTTGGGTTTAGTGATCTTGTGGGTGGTTCCCCCCATCTACCTACCTCTTCCCCGGGAAGTGATGTCTTGCTGCGGACAATGTTGAAATTCTAGTATGAGTAAAAGTGAGTCATCTGTCTCACTGTTGTATGCTGGCACTGTTGGTTGTTAGGGTGTCTCTGGGGCTTAGAGAGTGGCCCTGATGGTGTGCTGAGCCTTGGTTTCCTCTAAGTGTGTGAAGCATCCACTCCTATGTGGTGTGACCCCTTCTAGATGCTTGCGTCTGTAACTGTGTTTCTTTGTGTCATCACAGTCCATTCAGCAGACAACACAAGGATGGAGTTAATCATTCCTGGAGAGCAGCATTTCTACATGAAGGCCGTAAATGCCGCCGAGAGACAGAGGTGGCTGGTCGCCCTTGGCAGCTCCAAAGCGTGTTTGACGGACACAAGGACTGCAAAAGAAAAAGGTAACGACAGGTTTCTTGTCACAGCTGCTTTGTAAGCATATGTGTACCTGGCCACTTTCAGGAATCAGAAGGAAATTACTAACGTGGACTCTAAGAGAAACTTTTATTCGCCTGAATAAAAGTTGGAAGCTTACTGCTAACCTAGACCTAGTCCTGGAAGCTTCTGGCCTCTGAACAATCTAGGCCTAGAATGTTTTCAGCATCTAAGATTTACTGCTGCATAAGCTCACCCTTTCTAGTTCTTTCTGAGCTCTTGCTGGCTGGTTCAACTCAGCTTTCTGGCTCAAGCTTCTCTCCAAGCTGACTGATTCAATCTGGCTACTCTCTCAGCCTCTGATGACTGAATTGCTCTGCTTGGCCTCACACTAACTTTAGCGATCTGTTCTAAGCTTCCGGCTCCTTCTCATCCTCTGGCTCATCTGTCTTTACCTGCCTCTAGCTTGTTCTCTCTTCAGCTGTCTCTGTAAACTGTCCCAGTAAAACTGCCCCCCCTCCTCGCCCTCGCCTGTGCTGCTGCTCCCTTTTAAGTCAGTCACCTCTCTTTCCTCTCTGTTCTCCTGAGAGTTGGGGCATATCCTATTCTGTCCTATCTCTGATTTGTCACTTTTGTCTGCCTCTCAATTACACATCAATCACTTTCAAACACAGCTGCTTCTTTCTTCCAACTAACTTTACCTTCATTGTTTGGGATTAAAGGTGTGTACTAAGACCATGTCTGCATTCTATTAGAGTATCCCCTGTTGTGGATTAAATCTCTCTACAGTTGCAAGATTTATATAACTATATCACCATAATATGACCTTTGTAAACAACAGGAATGTCTAGGTTTAGGAGAATCAGTTGGTAAGCCAGTGCTTGGACCACATGGTACATTAGGAGGCCAGTGAAATGCTTACAAGGAGGGTTAATGCTATGGGAAACTGTCCTTGGTTAACAGGATCTGAGTTCAGTCCCCAACGCTCGCATAAAGAGCAAAAGCAAGGAGGCACATACTTTGAATCCTAGCCCTGAGGGGCCGGAGACAGGAGGATGCTGGGAGCTCACTGGCCAGCCAGCCTGGCTTCCTCTGTGGGCTCCAGGTCAGTGGGAGACCCCTTCTCAGAAGAGGGGGACAGCGTTCTCGATGTTGACTTTGCACACACATATGCATATAAAGAATTTTTAAAAATTAAAAAACAATCTTAAGTTAACTTTGTGAAAACTACAAAGTTATAGATGTTAGAAAATATATGAATTTATATAAAAAGATAAAGTACGGCTAATATTAGGACAAGCAGTAGCCATAGGACAGGTATAATCCAAATAGCCACAGATGCCTGGATAAACAAACAGATGTGGTGCCTGTGCCGTGGAATATTATTCATCCTTAAGGAGGAAGGGAACTGTGGCACACATTACAACTTAACTTTAAAAGCATAGTCTCAGTGAGCAGGCCTATCACGATTGTTCTCATTTCAAATACCAAGCATGGTGAGATTTATATAGACAGAAAGATTTATATAGACACCCAGAGGTGATGGATTCAATTAGAATTCTAAGGAAGGGGATTTCGAGACTGTCTAAATAAGTAAATATCTAAATAAGATAACGAGGCTGTCTAAATAAGTAAAGTAGAAAAAGGAAGGAAGAAAGAAAGAAAGAAAGAATAATAGTGGCATTAGTGCTTACATGGAGGAAGACTAGGCTAGTGTTTAGTGGGTACAGAGTGTCTGTTGGGAAAAAAAAATAAGAATTTATGTAGGTGGACAGTGGCCGTGGGTGTATAGCATTTGAATATTCTTACTGTCACTGAACTATACATTTAAAGGAATAAATAAAGGAAAAAATAAATAAATAAAGGAAAAATAAATAAATAAAATAAAATAAAATAAATAAAAATAAATAAATAAATAAATAAATAAATAAAATAAAATAAATAAATAAAGGAAAAAAGGTGCGTATAACTCACCATTTTTATCTATTTATTTTTAAGGCACAGGGGCTAGAGAGGTGGCTCGGTGAGTGAAGTGCTTGAGAACTGGGCTTTGGACTACCAGAATCCACATAAAGCCGAGTGGGTGTGTCTGCCTGCTGTGTGGATGGATGCAGGAGACCCCAGTGGTACCCTGTGGAGCTAGACTAGCTGTACAGGATGCTCCGGGCTCAGTGAGAGGCCTCTCTCAGTCAGTAAAGTAGAAGAACAATCAAGGAAAGGCTCCTGATGTCAACCTCTGGCCTTGACACGTGATGTCCACCTCTGGCTTTGACACTGGTGTACATGTATATTCATGCCACCACACACACATGCACAACCCCCCCCCCAATGTAATTAAATTTGGGAATGATTGGCTTAGATCAGATATGCAGAGTGCTGCCTTGCTGTTTACTGACAGGAAGCAGTGGCCCTGGCCTGGTTCAGCCACTTTAGAAAGGCCAGCGTCTGCTGACTGTGTAGCTGCCGTTTTTTCTTCCTCCATAGCTTTTATTTCTGCCTTTAAAGGTAATAGCTGGTAAATGGCAGGGAGGATGGCTGGATGCGTAGTGTGTCCAGAGTCCCTAAGGACAAGAAAGTAAGCAATGCACTAAAATTTGGGGGAACAGTAAACTGTGAAAATGGAACCGAGAGGAAGAGAATTGTTAGATGTTGATGTTCAGTAGCTTTTCCTACCCCAAAGCCAGCAACGTGAGTATATAGAATATACACCGAGGAAAGCTGCAGGGGAGCTGATCCCTGGAGAAGCGTTTGGTACGTAGGTAGGTGAACTGCTGTTTTTAATATGTTAGAGTTTCACAGGTTATTAATTTATATATTAAAAAAAAAAACTAATACCAGAGCTGGGGAAAAAAAAAGTATGAGGAAAAGAAAAACGCCAGTTCACAAGAGGAGAGGGGCAGGCTTCACGTGGAAGGAAATGAGTGATGTGATGGAATCGTTGTGAACTAACACACTCAGGCTCAGGCCAGCAAGGTGTCTCAGTGAGTGCAGGTGTACAGGCCTGGTGACCCGAGTGTGCTCCCTGGGTCTCACAGGTGGCAGGAGAAGCCCTCTTCACGTGGGTCTTGGGACACGCACACGCACCTCTCCCTAATCCCAGACTTGTGTGTGTTTGCATGTGTATCTGTATATCTGTGTGTGTCTGTATGTGTGTGTGTGTGTGTGTGTGTGTGTGTGTGTGTGTACACGAACACGTGTACATGTGGAGGCCAGAGGCTTGTGTTGGAAGTCCTTAGTCTCTCTCCAGGTTATTTTTCTAACAGGGTCTTGAGCTAACCCGGAGCTCAGTGACAGGGTACACCAGCTGGACAGTAAGCCCCGAGGATCCCAGTGCTAGGATTACACACCACCACCGGGTCCAACTTTTTTTATGTGGGTTCTGAAGATGCGACTCAGGTCCTCATATCTGTGCAACAACCATATTGTCGCCTGATCCATTCCCTTAGCTCCTGTTGCCTGCTTTTTAAATGTGTTTTTTTTTTTATTATATTACCAAAGAATATGCAAACGATGTAGCTTGATAATTGTATGTGTTTCTTTTAGAAATAAGTGAGACCAGTGAATCTCTGAAAACCAAAATGTCAGAACTTCGCCTCTACTGTGACCTCCTGATGCAGCAGGTTCATACGGTGCAGGAGTTTGTTCACCACGATGAGAAGCGCCCGTCTCCCAGTGTTGAGGTACCGCTTTTCCCCTGGATACCACTGCGTGGGGTCAGATTCTGCCATGGACTGCATTGGAGCATCCTTAGCCTAAGCTCCTTAGCATAGCATCCCAGAAGCAGCATCCCTGAGTCACTTGTAGGTGTCAGAGCTTCCTGCTGTGTTCTCTAGAGCGCTTCCTGAGTTCTCTCTCTGTGCTTGGGCGTCAAGGCCTGTCTCTGCAGCCACTCGATAGTTAGGGGACAAGGCTTGGGAAGAGTCGCGAAGAAGCATTGTGACCTGAGTTCTCTGGGCCAGTTGTATGAGTACAGTAGACAACTGCTGGGTGGTGGTTGTTTTCTTGTTTATTTTCCATTTTAGTGACAAGAGATTTCTTAGCTATTTTTTTTCCCCCTTTTTTTGAGACAGGGTTTCTTTGTGTTGCCCTGGCTGTCCTGGACTCTTTGTAGACCAGGCTGGCCTCGAACTCACAGAGATCCACCCGACTCTGCCTCCCTGAGTGTTGGGATTCCTGGTGATGTTAGTTAGCTTTAATTAATTTTCTCACTTGATTCTCAGGATGTGCCTGATTTCAGGGGTGAGTGTGAGTCTGCTCAGTGCTTATGTGTAATTTTCCAGAACATGAATGAAGCCTCCTCCCTACTCAGTGCCACCTGTAACACATTCATCACGACCCTCGAGGAGTGCGTGAAGATAGCGAACGCAAAGTTTAAACCCGAGATGTTTCAACTGCCTCATCCGGATCCCCTGGTGTCTCCTGTGTCGCCCTCTCCTGTTCAGATGGTTGGAACTTCTTGTTTTTCTTCTAGCAATATACGTATGGGTGAAATTAAAATTGGTGCGTGCGTGCGTGTGTGTGCGCGTGCGTGCGTGCGTGCGTGCGTGCGTGTGTGTTCTTCTGTTGCTCTCAGCCTCTCTTCTCTCGATGTCCTGGCTTTCTTTGTAAGACTTGAAATGGGAAGTGGGGAGGAAGTAGTGGGAAGTGCGGAGGAAGTAGTGGGAAGTGCGGAGGAAGTAGTGCACAGGCTGAATTGCTTTGGTCTGTGCTAGTAACGGGCCCTCTCAGCTGGGAGGTGCAGCACAGGCTCTTACAATGCTTTGATCTCTCCGTTTTGAAGGGGCTGAGAATGGGCACTTTAAGCCATTTGCCTGTGTGTGCAGAAAGCATTTTAGTGCAGTGTGTGTTGGGAGAGAGAAAGCTAGGTCCTGGTGTGTGCTTGGTAAAAGCATTGTAATAGAGTGACGTCATTATTCCCGAGGGGTGCTGTTCAGCAAAGCTGGAAACTTCCAGTGGGAAGTGTTCTGCCATCAGCATTTGAATTCTCTGAGTAAGCAAGCTATTTAGTTCCTCTGTGAAATGTCCTCTGTGTCAGAAGGGTCACTGTGCAGTGTCCGAGGCATTTATGTTGGTGTTCAATGTGAGTTCTCTTCATGACTCTGCACACCAGGCACTTCGCGGTTGGCAAACTCTTTGTGCTTCTCCGGCGCTGGTGAGATGAGGTCTGAGGATGCTGCACTGTTTTCGTGAAGTGGGCTTAGGAGCCTCTCTGTGGAGGAGGAGTGCACCTAGCTATGTTTCAGCAGTTCTGAGATGACAACTGTGCGGAGAGCAAGCTCACTCCTGTGTTCTCTCACCCACCCCAGCAAGGGCGGTCACGGAGAGGGAGTAAAGGTCATGTCCCGCATCTGAGTCTCATCCTTGTCAGTGAGTGCTGGACCAATAGTGTCCATGCAAGTAAGCCTTTTGGTCAGATGGACTAAGGACAGTTCAGTTAACTTAGTGAACGAGGTTTTTCTGTCTCAGTCAGGCAGGGATTCTCCACCAGGACCCCTTCTCTTTCACGCTGAGCATATTGTGGGGACCAGAAGGAGGGTGTCAGGTCCCCTGGGACCCAGGCCACAGCTGGTTGTGAGCTACTCCATGTGGGCTCTGGGAAGCAAGCTCAGGTCCTGCCTGTGAGTAGCACACACTCACACTCACCCACACTGCGGAGCGTCTGTCTCCCCAGTCCCTCGGAGGCGACCAGTTCTAAGGGGAGTGACTGTGAAAACGGATGTTAGTGTCCATCTTAACTTCATGCCTGTCATTGTAACTAGAAATATCCGCTATCACTTCAACTGGGGTTCTTGTCAGCTGGCAGCTGACCCTGCAAACACAGAAGGCATTTATACAACATGTTAGATGTGGGTCCGTGTATATAAGCCATGCTAAACCTTTAGTATAAACAGGTTTCCTGTCACCTTGTTAAACTGAAATAATCTGTTTTATTAGTGCTAACCCCCCCCCTTTTTTTTTTGGTGGGCAAGTTGGATCTTTTAAATTATGTTTGTGTTCATTGTATTTATTACCTGTTCTGCTTAATCAGACTTTTTTTTTTTCTCCTTTTAACATCATGTCATTTGGACTGATGTTATATGCCCTGTCTGGTGGGCAAGCATTCCCAAGCTTGCACCCTCAGCGCATTGCTTGTTTGAACACATACTTCAGAGACCTGTTTGAGGTTTAGGGTTTTTCCTGAGTTCTTTACAGACTTTGCTTACTGATGCTGCCCTCCGTGCAAGCCGCACTGGCACTCCAGCGTGTGGAAGCTGCCTGAGTGATGAGTGGTAAAGAAAAGCTTCACTGCCACACTCTATCCCTTTAGAATAGAGAGGAAAAGACATTTATTAAGAGTATTTTCTGGTTTGCCAGATTCTATAATAAAAACGATTTTTAGATTAGTTATGTATTTACTATTCTTTATACTTTTACCTATTACACAATACATACATGATTAGAATCATACCATTATTTTGGTTTGTGTTGAGAAATTTCCAGTTACTCGTTACTAGGGAGAAAGTTTGACATTGTGTTGAGGGTGTGGCCTGAGCCTATAGAAGATAAGTGTCTTCTTCAGGCATCTAGTTCTCTGAATACATTTACGTTAATTATGATAATAAATTAGAGGGGCCTTATTCTCGTTGACCAAAGATCGAGCTAAGGCCTTTTTCTGTTTCACATCTCTAGATGAAGCGTTCTGCCAGCCACCCTGGTTCCTGCAGCTCGGAGAGGTAAACCAACCATTCCTTCTGACTAAATCCCGTCTGAGCAGCGTCCTCAGGCGAGGCCAGCTGTTGTGGATGTCAGCTCTGCTTGGCGTAGCTCTGGTAGTCCTTGGGGCAGGGCCTGGCTTCAGAGAGGTGTGTGGAAAGGGAACCCAAAGGTAGCGCCCTACTGGCTGTTGTGGCTTCTTGGGCTTTTGAACTAATATCAAGAAGTATGGGGTGCTGAGAGGGCTCAGCAGGTGAATGTACTCGCCACCAAGCAACATATTTTGTAAAAGAATAAGAAAAGAAAAAGGAATAAAATATATCAAGTGATAGGTAGAGAGAACTTTGTATTTGATAGGTTGAATGTCCACAGCTGAGGATACTGTGTCTCGGCATTCTATAGAACCTTGTATTCATGCTAGGCTGCTATTGAGAAAGCTCAGTGACGGACAGAAGCCATATTCATATTAATGCTGTAAAAAGTTTGCCCTGCTGTCGGGACACTGTGCTTCCTAGGCATGCCCTTCTCAGATGCTGGCCACGCCCTCTTCTGTTCTCTGTCAAGTGAGGAAATTAAGTTTCCTTACCACTTATTTCTCCACGCTGACTAGTAAGTCCAGAGCCTTGCTATTGTTTTGCCTTTTTCTCTGGTAACTATATAATCCTTGTTGAATTGATCGGCTTAGAGGAAGCCAGTGATTTATATATAACCGTCCCTGTCAGGGTATAAAGCATTAAAGGAAACAAAAATGAAAACCACAGCTTTTTTCTTTTCTTTTCTTTCCATTTGCTTGTTTGTTTCTTACTTTTTAAATTTTATTTTATGTGCATTGGTTTTGCCTGCATGTATGTCTCTGTGTGGGTGTCAGATCCCTTGAAACTAGATTTACAGACTGCTGTGAGCTGCCATTGTAGGTGCTGGGAATTGAACCCAGGTCCTCTGAAAGAGCAGTCAGTGCTCTTAACTGCTGAGCCATCTCTCCAGCTCTAGGTATAAGGCATTTTAACAGCTGTCCTTTACAGAACGATGGAAGCTAAATCATTCGGTGGCAAATATTTATTTTGACAATAGAAAGGTTTCTAAGCTGTATTTTTATCCATTTTTTCCTTAGAAAATGAGTTACAAAAAGATTAAAAAATAATATTTTTTTAAGGTTGTACAATGATACTGAGCAGACATGAAGCAGAAGCTGAGATGTGGTTAGATAGTAGGGCTTCGCTTCTGTGTTTGCCTCTTTCACTGGATTTTTTTTTTTTTTTTTTAATTTTTTTTTAAAGCCAGTGCTCTTAAGTGCTGAGCCATCTTTCTAGTCTGTAGACCGATTTTGTTTTTTTGGAGTTTTTTTGTTTTGTTTTGTTTTGTTTGATTTTTGGTTTTTGGTTTTTTTTTTTTAAAAGAGAGTTTCTCTGTGTAGCCTTGGCTGTCCTGGACCCACTTTGTACACCAGGCTGGCCTCGAACTCACAGAGATGCGCCTGCCTCTGCCTCCCTGAGTATTGGGATTACAGGTGTGTACTACCACACCCAGCTCTAGACTGATTTTTTTAAAAAACAGTTTTGTTTTGGTGACAGGGCCTTATGTAGCACAGGCTGGTCTCATACAAGGTCCAGCATGCCTAATCCTGATCCTCCTGCCCTTAACCTCGTTAGTGCTGGGAGGACGGTGCGAGCCACCGTCTCTGGTTTAGGCAGTGCTGGGGTTCAAACTCAGGGCCTCATGCCTGCTAGATAAACATCCCACCGACTAAGCTGCATACTTAGCCCTGAAAAAATGTCTTTTCTAGCCTCCATTTCACCGCCTTGTCCTTCTGTTTCTGCTGTCAGTGAGCTTCCATCTGAACAATCTCTCAAGATTTTGGCATCCCCTTCAGCCTGCTTTTTTCTTTTTTTAAAGGTTGACATTAGATATGTAGACTTGTGAAACCCATAACTTAGTTCTCAGATAGTCTGCAGCTTCACTGCACCCTCTTCCGGTTTAGAACGTGGCCTCTGAGTTGCTGAATTCCAAGTAGACCCATTTGCCTCCACACTTCCCTCCTGAATGAGTGACATGTTGCCGAGCTAAGACGGCATGCACAGAAAGAGCTCCTCATTTGTTTACAGAGAAGCCGATTGAAGTCCCAGTGAGAGTAACGGTCTTTTCCTGCTTTAATGTCCCGTAGCCTAACCCTTTTTATTTAATGTGCAGGAGTGGCTGCTCCATCAGAGAACCAGCATCTGCCCTTCACCGACCACCTCAGCGACGCCACAGAACCTACTCGGACACGGACTCTTGTAATGACGTTCCCCCTGAAGACCCAGACAGTGAGTTCCACAGTTGTCTCCTCCTTTGGCCACTGCAGCCAAGCTGTTGCAGGTCCTCGTAGTTTCTGAAGCATACTGTCATTGGATGTCACTGGGGCACCTTGCTCTTAGGTGGATTCCTCAGAGCGAAGTGAACCCCCACAGTCCTACAGACATCTGCATGTGCTCTTCCCGGTAGCTCTGGTCCTCTGTTTATTCTGGTAAGAGTGCTGAAGATCACTGGTAGACACTTTCTCTTAGAGACATATTTATTGAATATAACTTTATTCCCACGACGTTTCCATTTCGAAGTATTACAGAAAAATCATTAATTGTAGGTAGAATGCTAGAGGAAAGTAAAGGTCTAAATTGACAGAGAAATTGGCTACGTTACATGATTTATCTGCCTTAAAATGGCTGAAGAAGGTGATTTTGTGTGGCTGTTTTAAGGCCACACCCATCTCTGTACCTTTCGCCCTTGCTTCAGAGGCAGCAGACTGTCCTTTCAGGAAAGCCTCGTGATTTCTGTTAAGATTCATACTTCCCTCTGGGGAGCAAGGTTTTTCTCAGTGGGTCAGGATGTACCTCGTTTGATTGCAGGGACCACGGTTTTCAGCGAACACAATGTCCTATGCTAACGTCTCAGTGACTAGAGTGCTACTGGTTCGATCCATTACCTCCTGTGAAGCACGCGGGAGCGTTCCTGAGGAAGGGGTACACTGTTCTTCAGGAGTTCACTGGGCACCACAGTTGTCTGGAACATGGATCTGACTTGCCTCTGGAAGTGACTCAATGGGTCTAGGTTCTCCAGACAGCTGGTCAGAGGGTAGGATGAGCTGGCGCTTGGGCCTCTGCGATTGTTTTGGTGGTTTTTTGTTTTGTTTTGTTTTTTTGCTTTTTTGGAGACAGGGTTTCTCTGTGTAGCCTTGGCTGTCCTGGACTTACTTTGTAGACCAGGCTGGCCTTGAACTCACAGCGCTCCACCTGCCTCTGCCTCCCGAGTGCTGGGATTAAAGGCGTGCACCACCACTCCCGGCTTCCTCTGTGGTTTTGAATAGATGACAAACCAGTGGCCTTTCTTCACTTACCTAGAAACTTAAGCAGGCTCGGCTGGAGGGAGACTAGCGTGGATTCCAAACAGAGCTGCTGACCACTTTCAGATACATTTTGAAAACCTTTTTCTTCGTTTAATGTGTTTGTGTGTGAAGCATATGTGTATTTGCATGTTTGTGGGCCCAAGGCTGAGTTGGTAATCTTCCCTCACTCTTTACTTTTTTTCTTTTGGGAGTGTGTGCGTTTTAAGACAGGGTTTCTCTGTGTAGCCCTGTCTGTTCTGAACTCACTCTGTAGACCAGGCTGGCTTCCAACTCAGAGATTCCCCTGCCTCTGCCCCCTGCTGAGAGTAAAGGCTTGTGCCACTGTGCTCAGCTTTCACTTTCTTTTTGAGGCAGGGTCAGTAATCAAGCACAGAGCTCATGGATATGGCTAATCTCAGTAGCCAGCTGGTTCCTTTTGGTTGAGCAGCAATCACCTTAATTGCTGCCATCCTCTTAGCCGGTTTTGCTTTCTATATAACTCTGGCTGGCTTGTAACCTGTTATGTAGACCAGGCTAACCTTGAACTTACGGCAGTCCTGCTTCTACCTCCCCAGGGTTGGGATTAAGGCACACACTACCATACCTGGGTCATTTTTAGATATTTAGAAGGCAAAACATTCACTAGCTTAGTTGTTAGGACTGTTTCTTTCATTCTCTCTCTCTTTTTTTTTTTCTGACTTCTATTTAAAAAAATTTTTTTAGATATACATTTATAGTATTACACATATATACAATAAGCTACATATAGCAAGAAGTACCACAAAACAATCAGGAATTATATAAATGTTACATTTATAGTGTTTCGGCTATTTGTATTTGGCATCCTTGAAGAAAACATCTTTCCTATCTTGGTGAGTCTAAAATTCTAAATGTAAATCAGTATCTATTGTATCTCTATCAACTTAAAAAACGTCTATCTGGACCTAAAACCATCTTAACCCCTAAACAAGTAAGCTTAATTGTCAAACTAAACTATCTGGACTTCAACACCATCAGAGAATTGAGAAGGAATAAAATTAATTACCTAGGTAAACAAGAAGTGCAAGCTAGCAGCTTCCAAAGTGAGACGATGATGGAGACAGTTTGCTGGCTGAACAGTCACCCAGAATCTATAACGTTGGAGCATCATCTTCAGCCTTCTGGCCCAATATATCTGATAGACAGACCTTAGGACTGTTTCAGACGAGTCACACATACATGTCATACAGATGTATGTTTCAGTTTACCTTAAACCAGTGGCAAGGTGACAAATGTCACCCTTCAGTTTCTGTCTATTTATGCTTAAGTTAACAGTTTAGTTGACAAAGCAGAGAATTAATATATTGTATATATTGTATATATTAGTATTGTGTATATTGCCATTATCAGTTGGCTCTTCTTTTGGTGATAGTATCTTGTAGTCCAGGTTGGTCTTGAACTCTGTGCATAAGAAGCTGACTTAATTGCTGATCCTCCTGCCTCTACCTCCTGACTTATGCGATCACAGGCAGGCACCACCATGCCTGATTTATTCAGTGATGGGCCTTGAAACCATGAACCCTGAGTGTAGTGTGACCCTGAGCTCCCATTCTGTATGAGAATATTGCTATATGAGAATAGCCTTCTTGTGAGGTGCTTTTGGTTTTGAAAGTTTGCTTTTAAAGATCAGAAAAGTAAAACAGAACAGGTGTAGTGGCTCTTGGGAGGCTGAGTCAAGCGGCTTGGTGTGAGTTTGAACTCAGTTGGGGAGGTGTGTCCTGAGTTCGAGGCTACCCTGCGATACAGACTGAGGCCTTGTCTCCAAGAACAAAACTTAAGTAAGTAAATAAACATAAATAAAAGAAGAAAAATGTTGTGGGGGGAGCCTTGGTAAATCAGACAACGCATGGGAAGTGCAGCTACCCTGGGATGGGTCAACAATGCTCTATGTGTGTCTGTTCACCGTGAGCATCACTGGCAGCTGTGAGCCATGTGGAGAGGGGGGCACTTCTGACATAAGACATCTTGCTGGCTTTGCCCACAAAGGGTCAGTTCTATTACTAAATGTGTGATCGTGGAAAAATCAGGTATTTATTTACTTATTTTTCTTAGTTTTTCTTTCTCAGAATGTACTACTGGCATAAGGACCATCAGGCTGAAAAAGCAATAGCTGAGTTAAATTCCTCTTAGCAGGTTGATGGCCCATAATGTGCCAGCCTTGCTTCTGGCAGTGTAGGAAACAAATCTCTGCCTCTGCTAATTACAAAACCTGCCTTAGCCATGCTGAAGTTTCTCCTCGTGACTGTCAGTGATGGAAAAGTGAGTTTCTCTTTCATCAAACAAAAGGTTGTCAGGGAACCGGTGGAATTTCATTTCTCTGAACAGACCTGAGATGTCTGTTCTCCGAGGCCGGGGGTCAGCGTTCCTTAGATGTCTAACCTGTCGACCGCTTTCCGCAGGACCTCTTCACTGTTCAGGAAACACACTTAATGGCGATTTGGCATCAGCAACCATTCCTGAAGAAAGCAGACTTATGGCCAAGACACACTCTGCATCTGAAGATCCTCTTCCACCCTTCTCCTGAGGAAACGGACACACCCTGCTTCCTCTGAGTGTTGCTATGCAAAAGCTGCTGTAACTAAACTCGTTCTGGGGTGGCGTTCCCCTCTCCTTAGGATTTCTCTGCACTTTATAGAATATTGTAAACAAACAACCCACATACTTTTGAAGTGTATTTTATCTTTCTATAGTTTACTTGCGAGAGTATTTTCCTAATAACTTCACAGTATGAATGTGCATCTTTTTTTTTTTTTTTTAAACAAATGATGGTGTAACATTTTGACATCCATGAGGACAAATGTAGATATTTTTCTAAAAAAACTGTGAGGGCCTGACAGCTTGGTCAGTGTGTATTGTAGTATATAAATATGAAACCTCGCCAGGTTTGTTTGACAGAAATGTGATAGATGTAACTTGTGCCATGGACCAAAAGGTCACTTCACCCTAGCTTAAAATTAATTACCATAGCAGCTTGATGGTGATTGTATACTCCTTTAAGCAAAAAGGAAGCATTTA
Organism: Acomys percivali; assembly: GCA_907169655.1. Lineage (NCBI taxonomy): Eukaryota > Metazoa > Chordata > Mammalia > Rodentia > Muridae > Acomys > Acomys percivali. The sequence continues at coordinate 49,967,251 of OU015750.1, forward strand.
CTATTTTAAATGTCTTTAGCCCAAATACCATGACATATTAAACATTAAAAAAAAAAAATCAGATTCTGCTCTCCTTCGCATGTGAAGTTGACACTGCTGATTTGTCAATACCAAACATCAGGTTACAGTATTTAATTTTTTTATTTATTTATTTTCTTATTGCATCAAAAGATGATTATGTCCTAACTTTTATGACCTCCCCAATTTAAGATGTATATGCGTTGTTGTTATGTACATTGTTCTAAGATTAGAGAGGCAAGTGTCTCAGCGACCTTGTTCGCGCACACCAGAGAAGTGGATGCCTTTCAACGGAAGAGGAATTTAGTGTTTTCCTAAGTAGGCATCAAGCCGCTGTTGTAAGGTGTGGTTTGCTACTCTTTGGCATATCTGGGCACATTTTTAATTTATGAATATTTATACAAAAAAGTAATTCTGTCAAGATGACTGTTCTATATCACTTGAGAATGGCATTATTTAATTAAAGAACAATTTGCCTTTTTTTGGTAGTGCCTGTCATATGTGTTATCATCTTTGCCCTGTAATCTTTTCCTTTTACATCACTCTGGGGTGATTTTTTTTTTAATCCCAGAGTCTTAAGTGAGCAGCACTTTAACAAAAACTGGCTTCATGTTTTTAAGTTAGTCATATTTAATAATAAACACATGGTTTTTACATTCAAATTGATCATATAGTACATTGTATGTCTTACATTCATTGCTATTCTGTCTGGTCCTTATTAAATGTCTTCAGTGTTCTTTATTGATTTTATTTTGTTTTAGTGTTCAAGCCTAAAGGTGAACATACGTTTAGCTTATATTTCCTATGAGTTTAGAATGGGAGCCAGATATTTAGCAAATATTTGGTATTTACTAAGATGAGTGTGTACTTTCCCCTAAATTTAAAACCATTATATATTCTGTTCAATGGAAGTGGCCACTTAATAACTTGCAATTCATATATTCAATATGGAAAAAAATTGATAGAAGTTTTCATAGAAAAATGGGTGGTCAGTCTTTTTCTTTTTAAAAACCATATGCCTTGCAGAATATGGCGCTTCTGATGTTTTTCTGGTAGTTGCTTCCCCCTCGCGGTAATAGGCTTATAATGAAAGTATATAACAAGCATCTGAACTTGTAGAAATATAGGAAATTTCACTTTCTTTTGCTTTACCCAGGTAGGAAAATTTGTGAATAATTTCTTTGTAAATATTTTAAAAGTAAAATATGATCGTTTTTAGCTTGCACTCTGCCCTGTCCACATAGACACACTTAAGCAGTGGCTAAACGTGACCTTGGAGCCCTTTGCCCTTGAGCCAGGCACATTGTGGAGTTAGTTTTTTGAGGGGGACGTATATATACCTTGATTCATGTGTAGATGCTGAATTTCTTTTTCTTTGAAGTTCTTGTTAAATTGATGAGACCAAATCCTGGGCCTCAGGGTCCCTCCTGCCTCAGTCTCCAGAATGCCTGGACTGTGGATGAACGTCTGTCGCTAGTCTGAGAATTAGCATCCTGAAGGACGTTATGATGCTTAAGGGGATCTTAACGTTTTGAGGATCAGATTGTGCCTGGCTTTTCTGGGTTTTAAGGAAACAGTGAGTCAAGAGCCATTCTGGGAGTGCTTTAGCTTGTTTGTTGGTTTTCTCTTTCTTGTTTAGCCTAGGGCATGGGATTGCAGACATCCGCGGAGACTCTTGTAAGCAAAACAAGTGCTTGCTTTTCATTTCTGGTGCCTGCTCCCTCTGCGTCTGCAGATCTTCCAAGATTAGTGGGACCTTGAGAACTGTTCTGTAAAAGAACTAAACCTGAGTTTTGTTATGTTATTGTCCTAGCAGTGAAACACCATGATCAAAAGCAGCTTGGGGAGGAAGGGATTTATTCAGCTGTGCTTCCACATCTGGTTTTTATTGGAGGAACTCAGGACAGGAACTCAGATGAGGCAGGAGCCTGGAGGCAGGAGCGGAGGCAGGCAGAGGCCATGGAGGAGTGCTGCTCATGCCTTGCTTAGCTTGCTTCTCATAGAACACAGGACCACCAGCCCAGGGATGGCTACACCTACCGTGGTCTGGGTCCTCACCCACCAATCACTAATTAAGGAAATGCCCGCCTGCCAGCCAAATCTTAATGGAGACAGTGAATCCATTCAGGTTCACCCTTTCAGATGACTCTAGCTTATATCAAGGTGACATAAAACAAGTCAGGACAAGTGCAGAAGTAGATTCTTGGTATAGAATAATGTCCACCAAACACTGAGGACACAGAAAGCTCCATCACCACGGCAACACCCCACCTTAAACATTCCAAGGACTTTGAGGCGGTCATTGCCTCAAATCAGCCCTCAGGGATCAGGCAGAATATTTTGCCGGGGGTGTCTGAGGAATGGAAAAATGTGGGTTTTGCTTTTTGCTTTAGGGCCCAGTGATACGATTTCAAGAAAAACTCTTTGCTTTCACTGCTGCCCCCACCACAACCTGCTTGGTCAGGCAAGCACCCTTTTTTCCTGGCTCTTGTAGATCTCAGGAAAAGTTTCCACGTTTCCAGCCTCAGCTTGTTGAGAGCATGACAGACTGGCCGTACCCCAAGTGAGGTTTTGTTTTTTATGTTTTAAACAGGGAATAAACTGAGGGGATTTTTGCTGTTGTCCCTGTTTTAGAACTGAGCTTCTAAAAGGAACAGAGCCCATGCCGCTTCGCCCTAAACAAGCACTGTCTCTGGCCCCCCTCACTGTTCAGTGGGTTTGGCCTTTGGGATGAGGAAGTGGTGGCAGAGCATTGTGGATGGACAGATGTGGCAGCTCAGTCAGTGACTTTGGGCATTATGCTTGTTAGAGCAGAATTAAAGGGACAAAGACAGGAGGACAAAGAGGGAGCCAGGGAAGGGAACAAAGGAGGGGGGAGAAAAAGGGCCAGGGACATTTGTCCTGGAGTGGGACAAAGGGCCACTTCTGGACAGAGAGGAGGCAGACCTGGCCCATCGGAAAATGGCAGCTTTTAAAGATACAAAGGGGGCAAACCCCTGTTAGGATGAGGTGTTTAATTTTAATTGGGCATGTTAATTAGGTGAGCCACGGGGCCTTCCCCTACACACACACACACACACACACACACACACACACACACACACACACA
>OU015750.1:49970387-50029929 GCA_907169655.1 Acomys percivali
ACACACACACACACACACACACACACACACACACACACACACACACACACACACACACACACGCATGGATTTAAATACTTTGATAGCTGGACCTTGGTGGTCAATGTCAGGAGGAGGAAGTGGTGGGTGTCTAGCTTTAGGAGTGTAATTTAATGTTTTTTAGCAAGGCGGAGGGAATGGGGCGGAGCGGGGGCGGAGAAAGGCTAGGCCTGCCAGAGTCCCTTCAACCTGTGAAGAGGAACAGCTGACGAATCGCCTCCTTCATGTTGGCCCGTGGACTTGTCTCAGGAGCATTTTCCTGAATAATGAATGACGTGGGAAGGCCCAGCTGGCTAGGTACCGCCCCTAGGCAGGTGGTCCTGGGTTGTTTAAGGAAGGAGGCGGAGAAGCGGCTGGCAAAGCTAGTTAAATTGCCTTCTTCAGTAGCCTCTGTTTCAGTTCCTGTCTAAGTCCCTGTCCTGGCTTCACTCAATGGATCGATAGCCGCTAAACTGTAAGTGGAAACAAATCTTTTCTTGTCCTAAGGTGGTTTCGGTCAGTGTTTTTAATCACAGCAAAGCACACTGCTACAGAAACGTTAGTCCTACTAGCTGCTCTTCAGCTTTCGCGGGCTTTTCAGTCTTCTGGAAATTTCCATTGACCTAGTTCTCCGGAAGTGGCTTTGTTTATATATGGAAGAGGCAGTTCATCTTCCCGTGGGTCTGTTGATGTTACCTTCCTCCCACCTTGCTTTCTAAGCAGCCAAGTGGAAGTAGAGGAGGCCTCCTTGCCCTCATTGTGCAGTGGATCAAGTTTCCCAGCGGATGGGGCAGCTAGTGCCTGTAATGGTCCTCACCTGAGCAGGATTTCAAAGCAGATGGCGGTGTTTTTTGAGCTGGCAGCTGCGGACTGGAAGCTGACTTCAGCCATGTGCAGCTGTTTTCGGGAAGAATTCTGACCCCGTGTTTCTCTAAGGCTGTTGGGGACCAATGTTCCCTTGAAAGCCCTGGGAAGAAACCTTAAAGGCTCTGTTGGTTCTGGGGCACCTGGTTTGGGATGAGCCTTACACAAAGTGTATTAATGGCCGGTCCCCGCCTAAGGAAAGGGAATACAGAGTACCAGGTCCCTCACAGATGTTTCAGGGTGGTGTTTGTCACTTCCTGTGCGTCGGGGAGGGATCGTGTAGAGATTTCTGTGTTAACAGATCTCCCGAGGAACAGAGGAAATACTCTGTGATATGCAAAAAGACATGACACCAACCTTTGTAGTCTGTAGCATCTGTGGGATGTAGCTGCCCGGATTGCCCTATATTCAAAGTCCTGTTAACCCAGCAGGTCGCCTTCTCCTGATGCGAAGAGGCTGGACTTTGCCAATTTTCTTTTAACATTTCACCTGGTACTGATATTTCCTTGGTCTTCCTGGAGCGTAGTCTCAAAACATTCTTCCTGGGTTTGTTCACCATGGAAATGGTCACCCAGCTTTAAAAACTGATCGTTTCTGGTTTATCTTATTTCCCTAGTGCCATGTGTTGATGTTCTATAACCCACTACTCCTGGATAGAGGACATCCACATTTTGAAAGATTCCATCAAATGTTTCTTTTCTTTTGTTTGTTTGTTTGCTTTTTCTTTGAGACAGGGTTTGGTTTCTCTGTGTAGCCTTGGCTGTTCTGGACTCGCTTTGTAGACCAGGCTGGCCTTGAACTCACAGCGATCCACCTGCCTCTGCCTCCCAAGTGCTGGGATTAAAGGCGTGCACCACCATGCCCAGCCTCCATCAAATGTTTGTATGAAACTATATATACCTGCCATTTCATTTCATTTTTTTTTTTTTTAAGATTTACTTATTAAGCATACAGTGCTCTGCCTGCATGTACACCTGCACACCAGAAGATGGCACTGATCTCATTACAGATGGTTGTGAGCCACCATCTGGTTGCTGGGAATTGAACTGGAAGAGCAGTCAGTGCTATTAACCTCTGAGCCATCTCTCCAGCCCTTTTAACCCTTGTTTGTCATTTGTGTTTTTCGTTTGTTTGAGACAGGGTTTCTCTGTGTAGCCTTGACTGTCCTAGACTTGCCTTGTAGACCAGGCTGACCTCGAACTCAGAGAGATCCCCCTGCCTCTGCCTCTTTGAGTGCAGGCATTACAAGCATGTGACACCGGGCCCAGCTATGCCTGTCATTTCTAGTGTTGCAAGGTGACATTTGACTCTTCCCCAATTGCTATCTTGGATTCTCAACCCCTAGTACCTCAGGATGTGGCCTTATTTGATGTAGGTCTTTGGAGAGAGAAAGTGAAGTTAAGATAGATGCTAATCCATCATGGCTGGTGCCCTAAGGGGAGAAGCTGGGAGACAGACATGCCTGACTGAGGCTTGGAGCAGGCAGGTTCTCTCCTCACAGCTGTCAGGAGTGGCACAGCAGACGTGTAATGGATTTCTAATCTCCGGGACTGAGTTTATTTCTTTCGTGCAAGCCACTCATTGGTACTTGCTTGCAGCTACCCTAACGAACTCATACATTTGGCGAGCACCAGTGAGACTCGAGGGTAGCTTCCCTCTTCTACAGGGTGGCCCCTAATAAGAGCATGCTTATTATCTTGGGGGCCATGCTAAGCACCACTATATGAATTTTACATGTAGGCACTTGTCTAATGCTTCCAACAGTATTGAGAGACTTGCTCCCGACTTATGGACGAGAACACCAAGGAATGGTGACGTTCCATAACCAGTCCCAACTCATACAAATTGGTGAGTGAGTAGATAGACCCTAGAGTTGAGATTAGCTAGATTGCAGGTCACCTCACGTGTCCTGGATGCAGATGTGTAGTTTCAACATTCTTTTAGTTGTGTAACTAAGAGTGTAGGTTATATAACAGGAAGAAATGAAGGAAAGAAAGGGCAGGGTGGTAGTGATGACAGCCAAGTTTTGGGGTTCGGAATCTGGGAGGGCTGCGTCGTTTTCTCTCCTGCTCTCTGTTGCCCCATGTCGATGGGAATAGGGAGAGAGGAAAACTCGTAGGATTGGGAGATGAAACACTGAGGAAACAGCGGCCATCTCTCAGACTATTGAAGGTGGGTGGGCTGGAAGCAGCAATACCAGTCACTTCATGGGGAGGCATTGTTTTGAGAGGAGCTAGGAGAAGAGTGGCGGGAACCAGGGAGAGAGTTCCACCTCTGTCTCCCAGGACAATCCTTTTGCCTGTACTCATTGATGGTGTCATGCGGCCCAGCTAGGCGGTTCCACTGAGGTGAAAAAATGCAACTCAGATCTTGGCTTCAGTAGTACACTTTTGAAAGAGGTTGCTGCCCTTCCCCTCCCCTAGGCACCCTGAGGACCTGGGAGCTGACAAGGCGGGCCCAGTCATAGACTTGTGCTGGTAAGCAGGCCATTGCCTGCACATCAAAGCCCTAGTCTACCCCTGGGCTTTCCCCCCATCCAGTTCTTGCATGAGTGTAGGTGCAGAGTTTCCTGTGGAGACCAGAGTTCAGTCTTGAGTGCCATTCCTCCTCGGGTGCTGCCACAGGCTGTGTCTGGAGGCAGGAGCTTTCATTGGCTCAGGGCTCCCTTACTAGGCTGGCTTAGCTGGACCCAAACCTTAGGAATCTTCTTGTTCGCCCCTCCCCGGCACTGAGATTGTAATATCCATGCCACCACCTTGGGTTTCTTTTCCCTTTCCTTTTCCTCCCTCCCTCCCTCTCTTCTTCCCTCCCTCCCTCCCTTCTTCCCCCCTCCCTCCCTCCCTCCCTCCCTCCCTCCCTCCCTCTCTTCCTAATGGGGAATGAACTCAGGCCTTCATGCTAGTCCAACATCTCTACTGGCTGAGTTATCAGCTCCCCCCCCCCATCTCTCCCACCTCATTTTGAAGTATAAGCAGTTACTTAAAAGTGAGATGTGCAACTGGTGCTATTGGCTCCCTCCAGCCTCCCCAGGATGTTTTGAGATCTCTCTCACTTGATGTTGACTGTTTAGCTGCCCCAGTAGGCAGATAACCATCCTGCCTACCAGGGTCTCTCTCACCTGCTCACTCTCTTCTACCCCTTCTCGACTCCTCTCCCCGGTCCCTAAGATTCTAGCTGCTGATTGGTATAAGGGGTATACAGAGGGCTCCTTGCATCTTGAAGCATCTCAGTGACATTGAGTTCCCTATGAGATCAGGTTGGGGGCTTATTGATGCCACATTCCTGTATCGCCTTCATCCTCCGTCCTGTTGCTTTTTTCTGTGACAGTAATCCAGGGACTTAGCTGATGAGACTCCTTGCTTTGGTTACCTACTACTTAGCTCCTGCCAAGTATTTACCAGGTAGGCAGGCACACCTGAGAGCAGGGCACGGCTACACTAAGGTAGGCCGGATACTGAAAACTGTGCTGAAGCAGGAATCAGGGCTCTGCTTTTAGGAAATGTGACTTAAGCCAGAAAACTTGCTGAATAAGTTAATAAAGACTCAAATTGGTCTTTTAGGGAAGAAAAATTAAAGTATGTTTTCTTCCATTTTGGTCACTTAGTATTGATGCCACTTTAGGCGAGTGGTCATCTTTGTATGTTTGTAATTATCTTAGATAATTGAAGTGGACAAACATAGGTTTTTTTTTTTTAATGGCATAAACTATTTTAGTTCCAAGTATTTATCAGTTGTTTTAAAATATTATCTTATTTTGTAGAAATGGTTGCTTTGCCTGCATATATGTGTGTGTACTACATGAATGCTTGGTGACTAAAGAGGGCGTCAGATCCTCTGGAACTGGAGTTAAAGACAGTTAGGAACCACCATGTGGGTGTTGGGAATTGAACTCTGACCCGCTGGAAGAACAGACAGTGCTCTTAACCGCTGAGCCATCTCTCTAGTGCTACCACTTGTTTTTAAAAGGCCAGGAGACTAACTATACCACTTACGATGTTTAATCCTAAGACCTGGTATTTGCTTTGTTTGTAGCTGTAGTAGTCAATTTAGTTGATGTGTTCCTTATGAAACTGTTTTGCTTGATAATTTTAGAAAACAAACTTTTGTGGGTAAATTTATTCCTGAGAACTATATCTAGGCTTTTAAAATAAAATCATGCACTCATCCAATATAGCAATTTGCTTTGAGTTAAGTTTTTAACATTGGCCATGTGGAATTTGCAGTTTCTTATCCTACCTATGGGAATCCATGTACTGTATGACTCCCTCTCCAGAATCGCACAGAAAACAACCGACCACACATTTGGAGGTGCAGATAGCTTGCTTTATTTTATTTTATTTTTTAATCTCAAGGAGGTCCAACATTTTTAACTATCAATTGAACTAATGCTGGCATGAAAAGGACTACATCAAATTAATAATTTTTTTTTTTGTGGGCAGTTGGTAGTATTGTTGTTTTAACGACAGCTTTGCTCGTTGTTATTTTTTTAATTATTATTATTCTGCTGTGGCTCATTGCTTAGTTGCCCAGTTTCCAGGGAAATTTAAAATTTAGAACTACCACACGAGGCATTAGCTGCACCTGGGACCTCCAGGAGTTGGGCACTGCTCTGTCATAGGAATACTTGTATAGCTTGGTTAAACGAGGGGATGGCCAGGAGATGGTACTTTTCCCAAGCTATCCATGCACTCTTTATGTCAGAGACAGTGTGAAATGGGCGAACAAAGTGTTGGCCGTTACACTTTGCTCTGGTTATACTTGTCATGGTAATTTTTGGTGTGACATCATCAGGGAAAATGTAAGACGTTAAAGTGTTGCTTGCAGGAGGGTAGATGCAAGCATCACCAATGCCTTACATTTCTGATTCAATAGGTATCGGTGCACATGTCAGGGACATGTTCAGCAGCATCCTCTTTTAGGTGGATAGGACATCTTCAGTGGGGAATTCCTCAACCCACTGAGGCATACTTAGACATCAACAGTATGTTGAGGCACAAAGATTGATTAAGTGTTGGCAGGGTATTCGCTCCGTAACCCAGAAGAAACTTTCTCCTGCCAACGGTTAGTTTAAAAAGTTACAGTGTAAAATGTCATTAAAATAAATGGTACAAAACTTTATAACCGTGGATCCGGCTGTATACAGTATGTACATGTCATTGGCAAATCTTCTCAGGTCAAGTATGAAAGGGCTGAAATGCACATGTTTGCAGCTGTGACTCATTTAGATGGATACAAAACTACTTAAACATATTTACAGGTCAGAAAGATTAGTCCATGTAAATCATTTGTGAGAGATTATGAATGAGCATAGAGTGTGAGAGCCCCCGCGCCCTGGCCCTCTTACATAGAGCGGATATTAATATTCACAGTGGCAGAATCAGATCCAAACTCATTCCCTAAACTCAGGGTGTAAAGTCCGCCATCTTGTTTCTGTACATCCATGATGATCAGAGTTGTCAGGTCGTCTGTGTTTTCGATGTGGAATCTTCCCTGTTGCTCTTGGTTCTGGATTTTCCTTCCACCACAAGACCATGTTATTTCTGGAGTTGGCTCCCCAGTGAAGGCGCAGGCCACTGTGAGGACTTTGCCTTCATCGATGCTGATGTCAGAGGGCAGGGCTTCAATTTTAGGTGGGATTCCTTTATGGGAGAGCAACAGAAAAGTCCTTAGGATCACTGGAACAAGAAGTCCTATTCACTTTCTAATGCATGTTACACACTGAGACAGTGGTTCTCAACGTGTGGGTTGGGACCCCTTTGGCCAACTTGTAGCTCCAAGAATATTTGCATTACGATTCATAACAGTACCAAAATTGAAGTTATGAGGTAGCAATGAAAATGATTTTATGGTTGGGGGGGTCACCCCAAAGTGAAGAACTGTACTGAAGGGTTGCTGTGTTAGGAAGGTTGAGAACCACTGCTCTAAAACTATACTATGCTATGTGGCTTGTCTATCTCTACCAGGAATTGTATTGCTCACCTCTTCCGCCTGCTTTGAGCATTCTACTGGTTGAGCTTTCCAGGTGTGTCATACTAGATTTTCCCATAAAACTGCTGGAACTCATTTCTACAAAGGACTCTTGCATGGAGGACATGCTTTGGGCAGACATGCTCGCAAACTTCATTTCAGTCATGCTGCTAGCGCTGCTGCTGCTGAAGCTGCTGAAGGACGCCTCCTGCTTAGAGGCGGACATTTGCACTGACTGAGACGAGAAGCTTCCTTGCAAGCTCGTGTCATCGCTTGTTTTCAATACTACCTCTCTGGGTGGTTCTTCAACCAGAGCTGTGGAGCATAGCAGATACACAGGGGACATCAAAGACATCTGGTTATTTGGTGACATCTGACACTGACTTCATGGGAAAGAAAACTTAACACACATGGAAACACAATCCAAACAATTTGCTGTTGAAGCATAAGCAGACATATGTCTACATACACACATATACATACATACATACATACATACATACATACACACATACATACACACACATACAGACACACACATACACACATACATGAATACACACACACATACATACATACATACATATATACATACATACAGTTGTCAAGCGCTAGCTCAATGGCTCCAAGAAATGATCCTTAAATTTCTAATATTATGTGCAGGTGATAGAAATTACTAGGAGAGAATTGGTCAGCCATATATAAGGTAATTAACATGAAATATTCAGGGAAGTCTCACAGGGCTGTTGGTAACGTTACTTCCAAAATTTAACTTACCAAAATTTCTGCGTTTAGTGAAACTGATTACGAGGACGAGCCCACACAACATGCCTGTCTCTCTTACACGTGCAATTTTACTAGGTCTCTGAGAGTTTTCTGTGCTTCAAGTACAAGCAACCCACACCTCACCCCCTGAGGTCTTAAGGAAAATGGCAAAGGTGTACTTACGAAGCACGGTTAGGGAGGCAGTGGCTGAACACTGGCCACGGAAATTTTTGGCCTTAATCGTGTACTTTCCGCTGTCACTCACAGATGCGTTTCGGATTTCCAGAGTGTACACGCTTCTGGAGCGACTCACACTTATATGTGAAGAAATGGAAATCTAAAAAAGGAGGAGAAGGGCATTGAAGTCTCTCTAGCTGGAGACATGACATTTTAAAGTTTCTTCAGTATATATTCATAACTTAAACTTACCGGCAGGTTGTTTTTAAACCACTCAATTTCAGGGGACGGCTCCCCACTGATCTCACAAGAAAAGAGAACATTTTGTCCTTCATTAACATTTTGAGACCTGGGTTGTGAGATGAAGGCGGGGGCGTCTGAGAGTTCTTTGCTCAGGGTCAAGTCATACTGGCACTTGATGATTCCCTGACTGGTTTTGCCTATGCAGGTGAGGACACCTTCATCTCTGTGACTGGCTTGCTTGATGGTAAGCGTTTGGTCACTGCCAGATACTCCGTATCTGTAATCCTCCGAGTTGGTGAGCTCAATGCCGTTCAAAACCCACTTCACATCGGTGGCCCCAGCGATGTTGGCTTTCAGTGTCACACTCTGACCGTCGGTTATGCTCATCTGGGTAGATGATACTTTGATCTCAGCCTGAGTTTTGACTTCTTCCGAGGCCTGCGAGGTTTTGGTGACTTCCTCGTGGACAATGGATTTTTCTAGGGAGGCTGCTGCTGATTTCTTGACCTCTTCAGCCACCAGAACTTTGGATGCTTCCTCCTTGATGGCCAACTTTTCCTGAGATTTTACCTCTGATATCTTGGTTTCTTCAGAAGTTACAGCCTTTTGAGAAATGTCCTCTTGGACACTTGCTTTCTTTTGAGATGTAACTTCAGTGGTCTTTTGGGTGGATACTTTCTGTGTCTCGGTCTCTTTTACAGCTAGGAAAGAAACATCTGTAAGTAGACTTAACTGGAATGTGGCCTTCCTCTCCACTTCTGTAGATGCTACTATGTGAAACAGTCAAAGACCAGTGTCAACTTCAGTATGCTTATATAGGTTACACCAATTCTCAGGTCCAATTGTGAAAATTGTCCCACATGACTTTTGAGATTGGTGTAATGGATTCTTTTTTTTTAAAGATATATTTTATTTTTTTATTATGTTTACAGTGTTTTGCCTGCACACCAGATCTCATTATAGATGGTTGTGAGCCACCATGTGGTTCCTAGGAATTGAACTCAGGACCTTTGGGAGAACAGCCAGTGCTCTTAACCTCTGAGCCATGTCTCCAGCCCTATGGATTCTTAAACTACTAAGCTGAAGATAAGTTTTATGACTTGAGAGGAAACACGTCTTGAACAGGGTTAGGACTTTGGAGATTTCAAGCAACTGAAAAATTATCTTTTGAAAGATTGAGATGAACTCATTTCAACTGGGATGCGAGTGGGGCTCAGTCACCAACTTTGTGCTCCTCGGAAAATGGCAAGCATAAAAGTCTGGGAGGAGCTACCATCTTATGTATGCACTCGATTTTATTTAATTGATTTTATCTTTTGAGCCAAGGCCTCATATAGCCCAAGCTGACTTAAAACTCATTATATGACTGAGGCTGACCTTGAACTCCTTACCCTCCTGCCATAACCCAGTGTAATGATTTCCAGGCTGGAGCCACTAGACCTGCCTGACTTTATTCTTAACTATCCCTGAGGGCAGATTGTAAGATCTGTGCGATTTTATATAGTATTGTAATCATGCACACCTTTTATGCTAGCTAACAGAGGCGCATAGTAACTGTAAACATGTGTTTCTAGATTAGACACATTATATTTTAGGACTGCATATGTTTGTGTTCAGAAACTGTTTTTAATAGTGCTCTCTAGGAAATGCTGGCAAAGAACAAAACGCCACCTACCTTTTATTGTTAGCTTACAGCTGGAGGACACAGATCCAGCGGAGTTTGTTACTGTACAGGCATAAAGTCCGCCATCGGAAGCCACAGTCTTGAGGACTTCTAAGATGAATTCTTGCTTGTCTTTAGAGAGCTTGTATTTACTGCCTTGTGCAATGGCCTGTGGATAGCAAGCGATTGGAGCTTTAAAACATCACCTAATATGGAACTTTCTTTAGGGGTTGTGGATGAAGGGGTAGGCATTAGATTGTTCTAGAACACAGTTAAAGAACATTTTAGAATTGGTTACCTTTCCATCCTTTGTCCAGGTGACAGTTGGCTGGGGCTCTCCAGTAACTGTAACTGTAAATTTAGCAACACCGTCTGAAGAAACCGTCATATCTTTCAGTCCAGTAACAATTACTGGCTTTGAGGAAACTGATTCTGGAGCTGTTGGTTCCTGCTTCTTGGCTTCTGTTTGCTCAGCACTTTTCTGTGCCGATTTCTTGGCTTCTGCTGACTCAGCACTTTTCTGTGCCGATTTCTTAGCTTCTGATATGCTTGACACCTGCTCATGGATACTCTTGAAGGACTGTCCAGTAAACTGAAAGCTGGTTTTGGAAGTTCCTCCTTCACCAGACACCTCACAAACATACTCTCCACAGTCAGATTCACTAAGGTTGTGAATTTTGAGCTCATAGGTACCGTCTGCTGAGTAATGAAATTGAAAATGCCCGTTTTCCTTGAGTTTTTTGCCGTCTTTATACCAGGTGACCTCTTTTGCACACAGTGCGCTGCTTTCGACCGCACAGGTCATCTTTGCAATGTCTCTAGATGCCTCAGCTCTCAGGGACTGAGTTATCTTTGGTGGGGCAGAGACTGGGAGCTGTTGATCCTTTTCTGTCGGTGTCGGCTTTGTCTCTGTCGGTGTCGGCTTTGTCTCTGTCGGTGTCGGCTTTGTCTCCATTGGTGACACCGCTTTTGGATGAGAAATCACTGGTTCTGGAGATTTCACCCTTTTGGGAGACTTCACTGTTTCTGGGGACTTTACCCGAGGCTCTGGGGACTTGACTCTGGGTGGTGACATCACAGTCTTTTCAGTAATCTTGGCTTTTTGCACAGTCAGCGTGAACTGCGCTTCTTGCTTCCCGTCACTGTTTTCTACCAGCACGCTGTAATTGCCGTCATCGGAAGCCTGCACTGAAGAGATCTCGAAGGTTGATTTGTACTTGGCAGTGGTCACTTGGTGGCGGGCAGAAGTACTCAGTGCCTGTCCTCCACGCAGCCAGGTCACAGTTGGTACCGGCTCCCCATCGGTGTCACAAGAAAACCTAGCAGACTCGCCTTCATATACAGTTATGGACCGTGGCTTTGTCAGAATTCTCGCTGCCAGGGTCGTCTTTATCTTTCTTACTGTGGCTTTCTCTTCCAGGGACTTCTCCTCGGATGCAGCACTTTTCACTTCTGCAGAGGCATAATGCTCATAGGATGAGAGACTTTCCCTTGTCTCTGTCATTTGTGACTTCACTTCCCTGACGGAAGAGGCAGCTTCCATCTCAGATGTCCCCTTGAATGATGAAACTGCATATGCCTCTGTTTTTGTCAGTTCAGGGAAGACTGACTTGGGAACCTCCTCGTCTCTGCGCCGGGATGCATAGGTGGTAAAATCTCCCCCGGTCACATCCAGGGTTGCGTAGTCAGATGCCTCACCTTTGTAGTTGGTGCACACGGCACGGTAGGTTCCACTGTCCTCAGTGTGACAGTCCAGAATTTCCAAGGTTAGGACCCCGCTTGTATTGGTGTAATGGATCTTACTGCTCTCTTGGAGTTCTACACCGTTGTGGTACCATTTGACCTCAGCGGTTGGCTTAGACTGGACGTTTAAGATAAAGCGTGTGTTTTGGCCGCTCGGCACCCTATGGGACCGCATCCGCAATGTGATCCGAGGAGCGTGGTCTAGTGTGAAAGGCTGCTGACTCAAAACCTCATACTTCCTTTCTGAGGTCTTCTGCGTCTTTAAGGCAGCTTTCATGGACTCATACCTGGAAAAGATATCGAATCTTGCAGACCTCTCAAATCTTGAGAGGGATCGCTCGCTAGACACAGGACTGGGAGACCTGGGGCGAGTTCTCTCTGGAGTGGGTGATCTTCTTTCTGTGTCGTCTTCATATTCCTCAGCAGGTTGTGGATGGGACCGGATCAGCTCGGACACTGGTCTCATTAACTCAATATAAGTTGGAGACAGGGAGCGTCGGCGCCTCAGTAGCCTGGACACAGAGGACGAGGATTCTCTCTGAGCCCGTCTTGAGAGTTCGTATTCCTCTTCAATTTCTGTGATCTCTGTCACTCGTCTCTGTTGCTTTTTTGACTTCTTTTTAGACTTTGCTTCCTTTGACATGTAGTCAAGCTCACTTTCGTATTCCGAGAGACGCTGGGTGGTCGTCACTGGCCGCAGCAGCTCCTTTTCCTCCTTCTCCGCCATGATCCGCTGCCGCAGTTTCGGCTGCCTGTACGAGGCCTGGGCGTGACGCTCCCGCAGCTCTGCGTAACTGGTGCTGGTTTCCTCTCTCGTAGGGATGTGATAGGTCGAGTATCGGAAGTCTCTCCTCCTGTCCTCTGCCGTAAGGTGAGCTGGTGGAGAGGAATATCGCAGGCTAGAAAGCTCGAAGCGCGGAGGGCTTCGGCTTGGGGGTGAAGCCGAAAAGCCCAATTCGAGCTCTTCTTCAAGACGCAGCCTCTCTTCCTCCGTTCTTTTCATTGCCAGGTAGTCATCAATGGGGAGGAGGAGTTCCTCGTCGGAGATGTCACCCAAAGAGCGCCTCCTACGCCGATAGTAATAAACATCATAATCAGGAGAAGGGGTACGCCGCCGGGCTGGCCTCACCATTTCCAGATCGTCTTGGGACAGTTTGGGGATCCGCCATTTGGGTCGGTACTGATCTGTAATACGAGGAAGAGGCATCACATAGAACTGCTCCCATCTTGAAAGGCGGATGCGCTTGGGCCTTTTCTGGACGACCCTGTCAAGTTTCCCAGGCATTTCATATTGGTCCCGGATCTTCCTGTACCACTTCATGTCAGACATGGGCACGAACTGCTTGATGCGTTGGTCTTCTTCTACTGTGGTTTGTTTGTACCTTCGGGGCTCTGGGACTTCATAGGGCATGCGGAGTTTCCTCTCCTCCTTCTTTTCTTCTGTCTGAAGTCGGTATTCCCCTTTGACAGTCTTGGTGCTCACGGCTGGTTTGTAAAGAATGGCAGCTTCCCTCAGAGCCTCTTGGGCTACTGGAGTCAGTGGCACAGTTTCAGTTCCAGAAAGAATTTCAGCCATCCTCAGCGTCTTATCAATCTGTTTCTGGACGTGGCGCTCACGCTCCTCTTTGCTCTGGAATTCCTGCTTGACATAGCGTAACCGGTCTACTTGTAAGTGAGCCTGGCAGCTGGTGGATCCGGCTGTGTTGGTGGCCGTGACTCTGTAATAACCCGTGTCTTCAGGCAGAGTGTCCCTGATGTGTAATGCGTAATAATCCAAGCCCTCGTGGACAATTTCAATGTGGGGCCCCAGGGGCAGCGGCTGGCCATCTTTCTCCCATTTTAATGTTGGCTTAGGGATGCCAGACACTCTGATCTCAAAGCAGACACTTTGGCCTTCATGGCACTCAGCGTTCGCCAGTAGCCGCTTGAACATGGGTCTGAGTGTGGTGTCTGCTGGGGGTGGATGTAAGGTCACAGTCAACTTTGCTTTACAGCTGTCTTCACCATATTTGTTCCTTGCCACAACGGTGTATTCGGCGTCATCATCTGTGGTTACATTGTTGATTGTTAATTGATAAAGACCCTTGTCGGACTCAAATGTGTATTTCTTCTCATCATCACCTGGCTTGATTTTCTGACCCGATTTATACCATGTCACACGAGGCTCTGGGTGGACGGTTATAGTGACTCCAAACCGGACATTTTCACCCACATACGCCGTCTTGTTATAGAGGGGCAGTGTAAATTCTGGTGGCCTTTCAAGGAGCCGCATTGCATCTGTTCTGCGCTTGACTCTCTTGGTTCTGCGGCAGTAATAGTCAGAAACTTCCCTTACTCCTTTCACGAACAGCTCTGCATAAGAGCTGTCTTCACCGTAGTCATTGACGACTTTGCATCTGTAGGTACCGTCGTCAAATTTGGTGATGTCTTTGACATACATGGTGGCTACCCCATCTTCATAGGTGATTTCATATTTCTCACTGTTTTCCAGCTGTCTCACGCCACAGTACCAGGTCACCTGGGTAGACTGGTCATAATTTTCGATTTTGCATACGTACTTAACATTTCCGCCTTCTTCGCCAATGGCATGCATTATCTGCCCAGTGACTGGGCCAATTTCAATAGATGCTACTTTAACTTTGGCCACGCTCACTCCCCTCTGTGATCGTATTGCACCACCACAGGAGATCCGGGCTGCTGATACAACCATATTGAGGTCTTTCTTTATCAGGGTATGGTAGTAACGCCTGTGTTTCAGTGTTCTGATGACTTTAGTACTGACTCTATCTAGCCTTTGCTTCAGCCATGGGTGCTGCAGGGCCTCAGTTGCTGTCATCCGAGATTTTCTCTCTTTCACCAATAGCCGATCAACGAAATCCATCGCTTCAAGGCTAATTTCTTTGAATGCTTCTTCATCGAACGTATATTCAGCATTCATGATGTTCTCAATCATCTGTTGGTTGGTTTCGGCCAAAAAGGGGTTGATTCCACTCAGCAGCACATATACCAGTGTACCAAGTGACCACATGTCTGTGGCAGTGCTGACGACGTCATGCTGGTGCACTTCAGGCCCGTAGTATTCAGGGGCAGTGAACAGAAGCCTGAAGTTGTCTCCTGGCTTCAGCTGGCGTGCCTGACCAAATTCTATGATTTTAATAATGGAGTTCTTTCTTGTCTGGTAAATGATATTTTCTGGCCGAATGTCAAAGTGGCCAATATTGTGACTATGTAAGAACTCCAGTGCTTCACAGACTTGGCGAACGTAGCTTACAATTTCTCTTTCATTAAGCTCAAAGGCACTTGTGTTGATGCGTTCAAAGATGTCAAGTCCTGATATAAATTCAAAGATCATAACTAGTTCTTCCATGCTTTCGAATGATTCATGGAGGTATAGGATGTTTCTGTGCCTAGCAATGTTTAGAATGGAAATCTCTTTCTTGACCAAAACCTGATCAGTCCCTTTGACTTTAACAAATTTGGCCATGAATGTCTTCTTTGAGGAAGTTTCCACACAACGGTGGACAATTCCAAACTCTCCCCGTCCAAGGTCTTCAGCAACCATGTATTTCTCATAGAGTTCCTTAGTTTTTGAGTGTGATGCTTTAGTTGTGGTGACTTCCCTGTCTTCATCCACCTCATCATCATAATTCATCGCTCTGGTCTTATCTTCTTTGGTAACAGTTGGTTCTGAGGGCTCTGAAGGCTTGCTCAAGCCAAACTTGTTTTCGGCTATAACTCGGAACTGGTAACTTGTTTTTCCAAATAAGTTAATCACAGTATAACGTGTTTCTCGGGCCTGTCCCACACGCAGCCACCTTTCTGCGGTGGTTGCACATTTTTCAACGATGTAGTTGGTGACTTTGCTACCACCGTCAGAAGCTGGCTCTGTCCACGTTAAGTTGACAGAATCTCTTGAGACATCACTGACTTTGACACCTCTGGGCGGGTCAGGAACGTCAGCCACATCCAGTTCAACGGTCTTTTGATCGATCCCAAATCTGTTTTTAGCACAGACGACATAGAAGCCGGCATCTTTTCTCTCCACGCCATTGGGGAAGACGAGTGACGTGAAGGACCTTGTGACAATCACTTGGTAGTGGCCGTTGTTATCGATGAGGTCTTGTCCTTTCTGCCAGGTGATCACGGGGTCGGGTTTGCCACTGAAGGGGATCTTGATGCTGATCACTTCCCCTCGGAGCGCATGGACTGCTCCCATGCCTTCAAGAGTTTTGGGCAAGTGGATCTTAGCTGGAACTGTATCAAGGGGAAAGAACCAAGAAGGCGATTTAGCCAGACTCAATGATACGCTGCCCTACAAATTAACAGTAGGTTGTCTAACACCAAACTACGTTCACAGACTTGTTTTTTTACCTTCCACTTCCAAGGAAGCAGTGCCAGACACGGATCCTCCTTGGTTGGTAGCTCTGACTTGGTAAACGGTGGCATCGTCATCTGTGACGCTTGCAATGATGAGCTGGTGGTAACCACCCTTAAATTCTTGAATTCTGTACTTGAGTCCATCTGCGATGATTTCTTTGCCTTGCCTATACCACTTCACAATAGGCTTTGGGTGGCCAGTCACCTTGCAGACCAAAGTGGCGTTGCTCTGATAGCGGACATTCAGGTTTCTCAGCTCCTCCTTGAAGTGTGGAGCCTGAATCGGGACATCGGACTTGGGAGTGACCGGCTCTGACACTTCGCTCCAGTCACTCTCTCCACCTAGGTTTTCGCATTTTACGCGGAACTCATACTCAAGACCTTCGATGAGGCTCTGCACCGAGAAGACAGTCTCTCGAATCTCGTCTGTTGTCACAGCCATCCACTGGTTTTGCTTCTTCTCGCGTCTCTCTAGGTAGTAATTTCTGATCTTTGCACCTCCGTCGCTCGCAGGTGGCTTCCAAGCCACAACGCAAGAATCTTTTGTAACAGCAGTGATGGTTGGTCTACCAGGGGCACTTGGCTTTTCTATTAAAAAAATAATAAGATTTGTCAAGTTAAAAATAGGTTTTAATATTTTTTTATATCCCATTTTAAAACTGAACTAAAGTGGGAGGGGGGAAAACATTATACTTTATCTGAACTTTCCATTTCCTCTCAAACTTTATTTCTGCTCAAAAGAATTCAGTGGGGCAGACTTTTCCCCTGACAGCTGGAAGAGCTAGCCACCAGGTTGCGCTCACCGAATGGGCTCTTGATGATCACAATAGAGGCGACCTCCAGTGGCTCACTAATGCCAAAGGTGTTCTGAGCAGAGACTCGGAAATAATAGCCGGCATTTTCTGTGAGGTTCACAATTCTACAGGTTGTCACCGAGATGGCTGAAGACACCAATTGCCATTCAGCACCTTCTTTGGCCTCACATTTCTCCACCACGTAATTGGTGATCCAGGAGCCGCCGTCGTCAGCGGGTGGTTTCCAGCTGATCACCACGGAGTTCTTCAGCAGTGCTTCAATCACAATTGGTCCTGTAGGCTTGTCTGGCTTGTCTGTTGAGAGAAAAGTACAGTTATAGCAGGGGCTTCACGGTGTGTTTGCCGAGATCTTTTAAAAAGAAAGTCACTGAGACCGAAAGCAGAGTACCTTGTATTTCCACATTTAGGATGGCGTCAACTGTCCCGAAGGCATTGCTGAGCTGAACCTTGTATTTCCCAGCATGAGTCTTCCGTTGGACGTTCTTCATGACAAGGTGAGTGTAGTGCTCAGTGTTTTCAATAGTAATGTTTTCTGAGTTTTGCAAAAGTTTCTGGCCATGGAACCAAGTCATCGCAGGTACCGGGCGACCGATATACATGACATGGAGCCGCAGGGTAGAGCCCACAGCACCGTAGTATTTCTCCTTCAGTGGATAACCAGGATGGAACTGTGGTGCCGCTTGCAGAAGAAGCTTACTACTGCTTTCTACTTCTCCTACTTCATTTGTAGCCACACATGTGTAAACACCTTCGTCTTCTTGCTCCTCTGTCATTACTGTTAGGGTGTGCGTGCGCCCATCTGAAGACATTTTGTACTTCCGGCTTTGTATGAGCTCTTTCCCAAATCGGTACCACTTAATGTCAGGAAGGGGCCTTCCGACTATTTGGCATGAGAGTTGAGCAGCTTCGCCTAATTTGGTGGTCACATCAGCCATTTCTTTGCGTACTCCTGGGGCTTCGCCAGCTGCACGTGATGAAAGATCATGTTAAATGCGTTGTTACTACAGAATCTGTGATCTGTTTGCACATGTCAGCAGTGGATTATCCCATTGGTTAACACTTTAAAGTGCTGTTAAAGTGTATACCTAAGATTCCTTTTAAGTTATTTTTCCAGAGCCAGATGGAAAATGGCAATTAGGTGAGCATGTCATCTTACGGTATCTTATTGTGACTTTTCTCTTTATGATTGGGAGGGCATTAAGGATGTGATGTGAGGTCTGGAGGAATAAGAGTTCTCTCCGAAAGCTTACAGGATTCCAGCCCTTAGTTTCAGTGAAGTGAGATATGTTTGCTAACTTTCCAAATCTTGCTAAGAGATGGCAAAACCAAAAAAGCCTATTGCATAAGAGGGAGAAAGAATTCCAGAAAAATTGTACCTAACATCTCCTGTGTGCATTTTTTATCTGCTGCGACTTCTGATCAAGTTTATTAGCTATCCCATGTCTATGCGTGTCAAAGTGCTCTATTCCAATTCAACTCTCCAATAAAGCTTGTCAGACTTTAACTTAGACTAGAGGAAGAGTTAGTTTTCACAGGTTTCATTTGTAACCCATAACCAGAGAACTGTAGGCCACTTACATGTTAGTTTAGTCTTTACAGACATAGCTGTTCTCCGTGGTCGGCTAAGCCCAGTTTCGTTCTCAGCAAAAACCCTGAACTCATATTCAGTAGCTTCCAGCAAACCTCCGATGGTGAACTGCCTGTCCTTGATACGGTCCTTGTTACTCTTTTTCCAAGCGCTGTCTCCAGACTGCCTGTATTCAACCCAGTATCCAAGGATTTCTTTGCCACCATCACATTCGGGTTTCTCCCACTGGAGTGTGACACTGTCTTTGGATATTGAAAGAATCTCAAGTTCTCCTGGTTGGCTTGGCTTATCTGAAATAGTTAAGAGAATTGAGAAGAATTAGATTTACCGGGTAGGGGAAAAGGCAAAAAACTGGATTGCTTCTTTGGTTTTTGTCCCATTTGGAAACTCTTTGCTTACCAAAGGGATCTTTGCAAACAACTGGTTCTGAGGCAGGGCTGGTCTCACTGAGGCCAACATCGTTCTGTGCAATGATCCGGAATTGATACTCTGCGTCAGGAACAAGGCCGGTGACAGTGTACATTGTGGTGGTTATCTGGGTTTTGTTGTGCCTGACCCACTTGTCAGTGGATGTCTCCTTGCGTTCAATGTAGTAGCCGGTGACTCGAGAGCCACCGTCGTCTTTGGGTCGAGACCAGGACAAGCTAACAGAACTTTTAGTCACATCAAGAACTTCAGGAGGATTGCTTGGAGGTTCAGGTGGGTCTATAAATAAAAGAGAAAAGTACACATGGGTCAGAGTGCAATCTCAGGTCTTGTGGGTTGGTGGTTGTAATTTAAGAAGTGTAAGCATTTGAACCAACTTGTATAACTTTGTGGCTGAAGGAGCACTTACTCAGTGGTGTCTTTGGTATGACTGGCTCCTCGGATTTCAAGGGTTTGCTTATGCCAAACTGGTTTTCTGCCGAGACACGGAAATGGTATTCCACATTTTCTTTGAGGCCTTTTACCACCAGAGATGTGCCTCGGACTCTGGAGTCAATGGTATACCAGGCAGCTTTAGGTACCTCTCTTCTCTCAAGGATGTATCCCAAGATGTCAGCACCACCATCATCAGCAGGAGGTCTCCAGCTGACCCTAACAGATCGAGCTTGTATGTCATCATATTCGAGTGGTCCTTCTGGAGTGTTGGGACTTCCTATGACCTTGACCTTGATGTAAACAGTCTTCTTGCCACATTTGTTTTCCAGAACCAAGTCATAAGTTCCAGAATCATCTCTGTCTGCTTCTTTGATCACAAGCTCAGTATGTGTTTCAGATGTTGCAATCATAGCACGCTTGCTAATATCCTGGCCTTCCTTGGTCCATTTACATATTGGGAATGGTTTTCCTTTGATTGGTATGGTAAGTCTGATGACTCCACCTTGTCGAACAAAGACACCTTCCTGGTATCTCTCATCAAGTTCATAGTCAGGGTATTCTGAGGAAAAAGGAAGGATTACAATTTAGATTTTTTTTTTTTAATGAAAGAGTGTGAAAAAGTTGTAAGGTAATTCCAGCAACAAGTAAACAGCCACAACATATTTTACCTAGCATCTCTGTGACTTTGACTGTTCCTGGTACCTCAGCAGGTTCCCCAGGCCCGCCAGCATTACAGGCTAGGACACGGAATCTGTATTCAGCGCCCTGAGGTAGGTGTGTAAGGGTGTACTCCCGAATCTTGGTTGGGGTGGTGTTACATTTGGTCCATTCATGTTGATCTACTTTTTGCATTTCAATCAAGTATCCTGTGACTTTAGAGCCACCTTCATCTTCTGGAACACTCCAGGCCAGGGAGACGGATGTCCTCGTTGTATCTGTAACTCTTGGATTTTGTGGTTTTCCTGGGGGAGCTGTGGGAAAAAAATGGACAGAATGTATAATTGTTAGGGTTGCTTGAAGGTTATAAATTGACTGCGCCGTCCAACAAATTCAGATGTTGCAATCACGGCACGCTTGCTAATATCCTGGCCTTTGCTGGTCCATTTTCATATTGGGAATGGTCCCATTTTCCTCTGATTGGTATGGCAAGTCTGATGACTCCACCTTGTCGAACAAGGTGTTGTTGAAATATGACTGTAGCTGTGTTGTGGCGGTGATTTCAAAGCTGCATTTTTTTTCAGAACTCATAGACCTCCATACTTTAGAAGGGTGGGGCTCACCACATAAAAATTGAATCTCAATCAACTTGGCTTACACTAAATATATTTACCAATGGGATCCATGGCAACGATGGGTTTGGAAGGACGACTCGGTTTTCCAGTCCCTCTTGCGTTGATGGCCGTGACACGGTGTTCATATTCTAAGCCTTCAATAAGGCCAGTGGAACGGTACCTTGTCATTGTCACTGGAACTTTATTTACACGGACCCACCGGTCTGCTCTTACTTCTTTACGCTCCACAATATATCCAGTCACTTGGGAGCCACCGTCATCTTCAGGTGGGTACCAAGTGAGTGTCATGCCATCGCGGGAGATGTCAAATATCTGTAGTGTTTCTGGAGGCCCAGGAATACCTGCAGTAGGACAGAGAAAAGAACAATATGACATCACGAGTAAAGAAGTCCAGTTGGTGTGTATTGCCGTTTTAATTAGTACCATCTAAAATAGACGGTATGAAAGATGAATGACCATTTCCCCTAGGGCCTTCATTTTTGTGCCTTTTCCACTTTTGCTGTGTCTTAGTTTCTTCAATTTTATAAATATGTATTAAGGACACATTTTATACTTTCTTCTATCGGATCATCTATAGCCCCGCCCTTGCGTGCATTTTCTCTTCCCTCCCTTTTTGTCCTCTTTCGTCTTTCCATCCCCCCCTTTCCCCTTAAATTTCCCATTCTTTTTTTTTCTTTTTGTTCTTTCAACCAAGTAAAGAAATTAAAAAAAAAATCTAACTGTTGAAAGCTGCCAAACAAGGCTGTTTATAAACCTTAGGAAAATCTAGGGTTAATTTTACAAATTATTTTTCTTCCCATTGTGGTGTACTGTGACTAGATTTAGAGTCAGATACAGGGGACATAGTGGAAGAGTCCTGGGACTTACTGATGCTGCTTCGGCATTCTATGACCTCAGACTGCAAGTAAGAGCCAATCCCGAAGCGGTTTGTTGCAGCCACCCGGAACACGTATTCATTTCCTTCAGTGAGTCTGGTAAACTTAAATGTTGGTCTTGTTACTGATTCAGAAACTGGCAGCCACCCTGGACGATGAGCATCACGTTGTTCTACCACATAGCCACTCAGTGGAGCACCACCATCCAATTCGGGTGGTTCCCAGGATATAGTAACTGACGTAGCATCAATTTCATCAATCTTGATGGGACCAGTGGGTGGACCAGGCTTGTCTATGAATGATAAAGAAATCAGGAGATGAATTTTTACTTCAAATCAAAATTGGTCATTTAACCGTTCACAACTAGATTGCTACTCTGTCACCCATACTTACCAAGAATAATAACTTTTATGGTCTCTGAGGTAGTCCCAGTAACATTCCGCAATTCGAGTGTATATTCTCCAGTATCTCTTATAGTAGTTTCACGGATTGTTAACTTGGTGACTTTAGTGTGGGTTTCAACTGTGATACGCTCTGATTCTCTCAGTTTAGAGCCCGCAAAGAACCAGGAAGCAGTAGGTGGTGGGCGACCAGTGATAGGTATCTGCAGCTCAACTGGCCTGCCAGCTGGGACATGGATGGTCTTTTGAGGCATTGTAGAGAGATCAATTGTTGGCAACACTGTGAGAAACAAATCAGGCATTTAGCTTTGCATATGATCTGTGAAGGTGCAGTGTCTTCGTGTATTTTATTATCATATGGGCATTCGGTACCTACCTCTGAGGTCTTGTACAGTCACGGCTGTGACGATCTCTCTTGGCTCTGACACGCCTTTCTGGTTTTGTGCCCTCACTCTAAACAAGTACTGTTCACCCTCATTGAGGGAAATAACAGTGTGCTCTAAGATTGTGGGCTTCAGAGTGACGACTTTCATCCATCTCTCTGTGCCAGCTTTGCAGGCCTCAAGGACATAGCCAGTGAGTCGGCTTCCACCGTCATAGAGTGGCTTTTCCCAGGCAAGGGTCACGGTGGATTTGGTGACGTCAACCACTTCTAGTTTTGTGGGTACCAAAGGCACTTCAGAGACCAAAACTGCATCTGCTGTTTCACACGGCTCTCCAATGCCATAGATGTTTTCTGGAAGCACTCTGAAATAGTACATGGTTCCCTCTACAAGGCCAGATACTCGGTAAAGAGTCTTGCTGCATTTAGTGGTCACTGTCTTGAATGCTCTCATGGCAGCCTCTCGCTTCTCAATAATGTAATTGTTGACTGGAGCACCACCATCAATTGTGGGGATTTCCCAAGTAATGGTCACAGAATCTCTTGAAACTTCTTTAACATTCACTGAAGGACAGGGGCCAGGAGTATCTTAAAAAAATAAAAAAGACAAGAAGGAAAGAGTCATATTTACTCATCATAGCTTGATTGATACTTTTTTTGTGTGTGTTACAGGAAAATTAGGTCTCCTCTAGTGAGGTAATCAATAATAGGCCAATAGGTGTTATTGGCCAGCAATAGGCCAACATACAAATAGGTGTACCTTTTTGTGGTGTCCACTCATAGCCTAGCTCAACTTAAAGAAAGTTACTTACCATAGACTTTAACAAGGACCGTTGCTGATTTCTTGCCAGATTGGTTCTCAGCTTCAATTGTGTATTTCCCAGCATCATAGCGATTAACCTTGTCCACGATGAGTAAAGAGTAGCTCTCTGTGTTGTCAATAATCGCCCGATTGGCAAGGTCAATGCCTTTCTTGGTCCACGTGATGACAGGAGCCGGTCTTCCGGATACAGACACCATCAGGCGCAGTGAGGCTCCAGCCCTGAGGGTCACTGTCTTCTTCAGGTCATCTGCAAGCTCAAGATCAGGTATTTCTGGAAAGGAAGTATCAAAATGTAATTCATTCACGAGCAGATGGGATGCAAAAACAAGCCGTGTAAAGGTTTCTATGCCAAGTACCTAGTCTTTCCACGGGTTCAATTTCAGCGGCCACTTCACTGTATTCACTGACACCCTTAACGTTGACAGCAGCAACTCTGAAGGAGTACTTCTGGCCCATTTTAAGGTCTGGCACAGTGAACTCGTTGTTTCTTATCGTGGCATTTGTATGCACTCGGCACCATTGGTCAGTATCCTTCTCTTGCATCTCAAGGATGTATCCTATGATGTCAGCACCGCCGTCATACATGGGCTTGGTCCATGCCAAGCTGATACTGCGCTTGGTGGTATCCACAACCCTGGGAGCGGAAGGCGGTCCAGGGGTGTCTGAAATTTAAACATGAGATATAGTCATTGCAGAAATAAGGAAGTGTAGCGAATTGTAGTTGTTTTCAAGATTCACAGAGGCTTTCAAGACTTACCAAGACCCTCTTTTGTGACAGGGCACACACTCTAGAGCAATGCGTATGCTACAATATCTCTACAATTATTTTAAGATTTAGATTGCCCTGGAGCTGTGGCTATTTCTTCTCTCACTTTGGCCAACAATGGCGTGTTCTGTCTTAGCTAAGTTTCTCTCTTAGCTTCTTCCTAGGGACTTTGCTTCAGTCGCTCTTCTTTCACTGGGTTATCATCACACGTCACCCCTATATTTCTAATTATGCAGGAGTCTGGCCCCATCTTTTCCCTCTTCAGTCCTAGTGACTTACTCCTTTTAGCTCTTGGGCTCAAACCCTATAATAACCTATATGTTTCCTTTGAAGGTCATGTAATAATTATTTTGTTAGTAACTTATTATAATATTATGTTCTTTATGCTCCTTTAAGCCTCTGTCAATGTATATAGATCTCATTATAGATGGTTGTGAGCCAACATGTGGATGCTGGGATTTGAACTCATGACCTTTGGAGGAGCAGTCAGTGCTCCTAACCTCTGAGCCATCTCTCCAGCCCCTGGTTTTCCTTTTTAATACTTATCAGAAGAACTTATTTTTTCACTCTTCCAGAAGACTTATCTTTCAAAATACATTTCTCATGTTAGTATTTGAACAATTTATTGCTTTTCATAAACCAGAGAAATAATGCAAGTTTTCAGCAATGCAAACTGCTACCAGAATATAAGTAACAGTTAAAATGCTGTATAGATTTAAGCTTACAGTAAGTATATGTCATACTAGGCATATGCTTTTCATAAGGTCTGAAGTCCCTGGATTTACCACATTGGGAAAATATTTGTCATATGGCTTTGGCTGGCCCTGGGTTACTGTCTGATCCTTAGAACTCACATGATGGTTCTCTGCATGAGATGAAGTTGGAAGCTTCGCTGGGCTCGCTGTTGCCAGCAGCATTCACTGCAGTCACCCTGAACTGATAGTCACAGCCTTCCATGAGGCTGGTCACCTTCAGCCTGGTGTCATAGACCACATAGTCTTTGTTCACACGTGTCCAGCGCAGGCTCTTTTTCTCACGTTTGTCTACTAGGTAGTTGCTGATTTCATTGCCACCGTCGGATTCAGGTTTTGTCCACTGAATAATGATGTGCTCTTTGCCCGCCCCAACTTCCTCTGGTATGCCAGGTTGCGATGGAATTGCTGTTTGCATGGAAAGCAAATAAGAATGATCAGAACTGCACAAAGTCACTACGACCACCGTGACTTACCTTCCTCCTCGACCCATTAGCATTTTAATCACTAAAGTGTTTTAAAAAGGTAACACTCACTGAAAGAGTTTCTGGCCACAATTGGCTCCGATTCTACGGGCACACCAAGGCCGTATTTGTTCACTGCTCTCACTCGGAATGTGTATTCGTTGTTCTTGATGAGTCTGGTGACCACGTAGGATACAGTTAGGCATTCCCCTTCCACGATCACCCAGTTGAGCCTGCTAGTCTCCCGCCTCTCCACAATGTAGTGCGTTATCTCTGCTCCTCCGTCTTCCTGAGGAAGGCTCCAGGCTAAGGTGCACTTCTCCTCCGTTACTCTGCTGACACTGAGGTTGCCACAGGGGCCAGGGGAATCTGAAACAGGCAGGACGATAAGTCACAATAGACAGCACGCCGGAAAACGCTACAGCAGCAAAAGGTGGGGGGTGGGGTCGATATGCTCACCAAGAACTTTGACCATGACCGATACAGACTTGGTCCCACTGGCATTCTTCACGGTCAGTGTGTATTTTCCACTGTCACTTCGGTCACAGTATTTGATCACAGCTGTTGCTCGCTTGCCAGTG
Organism: Acomys percivali; assembly: GCA_907169655.1. Taxonomy (NCBI): domain Eukaryota; kingdom Metazoa; phylum Chordata; class Mammalia; order Rodentia; family Muridae; genus Acomys; species Acomys percivali. The sequence continues at coordinate 49,995,805 of OU015750.1, forward strand.
TACTGCAGAGAGACTTTTTCACAGAGATCCAGTTCCTTGTCTCCCTTGGTCCAGATGATTTTGGGTTCAGGTTTGCCCCCCACAGCAGCATCAAGAACAAGATCTGAACCTGCTCTGATGGTCACCAGGTCACCTTGTAACCTGGCATCTAGCTCAGCTTTGGGTGGAGCTGTCAACAGGCAAAACAGATGTGAATGAATATGAATGACAATTCAGCTCTCCATTTAAGTTAAAAGGAAAACATTGGCTATTTCTTACCATATTCATCTCGGCAAGTGACAGGGCCTGTAGATTCAGAGCCTTTGCTAATTACACCTGCTGCGTTCTTGGCTAACACACGGAACTCGTAAGTGTCTCCTTCGCTGAGAGCAGTCACAGTAAAGAAATTATCGGACACGATGGTGTAGTTGCACTTCAGCCAGCGACCATCTCCAACTTCACTGACTGGCTTCCGTTCTACGATGTAGCCCACAACTTTGCTGCCTCCGTCATACACTGGGGCTGACCAAATAAGCGACACTGTTGATCTTGTGACATCTGTGACTTCTGGTCTACCAGGTGGATCTAGAAGGGATACAAAATAAGGTAAAAAAAAAATACAACCAAGTTCTAATAACAAGAATAGTAACGAATACACCTGTGGAATTTTGCACATACCAACTGGGTTTTGAGCCATGATAGGCCTGGAAGCTTCACTGGCCTTGCTGACGCCGGCAGCATTGAGTGCGTATGTTCGGAACTGATACTCTAGTCCTTCCACTAAGCCTGTCACTTTGTAGTTGCACTCTAAACACGGCACTTTGTTTTCTTTCACCCAAAGAATGGTGTTACGTTCTTTCTTCTCCACCCAATAACCAACGATTTTACTGCCACCATCATGGTAAGGTTCTTCCCAGCGAATTGACATGGCATTGGCAGACACATAGTAGACTTCAGGTCTTGTAGGAGCGCTTGGTGGAACTAAATACAGACAGGGATATATAAGAATACGGTTTTTATAAAATTCAGTGGAAATATTTAAGAAAAGGCTTTGAAATTTGGTTTTTATTTTCCTTACCAAATGGATGCTCAGCAACTATTGGTATTGATTCCACAGGCTTGCTGACCCCAAATCTGTTTTCTGAACTGACACGGAAACAGTATTCTTTGTACTTTGTGAGGTGAGTGACTTTAATCTGAGTGCGCTTCACACTGGAATTGATGAGCTGCCAAGCTGTCGTACCCGACTCACGCTTTTCAACTATGTAATTAGTAATTTCAGTGCCTCCATCGTCTTTCGGTTCTGTCCACGACAGGACGCACGATTCAGCTGAGACAGATGAGACCTCAATGGGACCAGTTACCGGCCCTGGCCTTCCAATGACCACAACTGTGACAGTAAATGTTTTAACACCAGCTGTATTTTCCAGGGTCAGGAAGTATCTGCCAGAGTCACCTCTCATGCTGTCCTTTACAGTCAGGGTGGTTCTGTCTTTGGTCGTTGTGATGCTCATTCGATCTGTCTCCTTGAGTCTCATTTCTTCTAGTTTCCAGGTGACTTTGGGGGCGGGACGCCCACTGATTGGCACATCAATGGTAAATGTGCTTCCGGCTTTGCAAGTTATAAGCTGATTGGTGATTCCGGTGAGATCAGCAGTGGGCTCAATCTGGGGCTCCTTGATGATAACCGAGGAGAAGGCTTCTCTGGGCTCGCTGTAGCCGGCATCATTCTTGGCTTTCACTCGGAATTCATATTCCGTGTTCTCAACGAGGCGCTCCACTGTGAGAGTCAGCTCTTTGGTGCGACCAGCTTCAACCCAGAAGTCAGATCCCTTCTGTCTCATTTCAAGCAGATAGCTAGTGATACGACTGCCTCCGTCGTGGTCAGGTTTAAGCCAAGCTAGGACTGCGGAGGATTTGCTAGTGTCAACGACATCAAGTCTCCTAGGCGGAGCGGGCTGTTCTGTGGCTAAGATTGGCTCTGGCATTTCATAGGGTTCACCGACACCGTATTCATTTTCAGCAGAAACACGGAAATAGTATGGAACGCCTTCTGTCAGATCGCTGACCTTGAGGATCTGGCGAGTGCATTTTTCACTGACAACTTGCCAGCTACGACGACTCGCTTCTCGCTTCTCTATCACATAGTGATGGATTCGGGCACCACCATCAAGGAGAGGGGCATCCCACATCAGTGTGGCAGACCCCCGGGTCACATCTTTGAAGGTAATTGGACCAGGGGGTCCTGGAGAGTCTAGCACCTTCACAGTGAACGTTATCGACTTCCTACCACTGTTGTTTTCCACAGTGAGTGTATATTTCCCTGCGTCATTTCTGTTGCAGTTTTCCACAGTGAGGGTGCTGAAGGAGTCTGTTGTGTGGATATCAGCCCGGATGCTGAGGTTAGAGTCAGGCTTGCTCCATACTGCATTAGGAGTGGGTCTACCCTGGTAGGCAATGAAGAGGCGAATGCTAGCTCCTGCTCTGACAATGTGAGTCTGCTTGAAGTTTGCATCGATGTCTAGCTCAGGAGCTGATAATCGATCAACTGCTTTGATTGTACCAGTCACCTCACAGCTGTCTCCTTTCCCTGCACCATTGATAGCACTAACCCGAAATTTGTATTCTTCACCTGCCTGAAGATCAGTGACTGTGTATCTTGTTTTCACACATGGCTCTGGGTTTGCTTTGTGCCAGTCCCCTAAGTCAGCTTTGCACATTTCTATTATATACCCAATTATTTCCATCCCGCCATCAAAGACTGGCCTGGCCCATTCCAAGCTCACAGTTGTCTTTGAGGTGTCTGTCACTTTGACCACTGCGGGGGCGCTCGGCGGGTTGACAGGCTCTCTGCATTTAATTAGCCTGGAGACTCCACTTGCTGGTCCCACCCCCGCAGCGTTTTCAGCCATGACGTGGAATTCATACTCATTGCCTTCAACCAGACCCGTGACTTTGAACCTCGTCTCAGAGATTGGCCGTTTGCTGATCACTTTTACCCATCTTGTGCTTTTCTTTTCTCTCCTCTCAAGGATGTAGTGACGAATCTCATTGCCACCGTCCGACTCTGGCCTTGCCCAGGTCAGGGTAATGCTGTTGCCAGTTACATTGCTGGGTTCTGGAATTCCAGGGGCATCTGGAACAGCTGTAAAGGAGGAAATCCGTCAGGCTCATTTGCTTAGAGAGGTGATCTTATAGCACGACACCATTTAGTAGGACTGGAAACTTACTGTATTGTATTTGAGCAACCACGGGGTCGGACTCAAGTGGTCGGCCAACACCAAACTTGTTAACTGCAGACACCCGGAACTGATACTCATTGCCAGTTATTAGTTTAATGGCAGTGTAACTGTGGGCTTCACAATTATCCTCGATTAATGCCCAAGCAAGTCTGCTGGTTTCCCGTTTTTCAATGATGTAGTGGGTGACAGGAGCACAGCCGTCGTTGAGTGGTGCATCCCACCACAGAGTCATCTTTTCACCAGTAATATTAGTGAATCTTATTGGTCCAACCACTTTTCCTGGTGTATCTATAAGAAAAGGTATTAAGAGTTACTGTTACTTTTTTTTTCTTGTCCACTAAAGTATAAGTAGCCATATCCCTAACCCAAGTCTAATAAATCATATTGAATTTATTTTAAGATACCTTGTACTTTGACTGTAATTTCTGCTTTTGTGGAACCAGATACATTTTTGGCTTCCACTGTATAGACGCCACGGTGATCTCGAGTGGCATCTCTAACAAAGAGGCTGGTAGAGCCAAGGACATCAGTTATTTCCATGTTCATTCTCCTCTCAATTTCGACGCCATCTTTGAACCATGTTACTCGTGGCACCGGTCGCCCTTGGACCAACGCTTTGATTCTAAGGCTGTCTCCAGACTTAATCACGAGACCATCAAAGTACTCAGGGCCGAACTCGACTGTTGGTGGGACTGGAAAAGAACAGAAACACTTATCCATTTGGCCTAATAAAGACATACATAAACGTAGATTTCATTAGGACCATGTCATAAAGACTGGGAAGGTGACCAGTTCCATGCTACAGAAGGCCATTTTGAAAATAGGGCTAGTGACTGAGAGATTAGACTATGGGATCAAACACTTCTCCACTATTGAATTAATCCCTTTGTTAACTCCTGACATGTGATTGCTTTGCATTGCTCTGCAACACTTGCAAGTCTTCACTTCCTAATAGTGTTGCGTATCCAAACAAGTTCCAGGAAGAAGCCATTAGCTTCATCTAAGCAGGTGATGATTGTATTGCTTTATATACATTACATTTGAATAACTCTAATATATATAGACAGCTATTCCTAGGGGCCTTTTAATTTACTATAAATGGCTAAAACTACAAATCTAAAAACTCATTTCGACTTGTTTGATCTTTACATGGGAATGAAGTTCAATAATAGACATAGTGAAAAGAATTGATACAAAAAGGACTTAGTTCGCCCATATGGCAGCCTTAGCGAATCTATAGATTAAGACCTCTGTCCCCTTTTATGGACCACCTGCCAAAAGCATTCTTTTTTTTTAAACATGAGTACTTTTTGTTATGATGAAAATCAGTTGGGGATGCTTACCATTTTCATCTCTTGTCATAATGAGGCCAGAAGACTGTGAGGGTGGGCTGATGGTTCCAACAGCGTTTCTAGCAATTATTCTGAACTCGTATCGGTCCCCAGGACTAAGTCCTGTGACTGTGTACTGACATTCACTGACGTCAGTGAAGTTGCATCTAACCCAGCGATCATTTCCTTGCCGTTTCTCAATGCTGTAGGCCACGATCTTACTGCCCCCATCGCGTAACGGTGGGTTCCATTTAAGTGTGATGGTTTCCCGGGTGACATCAATGTAGTCAGGGGTGCCAGGTGGGTCTGAAAAAATGGTAAGAAAAGTTAAATACACTGATATGTCTGTAATCATCTTAATGACCGAATGAAGTAAAGCAACATGAATAAACCTCTCAGGCACATTTGTATTACTAATTTCAACTTTCTGTCTCATAGTCTTCCAAAGAATTCAAGAATTGTAAATTACTTTATTAGACTGAATTAAAATCATTCCTCACACTTTTTATCCCAGCACCTGGGAGGCAGAGGCCAGGAAGATCTTTTTAAGTTTGAGGCCATCCTGGTCTACAGAGTGAGTTCCAGGGCAGCAGGGCTACACAGGAAATACTTGTCTCAAAACAAACAAACAAACAAACAAACAAACAAGCAAGCAAACACCCCACATTCCTCTGGCGTTACATGCCTGGTTCCCTAATGACAAGAAGACAGAACCAAGAGGGTGACTTCTGAAAGCGAAGTGGCGTTTGATGTGTTTATCACTAATGTGTTTGGTTGCTTAATTAAGTACATTTCAGTAATCATCACTTACCTACTGGGGAAACGGCTAATGTAAACTTGCTTGGGTCACTAGGTGAGCTCAGGCCAGCAGAATTCTCAGCATATACACGGAACTGGTAGTCCAGCCCCTCTATTAGGCCGGTAACTCTATATTCTCTTCCAGATATTGGTGATGTGTTAACCCTTTGCCAGAGAATGCTGTTTCTTTCTTTCTTTTCAACATGGAATCCGGTAACTTCTGAACCACCATCATACACTGGTGCATCCCAAGTTAGTGACATGCCATCTGAAGTCACGTTGTATATTACGGGCTTTCCTGGAGGACCGGGAATCCTGAATTGGTGTTTTGCCACAATAATAGTTGAGGCAAGGGGCTCACTGACTCCGTATCGATTTTCTGCTCTCACTCTAAATTGGTATTCAGAGTCTTTGACCAGATTGGAAACTTTGAATGTGGTCCTGGCCACACTTGAGCACACCATCTTCCAATTGGTTTGTGAAGCTTCCCGCTTCTCAATGCTGTAACAAGTAATTTCTCCTCCTCCGTCATCTTCAGGTACATCCCATGACATGATGGCACTGTCAGCTTTGATTTCGTCGAATCGAATGGGCCCCTTGGGCTTTGATGGTGGGCCTAGGGTGATGATTGTAATGGGGAACGAGTTTCTACATACTGCGTTGTCGAGAATAACAGTGTATTTCCCCCCATGCTCCTTCTTCACATTCTTAATACTCAAAGTAATTTTGTTTTCTGTTTTACTGAAACGAACACATTCACTTTCTTTCAGTGGCAAACCGTCCTTCAGCCAACTGATGGATGGCTTGGGCTTTCCTTTATAAGGCAATTCAAGGTGTACATTATGTCCAATTCTCACAGATATCTGTGCCCCGGGGATTTCCGACAAGTCAACTTCAGGTGTAATTACAAGCTCTTTCACTGTAAGTGGCCCAATAGTGACAGGGTCGCTCTGCCCTTTCTCATTTCTAGCAGCCACTCGGAATTCCAAGACGGATTGCTCTTTCAGTTGTCCGATCTCGATTTCGCACGTCTTACTGATGCCAGCGTGTGACCATGCTTGCTCTCCTTTGCCTCGCCTCTCCACGACGTAGTCTGTGATGATGCTCCCGCCGTCAAAGTCAGGCTTGGTCCAGCTCAGGACAACAGATGTCTTTGTCGAGTCTTTCATTGAGAGGTCACGGATAGGAGCCGGCACCTCAGCAGCCTTCACGGGCTCAGTGGTCTCGCAGGGCTCACCGACTCCAATTTCATTTTCTGCAAGAACTCTGAAGAAGAATGGCGTTTTCTCTGATAAATCTGTCACCTTGAAGGATGTGCCGGAACACTTGTGTGACACAACAGACCACGTTCTCTTCGTGGCATCTCTCTTTTCAATGACGTAATTAATGATGGGAGACCCTCCATCGATGAGGGGTGGGTCCCACAGCAGGGTGACTGTGCCCAGGGAAACGTGTTTCACCTGTAGCTTCTGGCAGGCAGCTGGTGTGTCGAGCACTTTAACGCTCACAGTGGAAGACTTTGGTTGGCCAACTCCATTTTCTATTGTGAGGATGTACTTTCCTGTGTCATTGCGAGTAACTTGAGGAATGACAAGTAAAGAAGAGGAGTCGGTGTTTTGGATGTTGTATCTGGCGTCGCTGCCAAGGTTCTTTTCATGTTTCCTCCAGGTGACAGTAGGTGGCGGTCTGCCTTTAAAGGGAATCAACAGCTGGACATCTTCACCAGCTTTGGCTATAACAGATGTTCTAAGAGCCACATCTAGGTCGATTTCTGGTTCCTCTGTAGACACAAAATAGACATTTACAGTGATTTTTTACAAAGAGAAAATGAGTCTTTGCCTAGAACTCTTAATAATTCAATAAAGCATGATCACACTGATTGTACATACCAAGGATGTCTTTAGCCTGAGCAGGTTCAGTCATTGTTATAGGTTCTCCTTGGCCAGCACAGTTTACTGCAGATACTTGGAAATAGTAATTGACTCCAGGTTTCAGGTTAGATATCACATATTCTGTAGTTCTGACTTCTCCTCTGGTGGAGACAATAGTCCATTCCTCCTCCTCTCCTTGTCTCATCTCAACAACATACCCAGTAACAGCACTGCCCCCGTCATAGACAGGTTTATTCCAGCCAAGAGTGATGGATGATTTAGTTGAATCTGCAATTCTTATCTTGGCAGGTGGGCCTGGAGGATCTGGAAATGGGCATTTACATTAGAGTGATTACACAGGGATCTGCAATTCAGTCCCACAAAGGCGCGTGAAGAGGCTGTGTGCGCAAGTACTTACCAATAGGATCAGCCGCCTTGTAGAAGTCAGATGGTTCTGAAAATGGACCTGTTCCAGCAGCATTGACAGCACAGACTCGGTATTGATAGTTGCTGTTTTCCGTGAGTCCTGTCACCTTTTGTCTGGTGTCACGAATAGTCTCCTTTAGGACTTTAAGCCACGCTAGACTCTTCTTGTCTCGTCTTTCAAGGAAATAGCCACTTATTTCACTGCCACCATCTACAGTTGGCCTGCTCCAGACAACAGTCATTGAGTTCTTGGTGATCTTGGTCACCTCTGGGATGCTTGGTTGCCCAGGTGTAACTATTGGGGAAGAAAAGAACAGATGAGTTTAAAGGCTCAGCAGCGTCTACTTTCTCCTCTTTAAATTCTGTCTAAAATACTAGTTTAAAGACTGAGGCACCAGCCAAGGAGAATATAGGCAGTAAATTTCGAACCCCTACCAAGACCTAGCCGACGAACATGATATTCTCCACCGTTGAGTGGAGAGTGAGATCTGACTCTCACACGAACTCTGGTGCCCCTTTTCTGACCACGTCCCCTGGATGGGGAGGCCTGGCGGCACTCAGAGGAAGGATAGCAAGTTACCAAGAGGAGACTCGATATCCTAAGAGCATATACAGGGGGAGGAGGTCTCCCTCAATCACAGACATAGGGGAGGGGAGAAGGGGGGAAGTGGGAGGGAGGGAAAAATGGGAGGAAACGGGAAGGGCTAACAATCGAGATGTAATACGAATAGATTAATAATAAAAAATAAAATAAAATAAAATAAAATGCTAGTTTAGCGATGACAGTGTCTGTCTTGTGGAAAGGATAGTAAAATGAGACAAGGTGAGTTGCAAAAGAAAATCATTTTGAGAAAACATCTGTAATCTGTCGGAGTGGCTTTTATCTCTGAATATGTTTCTCACGTCTTCTGGTTTTCTAATGAAGCTGTAGCTCACTCACCAAAGGCATTCCTGGCCACTACCGGATGGGATTCCAGCGGCTCGCCAATTCCGTATTTGTTCACGGCTCGGACTCGGAAGACGTACTCATTTCCTTTGATGATGTTGGTAGTTGTAATGATGCACTCTTCCAGGTTCTCAGCCACCATAGACCACACGACTCGGCTGGTCTCGCGTTTCTCCACGATGTAGTGAGTGATCTTCGCACCACCGTCATCAGCCGGTGGCCTCCAGAGCAGAGTTATCTTTTCCGCAGTGACAGTCTTAAATTCAATTGGCCCACCGGGAGGTCCTGGTTTGTCTGCCAGGGAGAGAAGAAAACAACATGAGGGCCTATTAAAAGGCCGAGCAACTTTCAGCGACCACACTTTAGGTAAGCAATATACATTGCTCGTGTTAAGCACCTACCAAGGATCTGGACTCTGATGGTGGCTGAGGCGGAACCCATGGCGTTCCTTAGTTTTAATTCATAGCTTCCGCTATTAAGGCGGTTGGCATCTTTGATGAGTATTGATGCAAGGTCGGTGCTATTTTCAACACACACCAGCGCATTGGTTTGTAGCTCTTTATCATCTTTGTACCACTCAATTGTAGGCTCGGGTTTGCCGGAAATGCCAGCTCTGAGCTTCACAGATGTACCCGCTCTGTATTTGACAACTTCTGTATATTCTAGAGGCAAGTCAATCACAGGCCCACCTGCAAGAAAAATCGATGAGGAAATAGTTGAAATTTTATAAGGGTGAAAAATGTAGTTGCAGAAACTTCAAAATAGGCAATTGGCCACTTGCCAATTGTGTGTACACGTGTGTATGTGTGTTTTATGTATCATATGCAGGTTTAGGCCCACTCGCTTTAAACTTTTAATTTTATAAACTGATTTTATATCTCAGAGGGGGAAGGCCGACTGAGCAGATGCTGAATCTCAGGAACCCTGAACTAGCTGCACAAGGACATCGGTATTTTCTAAATGTATTTTAACCTCTAGTAGGTATTTTGTTTCAGTGGTGAAAACTGGATCAGGGATGAGACAACTATCGACGAAATAGCAGCACACATTTTCTTTTCTTTTATTCTAGCCTCTCTTTCCTTTGCTTCTGACTACTTCCCACTCATTTTCTTGTATTTTCCACTATCAAAATGTGAGCAGTTCATGTCAGATTCTTGAAACTTGAGTTCTCTACTCACAGGGCTATGCATCTACTAGGAGATGTTCTGCCAGTTCTGCTGTTGAGATAGAGAAGTGAACTTGGCTCACTTTATAGCACAACAAATACTCAGAACCTGCACATCCTGACTTGTAAAGGGTGGCCATGGGATTTCCAACACAAGGATGGGGGAGTATTTACATTTTTTGTTTGTTTTTCCAAGGCAGGGTTTCTCTGTGTAGCCTTGGCTGTTCTGGACTCGCTTTGTGGACCAGGCTGGCCTTGAACGCACAGTGATATGCCTACCTCTGGCTCCTGAGTGCTTGGATTAAAGGGATGCATCACCATACCTGGCCTGGGAGTAGATACTTTTGCTCTGATAGGAAGAGGCTCACTTCCCCTTTGGAAAGTGGAGAACTATTACAATGTGTCACAGGGTACCTGAATCCCATGAAACTCTTATCTCCCAAGACACCTGCTCCTTACTGATGGGTCGTTTGGCTTTGGGGGACTTTACATAAACACTCTAAGGCTTAGGCCTACTTTTGCAAAGTGGGTTAATCTGTGTTGTTGAACTAAGGGGGAGGATTCATGGAAATTGCCCAATCAATGCCAGGTACTGTTAATATTATGATCATTTAGGACTCTGGTCTTTTATGAACTTAGGAGAAATATTCTGTGGTGATATACCTGTGGGTTAATTATTGAGTCTGGTAACTTAAAATAGAATGAAAACACCAACTCAGAAAACAAAAAAACAAAAAAAAAAAAGAGAAAGAAAAACTAACAAAAAAACCATCTAAAAGTTGGAAAGACCTTTAGATAGCCTATAAGCAAAATCTAACTTTTAATGAAATCAAGGGAGATGCAGAGTGACTAAAGAATGTTCATAAATAGTCCAGTTAGTTTATAGTTACCCCCCAAATTTAATTAAAACACATGTAAAAGCCATTAAAGAAAAAAATTGAGTGAAAACTGCTTACCATAAGAGTCAATGCATGTGATGGGGCCTACAACCTCAGATGGGTTGCTGATGGAACCAACAGCATTTCTAGCAAAGACCCGGAATTCATACTGTGAATTCTGAGTCAAGCCAGAGACGGTGAATTGCGTCTCAATAACATTGGTGAAGCTGGCCTTGGTCCATCTCCCATCTGGAAGGTCACGCCTCTCAACAATGTAGCCTGTAATCTTGCTTCCTCCATCAAAAGATGGCTGTTGCCATGAAAGGTTGACAGAGTTCTTCGAAATATCAGTGATCCGAACATTTCTTGGGGGTTCTGCAATAACAAGAAAGCAGATCGGTGGCACTTAGACCAATTCATTTTGCTTTGAAGCAGTGAACTTTTTAAGTTATCAGGGTCTGCTTTGGTTCATGACAATACATACCACAAGCATCAATGGCTAAGACTGGCTCAGAAGGATGACTGGGCTTCCCCACGCCAGCAGCATTCTCTGCATACACCCTGAATTCATAAATAAGGCCAGCACTGACTGTAGTGACTTTGAAGTGAGTTGTACGAATTATCATTTTGTTGGCTTTTTGCCACAAAATACTATTCCTGTCTTTCATTTCCAAGTGGTAGCCTGTGACCGCACTGCCTCCATTGGACACTGGTTCGTGCCATCCCACAGTGATGCTTTCTCGCGTAACGTTAGAGACCCAGGGTGTAGATGGTGGCCCAGGTGTTGCTAGGGAAGGGAGAAAACACATGCGTTAAGACAGGCATTTAGCACGTTGATATAGTGACCACCAATCTGCGGTGTCTAAGGGTGACGACAACTTACTGTATGGCAGCTTGACGACCACACAGGGTGAATCTATGTGATCGCTGATGCCAAAGCGATTTTCTGCCTTGATGCGGAATTGGTATTCTTCTCCTGTGGTCAGTTTCATGACTTTAATCATGGTTCTTGCTACTGTTGCTGACACTTCCGACCATACTGCAGTGCTTGTTTCTCTCTTCAGAACAATGTAATTGGTAACGTGGCTTCCACCGTCATACTTTGGTGGCTCCCATTTGAGAGTCACACTTTCTTCAGTTATATCACTAACGACAACGGGGCCAGTAGGAGGACCAGGCCTGTCCAGCACAATGATGTTAATGAACGTTTTGGTGGTTCCACTGGAGTTGGCAGCAGTGATCTCATATCTTCCGGCATCAGTGGTAACACTTTCCTTAAGATTGATGGTCAGGCTCTCAGCAGTGGTCTCTGTGTTAAATCTCATGGTCGCCTTCAGTGGCACACCATCTCGTGACAAGGTCACTTTGGGTAGTGGTTTTCCAGAAATTGGAATGTCAACTTTAAGGTTGGAACCAGCTCTAACATACACAGTGTGACTTGGGAAATTCTTCATATCGATTTCAGGTGGTTCTGAAAAACAGAAGTATGGAAAATTAAGTTTTAAAAAGCTTAAAAAAAAAAAAAAACCCACCAAAACTTACCTAAACATAGGAAGTGAAAACTTGTTTATGCATAAAATTAGACATATCTAGCCGATCCTTTGAAAATGAAAACTTGCTTATGCATAAAATGAGACATACCTAGCCGATCCTTTATAAGGACAGGAAGCAGGAGCTCTCGCGGGTCACTCAGACCAGCTTGGTTTTCTGCAAAGACTCGGAAGAAGTACTCATGATTCTCTCTCAGCCCGGAAACAACATGATGGGTTGTCTTCACCACGGCACACTTAACCCAGTTTTTCTGTCCTTTTTCTAGTGCTTCAACAACATAGTGTACAACTCTGCTTCCACCATCGTGTTCTGGCTTCAGCCAGCTCAGCGAGACGCTGTCTTTGGATATGTTTGTTACTCCAAGCTTCTCTGGAGGGCTTGGTTTTTCTAAAAAAGAAAAGAAAAGAAATATTGAAAAAAAAAAAAGGGAGCAATTATTACAACCCCCCCATTGTACCTTTCATACTTTGTCGGAGAAAAAGTTTTAAATCAAACCATGCATTTACTTTGACTTGGTTCTATTTATGTGACATCTTTGGCTTTTAAACCAGTCAAAGTTCCACTAGCTATGCCATCAGACGTTCCAGTACTCAAATTTAAGTTAAGTTTCAAGTAACATGATAAAATGACAAATTTGCCCCAAATTCATTGTGGGTATACAATGGAGGGACAATTCTTATAAGAAACTTCATATAGTTCTTTCATATACCCTGAGTGTGTATGTAATTAGATTTAATTATCCTTACATCTGATGAATCTTAGGTTGACTTTCTAGCTACGTCAATTATTAGGGATTCATTTTGTGCTATGGCATAAATAGTTTCAGATGTGAACTGAAAGTCTTTTAAGATTAAACATGACTAACTAGAGTGATTCACACTATTCTAGCAAAATACACATAAAAATTTGTTAACATGTACCTGTTATTTTGACTCCTTCCTTTGTTTCAGCTGGCACGCCAACACCAAACTCGTTTTCTCCAGAGACTCTGAAGTAGTAAATAGCTCCTTCTTGTAAGTTGGTCACTTTGTAAGAGAGGCGATTGCAGTTGTTGGTGACAGACACCCATGCTTTCTTGCTGGCCTCACGTTTTTCTATGTGGTAATTCTTCACTGGTGCCCCGCCATCGTTCTCAGGGACATCCCAGGACAGTACAGCAGACTCCTTTGTTACTTCACGTAAAGTAATGTTGGCTGGAGGACCCGGGGAATCTAAAACTTTGACAACAAAGGTCATGGAGGCCGCACTCAACACATTCTGGATCGTGAGTGTATATTTGCCAGAATCGGTTCTGTTGGCATTTTCAATAGTGAGTAATGTGCGAGAGTCTGTGGAGTCGATGTATGCTCTAGTGCGGAGGTCAGTGTCCGGCTTACTCCACGAGACGTTGGGTACTGGTCTTCCTCTGAAAGGGACTGTCATGGTAAATGAGGAGCCAGCCTTGACAATCAAAGTCTTCCTCATTTCACTGTCGACATCGAACACCGGCTCCTCCTCTCTCTCTTTTGCTACCTGGGGGTCGGAGCTATCACTGGGGTCACTGGCCCCAACCTTGTTGACAGACCTCACTCTGAAAACATATTCGGCTCCTGTTGTTAGCCCACTCATTGTATATTCTGTGCCTCTGAAGCTCTGAATGGCAGCCTTCCAGTCAGTTTCATCAGACTTTTTGTATTCTACGGTATATCCTGTTATTGGAGCCCCACCATCAAACAAAGGCTTAACCCAACTTATGGTGATGCTTGTCTTTCCTGAGTCTACAATTCTGGGTTTGGAGGGAGGAGATGGCAGGAACACTGGGTCTTCTGCTCGGACTAAAGGAGAGGTTTCACTCGGAAGGCTTAGGCCGGCAGCATTCTCTGCAAATACCCGGTACTCATATTCACATCCGTCCCGGAGTCCTGTTGACTTCACTCTCAGATCATAAACTGGATTTTTATTCACACGCATCCACCGTAGGCTGTTTTTCTCACGTCTTTCGATTATGTACCCAGAGATATCACTGCCTCCGTCAGTGTCAGGCCTTGACCAGCAAAGTGTCATGGAATCTTTGGTCACGGATGTAATTTCCAAAGACGTGGGTGGACTAGGAACAGTGAATGGATCGAGTGCCTTCACGGCCACACTCTCCAAGGGCTCACCAACACCATATTTATTAACACCAGTTACTCTAAAGATGTATTCATTGCCTTTGAGTAGCTTGGTCACTTTGCAAGACATTGTCCTCAACTCTGCTTCGCATATGGTCCATGCAAGGCGGCTTGTTTCACGCTTTTCTACAATGTAATAATCGATGTCTGCGCCGCCATCTTCCTGGGGACGTCCCCAAGAAAGAGAGCACTTCTCAGCGGTGAGGCCGTTTATTTCAAGTGGTCCAGCTGGTGGGCCAGGCTTATCGAGTACTTTACAGTTAACCGCCATAGTCCGAGTTCCTGCAACATTCCTCAGTGTAAGTACATACTGCCCTGTGTCTCGTCTTACACAGTCTTTAACAGTTAATGTGGTATTATAATCTGTCGAGACAATTTCTATCTTTGCCCTTTCTTCAATTTCTACCCCATCTTTGGCCCAGGAAATTACTGGGAGAGGTCGCCCTGCAATGTCTGCATTTATCTTAAGGACGTCTCCAGCTTTGACAACAATGATATCTCGGAACTTAACATCCATCATAATTCTCGGCGCCTCGACATCATCTTTCACTGTAATGGGTCCAGTGGATTCAGATGGTTCACTAACCGAGTCAGCAGCATTTCTTGCAAAAACCCGGAATTCATAACGCTGGTCTTCAGTTAGCTCAGTTACTTCAAAGTACGTTTCCTGCACGTTAGTGAAATTGCACTTCAGCCACCTGCCGTCAGGTAGTTCTCTGCGTTCAACAATGTAGCCGGTGATCTTCGCTCCCCCATCATAACGCGGTTTAGACCACTTAAGCGACACTGATTTTCTTGTGATGTTGGTGACTTCGGGCTGTCCAGGAGGGTCACAAGGATCTCTTGCAGGGACTGGTTCACATGCCTTACTGCATTTGCCAATTCCAGCAATATTCTCAGCATATACACGATACTCATACATCAGCCCTTCATCCAGACCAGAGACCTTCATCTGAGTATCTGCAATGAGGACTTTGTTTGCCTTTGACCAGAGAATGCTGCTTCTTTCTTTGTATTCAAGGTGATAGCCAATTACTTGGCTCCCTCCATCATTAACTGGTACTTGCCAGCTTACAACCATGGTAGATTTTGTGGCGTGCACAACTTTAGGAGTACCAGGAGGCCCTGGCGGGCTGAATGGGTACTCAGCAACAACGGCCGAGGACTCGCTGTAGGAACTCTTTCCATATCGGTTCTCTGCACAAACACGGAACTGATACTCGCTTCCTGTTGTCAAGCGGACTATTTTAATGGATGTTCTCGCCACAGCTTGTGAGACTACCTGCCATGTTGTGGAAGTGGTTTCCCTCTTTTCAACAATGTAGTTGCTAATTTGGCAGCCACCATCATATTCTGGAGGATTCCAAGAAATAGACACATTGTCACAACTAACTTCATCAATACGTATGGGTCCTGGAGGTCCTGGCCTGTCGAGGACAATGACAGTGATGGGAACTGTTATGGATCCAGCAGCATTTGAAACACACAACTCGTAAGTCCCAACATCTTCCCTTGAAGCTTCTTTAATTGATAGCGTTGTTACAGTCTTTGAGGAAGACACATTGACCCTAGTTGTCTCTCTAAGAACCTGCCCATCTTTTTTCCAGGTCACAGTAGCTTGCGGTCGTCCTTTGAATGGTATGTCAATTTTGAGTTGGTCATTAGCCTTAACGTTGAAAGTATTGAAAGGGAGCTCCACCGAAGGTTTTATTTCAATGTCTTTTGCAATGACCGGCACCCCGAGCTGCCTTGGGTCACTTCTTCCCTTTTCATTAACTGCAGCTACCCTGAAGACATACTCTTCCCCTGCAGTTAGGCCAGATATAGTTGCTTCCAGGGTCTTCACCTGTGTGCATGTGCTCCACTTCTCACTGCCTTTTGTCTGCATTTCAACGACATAACCAGTGATTTTGCTGCCACCATCACTTTCTGGTTTCTCCCACTTAAGTGTAGCCGTATTACGGGTCACATCCACAAGGGTTACCCTTCCAGGCGGAAGTGGTGGTTCAGACACTTTAACAGGTTCCTTTGTTTCAGCCGGCAAGCCAATCCCATATTCATTGGAAGCCAGGACCCGGAAGTAATAAGAACACCCTTCTTGTAGATTTTCGATTTTGAAAGTATTCTTAGTGCAGTTGTTTGTAATGGTAGCATAAGCTTTTCTTGTAGTTTCTCGTTTTTCAACGATGTAATTTGTTATCTTGGCTCCGCCATCAATAAGTGGTGGCTCCCAGGACAGTGTCACCGAGTCTTTTTTCACTTCTCTGACAGTCAGATTCACAGGTGCACTTGGTGAGTCAAGAACTCTGACGTTGACAAAAGCCGTTTTGGAGCCACTGTTGTTTTCTAGGGTGAGGTTGTACCTACCACTGTCAAATCTGGTCACGTTGTCAATCACCAGCATTGTGTATGAGCTAGTCACCTCAATCTGGGCCCTCTCCGTGAGAATGCCTTCAGCCTTTTCCCATTTCACTTCAGGTTCTGGCCGGCCTTTGATAGTGACAAATAGGCGCAAGGTGGCGCTTGCACGCAGAGTGACCACCTTTCTGAGATCAGCATCTAGTTCTATCTCTGGAGCTTCCATCCTCTCCTGAGCAACGACAGAGCCAGGTATAGTTGCCGGCTCACCTACACCTTCCGTATTGAAAGCACAGATGCGGAAGTTGTACTCGGTATTCTCTTTAAGCTTGGTCACTGTGAACTGCTTCCCTTGCAATCCCGACGGTGGGGTACAGGTAGCCCACTCATCAGCAGTGGCTTCTTTGAGCTCAATCACATAGCCTCTGACAGGTGCGCCACCATCATAAATTGGCTTATTCCATGCTAGGGACACAGAAGATCTGGAAGTGTCTGTCACTTTGGGGTTACTTGGTGGACCGGGTGGATACAAGGCATCACATGCGCGGTGGAACACAGATGGCTCACTAGGCTCCCCAACACCGGCTGCATTCTCAGCAGCAACTCTGAATTCGTAGGAATGGCCCTCTGTGAGGCCAGTTACCCTGAACCGAAGATCTGTTAATGTTTTCTTGTTGCACTTGGTCCATCTAATGCCTTCCTTGTCTCGCTTTTCAAGAATGTACCCCTCAATTTCGGCGCCCCCATCATCCACTGGACGTGTCCATGTTAGTACCATAGAGTCTTTGGTGATTGCTGAGGCCTCAGGTGTAGAAGGAGGGCCTGGAAGCTTGTAAGGATTACAGGCTAGCACAGGCTCAGACTCAAGGGGCTCTCCGATTCCGTATTTATTCACTGCCATAACCCGGAAAATGTACTCGTTCCCAGGAAGTAACTTAGTGACTTTGTAGTTAAGGGCCTGTACTTCAGTTGAAACCTGGGTCCAGGAGAGCCTGCTGGTTTCTCTCTTTTCAACGATGTAATGTGAAATGCTGGCACCACCATCTTGCAAAGGTGGGTTCCATGCCAGGTAACACTTTTCAGCTGTAACTCCAGTAACTTTCAGAGGTCCTTCAGGAGGCCCCGGCCTATCCAGTACCTTTACAGTGATAGGTATAGTTTTGGTGCCCCCTACGTTGCTAAGTTTCAAGGTGTACTGTCCTCCATCAGTGCGGATGCAGTCTTTGACAATGAGAGTCGTTTTCTGGAGAGTAGATTTAATTTCCATCCTAGCTGCTGTTTCTTCGAGTTCGTTCCCATCTTTTGACCAAACAATATCAGGTATAGGTTTGCCGCGGATATCAGCTTCAAGAACAAAGGTCTCTCCTGCATGGACAACGATGACATCTCTGTATTTAGGATCCAGTGAGGCATTTGGTGCATCGATTTCATCCCTTGCAGTGATGGCACCGCTGCTTTCAGACGGCTCACTAAAGGTGTCTGCCGCATTTCTCGCGATTACTCTAAATTCATATCTTTGGTCTTCTACAAGCCCTGTGACTGTAAACTCAGTTTCCACAACATTGGTGAAGCTGGCTTTCATCCACCGGCCATCAGGTAGATCTTTCTTTTCTACGATGTAACCCGTTATCTTGCTGCCACCGTCATAAACAGGCTTCTTCCATTTCAGTGTGACACTGTTTCTTGTGATCACAATGGCTTCAGGACGGCCAGGTGGATCACATGGGTCACGTGCAACGTAGCACTCTGACACTTTGCTGGGCTTGCCGATGCCCACAATGTTTTCAGCAGAAACCCTGAACTCATATTCTAGGCCTTCATCAAGCCCTGTTGTTTTGAATTTGGTGTCCTGGATGGGGATCTTATTCAACTTGACCCACAGGATGCTATTCTTTTCCTTCTGTTCAAGATGGTAGCCAATAACTTTGCTGCCTCCATCATTAACTGGCTCATGCCACTGCACAAGCATTTGATCTTTTGAGACAGATGTCACAAAAGGGGTTCCAGGTGGTCCAGGTTCTTTAAATGGATATTGTACAAGAACGGGCTTAGAATCCAAGGGAGCACTTTTTCCATACCTGTTCTCAGCAAAAATCCTAAACTGGTATTCAGTGCCTGTTTTCAGTTTGCTTATTTTAATGGTGGTTCTGGCAACTGTTGCTGACACCATCTGCCAGTTGGTGGTGGTAGTGTCTCGCTTCTCTACAATGTAGTTGCTTATTTGGCATCCCCCTGTGTAGGCTGGAGGTTCCCAAGATATGACCACAAAGTCTGCACTAACTTCATCAAACTTCACTGGTCCAACTGGAGGGCCAGGCTTTTCCAAAACAATAATGCTGAGGTTTTCTGTTGCTGTGCCTGCACTGTTTGTTGCCGTGACACTGTATTTTCCAAAATCATCCTTGCTGCTTTCTTTAATGTGCAAAATAGTCGAAGTGGCTGTTTCTTCAACATTTACTCTTGTGGTCTGTTTAAGAGACTCACCATCTTTGACCCACGAAATTTTAGGTCTTGGTCGGCCTATCACTGGAATCTCTATTTTCAGATCCTCTCCCGCTTGGACACTGTATGTATTAAATGGCAACTTAAAACTAGGCTGGATAGTCAGGTCCTTGGCTATGACAGGGACGCCAAGCACTCTTGGATCACTCTTCCCTTTCTCATTGTAAGCTTTGACACGGAACTGATACTCTTGTCCAGAGCTCAGGCCAGTAACAGTTGCATTGCAAACTTTGGATTCAGCCACCACACTCCATTTTTCTGTTCCTTTGGGCTGCATCTCAACAACGTACCCCAGGATTCTGCTCCCACCATCATGGTCAGGCTTCTCCCATGTAAGCGATGCACTGGTCTGGGACACATCAGTGAGTGTGACCTTTCCTGGCGGGGAAGGAGGCTCAGAAGCTTTCACGGCATCAGAGGTTTCCACGGGAACGCCAACTCCAAATTCATTCTCAGCCATGACTCTAAAGTAATAGATGGCTCCTTCGGTCAGATTCTCAACTCTAAAGCTTGTTTTACTGCATTTACTACTCACGTTAGCATATGCTTTTCGGGTTGACTCCCGCTTGTCAATGACGTAGTTCTTGACCTTTGCCCCGCCGTCAATGATGGGTGGTTCCCATACCAGAAGGACAGAGTCTTTTCTGACTTCCTTGACAGCCAAATTCTGCGGGGGCCCTGGGGTGTCTAGTACTTTAACAGTTACAAAAGCTGACTTGGACCCACTGCTGTTCTCCAACTTGAGGATGTACTTGCCGGCATCATTCCTGTCGCAGTTCTCTATTGAGAGTTGGGTGAAGTTAACTCCCTTCTCAATTTGGACCTTATCTGTGAAGTCACCTTCCTCTTTAGACCAAGTGATCTCGGGTGTTGGGCGACCTTTGAATGGAATATGGATCCTGGCAGATCCACCAGCTCTTACAACAATGCCCTTCCTCAGCTCAGAGTCAAGGTCAAGTTCGGGTGCCTCAAGTTTATCTTCCGGTTTCACTGTACCAGGAACTGATGCGGCCTCACCTAAACCAACTTTGTTGAGGGCACAGACTCGTATTTTATATTCTTGGTGTTCAACGAGTTTGGAAATCTCAAATCGAGTGACTCTCAGGCCAGTCTGTGGAGTAACTATTTGCCATTCTTCCTCATCTGCTTTACAGATTTCTATGACGTAGCCCAGGATCTCGCTGCCCCCATCATAGATAGGTTTGCTCCAGGCAAGTGTAATTGAATTTTTAGTGGTGTCTACAATGTGGGCATTGGTGGGTGGGCCAGGTTTGAACACAGGATCACAAGCCTTATAGTAAATGGTGGCTGGACTTGGTTCTCCAACTCCAGCAGCGTTTTCTGCAGAGACTCTGAATTCGTATTCATGATCTTCTGCTAACCCTGTGACCCTGAGCCGTAAATCTGTAATGCGGCGTTTATTGCACTTTATCCACCGAATTCCACTCCTGTCTCTTTTCTCTACAATGTAACCAATAATTTCACTTCCACCATCACTGTCTGGCCGATTCCAGCAGACTGTCATGGAGTCTTTGGCAATATTTGTGACTTCCAAGCTCTTTGGTGGCCCAGGAAGCACAAACGGATTTTTCATGAGCACTGGTGCAGACTCCAAAGGCTCTCCGACACCATACTTGTTGACAGCCATGATTCGGAAAATATATTCATTCCCTTCTAAGAGCTTGGTGACTTTCAGAGAATTAGTCACAACTTCTGAAGCAACCACAGTCCATGCGAGCCGACTGGTTTCTCGCTTTTCAACGACATAGTGAGAAATGTCACTGCCGCCATCTTGAAGTGGTGGAGACCATGCCAAAGTACATTTTTCACACGTGACTCCAGTAACCTGAACTGGCCCTTCTGGAGGTCCTGGTCTGTCTAGCACTTTCACATTTACTGGGAATGACTTAGAACCGGCAACATTAGAGGCTCTCAAAATATACTGCCCACCGTCAATTCGAATGGCATCTTTTACAATAAGTAAAGCTTTGAAATCTGTGTTCTTTATTTCACACCTAGCAGATTCTTCGATTTCCTTATCTCCTCTTAACCACTCAATGGTGGGTAGGGGCTTTCCATGGACATCAGCCTCAAGTCTGAATGTTTCTCCAGCATTTACCACTATTGTGTCTCTGAATTTTGGATCCATCGAAATGCGTGGGAGTTCAACCTCATCCTTGGCAGTTATGGGTCCAGTGCTGTCAGAGGGTTTACTTATTGCCCCAGCTGCGTTCTTTGCAATGACTCGGAATTCATATCTTTGATCTTCAGTAAGACCCGACACGGTGAACTGAGTTTCAATTACATTTGTGAAACTGGCTTTCATCCAGCGACCCTCAGGCAAGTCACGCTTCTCTACGATGTAACCTGTAATCATGCTCCCACCGTCATACACAGGTTTGGTCCACTGCAAAGTGATTTCATTTCTTTTAACTATTATTGCTTCCGGGGTTCCTGGTGGGTCACAGGGGTCCCTGGCTACATAGCACTCAGAATTCTTGCTCGCCTTGCCTACACCAACAATGTTTTCAGCATAAACTCTAAATTCATACTCAATGCCTTCTTCAAGGTTCAGGGCTTTAAACTGGGTGTCGTGAATAATCGTTTTGTTCACTTTTGTCCACAAAATACTGTTCCTTTCCTTTCTCTCAAGGTGGTAACCTATGACTGGGCTCCCACCGTTATTGATTGGCTCATGCCATTGTACAACCATAGAATCTTTGGAGATGGCTGTGACAAATGGTGTTCCTGGAGGGCCTGGTTCTTTGTAGGGATACTGAGCTACAATCGGTTCAGACTCCAAAGCAAAGCTTTGTCCATATCTGTTTTCAGCAAATATTCTGAATTGGTATTCTGTACCAGTTTTCAGTTTGGTTACTTTGAGTGTAGTTCTGGCAACAGTAGCAGAGACAACATCCCATACTGTGGTGGTTGTGTCTCTTTTCTGAACAATGTAATTGGTAATTTGGCAGCCCCCTGTGTATAAGGGAGGGTTCCAGGATAAGGTGATGCTTTCAGCACTGACTTCATCAAATTTAACAGGCCCTTTTGGAGGATCAGGTTTATCTAGAGTTATGCATTCAATGGTTGCTGTTTTCTGGCCAACAACATTGGCAACTGTGATTCCGTACTGTCCACCATCATCCTTATGGCTTTCTTTGATACTGAGTGTGGTGAGGTCAAGGGAGTCAGTAACGTTGATTCTTGTGGTCTGTTTCAGTGGCACCCCATCCTTAGTCCAGGAAATGGTCGGTTTAGGACGTCCAGAGATTGGCACTTCTATTTTCAAATCTTGGCCAACCTGTACACTGTAACTGCTGAACGCTGGTCTTACATCTGGTTCGATGACCAGATCTTTGGCAATAATCGGAACTGCAAGGGATCTGGGGTCACTTCTTCCCTTTTCATTTACAGCAACAACTCTAAAAAGATATTCTTCTCCCTGAGTTAGGTTGGTAATAACAGCTTCAAGAGACTTGACCCTAGCACACTCTGACCACCTATCGGTGTTTTTAGCTTGCATCTCTACAATATACTGAATGATTTTACTGCCACCATCATGTTCAGGTTTTGTCCAGCTCAGAGAGACGCTGTTTCTGGTGACATCATCCACAGTTATTTTCCCTGGAGGTTGTGGGACTTCCGCAACCTTGATTGGATCTGCGGTGCGGGCTGGAAGGCCAATACCATATTCGTTCTCGGCGGTAACCCTGAAATAGTAACTGCACCCTTCTTGGAGCTGATCAATTTTCCAGGAATTCTTATGGCAGTTTGTTACAACTGCAGCATATGATTTTCTTGTCGCTTCTCGTTTCTCCACAATGTAATTTTTAATTTTTGATCCTCCGTCCAACAGAGGAGGTTCCCATGTAATGGATACTGAGTCTTTGGTGATCTCTGTGACTTTCAGGTTAACAGGTGGGCTTGGTGTGTCCAGGACCCTCACAGTCACAAAGGCAGATTTCGTTCCGCTGCTGTTTTCCAATGTGAGAGTGTATTTTCCACTATCGTATCGATTGACATTGTCAAGAACAAGAGAGGTGAAGCTGCTAGTGACATCAATTATAGCCGCATCTCGGATTTCACCATCTACCTTCCCCCACTTAACTTCTGGGGTAGGACGACCTTTGATAGGAACAAACAACCTTAAGGAACCACCTGCCCTTATATTAATAACCTTCCTTAGTTCAAGGTCAAGGTCTAGATCTGGTGCTTCAAGTTTTTCTTCAACCATTACAGGTCCAGGGACATCAGCATGCTCCCCAACTCCAGCTTTGTTAATGGCGCAGATCCGGAAGTTGTATTCATGCTTTTCCAACAGCTTCTCCACTTCTAGATTTGTTTTATTGATTCCAGTTGGTGGTGTACACATTGTCCATTCACCAACACTCACATCACATTTTTCTACAATGTACCCTTGTATTTCACAGCCACCATCATAAATAGGTTTGCTCCAAGAAAGGAAAACTGAAGATCTGGTAACATCCATGACTTTGGGGTTGTTTGGAGGGCCTGGTTTATAAATGGGGTCACAAGCCTTTTGGTAGGCAGAAGGGGGGCTTGGTTCACTAAGCCCAGCAGCATTTTCAGCCGAGACTCTGAATTCATAATTGTGGTTTTCTATGAGTCCGGTTACTCTCAGGCGCAGCTCTCCAATTAGACGCTTGTGGCATCTTGTCCATCTTATGCCTTCTTTGTCCCGTTTTTCTAGAACATATCCTAGAATCTCACTGCCACCATCAGATGCTGGCCTTTCCCACACGACAATCATTGAGTCTTTGGTCACAGCTGTAACTTCTGGAGCTTTGGGTGCGTCTGGGACGACAAATGGATTCTTGGCAATTAATGGCTCAGATTCAAGAGGTTCCCCAACACCGTATTTGTTCACAGCCATTATACGGAAGATATACTCATTGCCTTCAAGGAGCTTCATAACTTTGCAGCTGAGAGTTTGCACATTGGCATCAACCAGAGTCCAGACGAGGCGGCTGGTTTCTCGTCTTTCCACAATGTAATTTGTGATATCACTCCCACCATCCTGAAGTGGGGGTTTCCAAGCTAGTGTACATTTTTCTGCTGTAACCCCTGATATAGCAACAGGGCCCTCAGGTGGCCCTGGTCTATCAAGAACTTTGACATTGATGGTAACTGATCTCTCCCCTGCAACATTTTTGGCCTTCAGGATGTAGTTACCACTGTCGACACGTACTGCATCTTTGACACTGAGACTGGTGGCAAAATCAGTGCTCTTTATTTCTAACCGAGCTGTGCTTGACAGCTCCTGGTCACTTTTTACCCACTGAGTGGTTGGTATTGGTTTGCCATATATATCTGCATCAATCCTGAATGACTCACCAGCATGAACCACAACTGTATCTTTGTATTTAGGGTCCATGCTTATTCTTGGTGGCTCCACCTCATCTCTTGCTGTTATTGCCCCAGTGCTTTCTGAGGGCTCACTGAACACTCCAGCAGCATTTCGAGCTATAACCCGGAACTCATATCTGTGATCTTCAATTAGGCCAGTTACTTCAAACTGGGTGTCAATGATATTTGTAAAACTAGCTTTCATCCAGCGGCCATCGGGTAATTCTTTCTTCTCAACAACATAACCGGTGATCTTGCTTCCACCATCATAGGTGGGTTTCTTCCACTGGAGAGTCACAGAGTTCCTTGTGACAATGATTGCCTCTGGCCGTCCTGGTGGATCACATGGGTCACGAGCTACATAACATTCTGATGGCTTACTTGGCTTGCCAATGCCTACTATGTTCTCTGCAGACACTCTGAATTCGTATTCAATGCCTTCTTCTAGGCCAGTTGTCTTGAACTTGGTTTGAGGGATAGGTGTTTTATTCAGTTTGACCCAGAGGATACTATTTCTTTCCTTGCGCTCTAGATGGTAGCCAATGACTCTGCTCCCACCATCACTGACTGGTTCATTCCATTGTACTTCCATGCTGTCTTTGGAGGCAAGCATGACGAATGGTGTGCCAGGTGGACCTGGCACTTTGAATGGGTACTGGGCAATAACAGGCTCTGAATTGAGATAGGTACTCTTCCCATATCTATTTTCTGCAGCAATTCTGAACTGATACTCACAACCAGTCTTTAGTCTGCAAGCCTTTATGGTTGTCCTTGCAACCGTAGCTGACACAATTTGCCAGTTGGTTGTGGATGTGTCCCGTTTCTCTACAATGTAATTATTGATAGAGCTTCCTCCATCATACTTGGGTGGTTCCCAGGAAAGGGTAACACTGTCTGCTGTCACTTCATCCATTTTAACTGGTCCAGTTGGAGGCCCTGGTTTGTCAAGAACAATAACATTTAGGGTTTCGGTAGCTTCACCAGCTGAGTTAGTCAGTTTAACTGTGTAATGTCCAACATCTTCTCGGCAGGCTTCCTTTATTGTCAGCACAGAATTGTTCTCTGTGCTGTCTGCATTTACTCTAGTTGTTTGCTTCAGCGGTATATCGTCTTTATGCCAGGTGACAGCCGGTGTAGGGCGTCCAATGAATGGTACATCGATTTTCAGGTCTTCGCCTGCCAGTACAGTGAATGTGTTGAAGAGGAGTTTGAAGGCTGGTGGAATAACAAGGTCTTTAGCAATTACTGGCACACTCAGTTGTCTGGGGTCACTGATGCCCTTTTCATTCTGAGCCGAGACACGGAAAGAGTATTCTTCACCCTGGATGAGTCCAGTGATAGTAGCCTCTGTGACTTTCACTGTGGCACATGTGGCCCATTTGTCACTGCCTTTGCTCTGCATCTCTACAATGTAGCCTAGGATGCGGCTGCCTCCATCATGTTCTGGCTTCTCCCAAGACAGAGACACGCTGTTTCTTGTCACATCCATCAAAGTTATTTTTCCCGGAGGAAGAGGCCGTTCTGATGCTTTCACAGACTCTGCCGTTTCAGCGGGCAGTCCAATGCCATACTCATTTTCAGCAAGGACCCTGAAATAGTAACTGCAGCCTTCTTGAAGCTGGTCTACCTTCCAGGAAGTCTTATGGCAGTTTGTTGCCACAGTTGAATAAGCCTTTCTTGTGGATTCTCGCTTTTCAACGATATAGTTCTTTATTTTTGATCCTCCATCAAGGAGAGGTGGCTCCCATGTCAACGTGACAGATGTCTTCGTGACTTCCTTTATCTTCAGATTCTGTGGAGGGCCTGGGGTATCCAGCACTCTAACATTGACAAATGCAGACTTGCTGCCTGAGCTGTTTTCTACAGTTAGTATGTACTTGCCGCTGTCGAATCTGTTAACATTTCCAACAATAAGCAGAGTGTAAGAACTTGTGGATTCAATGCTAGCCTTATCCAAAGATTCTCCATGCTCCCGGGCCCACTTGACCTCAGGTGCTGGTCTCCCTTTGATGGGAACAAAGAGTCTCAGGGTGCAACAGGCTCTTATAGTAACGACTTTGCGTAAATCCGCATCCAGTTCAATCTCTGGAGGCAGCATTCTTTCTTCTGCCTTTGGAGTCCCAGGAACAAGGGCAGGCTCCCCAAGTCCTTCAGAATTCATGGCGTAGATGCGGATCTTATATTCCTGATTCTCTATGAGGTTGGTGATGGTATAGGAAGTTGCCTTGAGCCCGGCTGGTGGAGTGACAACCTGCCATTCATCTTCTTCAGGCAGGGCAATCTCAACCATATACCCCGTGATTTCTGAACCCCCATCATAGATAGGCTTATTCCATGCAATGGAAATGGAGGACCTGCTTGTATCAAGCACACGTGGGTTACCTGGTGGGCCAGGTTTAAACACAGTGTCACAAGCTTTATAAAATGGGCTGGTAGCACTTGGTGCACTGATTCCGGCTGCATTTTCTGCCATAATTCTGAACTCGTATTCATGTCCTTCTGTTAGTCCAGACACTTTGTATCTTAAATCAGTAAGAGCCTTTTTGTTGCATTTCACCCAGCGCTGGCCAGCTTTATCACGCCGTTCCACAATGTAATTGATGATCTCACTTCCACCATCAGAGTCAGGGTGTCCCCAGCAGACAACCATGGAGTCTTTGGTGATAGTTGTAACTTCAGGATTCTTGGGTGGATCAGGTGGTCCATAGGGATCCACTGCAAGTACAGGCTCTGATTCTAGTGGCTCTCCAACCCCATACTTGTTTACTGCCATGACACGGAATATGTATTCATTGCCTTTCAAGAGCTTAGTGACCTTCATCTTCGTCACATGGACTTCTGTGGCAACGTTTGTCCATGCCAACCTGCTGGTTTCCCGTTTCTGTACTATGTAATGGTCAATTTTAGCACCTCCATCATCCAGCGGAGGCAGCCACGACAACACACACTTCTCTGACGTTACATCAGACACAGCTAAAGGTCCTTCGGGTGGGCCTGGTCTGTCTAGAACTTTGACATTGAAAATGTGTTTGGCAAAGCCACCAGGATTAGTTGCTGTCAGGATGTAAGCACCACTGTCTGTTCTTGAAGAGTCTTTGTTTATCAGAAGAGTGGAGAAGTCTGCAATTTTTATTTCTAATTTCCCTGTGCCTTCAAGCTCCTTTGAATCTTTAGTCCATTCCATTGTTGGTGGTGGGCGACCTGAAACGTCAGCTTCCAGCTTGAATGCTTCACCAGCTTTTAATGTGATGGTGTCCTTAAATCTAACGTCCACCATTATTCTTGGTGCTTCGAGGTCATCCCTGCATGTGATGGCATCTGATGGCTCAGATGGTGGACTAATGGCTCCAGCAGCATTTTTGGCAATCACACGGAACTCATACGCAGCATCTTCAGTCAGGCCGCTGACTGTAAATTCGTTCTCTAAAATGTTGCTGAAGTTGGCCTTTAGCCACCGTCCATTGGGAAGGTCCCTCTTCTCAACCACATAACTAGTAATTTTAAAGCCACCAGTATATTCAGGCTTAGCCCACTTCAGGGCCACAGTGTGTCTAGTAATGTTTAGAGGTACTGGTTTCCCAGGCGGGTCAATGGGATCCAGAGCAAACATCGGTTCAGATGGCTTGCTTGGCTTACTCTTGCCTGCCATATTTTCTGCAATCACTCGGAATTCATAGGCAATGCCATCAGTAAGTCCAGTTGATTTGAAAATGTTGCCTGGTACTAATGCTTTGCTCACAGTCTGCCAGAGAATGCCATTTCGTTCTTTCCTCTCAATGTGATATCCCAAAATGGGGCTTCCACCATCAGAAAGGGGCTCGTGCCAGCTAATTGTCATTGAGTCTTTGGTGACTGCAGTAACCTGAGGGGTACCAGGAGGCCCAGGCACCTTAAATGGATAGTTAGCAACTACAGATGCAGATGTGATGCCAGGTCCAACTCCATATCTGTTTTGAGCTCTTACACGGAATTGGTACTCCACTCCTGTAGTTAGGCGGGTGGCTTTGTAGGTAGTGCGTATAACAGTCGTGGCTAATTCTACCCATGTGGTACTATCTGTCTGTCGCATTTCAACTACATAGTTGCTTATTGGTACACCTCCATCATTCTCAGGTGGCTCCCAAGAGAAGGTCACAAAGTCAGATGAAACTTCATCAAATTTGATTGGTCCTATAGGTGGTCCTGGGATATCATGGACTTGAATAGTTATGACATCACCAACCTCTCCTACAGTGTTCTTTGCTGTTAATGGATAGGGCCCACTATCACTTCTAACACACTCATTGATATTTAAGATGGTGGACGTTGCTGTATTTTCAACATTAACTCTCTGTGTCTGCTTAAGAATCTGGTCTCCCTTTTTCCATGTGACTGTGGGCTTGGGTCGGCCAAGTACTGGAATTTCAACTTTGATGTTGTCACCAGCTCTGGCAATGACTAGCTTCTGATAAATGCCACGGAGATCCAACTCTGGGAGCATCGTCTGCTCCTTGACGATGACAGGTCTGCTTTCTCTAGGGGCACTTCTGCCTGCACTGTTCACTGCCATCACTTGGAAGGTATATTCCTCTCCTTCAGTTAGGTTCTTCACCACACATTCTAACCCTTTCACGGTTGAGATGTGGGTCCACTGGTCAGATCCTTTTCTCTGGGCTTCAATCACATAGCCAGTGATCTTGCTGCCACCGTCATGCCTGGGTTTGGGCCACGCCAGGCTGACTGTGTTCTTGGTTATATCCATAACGTTAAGGCTGTCTGGGGGTAATGGTGCTTCAGAGGCTCTTACAGGCTCTGTAGTTTCTGTTGGTTCACCAATTCCATATTCGTTTTCTGCCATCACTCTGAAGAAGTATTCACAGCCTTCTGTCAAGCCAGTTACTTTATATGTACACTTATGGCACTTAGTGGTGACTGTGGAGTAGGATTTCCTTGTTGCTTCACGCTTCTCCACAATATAGTTTGTTATACGTGAGCCCCCATCTATAAGAGGTAGGTCCCAGTGTAGGGTGACACTGTCCTTTGTGATGTCCGTAGGCCTTAGGTTAAGGACAGGACCTGGTGTGTCTAGGACTCTGACGTTAACAAAGCCACTTTTCTTCCCAGCTGGGTTTTCAATAGTCATCACGAATTTACCGGTGTCATATCTGTTACATTCTGGGATAATGAGAAGAGTAAATGACTCTGTATTTTCGATGTTTGCTCGGTGCTTCAGGTTGATATCGTCTTTGGTCCATGTCACCTCAGGTGCAGGGCGACCTTTAATTGGCACAAAGATCCTTATACTGAGTCCTGCCCTAACCACGAGCGTTCTTCGCAGCTCAGCATCTAGCTCAAAGTCAGGAGCCATTTCTTTCTCTACAATTTCGACATTTGGAATCACTGCTGGTTCCCCAACACCCGCATCATTGATGGCACTAATTCTAAAGTTGTATTTTTCTTTAGTCTGAAGATCAGGAACAACGAACTGGGTGATTCTGAGGGCTGTTCCTGTTGTATCTTTTATCCAGGCATCGTCTCCTACTTTCTGATGCTCCACTACATAGCCAGTGATTTCGAGCCCACCATCATAATGAGGCTTGCCCCATGCTAAAGAAGCCGATTTTTTGGTAGTATCAGTGACATGTGCATTTGAAGGTGGTCCTGGAGGATCTGCACAAAAGAAACAAAGGTTAAAAACATATATTAAGACTTTTGCTTTGGGGTGCTTTATATGAAATATTGGAAGGCTCAAAAGATGATAAATACTAACATGCAGCATCTTTCATCAGAACAGGATTTGAGGCATCACTAGGTGGACCAATCCCTGCTCTGTTTTCTGCACTGACGCGGAATTCATAGGTATTTCCTTCTTGTAGCCCGGTGACTTTGCAGCGAAGATCGGACACTGGCGTTTTTGTCGCTCTCACCCATCGCAAGCCCTTCTTTTCCCTCCTTTCTACATGGTATCCTGTGATCTCGCTGCCACCATCATCAGTAGGTCTCTTCCAACTGACAGTGGCAGTGTTCTTGGTGACATTTGATATCTCCGGTTTTCCAGGAGGGCCAGGGGGACCTACAAAAGAAACAGATATATGGTGAATTCCTGAGCTACTTACTTGGCCTGTGCTGCCAATGGTTTCACAGCTCCCACATGCTGTACGTACCAAATCTGTCTACCATTTTGACAGGCTCAGACTGAACGGGTTCTCCTTTGCCGTAATGGTTTACCGCTGACACACGGAAGAGGTATTCGTTTCCTTGGATGAGTTTGGCTACCACGTGCCTGCAAGCCTGAATGTCTTCAGAAACCACGGTCCACAAAAGCCGGCTGGTTTCTCTCTTTTCAAGAACATAAGCCTTAATTGGTGATCCTCCATCCTCCAAGGGAGGTGTCCATGTAAGCGTAGCTTTTTCAGCAGAAACATTACTGATTTCAATGGGACCTGGGGGGCCAGGCACATCGAGGACTGAAACCTTCACATGTTCCTCCTTTGTGCCAAAAGGATTGGTAGCGGTGATGGTGTATTCACCGGCATCCTTTCTTGTGGCGTACTTGACTGTCAGCATAGAAGATGTTGGGGTTGAAGTTATTTGAGCTATGTCTGATGGTCTGATATCTTTTCCTGCCTTGGACCAACTTGACTTTGGAAGAGGTTTGCCAAGAATGCTAATGGCATTTAAGACAATGCTATCCCCCGCTTTGACTGTCAGCCCATCTTTAATTGTGGGATCAAGAACAATGGTCGGTGCCTCTGCAAATGAAAAAAAAATACATAAGCTCATCAGAAAGACAAAAACAATGGAGGCTTAATTTTTCTGCCTTTTAATTTGGGAGATGTGCAGGCTTCACATACCATATTCATCCTTGCAAATGATGGTTCCTGTGCTTTCTGATGGAGCGCTGATAGCACCTGCTGTGTTCTTTGCTCTGATTCTGAATTCATATTTTCCACCTTCAACAAGGTCCGTTACAGTGAAGGCACAGTCTGGAACATTAACATGGTTGGCTTTCATCCAAGACTTAGAGGGTAGATCTCGCTTCTCCACTATGTACCCTGTTAGTTTATGGCCACCGTCATATTTGGGTTCTGTCCAGATGAGAGTCACCGAATTCCTTGTGACACTGATAACCTCAGGTTTTCCAGGAGGATCTAAAGCAGAAAAGAAAATCCATCAAACAAACTGCCAATGCTTGCTTCGTGTAGCATAATATCTTAGGCTTTTCATTATTAACAACTTACCAATTGGGTCAAGTGCCACAACTGGCTCTGATGGCAGGCTTGGCTTGCCCACTCCTGCTAGATTGATGGCCATAACTCGGAACTCATATTCAAGACCTTCAGTTAATCCTGTCACTTTGAAATCTTTCATCCTTATAGGAGTCTTATTAGCTCTCTTCCATAGAAGGCTGTTTCTTTCCTTGAATTCGATATGATACCCTACAAGTGACCATGAACATGTCAATTCAGATATAGATTATACAGACTGGTTTAAAAAAATGTATGTATGTATATATCCATTATTTACTTGCAGATATAATGAAAAGATAACTTTTCTTTGTTATCTACACATTTATTTTCTAGGCATGGTGCCACTTTCTCTCTTACAACATATATATATGTGTGTGTGTGTGTGTACCTTTTGAAAAAAACATTAGCTCTAAAAATTAATTTCTTTATGAACTGTTATATAAGGGGACTTTCAATAAAATTAAACATTAATTGTTTATACAAAAAGAAAAATGCATTACTGGCAAGGCAGATAGTTTTATAAACCAAATATTTGTAAGGAATATCAATATAAAAGTCAAAGGACAAGAGTAAATTAAATACCTGTAATTGGTGAGCCACCAGTCTTTTTGGGGTCAGTCCATGTTAGAGATACAGAATCATGTCTGACATCCACAATATTGGGAGGTGGGGGAGCATCAGGCACATCTAGGGAAAGGTAGAGGAAAGGATGTAAGATTTAGAAAAGGAACCACAAAGCTATATTTCACTTTATTATTTTTTTTACTTCAATACACTTACCAAATGGATGTTTGGCAACAATTGGCTCTGACTTCAGGCCTTCTCCTACACCATATTTATTTTCAGCACTGACCCTGAAGGTGTATTCTATGCCCTCATGAAGTCTGGTTACTCTAAAGGTGGTTTTCTGGACAGCCGAGGCACATGTCACCCACTTGTTATTCACAGAATCTCTCTTCTCTAACACGTAGTTGGTGATTTCAGAGCCTCCATCATCCTTTGGAGGACCCCACTTCAACGTCATGGCTTCTGCTGTGACCTCATCAAATTTGATTGGTCCAGTGGGAATACCAGGCTTGCCAACAACCTTTATAGAGAGAGTCCCTTCCTTGGTGCCAGCAACATTCTTGAGTGTGATTGTGTATTTTCCAGCATCAGATTTTTGGCAATCATACACTACAAGGGTTGTATTAACTGCAGTCGACTCAACACTGACTCTTGTGTCAGTTGCTAGAGGGTCTTCCCCCTTCTTCCAAGACACCGACGGTGCTGGCTTGCCCTTTATGGGGATCTTAAGACGGAAGTTGCTATTTTCTTTAGCCAAGTAGCATAAATCAGGTAGATCCTTTAAGTCAAGATCAGGAGCCACTATATATATATAAAAAAAAGTCGAGACAAATTATTGATATTGAAATTATTGAGACTGGACAATTACCTCAGATCACTATAGTGTTAGAAGGTATATGTTTGGACAGCCAGTGTGTTAGGAGGGCTCCACAACACACTTCTGATGACAGAAGAAAGAGCGAATGCAAGGGAGACGCTTACCAACATCGTCCTTTGCCACGACGGCGATTTCACTTGGGGTCCCTTCTCCGTTTTCATTTTCGGCGCTCACTCTGAAGGTGTATTCTTTCCCTTCCTTCAGATCTTTTGTGGAGTACTGCAGGCTCAACGATTTCATAACCCGTTGCCACTTATTTTCTTCTGTCAGGAAATCCACCACATAGCCAGTAATTCTACTTCCGCCATCGCTGCGAGGCTTTTTCCAGCCAATGGTACAAGATGACTTAGTTACAGCCAGCACTTTCAGGTCGACAACAGGTCCAGGGGTTTCTAAAAGAGGAGAAATGACGAGTCTAAGCCCCAGATAACCAAGGTGGGCTGTAGTTCAACATAACGGGTCACAGTACGTGGCTTACCTGAAGCTTTGACGGCGTCACGCGTTTCACCTGGATCGCCGATGCCGTACTCGTTTTCAGCAAACACTCTGAAGTAATAGGATTTCCCCTCCTCCAAGTTAGAGACTCTGAAGCTTGTTTTCGAGCACTCGGTTGTGACTGTTGACCAGGACTTTCTCTCTGCATCCCGTTTCTCCACCACATAGTTTATGATAGGGCTCCCGCCGTCGATAATAGGTGGATCCCAGGTAATATATGCAGAATCTTTGGAGATTTCCTTAACAGTCACATTGACAGGTGGTCCAGGAGTGTCTGAATAACAAGGAGAGGGTAAATAAGAAATGAGCATGAGCATGTTAAAAAATATGCAAACTACAATTTCAAACACACACACACACACACACACACACACACACACACACACACACACA
>OU015750.1:50029939-50090772 GCA_907169655.1 Acomys percivali
ACACACACACACACACACACACACACACACACACACACACACACACATGAGTCTTTCCTTCAGTAGACCTACCGAGCACTTTCACCACAATAGTGTACTCCTTTTTCCCACAGCTGTTCTCCAAGGTTAAGATGTATTTTCCTGCATCATATTTGTTCACATTTTCACAGCGCAAGAAAGTGTCAAAGTCAGTTGACTTTATGTCTAGTCCAATCCTTTCTCTTAGATTGACATTTGGTTTAGACCAAGTGATCTTTGGAGGTGGGCGTCCTTTTACTGGCACGTACAGTCTCATTGTAACTCCAGCGCGTAAAATAAGTGTTTTCCTCAATTCAGCATCAAGCTCTCCCTCAGGTGGAACTATTTAATTTGGGGGAGGGAGATGAAGAAAGTTAAAGTTGTAAAAATTTAAGCATCACGTATTTCTAAAGACTGTCCTTATCGTTTCTCAAATGCATTTCCTTTGTAAAACTGATTTCTTAATGTTTAAAAAAATCCTTAATAATTCAATACTCTGTTGATCTTTTCATTTTTCTTTAAAAATGTTTTTTTTTTTTATTTTCAAATATGTGCTTCTGTGTAGGTTTGCATATATGAGTGCAGAGTCTATGGAAGCCAGGAATAGACATTGGCTCTCCTGGGGGTGAAGTTACAGGTAGTTGTAAGTCACTGAAGTGGGTGCTGGGACCCACACTTAGGTCCTCTAGAGGAGCGGAACACTCTCTTAACCACTGAGCGAGTTAGCTCTCTAGCCACCAAGGTATATGCATTTTTTCAATGCACTTTCGATACAACCAAGTCTCCCTTAGAGGAGCTCTTCACATGAGCCCTGCACCTCCAAGCCTCATCTAGGTTGAAAGACTGCTTCCTCCAGCCTTGAGTTTTCATTCTTACATCCAGTGAAGGCATCCTGGGTACACTCTGCGCCCTTTGTTATTTCATTGTAGGAAGAAAGGTATATAATAGGTAAATTATTCTGCTAAGGATTTTTTTTTTAGTTAGGAAGGCGTTCTAGAGATAACGTGAAGAAATAAGAGGAAAGGCACGTCTGCGGGCCTTCCAGCCACATACTTACAGAAGGCTTTGTTGGATGAGTAAATAGCAAACAGAAGGACAATAAATAGGTCATAACTTAAAAACAAAAAACAAAAACAATTTATTCCCAGAATAAAATTACATTTTCCTTTGAAAGCCACCTATCACCTTTATTTCATTTGGCCTGCTCAAAACAAAACAAAACAAAACCCATGACATACCACCTGTACTGCTGGAACGTGTAGACACGTGTGCTAAAAGCTGATTAGAACTCTCTTAGGATATGGTGGATGGAAAGTCTCGTTTATTTCTCTCAGAAGTACTTACTTAGGATGTCCTTGGGACAGTGTTTATCCGGCACATCACTTGGGTCACTGTAGCCGATCTTATTAACGGCATACACGCGGAACTGGTACTCCGTATTTTCCATCAGGCCAGTCACCTCAAAGCGGGTTTTCTGTAGCTTCTCTGGTAAATTGCACCTCACCCAGTGGTCGGAATCGGCTCGCTTTACTTCCACAAGATAACCAATGATGGGGCTACCACCATCATAGGCTGGCTTGCCCCACGACAGACTCACAGAACTGCGGGTGGTATCGTAGACTTTAGGGAAAGCCGGCGGCCCCGGAGGATCTGAGAGTGACCGACAACAGAGAGGATTAGCGACAACTTCCTTTCTGACTGTTTAATGCTGAGTACGGGGCATGGGACCGCCCTCAAGGACACTTACACAGTGGGTCCTGAGCATATGCGGCTTTGGATGCATCACTGGGTTTGCCAGGTCCAGCTTTATTTATGGCAGTCACTCGAAATTCATACTCAGTGCCTTCCTGGAGACCTGTTGCCTTTAGCGTTCTTTCTATAACAGGTTTCCTGTTGACTTTAGTCCAGTTAACTGCCTGAGTTTCCCGCTTTTCAACCAAGTATCCCGTGATAGGGGAGCCACCATCATCAGCTGGGGCTTTCCAGCTGACCGTCATGTGATCTTTAGTGATGTTGCTAATGACAGGAGGGTCACAGCGTCCAGGTGGGTCTGTGAAGATGGAATGACAAGTTGATTTCCTAAGCAAGAAGATCGTATTTAAAAAGTAAAGGGTAAGCTGCTGAACCACGTTCTTACCATATGGGTTTTTAGCAATTGCTGGCTCAGTGAGGATGGGGTCGCCCACTCCGTATTTGTTTTCGGCACAGATACGGAACTGATATTCATGGCCCTCTATGAGTTTCTCCACAGTGCAGCTGGTGATGGGCACGGTGGCAGAGACCTGAGCCCAGTTGGGCCTGCTTGTCTCGCGCTTGTCGATGATGTAGTTGGTGATTTCTGAGCCACCGTCCTCGAGAGGAGGTTCCCAAGACAGCATCGCACGGTCTGCATACATCTTGTTGATTTTGACAGATGCTGGAGGGCCTGGCTTATCTGAAAGAATGGAGCAGAAATGTGAACAAAAGGGTGAATGGATATCGAGGAGAGGCCTAGAGCGTGGGCTACACTCTTTAGATCGTCATTAGCTCTTATGAGACTCAAGTCACCTCACTCTTCAGAGTCCTAGGTAGCAGGAATGTATGATCACTAGTACTCATTAGAGATTAAAAGCACTGCTCTGTAATACTATTACTTCTCTTCTTAGGAAATACTTTTTTTTAAATTGTTGCTGTGCTTGAGACGGGGAGTCACGTGGACCAGGCTGGTTTAGAACTCCCTGAGGAGAGGAGCATGACCTTGAATTCCTGATCCTCCTACCTCCTCCAAGATACTGGGATTATAGGAGTTCATTGCCATGCACATGCCTGGGAACTGACTTACAGCCCTTCAGGCTAAGTGAAGTGTGGGACTGTAATGGAATGCTTCGGATTACCTAGAACTTTAAGCTTGATGGTGGCTGATTTGGAACCACTGGAATTCTCGGCAGTGATGGTATAGTCTCCGGAGTCCTTCCGGTTCACACTGAATAGCTCCAAGGTACACAAGTTCCGCTTCATCGCCATCTTTATGCCTTCGGCTGGTTTTATTGGTGTGCTCTCTTTCTTCCAAGAAACCGTTGGCATCGGTTTACCAAAGACAGTAGCATCCAAGCAGACATTTGTCCCAGCTTTCACGGTGAGCAAAGACTTCATGTCAACACTGAGTTCTATCCTGGGAGGAACTGGAAGGAAAGACAAGTGAAGGTATTAATGTATGTAAAACCATATAATTTAGTTATTACCAATAATAGTAATAAATTCTCATTTGTTTCATGAGTGAGAGTTTATCTTGTTATTAATTATGAATTTTTAATACTTGGCGTTAAACTCAGATCTTCATACATGCTAGGCAAGTGCTATACCACTGAGCTACACCCCTAGTCCTACAACCTTATTTTTATTTAATACTTATTATATACATTTATGGGTTCAATATTTTGGCATGAGTATGCATTGTGCAATGATTCAATTAAGCAAACTCATACAACAGTAACCTCACCTATTCAGTCAGCATTTTTTTATGGGTGTGAGAAAAACATCCAAAGTCTGCTCTTTTAGTAACCTTGAGATCTCTAACACATTATAAACTATAGCATCTTTCATGCCAATAAGTCACCAAAATTGATTCCTCCTGTCAGATTGGAACTTTGACAGTTTTCTTCTTATCTCCCTTCCCTCAGCCACTTCTTCTTCAGCTACATATTCATCATAAAAGTTAAGTAATTTTAATATAAACATTTGGCAATACTGCAAATAGAAAAAAAAGTAAATTCCTATAATCCCAAGACTGGTTTTCAGTAATCTCAATTTATTATTTCTTTGCCATCTTTCTGTAAATCTATATGAACAAAATCTTTCAGGCTTCAGTTTTATAAACTGCTTTCTTGTTTTGCTTATTTAGATTCTTTATAAGCATAATTTTTTTTTTGTGCTGTGTAAATTTGGGGTAGACTTAGTTTACACAGTAAACTCCCTATCATTTACCATTTTTTTTCAACCTTCCCACAGATACAGGTTTAGTTTTGGTTGGTTGGTTTTTTTTGTCAGGAGACATGACCATCATGGATGCTGTAGGTGTTATAGTATGCAGTAGAATCTTACCATTTTCTGCCAGAATGGTCACTGGGTCGGAAGGCTCCGAAGGCTGGCTGATGTTCACAGCAGTCTTTGCAATCGCTCTAAATTGATACTGAGCATTCTCTTCTAACCCAGTAGCTGTGTATTCTTCTTGGGGAATTTGGTGAGGTGTGGTATTGCACCGAACCCACTTATCACCAGGAAGTTTGCAAGCTTCTACAAAGTAGCCAATAATTTTGCTGCCTCCATCATGTTTTGGACGGGCCCAGATAAGGGATGCAGTGTTCTTGGTGACGTCAACAACTTCAGGTTTCCCTGGGGGATCTAAAGCCAAAAGAAGCATCTTCAGTGTTGAGTTTAAACTCTTCACAGCATCACCCCCACAATGTTCAACAGGATAACAATCATCTCATGTCAACCATGCATCCAGTATCTACTTTGGAGTGCTTGCTATGCATGTACATAGGTAGTGCATTTTCATCATAAGAGTTAGGGCTTGTTCTAGGGTGGAAGTGCTAACTTTCAGAAGCAAGATGTAAATGTGTCTCTCTAATCCCAAAGGACAATTACTTACCTACTGGCATCCTTGCAGTTACGTATTCGGTTGGCTTGCTGGGTGGGCTGGATCCAGCTTTGTTTAGGGCATAGATTCTGAATGAATATTCTAGACCTTCTACAAGGCCAGCACAAGGATATTCAGTTGACCGGACAACAGTGTCATTAGCTTTTACCCAGAGCAAACTGTTTCTTTCTTTGCGTTCAATCAGGTAGCCAGTGATAGGGCTTCCTCCATCACTGTCTGGTCTGTCCCATGCGACAAATATGCAGTCTTTATTGACTTTAGTGACACGTGCATTCTTTGGCTCACTTGGAACACCTAGAGATAACCATGGGGAAATGTCAGTTTCTGCTTTAAACTAAGAGTTTCCAAGAACATACATGTATAATATATATGCGCTCTCACACATACAACATAACTCTTACCAAATGGAAACTTGGCAAGCATCTTTGGAGATGTGAGAGGCTCTGAAATGCCAAATCTGTTTTCAGCACGGACCCGGAAGATATACTCCTGGCCAGGGATCAGCTTTCCAACCCTGCAGGACGTCTTGGTGACTGAAGCTAGAGCTGTGACCCAATCCCCACGGCTTACATCACATTTCTCTACTATGTAATTGGTGATGTTACTGCCTCCATCCTCCAGAGGGATGTGCCAGGACAGAGAGCAGGCATCAGCGTCTATATCAGTGATGTCAAATGGAGGCTGAGGGGGACCAGGAGCATCTGCATGAACCAAGAGGAAAGAAATGTAAGAACAGAGATTTAATAGGGAAAAACACCCTCAATGTTTCTGATCTCCATATTTTAATGGCCACTTGTCTTATGTGTGACCTACCCATGACTGTAACTTTGATTTTCTGTGTGTCTGTTCCAGAGCTATTCTCCGCGGTGAGGCTGTAGTAGCCACTGTCTTTCCTAGTGACATCCTTTATGATCAGAACTGAAGAACTGTCTGCTTTATGGATGGCCAGGTGGCTAGATGTGACGACATCATCATCTCCTTTCTTCCATTTACAGATGGGGTTAGGCTTTCCGTACACGTGCGCCTCGACTCGGAGTTTCTTCCCGGCTTTAATAGTGATTTGCTCGGGCATGAGGATCTTCGGGGGCACTGAAAGCAAAGACAAAGCCCATTCATTCCTTAGATGGGAAATTCTTCTACGTTTTCCAGATGGTGGGTTGTAGTCCACTAGGGGTTTGAAATTAATGGTTGAATTTATAACCAATATTTTCAAAAAATTCTTAAATGTAATAGAAAATATCAGCATATTTAAGGATAGGCACAGTTTTCTATTCTGTGTTTACAAAGACATATTTTAGAAACCATTCAGAAGGCCAGCGAGGAGGAGCAGACATTTACACAGGCTGTGCATCTACACACAGAAAGCAGAAAGAAACAACTTACAGAGCTGTTCTTTGGCTTCATAGACGCCTTCGGCTTCTCTTGGCAAGCTGACTCCAACAGCATTCCTAGCTGCAACTCGGAATTTGTATTTCTTTCCTTCCTTTAGGCCAGTAACAATAAGGCTGAGGTCTTTGACCACTGAGTACTCTGTCCAGCGATCTGCAGGCTGGTCTTCTTCTCTGTAGCTAATGATATAGCCATCAATTTTAGCACCCCCGTCACGCAACGGAGGTAACCAGGCCAGCGTTGCACTGTTCTTCGTCATTTCTGTCACTTCAAGTTTTCTTGGAGGATCTGGCTCACCTAGAAGGAAAACATAATTTAGAAAATTAGGTAACTTTATGGTCCCCTTTGCTGATGTGTACCTAAGAGTTTCAGCATGATCTTTGCTCCAATGATATGGGATAGGTAATGAACTGAATGCTCCATGTTGAAAATAAAAGTATAAGGTGAAACAACTAACACGTCTTGTCTGAGAGAGTTAGATATTTACTGCACTATTAGGGCTTCACAAATCAAGTCCCTGCCAGTAGATTGCAATCATATTGATCTCATGGCCTTGTTAGACTAGAGGACTGGAGTTCAAAGGCGGAAGAAGGAGGATTACTTACTGAGAGGGTCTGATGCAAGCACAGGCTTGGGGATGTCTGTTGGGACACCAGGGCCATATTCATTGACAGCGGTTACTCGGAAGAAATACTCATTCCCGGGGACAAGGTTGGTTACATTGAAGCTCGTTTTCTTCACTTCAGGGGTAACTGTTGACCATGTTTTTCTTTCGGCCTCACGTTTCTCCACAATGTAATGTGTCACTTGGCTCCCACCATCATTTTCTGGAGGAGCCCAGGACACATGGCATGATGTTTTAGTGACATCCGAAACTTTTAAGTCAGACACAGGTCCAGGAGTATCTGTAAAGATCCACAGGCTCAGAATACATGTCTCATCAGCATTCTTATCAACTCATTTGATTTTGGAACAGAAAAAAGGTAACGCACCTAGTACTTTGACATTCACAAAAACGGCCTTTTCTCCTGCTGGGTTGACAAGGGTCAATGAGTATTTTCCTGAGTCATCACGGGTGGAATTGGGGATGACAAGGAAGGCCATGGTGTCAACTAGATCGACTTGTCCTTTTCTGACCACATTATCAATACCCACTTTGCGCCATGTGACTTTGGGGGCGGGTCGTCCTCTCACTATTGCAAATAGTCGAATAGGGCAGCCCGCTCTCACTATGACCAATTTTCTCATGCTGGCATCCAAGTCAATCTCTGGAGGCTCTGCAAATGACACCAAAGGCATTAGCCAACTCTTCAGACAGGAGGAAGCCCCATGAGGATAAATGTGGATGAGTATCCATCGCTATAGCAGGGCCTCACCTAGGATTTCCTTAGGTTTGATGGCTTCCTTTAGTTCTGCAGGGCGCCCGATGCCAACTTGATTTTGGGCACACACCCTGAACTCATACTCCTGGTTTTCATCCAAACTGGTGACTGTGAATTCCATGCGGACAAGTTGAGCTGCAGCATTGCACCTCTTCCAGCCCTCATCGGGTGATGCGTCTGCTATTTTGGGTCTCATTTCCACAACATACCCAATTATGGGTGCACCGCCATCGTAGACTGGTTTTCCCCATGCGAGAGTAATGGAATGTTTGGT
This sequence comes from Acomys percivali, assembly GCA_907169655.1. NCBI lineage: Eukaryota > Metazoa > Chordata > Mammalia > Rodentia > Muridae > Acomys > Acomys percivali. The sequence goes on from OU015750.1 coordinate 50,037,642, forward strand.
TGTATCAACCACTTTGAAATTGGTTGGTGGGCCAGGTGGTTCTGAAAATAAATGATGTAAAAATAAGTGTACATGAAATTAGTTACCACTAGTGATCCTATTATTTTCTCTGTGTTTACTGTATGTGTGGGCTCATGTCTGGGAGTGCGTACACATGAGTTTCCGCATGTCTAGGCCAGAGGTCAACCCTGAGTATCCTTCTCTATGGTTCTCCACCTTATTGTTTGATAGAGGGTCTTTTCATTGAAACTATTGCTCATCGACTGACTAGACTGGCTGGCCAGTGGACTCCAGGGATCTACCCATCTGTGCCTTCTTCTCAGCAATGAGGCTGCAGATATGTGCTGTCATACCTGGCTTTATACACAGGTGCTGGCCATCTGATCTCAGCCCTCAGGCTTATGTGGCAGGTACTTTACCCACCACACCATCTACCCGGCCTCATGATATTTTAATGTATAATTTTATAGTTAACGTTCAGTCCAAACAAGGTCATTCTATTCTCTCAATTCCCAAGACTTCTTTGTTTTTCTTTCTAAAAATTAGAACACAGCAGTGTGTGCGTGCATGTGTGTGAGTGTACATGTGCGTGCGTGCGTGCGTGCGTGTGTGTATTTTTTTGGTGATAAGATAAAAGGTCTATTTGGAGTTAGCTAAAATGCTGTTTAAAATTATGGAGCAAAATTTTGTCAGCTATTTCTACATGTAACTTTAGGAATTGGTTTAATATCAGGAAAAGTGGGAGCATCTTACCTATGGGATCTTTTGCCACCACTGGTCTTGATGGTAAGCTTGGTTCTCCAATGCCAATTTCATTTTCTGCCTTGACACGGAACTGGTACTCGTGCCCTGGGAGGAGATTCTGCACTTTCAGGCGTCTCTCAGGGATGGCACTCTTGTTAACAGGGACCCAGCGGACTGCATGCTTTTCTTTTCTCTCCAGATAGTATCCCGTGATAGACTTGCCACCATCATACTCAGGGGCATTCCAGACCACAGTCATTTCTTCTTTGCTTACTTTAGTGACTTCTGGAGGATCAGGGCGACCCGGTTTGTCATACTTGGTTTTTGCTATGACTGGTTTACTTTCTGTAGGAGGTCCTGTGCCTATTTTGTTCTCTGCACGGACTCTGAATATATATTCATTTCCTTCTATGAGACGAGTCACTGTGGCGCTGGGTGTCAAGACATTAGCGGAATAGGTAGACCATACCATTCTCTTGCTCTCGCATTTTTCTAGAATATAATTTTGGATTTCACAGCCACCATCATCTTCTGGCGGGTCCCAGCGGATAGTACACCTATCACTGGACACGTCAGTGATTTTTAGGTTTTGTACAGGACCAGGCTTATCTAAGACAATGACAGTAGCATAGGCCACAAAGCTGCCTGCTGCGTTAGTTGCTGTGACTACATATTTACCACCGTCGCTTCGCTTCGCTTTGGTGAGAGAGAACTTCGATGACTCAGCACTGGTATCAATCTTGACCCTTGGTGATTTTGTTAAATCTGTAGCATCTTTGTCTTTGGTCCAGGCAACTTCTGGGAATGGTTTGCCTCTCACGCCTGCCTCGAGTCTAATGGTGTCCCCTGCTTTGACGGTTAGAACCCCACTTAATTTTAGATCAAGTACTGGCTTCTGTAAATCTTCCTTCACAACAACTTCCTCTGTCCTCACCCAGTCACTTTCTCCACCTTCGTTCTTGGTTTGTACTCTGAACTCATAAATCTGGTTCTCAACACACTTGTCAACCATGTAGTGGGTTTCCTTAATGCTTCCTTTGTGTACTCTCTCCCAGTCAGCAGAGCCCTTCAGCCTCCTCTCAACATGGTACGATAGATTGGGGCTGCCACCGTCATAATCAGGGCGTCGCCACTTTAGATAGACAAATGTCTTTCCTTTATCTGCAATATGAAGGTTTTCAGGCTCACCTGGCCTGTCAATAGGGTTGATGGCCAGAATTGGAGTTTTCGTTTCAATAGTTGGCCCAACACCTACTTTATTCTCTGCACAAACACGGAAATAGTATTCATTGTTGGCTAACAGGTTGGCCTTGATCAATCTCTTGGTGACATCTGAGGCAACGATTGACCAGCCTTTCTGATTTGGCTTACGATATTCTACTATGAAATTTGTAATTTCTGAGCCGCCATTATCTAGTGGGTTTTCCCAAGAAACTGTGCAGTTTTCCTTGGTAACATTGCTAACCCTCAGATTCTGGCAAGGCCCAGGTCTGTCAAGGACATTAACAATGGCTGACCCTTGGGCATGTCCACTGCTGTTCTTAGCAGAGATGATATACTTGCCATGGTCAGCTCTGACAGCTTCTTTGATTTGTAACTCAACACGAGGTAGATCATGAACTAGGTCAACCCGCTTGTCTTTGACCAATACTTTGCCCTCCTTAGACCAAGTTATGTCTGGCTCAGGTCTGCCTTTGACTCGAGCAAGAATGCGTATAGTTTGACCCACCCTGACGGTAATGACATCGCGGCATGTAACGTCAAGTTCTACTTCTGGGGGGTGAAGGATGTCTTTTGCAATTACAGATTCTGCAAGTTCTCTTGGCTCTCCCTCACCCACAATATTAGCTGCTCTTATGCGGAATCTGTACTCATTTCCTTCGATCAGTCCAGGTACCCTGAAGGCACACTGCCTGATGAGTTCATCCTTGTTAACCCTGTCCCACTGTGCTGTGCCAGGCTTCTGATACTCTACCACATATCCGAGAATGGGGCTACCACCATCACTCAGGGGTTTTGTCCACACCAAGTCAGCCGACTCTCTGCTCTTGTCCTTCAGTTTAGGATTTATAGGTGGCCCTGGTGGCTTGATGGGTCGGCAAGCTTTTATTGGGTCAGAACTTGGGGATGGATTGCTTAACCCAGCAAGGTTTTCAGCAAAAACTCTAAATTCATACGTGTTTCCCTCATAGAGTCCAGTCACCCTGAACTTCAGGTCAGCGATAGGCGTTTTGTTGACCCTCACCCATTTGCCAGTTATTTCTCGGCGTTCTACATAATAGCCAGTTATGGGACTGCCACCATCAGATTTCGGCAGGGTCCAGGACACCGTTGCAGCATTCTCAGTAATGTCAGTTACCACTGGTTTACCAGGAGGAGATGGAGGATTGAACTTGTGCTTAGCAACAGTAGGTATGGAGTCAAGGGGAGGACCGACACCCATCTTGTTCTCTGCTTTGACTCTGAAAACATATTCACAGCCTTTTTGGAGATGTGGGACCTTCAGCTTCAGCTTACTGCTTCCTGAAGAGACAACGCCCCACGTGCCTTTCCTTGTGTCTTGTTTTTCAACAATGTAATTTATTACTGGGCTCCCTCCATCATCCTTGGGTGGTTGCCATGAGATAGTCATGTATTCAGGAGTGACATCCAGAATGTTAATAGGTCCCGTTGGTGGGCCAGGTACATCAAGAACAGTAAGATGGACAGCTACTGTTTTGGTACCAGCTGCATTAGAAACAGTGAGTTGATATTCCCCAGTATCCTTCCTTAAGCAATTCTTAATGGTCAGTACGGAAGAGAAGCTGTCAGTCTCAACCGTGTAGTGGTCATCTGTTTGAATCTCAGTCCCATCAGTTGCCCACTTTGCAGTAGGAACAGGTACACCTCTTATGATGGCAGGGAATCTTACTGTGGTACCAGCCTTAACCACGAGCCCTTCAATTAATTTCACATCTAATTCCACAGATGGAGGCACTGGAAATAAAACATGAGGCCATTAGATTTGGATTTTGACAATATGAATAACTTAAAGAAGAAGTAAAGTAAAAATGCCAATCCAAAACTCACCTAGTTTCTCTTGACATTCTATTGGGATAGTTGTATCAGGGAGCCCAAGACCTACGATATTTTCAGCTTTGACACGGAATCTGTAGGTCTTTCCTTGTTGTAAGCCCGTAACAACACACTCTAAATTCTTCACAGTCTTGAACTTAATCCAGTCCTGGGCACCTTCTTCTTGATATTCCACTAAGTATCCCGTGATGGGAGAGCCACCATCACGATCTGGTTTATTCCAGACAAGAGAGACTTCAGTCTTGTCAACATCTACATGGTGTAGGTCCTTGGGTGGCCCTGGGGGATCTTTGAAAGAAAAGTTATGATGAATGAGTGATAATCCCAAATCTAGTCAAACAATAATTCTATAGTCAGAGGCAATAACTCACGAAGAGGATCCAGAGCCTTGATGGGCTTAGGCGTTTCAACAAAAGGACCACGTCCATATTGGTTCTCAGCGGCTACTCGGAAGAGGTACTGATTTCCCTCATTCAGATGTTTAGCCATATGGCTCTTCTTCTTTGATGTGGTTGAAAGAGGGGACCACTGGGCACTGGCAACGTCTTTCCTCTCAACCACATAATTGGTTATAACAGACCCACCATCATCCAGTGGTTCCTTCCAAGTAAGGTAACAAGAGTCTTTCCTAATTTCACTGACTTCCAGATCTCTAGGTGGCCCAGGTTTATCTGAAAAGTATGAAATAACAAATGAGTGACAAGAAAAATATGTATTTGAGGTATTTTAATGGTACAAATATTAACATACATACCTAAGACCAATACTTTCACTGAGACAGTTTTTGAGCCAGCAGGATTCTCCACAGTTAGGGAATAAACTCCACCATCTTCATGGGCAGCATTACGAATCTCAAGCTTGCTTCCAACTGGTGTAACATCGATTTGCGCTTTTGTTGGAGCCTCCCTGTCGCCTTTTTTCCAGGTCACTTTTGGGAACGGCACTCCTTTGATGATGGCACTAAGTCTTAGTGTGTCACCAACTTTAATGTGCTGTTCTCTCGCCATGTTGGCATCAAGGATCAGCTCAGGAGGTTCTAAGAATAAAGAAAATTCCTTCAGGCCCAATTCACTAGTACATACCATAATAATAATACTGCATATACAACAGACACCTGGGTTTTTCCCCACAACTGCAGACTACAGCATCTCTCTTACCAAGTCGGTCCTTTACTAGAACTGGTTCAGGAACATGAGCTGGGTCTGATTCACCAGCCTCGTTGACTGCCAGCACCCGGAACTTATAGCTCTGCCCATCCCGGAGACCAGTGACTTTATATTTAGTTTCAGGGCATGACTCAGGAGTGTGATTGGCTCGTCTCCAGTCTTCATCTCCTACTTTCTGGTGCTCCACAATATATCCCAGTATCTTGCTCCCACCATCGTGACGTGGTGGCTGCCAGGTTAGATCAACTGAATTGCATGTTGTGTCTATTGCTTCAGGATTAATAGGTGGGCTTGGTTTAGCTGCATAATAAAAGAAAAATTAGTTAAAGAAATTAAAATACAGCAGAGAAAAGTTGGAAAGTATGAAAACTGAATGAATGTTTTAATACGGTACCAATGGGATCTCTAGCAAAGACTGGTTTGGATGGTGGACTTGGGTCTCCAATACCAATTTCATTTTCTGCAGAAACCCGGAATTCATACTGGCATCCTTCTAGAAGGTCAGGAACCCTAAACTTAGTGTATGGATGGATAGGCTCTTTGGTAACTCTAGCCCATCGTTTAGACATCGTTTCCCTCTTTTCCAGGATGTAGTTCGTGATGGGCTTCCCTCCATCATTTGGCTTGTTCCAGGTTACCAGTGCAGAGTCTTTGGTGACCTCTGTGACAACTGGCTGCTCCGGTGCATCAGGAACTCCTGTAACAGATGCCAGCCAGATGTGTTAAAAGTTTGAACTTTTCCATTACCTTCATCAAGCATTGGGTGATGCTCCCTGCCCCACCATATTACATACTAAAACGATCTTTGGCTTTCATTGAATCAGACACCAGAGGGTCGCTTATTCCATACAGATTCTCAGCATGAATCCGGAAGATGTAATCTTTTCCTTCAAGCAGCTTAGGGACCTTGCACGTTGTTTTAGCACTGGCAGATGTCACAGGCATCCAAATGTCTTTACCCAGCTCCTTCTTCTCAATAATATAATTGGTAATTTCACTTCCGCCGTCATCCAGCGGTGGCTTCCAAGAAATAATCATGTGTTCTTTGGTCACCTCATCAAAAGTGACAGGTCCTACTGGTGGTCCAGGACGGTCTGCAGAAAAAGAAAAAAAAATGAAGTCATAGCACAAAACATTATCATCACTTCTGCTTCTAAAAGGACAAAGGGTCTATTATTTTTTGATAAATAGAACTTACCAACAACATTGACTTGACAGAAACCTTTCCTGGAGCCAGTACTATTCTCCACCACTACACAGTATTTTCCAGAATCCGAGCGTTTGGACTTAGTCTTCTCGAGAGCAAGTGTGGTGGGAGTGGTCTTTATGTGCGTACGGTCATCTTCCAGTACGTCGGCATCGTCTTTGAACCAATCAACCTTAGGCTTTGGTTTGCCTGAGTAACGGCCAGTGAGGGCGAAGGCTTCACCAACTCGGACGGTAAGCTTATCCCTGAAGTCGAGGTCAAGTGTTGGGGGAGCTAAAATTTAGAATTATAGACAGGAATCATTTTTGCTGTTCTATGATAAGGCTGCAGGTGTGGAAGTTTTCAAAGTATAAACTGTAGCGGACACATACCCAGCTCATCCTTGCAAGTGATTGGCTTGGTGCAAAATGATGGCTTGCCTTGTCCAACAATGTTGACGGCGCTGACGCGGTACTCATATGTATCGCCTTCTTTTAAGCCTTTAACAGTGTATTTTCTGCTAAGCAGGTTGTCGTTTGTAACTTTGTGGAACTTCTCAGTGCCAATGAGGCGGCTTTCCAGGACGTAGTTGATAATTTCTGACCCACCATCATACTTGGGAGGGTTCCAAGTCAAAGACACAGTGTTTTTAGTGACTTCTTTGACTTCCAGGTCCTCGGGTCTTTCTGGCACAGCTGTAAATATTATCACAACGACAACAGTGTCATGGTGAGAATGGAGCAGAGTGGCATACGTACCTTTCCCTGAGGATTATTATTTTTTTTAAAACAAAACCATCGGCTTCAATGAACCTCAAACCCGTTCTCACCATTGAACTATTAGAGCGAGAATAGATTCCGAGGGGATCCAGTGTTTTTTCAACTGGGAGATGAGGAAACATAGCCTCATTTGGATTAAATAACAAGATCTTTAGAGTTAGCGGTTTGAGAAGTAGGAAAAGGATTCAGTTTTTACTTATATCATTGAAATAGAAAATTCCAAAACAACAGCAGTAATTGACAGGGACTCAACACTGGGAAGGAATTTGGTAACTCATACTTGTTCCTGCCATTTCATTCACAGTCACAAATACAATGACATCAGATATTTAACAGTTGTCTTAATGTTTGACAAATGAATAACATATATGACATGTACACACACACACACACACACACACGTGCATACATATACTCAAGCACACACTCACGTGCACATCATTATGTTGTAGTAAATGAATAGCAAGGTGGTTAATCATAAATTTGTTTTCAATTTTACTTACTTATTGGATCTCTGATGAGAAGTGCATTTGGTGTCTCAACGAATGGGCCCATGCCAATACTATTTTCAGCTGCAATTCGGAAAAAGTAGGATTTTCCCTGAATAAGACCCTGTACGGTAGCATTTTGTCGGGTGACTGTGTATGTCACAGGGGTCCATGCTCTGTGGTCAGCTTCCCGCTTCTGAATGACATAGTTGGTGATTGGAGAGCCACCATCGTCTTCTGGAGAGAACCATGTCAGTTTGCAGGAGTCATTGGTCAGGTTGTCAGAGAGGAACGGTATGCCAACAGGTCCTGGAACATCTGGGGACAAGAGAAAACATTTTAAGTCATTTGTCTCCAACGCTCAATCAACATGTTACCCTGCTTTGAAAGTGAAGGCAAAAATGTGATACCGACAAAAGATTTTTGTGCTTGTTAATGAAGTTTTTTTCTGTTACACTTATAATATTTAAACATATGTCTGTATGTCTATAATTTCTATTATCTATGTCTGTCTGTTTCATCTATCTATCTATCTATCTATCTATCTATCTATCTATCTATCTATCATCTAAGCTCAGGCTCTCACTTTGTTGCCTAGTCTGGCTTGATCTCACAATTCTCTTTCCTCAGGTTCTCAGATAGTTAGGATTAGAGCTCAATCATATTTTAAAATGAAGTAGGTTTGTGCTACCATGTTTTAATAAAAAGCAGAGAGAAAATGTTCCTTCCTTTCTTTTTATTTTTGTCTTTGTTTTTCGAGACACCCTTGGTTGGCTGTCCTGGGCTGAGTTTGTAGACCAGGCTGGCCTTGAACTCACAGAGATCCACATGCCTCTGTCTCCTGAGTGCTGGGATTAAAGGCATGAGTCACCACACCCGGCTGAAAAGAATTCTTTTTAAAGAAGCAAAGTTTGTGAGACAGCAGGGAGGAGCTACAAGATTGGGGTTAGACAATGGTTTGATTTCTTTTGCCTTTTCTAAAGGGGAAACAGGGAGATTTTTTTTTGGCAGTCGGGGCATGGTGGAGATGGGGTGGGGGTGGTGGGGGTGGGGTAGGGGAGTGACCAGATAAGTTGTTGGGTACAGAAAGCCCTGATGCTTAGAATGTGAGGTTTTAATATGGAAACATAGGAGTTATCTGATTAAAGAAATTGTTGATAAGTAAAAGGGTTTAGAAACTTGAAACCTAAAGCTTTCAGGGATACTGATACATGAAATATTTAGACTATCTTTTATTACTAACATTGATAGGCAACTGGCCATTGTTATGTTGAGATGATAGCTGTTTGGAGTTTGGCTCTACTGAGTGATAAGTACTAAGTGGGCACTATCACTTTCTGACTAAGGGATTAAAGCAGACAAATCTCAGATGGGAACCTGGTAGAATTGAGCTCTGTCTTTAGTAATTAGCAATGTAATTCTTATAATCACATACACTGATTCTCTTGGAATACAGACTCCCTATGAAAAGTTTTCACATTGTTAAAATGCTATCCTTATGTATTATTTTATGATATAAAAATGGTTGTTGGTGGTGAAACTTTAAACATTCATGAACATTTTCAGGAAAAGTGGATTTATAATGACCATATAGTCATACTGTAAGTCCTTAAGGTGGTATGTCAAAAAAGGTGGTACATATCAAAAAAATGTAGCATACAAAACTTTATATAAGGAAATGGAGACATGGCTAAGCAGTTAAGAGCTCATAGAGGACGTGGATTTGGTCCCTAGCAAACACATGGTGACTAACAATCATTTGTAATTCTAGTTCCAGAGGATCGGATACCCTCTCCTGGCTCCCTGAGTGCTTCACAGAAATGGCACACATGCACATGTGCAGGTAAAACATCATACATGCTAAAAAAAAAGATTAAAACAAAATAAACCTACATGTGTAGTAGGAGCACAGCAATATGGAATGCATATAGGATAAAAATGTCAAGAGGAACATTTTTTAAATTCTAAAATGGACAGTACATTGGGCATTATTTTTCCTATTTTCCAAAAACAGTTATAACGTGTTCTTAGTACAACATAGCATTGTTGTAGATATAATTAAACTGATGATTTTTTTTTTAAAAGTCGTATTTCTGGGTGTTGTAGAGCATGCCTTTAATCCTAGCACTCAGAATGCAGAGGCAACCAGATCACTGTGAGATTGAGACCAGCCTGCCCTACACAGTGAGTTCCAGGGCCGCCAGAGCTACACAGTGAGAATCCTATCTTGAAAAATAAAATAAAATAAAATAAAATAAAATGTTGCATAGACAAATTGAAAGTATTTACCTAGTACATCAACAATAATTGTCTTCTTTCTTTCTCCGCCTTCATTTTTGGCCAGAAGGGAGTAGACCCCTTGATGGCTTCTCTGGCAGTTCTTGATGACCATGGATGAGCTAATGGCTGTGGTCTCAATAGCAGCTTCTTGAGGCAAGGCTCGTTCATTCATGCTCCACGTGACAGTTGGAGGTGGCTTCCCAGATACGTAGGCGATGATTCGAATCACCCCTCCGGCATGGACCACTATTCTGTCTCTGACGCTGGCATCGAGCTGCAGGTCAGGCAGTACTGGGGGGAAAAAAATCGAAAGTGGTGAGTATGACCTCCACGTGTCAATGCATAGCATAAACAGCAGCACGCTAGCAGGAGCACTGGCAGTTACCGATTCTGTCCTTCATTTCAATAACGTCTGTGACCTCTCCAGGTTCCCCAACACCAGCAATGTTGACAGCTCTCACGCGGAACTTGTAGAATGCTCCTTCCTTTAATCCAGTCACAACTAGTTTTGTCCCTCTCACCTCCTTATCTTTTCCCTGGAGGGAAAAATAACGAACGTTTTATAATCAGAGCATTTCCAATACAAATGTGTGTATACCATGATACGCAATTATTGCTGCTTTGATATTTTCCTCAAGTTCCTAAGCCCTTTTAATAACTACCCACTCTTCTCAGGAGGGGTTTTTAGGGATCAGACTTGTGGATTGACAGTGGGTCAATGACTTGCCAGAAAATTGTGTTTAAAAATTAGTGGCGGGTGATAGGAAAAACCTGTACTGTCCATTTGTTCCATCTCTCTAGGATTCATAATCAAATGACAAGCGAGGAACATGACAACTTTTGATTGCCCAGTGTTTAGTTTTAACTGATCCATCCACCACAGCTGTATCTGCTCACAGTATGACTTGTTACATATAAAACACTGGCAGTAAACATTTCCATCTCCTTAAACATTTAACATTTCTACCTGTTGGAAGATCTCAATCCCTTCCAGTTTTTAAAAGTGAAATGTATGATCAATTATTGTAAACTACAGCCACCATATTGTGCTACCGAATGCTAGAACTTTATTCTTTCTAACTATTCTGATAGTCAATATAGGACCCTCTTTGCACTTCCTATTCCTGACTTGATTATTTTGATATAAAGTTATTTTCCTGGCTTTTAAATCTGAAACATGGCCAGAAACAAACGGGGCTTGAGAACAACTATCTAAAACACATCCACAGCACATACTTTTAAGGAATGTTTTAGCTACCTTTTCCCATTCGTCTTTTCCTTCTTCCTTATATTCAACAATGTATCCAGTTACTCTGGATCCACCATCTTTTAATGGAGGAGACCATTCTAAGTCCACAGATGATTTTGTCCAGTCTGTCACTTTGGGGAATGGTGGACCAGGGGGAGCTAGAAAGAACCGGTATACATCAGTATCCTTGATTTCCATATACTCTGGAAACACTATTTCTTAAGTGGTTTAATGGCTTACCAACTGGATCTCTAGCAGTCACTGGATCCGAGGGAGGACTTGCTGGACCCACACCAGCAGCATTGATGGCATATACCCGGAACTGATAGTCTGAACCTTCAATAAGACCGGTCACTTTATAAGAAACACCCAGAGTCATGGCTTTGATAGGATCACGGTTAACTCTCTTCCATCTCTTTGAAGTGGTGTCTTTCATTTCTAACCAATACCCAGTCACAGGAGAGCCTCCATCATATTCTGGCTCTTCCCAGTTGACAGTCATGGAGTTACGGGTGACACTGCTCACTGTTGGTTTATCTGGAGCTCCAGGGACAGCTGTGAGAAAAATATATTAATCGACAATAAGTTATTAAAGACAAAAGCAAACATAAAAGGATGATGTCATATGTGAAAATGTTGTACTACTCACAGAAGAGGTTGCGTGCTGTTTCAGGTTCACTGTCAAGTGGCTCTCCAATGCCATATTTATTCTGGGCCATGATTCTGAACACATATTCATGGCCTTCTAGCAATTTGGGAATTGTGTACATGCATTCTTTAGGTTCACTGGAGACACGTACCCATGTCTTCCTGTTAGCTTCTCTTTTCTCAATGACATAGTTTGTAATCTTAGACCCACCGTCATCTTTAGGTGGAAGCCAAGATAATGTCATTTGATCTGCTGAAATAGATTCAAACTTTATGGGTCCCACAGGGGGGCCAGGACGACCTAAAAAGATTTAAAAAAATATATTTTAGCAGTTGAAGGATTTTGGAAACAAATTTTCTTTATGATTAAAAATAAAAACATGTAGTTTTAACCAAACAGTGCAATCATTACCAAGGACGTTGAGTCTCATCTCCTTTGATGCTGTCCCCAGGTTGTTTACAGCTGTGATAGAGTATAAGCCAGTGTCACTCCGTCGAGACTGAGGAATAACTAGAGTGCAAGTGTCGTCCACCACCTGTTTGTTGACATGGGCGTCGTAGACAACAGGCTCTTTGCTGTCTGGCTTCTTTGGAGGAGCTTTAAACCAGGTGAGAGTCGGGAAGGGCACGCCTTTGATTTTGGCCACGATGTTAACATCGGTCCCTTCTTCAACTTCCATGAATTCCTTTAGCTCAATTGATGGTGGGCCTAGATTATTAACAACAACAACAACAACAAACGTTAACATAGGGAGTAAAAAGCAGTAAAGGGTAGAAAGCGGAATTGGCTGTGGTTGTAAAGCCTATTTGGGTTGACTGTAGTCAGACTTCATTGTGCAAGCTAACATAAAGAATGGGTCTCTCTTTGACACTGTTACACTGGTTTGGGGGCAGTTGAATGTGGCTATCCTTCATCAGATCTACACACAGCCACGTGGCTATCCTTCATCGGATCTACACACAGCCACGTGGCTATCCTTCATCGGATCTACACACAGCCACCTATCTTCTATTGTTTCTCCCTAATTTTGTCTTATTACACATGTCAAAATTCTGACAAAGGGAAGCAAGGAGTGAATATCATAGTAGTTTATGCTTGGCACTTTGATTATGATATTTTTCTTTAATAATTTTCAAAGTTATGAAGTCATTTACATGTTCATTTAGAGGTTCTGATGAAAATATTCTAAGAGGTATAATTGCTGGTAGAAGCGAAACACTTTTCTATTTTCTATAAACTTATTATGAGCGTGCAAAAATTGGTACAACCATAAGATCAAATAAATACACAGTGGTGGTAACAATACTTTGAAGATACTTATTTGTATATGCATCGTATCTTCCAAAACTAAAATGGGTTTTCATAAATAGAGGGAAAGCCTTGTTTGGAAAGATGCATTGGTCTTAGCAGGTGCTAAGCAAATTACTTGCTTTTTGCCCCTTTTAATTCCCTTAATTTCTGTTAGATAATACAGCTTGCCTTGGAGGTAGTTAGGAGAAGAAATTAGATGTTCCTCATTTGTAGTAAAAGCAGTAAGGGCGGATATTTGCTAATTCTGTCCATAGTGGGGTAGTAAGTAGCTGAGTAATGTGTCCATGCCTACAAGCAGCCCAGAGGGGCACCCTGGTAGACGCATGCATTGTCTCTTTATTACTAGATTTACAGGAAGGCAATCCCAGGGAAGGGAATCTTCTGTTAAATACGTACATGTCTGATCTTTGACGACCACAGGGCCAACAGTAGCTGAAGGCTTGCTGACTCCAGCCTCGTTGGCAGCCTTGACTCTGAACTCATACTCCCCACCCTCTATGAGGTCTTCAACAGTGAACTCCAGTTCTTCCACGTCACGCCTGTTGCACTGTCTCCAAGCTTCTTTCTTTTTCCCGGTAGGGTCCCATGCAAGACACTCCACGATATAGTGGGTGACAGGAGAGCCCCCGTCATTCTTTGGAGGTTTCCACGACAGATGTACCGTGTTCTTTGTTATAAGACCGATCTTGAGCTTAATAGGAGGGTCAGGAGGATCTGGAAAAAAAATGGGTTATGGGAATCATTAAGCACGGCTGGTAATAATGGAGCTCATTCTTGAGACCGTTTTAAAATGGCGCTTTAAAACTTACATATTGGGTCTCGGGCAGTGGTCCTCTGGATGGTTTCTGCAGGTGGGCCAATTCCAAAACGGTTTTCTGCTCGCACACGGAAGAAGTACTGCTGCTCAGAGATGAGATCTGGCACCACAAATGTGGTGCTTCCACAGTTCGGATTGACTTTTGTCCAGGCTTTCCCATCAATGGTCTTCTTCTCAATGACATAGCCTTTTATCCTGTCTCCTCCATCATCATCTGGCATCTTCCACGAGAGGCGGCAACTACCCCTTGTGATATCACTAACCTTCAAATCTTTGGGAGGGCCTGGAACATCTGTGGGTTGCAAACCACAGTGTAAACATCATCCCTTAGATGCTGAGAGCAGTTTGCCTCGGTCCTGTCATAACTATGAACGTCTTTCTTACCCATGACTTTAACCCTGCAGTTGGCGGTTTTCTGTCCTGCTTTATTCTTGGCTGTGATGCTGTATTTGCCTGAGTGAGCTCGGTTACACTCTGGGATAATGATGACTGATGAGTTTTCTGCAGTCTCCAGCTATACAAGGAAATTGTAGTCGTACATCAGATGAGATCATGGCATTACTAAGGCCAATGATATTCCTAATTAGGCTATCCCCTTACCTGTGCATCCTCAGGTATATCGTGAATCCCATCCTATTAGAAAAGAAGACAATTGTGTTTTAAATACTGTTTCCAGTTATTCAATGGAGGATACAGGGAAGTCACAGAATTCTTACCTTCATTGCCTTCTTTGCCTTTCCTTCAAATTCCCAAGATGACTTTGGTGTTGGGCGTCCCTTGATGACAGCAGGGATTCTGATCTGTGACCCGGCTTTACAAACCAGGCAGTCTTGTGCTCCAATGTCAATGAAAACCTCTGGGACCTCTGGAATACCACAGAAAACAGGAAGCAGTTAGCCTACATTCCTCAGCGAGGGAACTGAAAACGTCTCCAGCACTTTAATTCCACAGGATGATCAAAGGTGAACAAACAAGCCAACTAAGAACAAGTACCTTGAATATCGGTGGCAGGGATCTCTCCGGTCGTGTCACTCGGTTCAGACTCACCGGCTTCATTGACAGCTTTCACTCTGAACCTGTACTTCCTGAGTTCTTTCAGATCAGGCACGACGCATTCGCAGGTAGGGAGAAGTTTATCAGGATCGTTGACTCTTTTCCAGTCAGTGGTACCTTCCTCCTGCATTTCTACAATGTAGCCTTTGATGGGGCTGCCACCATCCTTGGCTGGGGGTTTCCATGCTAGCGAGATGCTTGATTTTGTTTTATCTTTAACCTCTGGACAAGAAGGTGGCCCAGGAGGGTCTATAATAAGGAATAAACACACATCACATTTTGTAGTAATGGAATGCTATTGTAGTAATGGAATGCTATTATATATATTTACTATGTAAGGCATTTATTGTAGTCTATTGTAACATTAAAATTGAAACACTGTAAAAGTATAACAAGTAAGAGAGTATATTTTCTTTTAGTATTAATGCAGAAAACAGAAAGCAAATGAATCCCTGGGAAAAGGATTACTCGCTGTCTTTGGATAGATCTATATATAATCTCTGAGCACACTACTGGTGAGAAGCTATTTTTTTTTTCTGAGATCCTACTAAAGAGACTCAACAGTGTATTTTACTTTGAAAAGTAATTTGCAACTAAACTTTTTACTTTCTACAGTATGAAAATTAAACATGTATTCATTGCTCGCTGGGAAAACCTCTGCATACAAACTAATCTCAATGCACCTTAGGGCAGAATCAATGTTTCTGAACATTACATCATAATACCTTTCTTTTTAAAGGCTTATTTATTCTGTATACAGTGCTCTGACTGAATGTACACCTGCAGGCCAAAAGAGGGCATCAGATCACAGTGCAAATTACAACCATGTGGTTGTTGGGAATTGAACTCAGGACCTCTGGAAGAGCGGACAGTGCTCATAACCGCTGAGCCATCTCTCCTGCCCCATAATACTTTACTTTTGGTGCCTTACAATGAGTGAAACTCTTTTATCCCACTTGCCTGTTTGTTTAAGTCTTTCCTTGTATCTAGTACAGACTCTTGAACAGTCCATGTTCCAAACTAATTTGCTAGATGAAAATGTACTAACTTATTCTACATTTGCTCTCTATAGCATGAAGGCATCCTCAGTCTTTGAAAGAAACAGCTGAAGTTTTTCTTCAGCGAATCCAATTGGGTATTATTTAGAAAATGCACCAGATTATGAAAGTCACAATATTTTAATTTCTAAGCCAATCTGTTCATATGTGATCCAGCAAGATTTTTCATTATTTGACCTCAGATATTCTGCCTGAGAATGTGATGTCTTTGTTTAACAAATACTTAACACCTTACTTTTTTATTGAATTCTTGCAAGAGGGTCTAACTATTGAATGGGGAAAAACAATTTCCCTAGTAGCTAATGAGATAGAGTTTTGAACTCTTAGCTTATAATGCATGTCATTTTGGTTATGGTTAAAAAAAAAAACCAAAAATACTAGCTTTAATCCAAGAACTTAAAAAACTACTTTATGTATGTATGTATGTATGTATGTATGTATGTATGTATATGTATAAACACTTCACCAGAAATGGTTCTAGTAAAAATATAAGTAACCTACTTAGTAACTTCACCCATTAGAAACGGGTCCTGGAAGTAAAGCACACTTACATATGGGATCTCCTGCAACAGCTGGGTCTGACGGTTCGCTGGGAGGGCCGATTCCTGCAGCATTTATTGCCATGGCTCTAAATTGGTATTTCACACCTTCAATCAAACGTGGAACATTGAATTCCACACCCTTCAGTCCAACTTTGGTTATTGGCGCCCGGCTAACACGTGACCAGTAGGTACCACCTTCCTCTCTCTTCTCTAGCCAGTAGCCAGTAATCGGAGAACCTCCGTTGTCCAAAGGAGGAGTCCAGCTCACAAGCATGGACCCTTTGGTACGTTCTAAGACTTTTGGTTTTCCAGGGGGTCCGGGGAGGCGATAAGGATCTTGAATGACGACTTTGTCCGATTTGCACTCATCACTGGTTCCGTATTTATTCACCGCCCTCACTCGGAACTCATACTGACCGTTGGGGATAAGCTTCCACATCTAGACATTTAGGTGGATAATGAAATCAGAATAAATATGTTTGGTCTGGTGCTTTACTTATTTTTAAAACTCAGTTTATTTGGGGATGGATCAAAGAGAAACCTTAAAAACAAGACATCATTTTTTTTGTAGCTTCTAGTGGATGTCAAGTTTGAGAGAGAGAGAGCAGTAAGTAGTATTTGATAAGTGGCCTTATGTGCATAGTGATAAATGCCAAAGTAACAAATAGCTGCTGCCATACATGGGGTTTTGACTTTAATCATTAAATTCTAAAGCTATACCAAAAGTGGTATCAAATCAGAAATATGTCCGGTGAATGTGCATAAATTTGGAAGCATTTACCCCGTATCTTCTCTCAACAGCAGTATTAGTGACTTCTTCCCATTCAGACTTTTTCCTGCTGGCATCACGTTTGTCAATGATATAATGGGTAATTTCACTGCCCCCATTGTCCAGAGGGGCATCCCATGTCAGATAGCAAGACTCAGCTTTAATGTCCGTGACAGCGAGGTTTCTGGGTGGAGATGGACGGTCTGGAAAGGAACAGCAGAGGGGACTGAGAAGCCATCCTTAAGCAGGAGGTGGCTTCCTTTCCCACACAGGAGGGAGGCCACGTACCATACACTTCCACGTGAACGTTGCGGAACACGGAGCCAAGACGGTTGGAAGCAGTAATGGTGTAGGTGCCCTTGTCCTCTCGGACCGACGAAGGGATGCTAAGCTCAGTCTTCGCCTCGCTTCGGGACACTTCCTCTTTGGTTATGTTGAGTGCATCAGTGGGTTTGTCAATCACCTTTTCATTCTTGGACCACTCAATCTTAGGCATGGGGAGGCCCGTCACATCTGCAGGGATGCTGACTGGCTCCCCTGCTTTCACTTTGATAGTGTCTCCTCGAACAGCCAGGCGCAACTTAATAGTTGGAGGGACTGCAGAAAGAAGAGGGGAAAGTCTTAAGCCTGTCTCCTCATGTCTCCATAAGGTACGCTCAATGGTATTAAGTATGGCATCCCTACCTTCGTCATCTTGTATGACGACGTTAAGAGGCAGAGATGGCTCGCTTTCACCAACGTCGTTGACAGCTTTGACACGGAACTCGTACATTTGGTGTTCATCAAGATTTTCAACCAGAAATGATGTGGTTGGGCAGAGTCTCTTGTTAACTCTTTCGAAGTCAGGTTTGTCGTGGCGGCGTTTCTCAATGATGTATCCTTGGATAGGGCTGCCGCCATCACTGCGGGGCTCTTTCCAGTCAAGGGTGATAGTGGATTTCGTCCTTTCTGTGTATGTGAGTCTTTCAGGAGATGTTGGCGGGCCTTAAAGCAGAAGAAATTAAAAATGGTGAACATGGGGGAGGGGGAGGGAGGGTGGGACCAGGAGATGAGGGAGGGGGCTGCGATCGGGATGGAAAGTGAAGGCATCTTTAAAAATTAATTTAAGTTTAAAAAATGGTGAGCATGAAATAAACATCTGCATAGGAAGTTATATTTCACTTCTGTTTGTGTGAAGAATAGATTAACTGGCAGTTTCAAATTTCTTTTCAAACACACCAGTCATAACAATGACAGCCATTCTTACTAACAGCATTTTATTTCCAGTGAATGTCTCATCAAAGTCATTGATTAAAGGTAAATCAAGGACATGTGTCTATGTGCTTTGTATTTAGTATTTTACATTGTTTCCCTGCCATACTGACAAAACTTCTAATCCTACAAAACTAGGAAAATAGGTGTGCGGAGTTCTGCTTTGAATGCCGGCAGAGAGCAAAGTGGGTTGTTTTTGTTTTGTTTTATTGTTTTGTTTTTCTTTTGTGACCGGACAGTAGATGTGGTTGTTGAATACCCTTTGAGTCATATTGCCTCACTGGAAGGATCATTTATGAAATACCACAATGTCTGTGTCCTTAAGAATCGGTTCTGACTGGTATAACTGGACCTCTCCCATTCTAGCTGATTGTTACCTGCAGATAGAGGCAGGGAACCTCAGCTCTATTCTGAGGCCTCTGCTACAACCTGAAAGTAATGGACTTTTTTTTTAATTGGTGGGTCTTTCTGATTGGGTCTCCCTATCCTTCCAGTGTGGAGACTTCTTAGCAGTGCAATAAAACTAAATCATTTATCCTATGGCAATTATCTGTCATACACACATACATATATGCCCCATAAAATATATATTTTAGAAAAGTAGATCATATATATTAGAAAAGCAGCAAATTGAAGTCTATATAACTACCAAATTGTTATATTTAAATTTTCCCTTGTATATAATATTGAATGCTCCTAAATTACTAAGACTTAGTAGATCCAAATTTTTGGCACAGAAAATTCTGCATAATATATATATATATATATATATATATATATATATATCAAAATATACATAAATTTAGCAGTGGTGTCTTTAAAATTGCTAGTAGATACCTGATTTTCTTTTTTGCCCTCTAGCTGGTATAAAATCTTGAGTGTATTTGGTGTTTGGAGCCATAAGTCTCAGCAAATACTTGACCGATAAGCAGAATTATTTAGTAAATGCAGTGGAAATCTTTTCTTACCTAGTGGATCAACTGCAAGAATCGGTCCTATTTCAACTGGAGGCCCACATCCAAACTTGTTCTTGGCAATGACGCGGAACTTGTATTCTTGGCCCTCTATAAGACCTGTGATGTCACACTTGGATCTGTCAGTCTCGATGGGTTGCCTCCAAGTGTGCATCTTGGCATCTTTTCTTTCAATTATGAACCCTGTGATTTCACTGCCTCCATCATCTGCTGGGTCAGACCAGTTAAGCAGACACATCTTTCTGTTTGTTACAACAGGTTTTAGGTCAAGAACTGGGCCAGGGACATCTAGAAAATAGAACAGTAACCCAAAACCAAACCAAAACAAAAGCATTAACAACAAAATCAGTATAGTAAGATCACATCACATGAAAAGAATCTTATGAAAATCCACAAAATAAACATTCCTTACCAAACACTTCAACCCGGGCTGCTGCAAATTTGGAACCACAGCTGTTTGTTGCTGTGATCACGTATCTGCCATGGTCTTTTCTCAATGCATTCTTGATAATTAGTTCAGATTTGGTTCCAACATTCTCTATTATGACACGTTCTTTATCCAGCTCCCCTTCTTCTATGGTCCATACTTTTGTGGGCACAGGACGGCCAGTCACCACTGCTGGGATTCTAAGGGTCTTCCCAGCCATGATTTGTATCCCGCCCTTGACAGAGACATCCAGTTCCACATTTGGAGGCTCTGTTGAAGGAGAACAGCCACGTATGTTAGTTGAAGAAAGAACAAAATATTGGGAAATACCCATTTTCTCTCCAGAAAGCATTAAGTACCTTGTGGTTCAGCCACAGTAACAGGTTCCGTTTCCCCAGGTGGTCCTTCACCTGCCGCATTAACAGCACTCACTCGAAGTTTGTAGTCAGCGCCCTCTCGGATTTCTTTGACAGTGAACTGACGGGCTTTGATCATCTTCTCTGTGCAGCGGGACCACTCATTTGTGCCAACCAACTGCTTATCAACAAAGTAGCCAACAATCTCCCCGCCACCGTTGAAAGCTGGGGGTTCCCACTCCAGCTCAATGGTTGTAGAGCTTGTGTCGGCAACTCTTGGGACTGGTGGCCCAGGCGGAGCTAGGATGAATGCAGAACACACATGTCAGCTTCATTGAGGGTTCGCAAATGTGGGGTAGACTACTCTCCAGTGTTCTCTTCTTAAGGAGTTACTTACAGATTGGATCACGGGCTGTTTTAGGATCCGAAGGCGGGCTGAACTTCCCAGGTCCAGCAGCATTTTCAGCACAGACTCGGAAGACATAGGTGAGTCCTTCCAATAAGCCGTCTACCTTGGTCTTCAAAGAACTGAGAAGGGTCTTGTTGACCCGAGACCAGTGTGTACTATTGACTTCACGTTTTTCAAGCCAGTAACCCAAGATGGGGCTACCATTATCTTTTGGTTCATTCCATTTTACTACCATACTGTTGCTGGTGACATCTTCCACAGTGGGCTTATCTGGTGCATCAGGTGGTTCTGATTAAAAAAAAAAAGCAACAAGCCATATTTGAATTCCATAATATGACATAAAATCAATTCTGCCAAATCATGAT
Source organism: Acomys percivali (assembly GCA_907169655.1). Taxonomy (NCBI): domain Eukaryota; kingdom Metazoa; phylum Chordata; class Mammalia; order Rodentia; family Muridae; genus Acomys; species Acomys percivali. Next base: position 50,058,590 of record OU015750.1, read on the forward strand.
ACTCTTGCACCTCAAAATATATGGCGAAAAGTTCAATTTGTGATGCTAAAGGAAGCTTACCAAATGGATCTTTGGCCAAAAGTGGCTTTGAAACACATGGTGGTCCAGGTCCAAACCTATTTTCAGCTCTTACACGGAAGAGGTACTCTTTTCCTTCAATTAGTTTTGTTACTGAATATTTGCAGTTTCTGAGTGTTGACGTGATAACGATCCATTCTGAGTCCGGTTTGGTCTTGTCTTTCTTTTCCAAGGTGTAGTTAATAATTTCACTGCCACCATCGTCAAGGGGTGGTTCCCATTTACAGAGGACAGAGTTCTTTCGAATATCCTCAAATACAAAGTTGACTGGCGGTCCTGGTGTATCTAGTATTTCAAAGGAGAACAGTGATTAAAATTTTGTGTAGAACTTGTTGCTATGGAAAATGTAAATGATAGTATGGTCTTCGATGCAACGTCTAGTTTTTCCATATCTTTCTATCTTTCCAATACACTAGCTAACAAATAACAAGGCCAGTTGATTTTTTCCCCCATTAGTGTCTGTGTAGATGGTAAAAGTAACAGAATAATTTGCTGAAGCTGTTTCCTTTAAAGGGTTTCCAAATGCTGCACTTTTATGTTTTGCTAAAATTCTTACATAGATTTTCTTTCTCTGTTGACAGGTAGCTTTGGCTACTTACCTAGCACACTGACAGTACAAGGAGCCTTTGCAACACCATGGTCATTCTCAACTTTGATCATGTACTGGCCGTGGTCAGGTCGCAGCGAGTCACGGACGCGCAGCTGAGACTCTCCTTGCGTGCTGTTATTGATGCTCAAGCGCTCTGTCAGAGGCAGGAAAAACGCCTCTTCCTCTTCAGCTTCACCCTTCTTCCTCCTAACGGGGGCCGCTGCTCGCTTCTTAATTTCCTCTGGTACTATGACGTTGTCATCTTTTATCCATGTGATAGTTGGGTAAGGTGAGCCAGAAATGGTCGCATCAAGTGCGATTTCATCACCCCGTTTTACTTCTAGGCTTGTTTTGAGGATGACTTTTGGGGCATCTGTAATAAAAACCAGAATTGTTTTAATTTTCAAGAAAACATGAACCACATTTTTTCTTTCTTTTCTATTAATCTATTCATATTACATCTCAATGGTTATCCCATCCCTTGTATCCTCCCATTCCTCCCTCCCTCCCATTTTCCCCTTAGTCCCCTCCCCTATGACTGAGGGGGACCTCCTCCCCCTGTATATGCTCATAGGGTATCAAGTCTCTTCTTGGTAGCGTGCTATTGCTCCTCTGAGTGCCACCAGGCCTCCCTATCCAGGGGACATGGTCAAATATGGGGCACCAGAGTTCGGACCCACATTAATTTTACAAAGAGAAAGTAACATCCCTAATCAATAAAACGTACCAATAGGATCTACAGCTTTCGTTGGGGGAGTGGCCCGAGAAGGTTCACCAATACCAGCAGCATTCTCCGCTCGCACACGGAACTGGTACTCTTTTCCCTCCTCAAGCCCTTTTGCTGTATAGGTCAGGACAGGTACCAGATGTTCATTGCATCTCTTCCATCTATCTTCACCCTTAGCAATCTTTTCTATGATGTAACCCATTATCTTGCTTCCTCCATCATATGGGGGTGGCTTCCATGTGATCGTCATCGCCTTAGCTGTGGGATTATGAACCTCAACATCTACAGGTGGGTCAGGTGGTTCTGGTGAAGAGAGAAAAATACCGATCACTGTTGGGGAAACTGCCTTCTTAAAGCAAATGCAACAACTCTTGCATACTCTTCTGTAGCCATCATATGTCTATGTTCCAACTTACGCTTTGGATCTTGAGCAATGACAGGATTCTTGAGCTCAATGTATTCGCCTCCACCAATCTTGTTGACTGCTTTTACTCGGAAGAAGTATTCACCATTTGGTATGAGATCCTTTACGGTCCAAGACAATTTGTTCTCACCAGACATGACTGGTATGTATGTCCTCCTCCCAGCTTCTCTACGCTCCAGGACATAATGAAGGATTGGGCTTCCGCCATCATATTCTGGAGGCTCCCATGTTAACTTGCAAGAACTCTTCGTTATTTCACTGGCTTTAATATCTTTGCAGGGACCAGGTAGACCTGTTACACATAAGTTGATAATTACTATCATATGTTTGAAAAATTAGCACTTTGAAAGTGAACTGTGTCTAATTTGGGTATGGTACTCTTTTCTGTGATAGCATCCTTCTGAACACAAGGCCTTTAGCTTCCTTGGCCCTTGTCTGTTAATCAGAAGCATCAGCCCTTGAATCTTTGTGTTAAGTGAAATTGCTCCATTACTTTCCAACTACTATCAGGGATGGAAGTATAGGATGGAAAATAAATCTTACTATTCCTGAAGGAGAGGACTATGGAAAACTGAATTTATACAATCCAGAAAGAAATATTGGTCATTGAGATATTCTTTAAGTGTGTTAGATATTTGATCTAAATTAGTATTTTATATGCATATAATTAAAACAAGTAAATTAACCAATAGGAGTTTAATTATCAATTTAACCTCTTCAAGATTACTTTACTTTTCAAATGGACATAAATAACCTGAGAGGCTGTTTAGTTTACAAATGCCAGTTCTTGAAGCCATGTGTATAGACCATCAAAAAGTTAGCTTTTATAATTTCTGGAACATATGAGGAATGTCTGGTGTTTCATTACAGCATTGTTACCTATGACTTTGACATTGATTGAAGCAGTTGCTGAGCCGAGATTATTCTCCAGGGTGATGGTGTAAACTCCAGCATCTGCATGGACACTCTTTGGAACCTCAAGGTGTGCAGAAATGTGGTCATTCTTCATCGTTAACCTGTCACTTGCTTTAACTTCTTTGCCATCTTTATGCCAGCTCACAGTTGGAACTGGGACAGCTCTGAAGGGCACTGGGATGCTTAACTTTTCACCTTCGATAACAACAATGTCATGAGTCTCTAGATCAATTGTTGGCTTGCCTACAAAACACCAAGAGATAGGGTCAAATATGTCAAAAAGCAACCACCAGGAAGAAAGAGCATCTTACTAACTGCAAAGGACACTGAATTCTTACAGTCTGGGTCTTTGGCAACCACATTTTCAGAGATTTCAGATGGGTCACTGACACCAACAGCATTGACAGCTCTCACTCTCAGAACGTATTCTTTGTCTGGAACAATTCCCTCTTCGACTTTGAACTTCAAATCTTTAACTGGGCGGGAATTAACTCGCATCCATTTCTCGGTGCCTACTGGACACATTTCAACATGATAGCCTATGATGGGGCTTCCACCATTTTTCTCTGGAGGTTTCCAAGCAATGGCAATGTGTTTTCTTCCAGCGTCAGTCACATGCAGATCGAGAGGAGGTGAGGGAGGACCTGGGAAAACAGAAAAACATTTACACCACATCCTCACCATCAGGTCCTAGGCAATTTCCACTGAATGACCAGTATGACTTACTTGTTGGATCTTCAATTGACAGAATTTCTGTGGGCTCACTTGGGTGACCAACTCCTGCTTCATTTTCTGCCCGAACTTGAAACTGGACTTCTGTTCCTTCAATGACATCAGTTACCCTGAAGTTACAGTCAGGGCCTGAGGTCTTTCCAGCTTTTACCCAACGGGTGCCTAGTTTTTCCTTCTTCTCAATGATGTATCTGTTGAAAGAATGAAGCATTCCATTTAGCATTGAGAAAAACAAGTTAATAGTGCACAGCTGTGTTTAGCTTTTATTAACTGAAAAACCCTGAAGTTCTACCTCTGTATTGGTCTTCCACCATCATTTTTAGGTGGCTCCCACTTTAGGTCAACGTGTCGTTTTGTCACATCAACCACAGTCAAGGCGTAGGGTGGTCCAGGGGTGGCTGAAAACAAAATAACCAAGGATTAGAAAAGCCCGAGGGAAATTCAATAACGTATTGCAAATGCTGCTGCAAAGACTGAGTTGTAGTGCATACTGAAGGTGTCTTTGGCCAGGACGGAGTCTCCTATTTCTGTGTAGTCACTTTGTCCTATGGCATTTTCTGCAGCAACTCGGAACACATACAAAGACCCCTCTGTCAGTGGGGTTACTGTGCACTTGGTGTCCTTGACGGTGGTGTCGACTGTTTGCCAGCCTTTTCTCCTCACGTCTCTCTTTTCCACAATGTAGTTGGTGATGGGTGACCCTCCATCTTTCTCGGGAACTGTCCATTTTAGGTCAGCTGTATTCTTTGTGATATTAATCACCTCAAGCCAACGAGGTGGGGAGGGAGGATCTGAAGAAAAATGAAAAAGGGAAAAAATGTCCAATTTCAGTCCTCACCAAATGTTCTGACAGTTACAACAAAGTTTAAGTTTTCCCTTAGATTGCAGTTTTCCAGCTAGAATATAAGAGTGACTTACATAGTTTCTCTCGGCAAAGCACAGGGTCGCTAGGTTCACTGGGCTCGCTCTCTCCAGCCTTATTCACAGCTCTCACTCGGAATGAGTACTCCTGCCCTTCCATCAGCCCTGTGAGCAAATGCTCTGTGGTCGGAACCCCCTCAGCCACTCTGACCCAGTCGTCTGTTCCAGTCTTAAGCATCTCGATGACATAAGACTCAATCTTTGCCCCTCCATCATGTTCTGGCTTGGTCCAGTTCAGTACTAATGATGTTTTCCCTATATCCTTTACAGTTGGTTTTCCAGGGGGCCATGGAGGATCTGCAAGCCAAGGACATCATTATTTGTTTTGTCCAAAGGAAGTTAATAATATTCCTCAAAGTAACCACAGAGAAGCATATGAACGGTACCTATGGGGTCCTTTATTAAGATTGGTTCAGTTGGTCTACTTGGTTTTCCTGGTCCTGCCAAGTTTTCAGCCAGCACACGGAACCTGTACTTCTTCTTATTGGTGAGACCTTTCACTCTGGAACAAGGAGAAGGAACCATCATGGTAAGAATCAGTCGCCTATGTGTTCTACATAGAAGAAGCGAATGCATTCAAACAGTGAGAACCAACTTATAAATTTAACTGAGAATACTTCAACATAAATTTAAAATTGTCTTCTAATTGTCCCATTCTTTATAGTAGACCAAATTATCACTCTGATTACATCTGTAATTGTCAGTTACTATAATGTAGTGGAAGACCGAGCACTTCGAAGCTCCTGGAAAGTTAATAGTTTATAGATAACAGATATGTGCCATTGAATGGGAGTCATGTCATTTAAAGATCGTGTGACAGCAGGCAAAAGAAGTGATTAAAAATTTTTAATGTGTAATCACACATTATCAAAAGAAATATTAGAGTGCAAACAACTGAGTGTCTTGCCATTGTAAACCATGATGGAGATGACGGGGAGCTTACCTGTATGTTGTGTCCTTCACTGGCATCTTGTTGCATCGAACCCATTTGTCAGTATCAGGATCTAATCTTTCAACCCAGTACCCTGTGATGGGGCTGCCACCATCATCATCTGGCTCACACCATGTGAGGGTCACTGCATCTTTAGTGATGTCAGAAGGTTCGAGGCGAGTTGGAGGTCCAGGTGGATCTACAGACAGGGTAATGATATAAAAAGTCACATGTGCTGTACCTAACACCTAAATGCAAGGTTGACACATGCATCCTTCTTGTTTTTTGTTTTAATTAGCAGAATGAGAATCTTACCAAACTGATATTTGGCTATTATCGGAGCAGCTTGAACTGGTTCACCAACACCATACATGTTTTCTGCGGCAACTCTGAAGATATACTCTTTGTTGGGCGTTAATTTGGTTGCCTTGAAGTTTGTGTCCTTAACAGTTGAGGAGAGCTTGTGCCACACGTCACTGTCGGTTGCTTTTCTCTCCACAACATAGTTTGTGATCTTAGATCCACCATCATCTCTTGGTGGGTTCCATGTCAGAAGACACGACTCGTTGGTTACATCTGTGATGTCAAAAGCAGCTGGTGGTCCGGGTTTATCTGTGGGTGGTATTACATGGGAAAATAATGTTTTAACCCGTGTTTTATTCAAGAAAGTAGCCACAGTGAATTGGATCCTTTTGAAAACAAGAGCCTCCCTTACCCAAGACATTCACTTCTACCACCGCCGTGGCTCGGCCGCAGACGTTCACAGCTTCTATGATGTATGTGCCGGTGTCACTTCTCTTACTGTCTGTGATTGTCACTGTGGATTTCTTAGGGACATTTTCAATGGTGATTCTTTGGTCTGGCCTCAGAAGGGTATCAGCCTTGGTCCAAGTTATTTTAGGTTCAGGTTTTCCAGTCACGGTGGCAGGAAGTTCAATCTTTGTTCCAGCTTTTACAGTGAGACCAGCAAGAAGCTTCACATCAAGGAAGATCTCAGGAGCCTCTGAATTGGAAAAGATGAGTTATGCTGTTAGCAAGTGCAAGCAGACAAGGTCAGAGGCCTGACAGACGAGACAAGAGGGGATGATAAATACCCTGTGTGTCCACCGCCTGGATTTCTTCGGTGGGCTTGCTGGGCTTGCTAGCACCTTGTCTGTTCAAGGCCTTCACGCGATAGGCATACCACTTGCCTTCCTCAAGACCTGTCACTTCCATCCTGTCAGAAAAAACATAGGAGTTTTATTGTCACATAGATAATCTATTACATGTATATGTGTGTGTGTCTGTGTAATATGTGTAAGTATATATGTGTATATATAGTATAGCTAATTTTCTAAAATTCATGCCACTAACATAGCACTGACTTTTAAATGAAATATCTGGACTATAGGGAGTGGCGGCAGCACTGAATGTGTCAGGAACGGATGGAGTCCTGATGAATTGTGTTGTTGACATGCGCACAGCCATGTCCTCAGACCCGTGGAAATGGCCAAGCCTTCCTCTGATCTAAGTGCCAGTGTTGACAAACAACTGACCTTTGGGTAAGACTAGTTTATACATACTGTTAGCCACAGCGTCTTCCTCCTGGAGGCTGACAGCTCCCCTACAGAGACCGCCCACTGAGACATCTAACCCCTCCTCTTTTTGCTGAACACCATAAGCCTGCTGAGTTTGCTGGTAGCATAGTGGGTGCCTTCCATGGCAGAGAGCACACCTCACAGGATCACAGTTTGTCTGTGCGTATCTGGAGCGTTTCCCAGGTCAGGGTCCCAGGCCTAAGGTGTGCTTGACTCCTTACTGGACTCTTCTCATTGTCATAGCTGATGAACGCCATGAACAGGGCTATGCTCAGCGGGACTTTGTAAACCCACACAGGGGTACCAGGGGGATTCGTGGTGAGGAAAATGAACATTTCACACTGCCCAGGTGAGACCCATGCTAGTGGGTAGGAATCAGAACGATTCATGAGTTCAGTTTTTTAAAGAGACAAAAAACTTACTTTGTATCTGCAACAGGTTCTCCGCAGGCAACCCATTTGTCAGAACCACGTGGGCATTTTTCAACTATATACCCCTTGATGCGTGAGCCACCATCGTTTTTAGGGGGGTCCCATGTTAGGAAGATGCTCTTGGCACTCCTGTCTCTCCATTTAACGTTCTCTGGTGGGTCAGGTACCGCTAAAAAAAATTCAAAGAGGGAGTTAATCTCAGGCTGTGAAGGGGATCTGGCCAGCTTGAATGTGGCGCTCATGGCTCTGGCAGGCCTTGCCCTTCTCTGCCCCGCCCCCCAGGCCCCTCCCCCAGCCCCTGCCCCCCATTCCCTCGGCCTTGCTAAAAACCATTAGGTTACATTCCTAAAGCTAGCCCCCCAAGGTCCTTTTCCTTATCTGGCCACTTCCTTCTCCTGAGACTGACTACCAAGGTCCAGCTAACAGAGTGCTGAGGTCCACCAATCAGAAGCCCCCTTTGGTTTACCTAATTAACATGACCAATCAAAACATACCACCATAGCCCATTCTAACACAGACTCCACCCTCGCTGCAAGGTCATTTGCTGCTGTTTTTCGGCCTGAGTCAGAAAGCAGCCACTTTAACTTTTCTTCCCTGCTTAATAAAGGTTTGATCTGCGTAAACAGGTGTTTGGGTGTGTTTGTGCCTAGACTAAAAGGGAAACTCCGCTGTGTGGGGCTCTCCTAACAGATTGCTCTCCGGTTACCTCCATGCTACCGACCAGTGCCTTTCCCCCAGACTTCAACTCTGGGTCTGAAGTCAAATGCATGTAACACAGAGTGGGCATAAGCCTACAGGGCTTGCACGTACTTGCAGGAGCAGACATATTTACAGGTTCATCAGTATATGCAGGTTCTCCAGGGCCACACTTGTTTCGAGCACAGACTTTGAATAGATATTCCTTTCCTTGAACAAGATCAGGCACTGTGAATTCTAGATCAGTCACAAAGTCCATAACCTGTGACAAAGAAACAGTTCATTGATTGTCTTTCCCACTTATTTCCTCAAGTCAAAAATAGTTTTATATAGCATGAGTACAAATACAAGCTATTTGTTTTTTAAGATGGGGAATACATATATACATATATTTATGTATTATATGTCAGTATATATAATATATTAATATATATTAAATATATTCCCCATCTTAAAAAACAGTTTGTTATGTGTATGTGCTTGTGTGTGTGTGCATGTGTGTGCACTTGTGCATGTGTGTGTGTGCGTGTGTGTGTGTACCTGTAGTTTATAACCAGCATACATGGAGGCAAGAATGGCAGATCAAGTCAACTAAGGTGAATCCAGTGCAGTGAGAAAAAAAACCATGACCACTAGGGCAATAAATACTTCCTCTGAAATGGCTTATAGCTTGTTTGCATATGTATTAGTTACCAAGTATGTAGGTAAGCTTGCTTTTATGTGTTAAATAAGCCTAACTGAAAACAAAATGGGATGATTATGCCAAAGCCTAAAGAATGAAGCATTAGAATCAACTCACTAAAAAGGTTTTGCTATTTTTTTCATGAGACAAAGATTGGAAAGGCCATCTGAGTGGCCTCCTGACTTCCTCCTGGGATCTCCATTCTCCTTTCTAAACTTGCTGTGCAACACTCACTTTAGTCCATGTCTTCCGGCTCATGTCTCTCTTTTCAACAACATATCCAGTCAGAGGACTTCCTCCATCATCGTCTGGTGGTTCCCAAGTCAAATGGACAGAATCCTTTGTTACATCACTAAATTTCAGCTCCTTGGGTGCGCTTGGGGGAGCTAATAAAAAAAAAAAAAAGGTGATGAAAGTCAGTATGACTTAAGCCAGTAAGTGTTACTATAGCCTAATCACATTGCATAGCAATACTTTCATTCCTTACCGATTACATTGACATCAATTTCTCCAGAAATGGACTTCACGGGATTTTCTAATGTGAGTGTGTAAATGCCCTTGTCTGTCCGCTCACTTGGAGCAATGACAAGTTCGGCATAGGCTGATATGGTCTTTATTTTCACACGATCCCCCTCTTCAAGTACTTGGTCTCCAAAAGTCCAGGTTGCTTTTGGCCTTGGATAGCCTGTGCTGGGAACCAGGATCTTGATGGGATTGGGGACAATGACTTCCAGACCATCTTTAAATGCGCTTAAATCCATTGTTGGTTCAACTACCAAGAAAGAAAAATAAATGAGTTTCTAGGACCATGTTTTTGCCCCTAGTACACCCGAGAAGGTCATGTGCTATTCTCTAATCTAAAAAGTAGAATATCTAGTTACCAAAGGCATCATCAGCAGTGAGAGGACCAAGGAGCTCAGATGGATCTGAAACACCAGCTGCGTTTTCTGCAGATACTCTATATAAATATTTATTTCCTTTCTGCAACCCGGTGACCTAAAATTACAAGTTAGTATTAATGGCATATCCAAGTTAGTATTAACGGCATTTCCATTTAAACCCACAAACACTATATATATATACATCTCACATATTCTTTGGATGCAAACTCCTTACCTTGTAAGTCAGTTCAGGCACAGGTTTCATATTGCAGCGAATCCAGTGATCTTTTCCTTCCTCGCATCTTTCAATTATATAGCCCAGTATGGGGCTACCTCCGTCTTTCAGAGGGGGCTCCCATGTGAGCTGAACTGATGATTGTGTCTGATCTGAGGCACTTAGGTTCTCTGGAGGACTTGGTCTCTCTAGAATGGCAGAAAGATGTGGGCTGTACAACTTTATTGAGTGACAATAAAGACATGGAGTGACAGTAACAACCTCATCAAAACAAGTTTATGAACAGAGTCTCGGCTTTTACAATCTTGCTCTAAGTTTTTTTGAGGCTCTATGTTTCGTTAGATTAGAATTACTTGGATTCATAAACTCAGTTCTTTTTTTGCATGCAATGTTTGTTTCCTTGTTGTTGCTGTTGTTAAGGGACCTTACCTATTGGATCAGCAACTTTGACAAAGGGTGTGGCTGCGCTTGGTTTCCCAACTCCAATTCGGTTCTGGGCTCTGACACGGAAGCTATACTCCTGCCCTTCCACCACATCAGTGACAGTTGCTGACAGGTCTTCAGCCCGTACGGTCATGGCAGTGTCCCACCTGATAGAAGTCTTGTCTCTCAGTTCAATCACATAGTTTGTGATTTCAGCACCTCCGTCATACTCTGGTGGCTCCCATGTCAGTGAGACACCAAATCTATTCACATCAGTGATGGTGACATTCAAAGGAGGGCCTGGAACATCTGCATGTCACCACAGAAGAAGCACATATGAGCTTCTGCTATGTTGGGGAATAACACAAAGCTAAGCTAGGTGGCAGCTTACTTAAATACTTCTTACCATATTTACTCCTCGCTTCTACAGGACTGTCGGTTTCTACTGGTTCTCCAGTGCCAACTCTGTTCCTTGCACTCACACGGAACAGGTACTCCACGCCCCCTTTCTGCAGACCAGTGACAGTGAACTCACAGCTGTCTGCTCGGTCAGTAACCAGAACCCAGGTCTTTCTCTTGATATCACGCCTTTCAACAACGTAACCTATGATCTTGCTTCCGCCATCGGTTAATGGTTCTTCCCAAGCGAGGCTTACTTCACCATCAAATGTTTCTGTCACTTCTAGGTTACGAACTGGCCCAGGAACATCTGCAATTTACATATCACAGAGTATTTAGTGGTGCGATGCCTTTAAGCTGTGCTGGGCCAATCACTGAGTGATTAGGTGGCTTACCAATAACTTGTAAATTGATGAAGCCCTCTGCTTTTCCATGCTTGTTCTGAAGCACGATTTTATACCTCCCCTTGTCGTCTTTCTTGGCTTCTAGGATTCGGAAAGAAGTCTGTTCAGCTGTAGTATCAACCGTTTTTGTAGACAGAGGTTCATTTTCTTTAAACCACTCAGCTTCTGCTTTGGGGTAGGCATCATAGGGTACCACCATTGTCAGAGGCTGGCCAGCATCAACCACAAGATCCTGATCAGCTGTCTTGATCTTAGGTGCAGCTAGTGAAAAAGAGAACACACAAACACATTTGAATTATATACTGGAGTCACACTGTGGCATAGTTAGTTTGTTTGTTTAACTATACATTTGCTAACAAACATCATCATAATCTTGCAAGTATGCCATGGTAATTTTTAGCAGTGAATATTGTTGGAGCATTATAATAATTTTACCCTACTCTAAACTATCAGACTTTGGAAACAGAGGACTGAAGATGGCGTACAATCAATAACATCCAATCTTTGTTGTACAATTTATAATTATATAAATAATAACAGAGGACCTAGAAAACAGTGATATGGGTTTTGCTTTTGTTGTTGAAGTTATTTGATAAAATATTTTTTTCAAAAAGTACTGTATACTTAGTTCAGGGTAAATCAGGCAACTTTTTCTTATGTACAAGAAACACCAGTGGGATTTTTAGAGCAACCTACATAGGTATTGTGGATCAGGATGAGAGCATATCTAAAAGACCCACAGGAGTTGTACAGCAGTAGAGTGAGAGACTCCTGTAAACTCCGTGAGTTCATGAGCACCTGCCATGTTCCAGGAACAATCTGATGGTTTGACATGTAAAGATGAATGCTGCTTACGTCCTTTTTTGTAGGAGGAAGTAGAATAGCAAACACATGAAAAGGAATTCAGACCAAAGGCTATCACAGAAAGTTTTTTGCTCTAAATGTTAAGACTGAAATCTATGTAAAGTCTGTGATACCATGAAGGATACTGCAAAGCAAAAGAAAGTGACTTACCTGCCAATTCAAGTTTAGCCCTGGCTTCTTTATCTTTGGCAATAAATCTGTATTCACCCTGGTCACGTGGCTTAATATCACAAATCTGTAGCCTGTGAATCTTTCCTTCACTCATCATCTGGTGCTTGTCACCCTGGACAACAATCATGTTATTTCTAAGCCATTGGACCTCCACTTTATCTTTGTTGAGCTCAGCCAAAAAGATTACATCTGCACCAGGGGCTTCAAGAATGTCTTGAGGAGGCCTGATAATCTCAACAGGGATTTCTGGAAAGAAAATGTTAAAGTAAAAGCAGGTAGGTTTGTATTTTTATCAGCAATGCAAAAAATACATATTGTCACTTCAGCTAGGTGTATGCCTGAAACTGATACGCACCTTCTACAAAGAGTCTAGCTCGGGACTTCCTGTCCTCCACGCCACAAGCGTATTCACACTCATCCTCCAGCCTGCAGTCTTTTATGATGAGCCTGTGTATGCTGCCGTCCTTTTCAAATTTGTATCTAAAGGAGAGATTGAATGATTAGTTAGCTCGCAGCATGAACATCATCCTGTCAAAGTGCAAGCAAGACGACAGCACGAGGGCAGACACGTTTTTGCATACTTTTTGCCTTCCTTGATTTCTCTTCCATTTCGGTACCATTTTACATTTGCTTTCTCTCTGGAGAGCTGGCAGGAGAAGACAGCGTCATCAAACTCTGTGACCGTCTGGTCTTCCAGGTGCTCCACGAATTCTGTTGGGGCTTCTATGATAAGCAGCTCTGCGACAGACTGGTCTTGTCCGGCAGTGACAATGTATTCGCCTTCATCTGGAAAGCCACAGTCCTTGATGATTAGAGAGTGCTTGTACTTATCAATTCGGTATGATATGCGGTTGTCAAAAGCCACTTCTTCTCCATTTTTGGTCCACTTCAGTGTGACATTGAGACGGTTCACTTTACACCAGAATGTGACTGATTTCTTCTCCATTGTCTCAACATCTTTCAGAGGTTCGACAATCCTAAGATCTTCCTCTGTGGTGACACAAAAGAATGGTGTTGGATTTAGTTGTTTGCATAATATGAATTGCTGGGAAAAACCATCTAGTACCATCTAAGTCACATACCTTCAACTATTAGGTTTGCTGCGCTTTTGACATTTTCACCTCTGTGATTGGTCAAAGACACGTTGTAGTTGGCTTGGTCATCCAGCCGTGCGTCTCTGATTCTGAGGGTGTAGACCAGGTCTTTTTGGAGAATGATGTATTTTGAACTATCAAATATGGCTTCTTCATTTCTGAACCACTTGGCTTTGGCGCCTTCAGTATTGACCTCACAGTTGAAGACAACCTCTTGTTGTTCCTTCACCTTGGTGTCCTTAAGAGGAACTATGATCTTGAGTTTTTCTGTAGACAATCAGTAAGACATTGTAGGATGAGGAAGGACCAAAAACTACAAAGAGATTAATCTGATGAAGAAAGGACACACTTACCAATGACTGTGAGGTGAGCTGCGGCTCTGGCAGCCCCAACCATGACTACATAAGTGCCCATGTCTTGTAATGTGGCATCCTTCACAACCAGGACTCTCTTTTTGCCATCAGCAATGATGTCATATTTATCTCCAGATTCCAGTGTCTGATCGTCTCTCTTCCACTGAACTTCGAAGCTCTCCTTTGAGATGGTGCAGACAAACTCAGCCTTTTCTCCTTCGAGAATTTCAAGGTTTTGAGGCTTTGAGATGAATTCAGCAGCAAGTTCTGGAAAGAAAAAAGTTGGAAGACACTGAAAACATAGGCATCTGTGCCTTAAATACAGCAAGAACAAATGGCTAGAAAAAAAAGCCCTTCACTGAGATTTTCGTACCGTGAACTTTGACTTTGCTGTCTGTCCGAGAACTTGGAAGCCGACAGTTGTAGCTGCCCGCGTCCTCAAGCTGCGCATTCTGAATGACCAGGATTCTCTTCCTTCCATCGGTAAGGATTTCAAATCTTCCTGTTTCTATGATCTCCTCATCCCCTTTGTACCAAACCACTTCTGCCCCAGGCTTGGAGACTTCGCACACCAGTTTGATGGTGTCCCCTTCACTAACTTCAAGGTTGGCGAGATTCTTTGTGAAGACAGCTTCTTCCTCTGCAGAAAAGAACCCAGGTTCAGTGAGGAAAACTGGAGGTCGGTTTTCCTGACTAGTATGGTATACTTAGGCAAAGAAAGACTTCATGCTTGCCTAGGACTGTCAGCATGCCGGAAGTTCTCGCTGTCCTCACTTCGCAGGAATATTCTGCTTCATCGTTCAGTAGACATTTGTTGATGACAAGAATCCGTACTGCTCCCTTAGAAATGATGTCGTACTTTTTGCCCTTTTTAATTTCAGCACCATCTTTAAACCACTGAACCTGTATTTTAAGACAAGTAGACTTTTAAAAAAATGTTTTCATTGTTCCTTCACATGGTTTCCCTAACACAAACTCGGATCCTGAAGGTTTTTTAAAAATCAATCATAAGACATTATAGTATATATAAAAGAGGTCCACAAATATTGCATGTATATAAACATTGTATGACAGTGAAAAACATAAATAAAAATAAGAAAACAAAAAGTTACCAAGTACTCTTGACCTGATGTGACACTATAACGAATTATGAAAAAAAAAATGGGATTATGCAAGGTTTGACTTTTAGAGGGCCAAACATAAACAAAGTGACTTGATAATCAAAGATAACACTTATTTGGTCACAGACCTTGGCATTTTCCTTGGAAATTTCACACTCAAACCGAGCCGTTTCTTTTTCTTTAACTTGAAGGTCCGTCAGTGGTCTTAAGAATTCCACATGAGGAGCTGCAAGAGAATGAATCGCATTGAAATTCAACCGAGGCTTCTGCAGATTTATCCTGCTATTTCTCTGGGATTCATTAAGAAAAGGACTTCTTCTTTTCCTCCTGAGACAGGGCTTCTCTGTGTAGCCCAGGCTGGCCTCAAACTCAGAGCTCTGCCTGCCTCTGCCCCTCCCCCCTGAGTGCTGGGATCAAAGACGGGCACCATTCCCGCCCATCTTAATAGACTATGACCAACTTTGAAGCCACTTGCAGATTCCACTGGGAATAGTGCTTTGCTCTTGAACTTCCTCTAGTTCAAATAAGTTCTGTCCCACTGTTCTGCTCACTTAGTTCTTTCGCACTGAGACCCATCTCAGTGCTTTTGAATGACAGTGAAGGAAAGGCCTTCGTTCTTTTTCTACTGTGCCAGAGTTGAAGGATTTCACTTGTCAAAGGAAACATTAGTAAGGTAAGAAACATCACTGTGAACCCAGTAGAATTCAAAGAATAGTTTGAAGTCCCGCGATCAGCTTTGTGTATGGCTACGAGGCACGAGTCTAGTTGGAACCCCGTATATCCGGCTTTTCATTTTTAGCCCAGCTTTAAAGATTTCCCATGCAAGTCAGACATGTATTAGTGTGACAAACACTGTTCTGCGTGGGGTGCTGACTTGGCTTTTACATCTGTTGGTTCACGCATCTCCAGAAATGTGTCTATAGCTGCTGCAGGATGGAGAGAGAGGCTGCCTCCTCACCCTTCCATCTTCCTGATCTCCTTAAGAGGCCTTTCCGAGTCCACCCTTCACGATCAGGGCCATCCCCAGACCAATGCTAGCTGGTAGATTGGAAGATAAACCACCATGGCTGAGCCTTCTCTAGGAACAAGTAAGTGACAAGGGGGAAGAAACCCCAGGGGGCTACGCTGAGGTAGGCTAAGGTAGAGGAACCAACGCATGGGAAGAGCGACACAGTTCAGGATGCTGGAAGCACACAGACACCGGGTTTTAGTTGTTGACACACAAGAAGTGACATACCAAGCACTACATGGAAATGTACGGTGAAAAATGGTTGGCTGGACAAATGAAGAGACAAAGCAAATGGGCTAGCTAGCAGTTGGCATATTGAGAGAAAGGATTATCTCCCCACCAGGGGAAGAAGCGATAGTAAAACCAACAGGAGCTCTTCATTCAAAGAATCCAGGATTCAAAGAACCTGGGCCTGCCTCAGCTTCTCATCCATCCTGAGTCTCAGACTGAATCATGTGACTGGGCGTTATTAGATTACAGCTGTTCTCAAGTTACGTTCCTGTTCAAACAACTTTCATTCTTCTTCTTATTATTTTTATATATCGTCCAGGCCTGAAACTTATCTTCCTTCCAAGTGATCAGGGTTCTGTACTTCTCTTTGTGATTGAGTTTGTTTTCATCTTGAGCAGGATTTTTATACAGTGGGAGTAACCACACACAGACAAAGAGCACAGAAGCGCAGCCAAGAGCAGTTGATGTCTTTTCCACGGCCAGACAGAGCACCAGGAGGTTTGTAAGAAAACATGTAAAGTGTCAGGTTAGGTCAGCATCCGTACCGCGAGTTGCCAAGAATTATGACTAAGCCAAGAAGGGCATGCGTAAAGTGTGTTGGTTTTGGGCTACAAAGAGTTGCAAGTGCTAAGTCCTGTGGCGGAATACTTACGAACAACGTTCAGGTTACAGGAGGTCTTAAAGTCCTTAGCATCACAAGTGTATGTTTTGATATCCTCCGGGGTACAACCATGAATAACGAGTTTTCTGACTCTGCCATCAGCGACGATCTCGTACTTCTTGCTTTTGAGGATTTCTGTTCCATTTTTGAACCATTTCACCTTAGCGTTTTCTCGGGATACTTCACACTCCAGTACTGCAGTGGCCTCCTCTTCGACCGTCTGGTCCTCAAGAGGCTTAGTGAACTCAACTGGGGGTTCTGAAAGAATCACACTCGTTAGCTGCTTCCCTTCTCCAAGAGTTCCAGAACGTTCTCTAATTCCCTCTGGCATTACCAAGGCTGCATCTGTTCTATGTTTTCTTGTTTGTAAAGCTATTCTTCACTTAGATGGTTTCCTCTGATAACGATGCTTTATCATTGTTTGTACATACACAGGGGGAAAGAACTTTCTATGTTTTTCTCTCTCTCCTTGGCTATCCTGAAAACTCATTGTGTAGACCAGGCTGGTTTCAAACTTGTGACAATCCTCTGCCTCTTAAGTGTTAGGCTTACAAGAAAAATAATTCTAAAATAATTATGAAACATAAAGGAAATAATGACCAACACTGTTTCATAAAATGAGTCGATAATTTCATCAGTTGTTTCTGGAACTAGTAACACACACACACACACACACACACACACACACACACACACAAAGATAGGGACAGAAGAAATATGTAAAAACCACATTAGCAGATATAGATAATATATTACATACATATATGATATACATATAGTATATATATATATATATATTTTTTTTTTTTTTTCCTGAGACAGGTTGTCTCTGGGTGGCTCTGGCTGTCCTGGAACTCACTCTGTAGACCAGGCTGGCCTTGAACTCACAGCAATTTGCCTGCCCCTGCCTCCTGATGGCTGGGATTAAAGGTGTGCACTACCACCACCCCACCATCAACCCTCCCCCCCCAAAAAAAACCCCAAAAAACCAACCTGTATTTTGTTATGCCAAAATGAAAACTAGGCTTTTGGATACTCTAATGATCTGTGGCACTCTTGCACAAAAACAATGAAGAGGTTGCATTATCTATGATCATCTTTATTATGTGTGTGTTTAGGAATGAACTCTCTAATTACCTTTCACAAAGAGATTGGCCTGAGTTTTGAATTCCTTTGCTGTTAGTTGGACTTCGCCAGCATCTTCTAGCTTCACATCCCTCAGGGTGAGTGTGTGAACTCTTCCTTCTGAACGCGTCACCACCTAGTTGTGTTTTTAAAAAAGAGCAGGTAGAAAATAAATGAAGGCACTCCCTAGAATGCAGGTTCCTTAGTCCATGTAGGTAAAACTGTGTGAAAGTGCTAACCACATTGCTTTATAATCACATATGTAGCACACTCACACACACACACACACACACACACACACACACATACACACACATGTCAATGTTTGAGTACTTCAGCAAATAGTATCAAAATTTTTAGGAACATTTTGGCCTTTCTCAGTTACCATTATATAAGTATGCGGGGATCTTTCACATTGAACTTGCACAGACCAATTCTTATTTATATTTCTGATCTTGTGAGAAATACATGAAATTACAAATATGTACGCATTTCTGTTTTGCTTCAGGGTTTGTACGCAGAAAGAATTTAGAAAAGCTAAAAGGGAAGAAATGATTGTCTACTGTAAGCTGAAAGTATTTTTTTTTAAAGTAAAATGTAAGTTCTAATGGGAAGGTAATTCTCATGTAAATAGAAGCTAGAACACTTCTATTTATTTTAGCAATTTACATTGCAAAAAATGTGAGCCACGATTAAAGTAATTTATACAACTTTGTTCTCAAATTTCTTTGATGTTGATTCTTCCCTTTTCCTGAGTTTGAGCATCAGTCATTGGCAAAGTCAGACGCCATTGGTCCTGTTACAGGTAGACTCTTTCTAGATGTAAAGAGAAGATTAGGGTACGTCTAGAATCTAAGAGCTCTCAAAAGCCCTACTCTGTCATTGAGGTTGGTTTTATACTTCTTTAGACACTTTAGAATCATGTCGTCTGTTTTCTGGTGGAACTATTTGTATTTAATTTGCTAGTAGTAGAAGAAAAAGAATCAGGAATACAGTTTCACTGAAAAGCACTTTTCCTTCAAACAAGAACATGGCCTAGTTATTCATACTTCCCTTAATATTGAGAACAGCTAAAAGAATAGCAAAGAACAATGCCCAACCAGGAGACAGTGTTTGAGAGTTATGCTAGGAACACAGATGCTACTTATCTGAGGATGTAGGGTCTGAATGAGACTTTTAAAAAGTGTCTGACTTTGAATTTTGACTTACAACTGTTTAAAGGGAACTTCTGTTTCTAACACATGCATAAATATATACTATCTATTAAGGTGTTGATTTGTCATCTGAACGATTCTAGGACATCTATAGAATATATTCTCTGTCACTTAAGTGTGTTGACCAGAATATAATGGACTTTCAATAAATGGCTTAAGTAGAATATAGTTAATGTAGTCAAATAAAAAGCAATCAAAATATAATAAATTTATAATGTTTATTATAAAAATATAATAGATAAAACAAATCAAAAGGAGTGCCAAATATTTTGGTAAAATATGTAATGATAATACTAATAGTTATTCTTTAAAATATTAATTTATTTTACAGGCTTACTGGTGGAACACAGAAAGCATTACTAAGCTGTTAAAATTTAAATACAAAATTATCAAAAGGCACTGAGATTAAAAACCAAAAATGAAAGAAAATTATAGTTTATTTCTAAAATGCTGCCTCCCAGTTCCCATGGTATGCTGTTTTGTCTGTTTGACTGTTGGTGTAGAAGTTAAAGATTTTACAAGAAGCGTAGATAAAAGGCCTGAGTTAAACTGACAGGAACAAGTTTGTGCTAATTGACTTAACTAAAAAAAAAAGAAAAAACCTACAAAATGTAATAAATGAACATGTCACTCTGTGGTTGGTTCACACTCAAATTCCTTATGAAAAGAGACATTTAAGAGATGCAAGATCAAGTTCATAAAAAGGATTACTATTTTGGGAGGTTACAGGGGTGGATTAACATTCCTGTGCACCAGGACTCGCTGAGCCACCCTCTGGCTCCAGGGGCTCCACCCTTCCTAGCCTAGCAAAAAAAAAAAAAAAAAAAAGCAAGAGTTTTAGGAATCTACATGTTAAGTCAAAATAGGTTTTGCATCAGCATAGAGAGTCATCTTTATTTTCTAGTTAAAAACAAAAAAACAAAACAACAACAACAAAAAAAACTACTCCTAGTGACCCCAAATAAAGTAACTACACCATTGAATAGGAAAACAGATGTATGTATTACAACAAAAACCATGAGGTGAGCCTAGTACACAGTTCAGTATTTAGAAGACTTTGTTGTGAGGGAAGTTTTCTGATGTGTAAATGAATTCTCATGCTACAGCTGGAATGTTCTGCTGCCTTTTCTACTTGGTAACTGTGGAGACCAAAGGTCATGGTCCTCACCTGCCACCTGACTGTTAGTGAGTTATGGCTCAGTCATTTAGCAGAACGCTAATTTGTTGTTGTTGTTGTTTAAGACTGGATTTCTCTGCATAGCCTTGGCTGCCCTGGACTCATGTTGTAGATCAAGTTTGCTTCCACAGAGATCCCCCTGCCTGTGTCTCTGTGAGTGAGTGCGGGGATTAAAGGTGTGTGCCACCACGACTGGTTTAGAATGCTAATTTAAAAAATCTGTTTTCAAACATCTGCATGAAGGCAATGTCCCCTAGTACTTCAGCCTCTTTATAAAACTAAACCCCCTGCCAATGATTTTGTTTTTTTAGCATTCAAACTTTGATTTGTATAGAAGTTTTACATATGGTCAGTATTATTTTCTGAAATATTGGGCAATGCAAAAACCACAGAACAATGAAATGTCCATAGTTTTCTGTTTTAAGAATTCAAAATGCATGGTGATTTAGCAAGCTAATTTGAATTGCATAAGTTTAATTTCCTGATCCAGACAGGACCCCAGGGGTACAGAATATAAAGGTCAATTTAGGCAAATTGTATTTTGGGTCTATCACTTTTGGGTTGAATATTGAGCCTCAGGAATGTTAGGAAAAGCTAAGGTAATTTACCCAAACTTCTCAAGAGTTTATTCATTCATACATAGGGATTGCAGCAGCCTTCTTTCTCCCCTGCTCCACCAGCTGCACTTTAAATAGTCCTCTTGCATTCCAGAATTTGCACAGCCCAAAGCACTTGAGTGTTAAAAATAGCCTTGGAGAAATGCTAGAAGTTATCTCTTTGACTCCACCAACTGCCCGAAATGGAGTCCCAGGCTCCTCTTAGTCCGCTTATATGTAGAACGCTAGATAGCTCAGGGAGGGAGGAGTCAGAAAGCTTTAGGGACAGGGCTGCTGCCATGAACCCCTTAGAAAGCGCCTTTGCATTATTGCTTTTCACCACTTGTAGAAGCTAGCCTCCATGGCCAGTTAACACCTGCCTGTTTTCCCCTTTCCTAGAAAAACTATAATCTGATCATATTTTTAAAATGTTATTTCTATTTAAGTTAAAAAAAAAAAAAAAACTACCAACAGGTAAAACCTAAGGTAAATTTGAAAACCATACCTTCTACTTTCCACAGAAATCAAGCCAGAGGCTGTGGAGGGAGCATGTTAGTAAGCACAAAGCAAAGGGCAATGTAAGTGGCCCCAAGGGAAAGGCAAAGCCACAACCTGGGTGCCTGCTCCTCACCTTGTCATTAGGCTCCAGTTTCTTCCCTTTGAGGTACCACTCCACTGGGATATCCTCATAAGAGAGCTCGCAGTCAAAGGTGGCCGTCTCCCCTGCAGTCACCGTGACATCCTTGAGGGGTCTCAGAAGACCAATTACCCGAGCTTTGCGAGAGGAAACAAAGTGCCTTGTATTACTCATTCTGTAATTCCCCAGGAATAAATAGGTTTAGTTCTTCACTTCCATGGCTGTTTTCTTCAAGGAGGAAAGAGCCATAGGACTGGCTGCTGCTTTAACTCCCATGTGTACGTGGCCCCGAGGTGCTGAGAAGGGGAGCGCTGACGGCCAAAGAGCCGGTATTTGTAGGAGCCCCTTCTTTGGGATACACAAGGTCAGCAAGAAATCTGGGCTGCATCTGTCTCTCTGCCAGGCGTCAAGTTCCTCTTGCTACATAAGGTATGTGATCTCCAAAATAACTAAGGCTCTGATTGGGAGAGACAAGGGGTCCTTGGCCCCACAGCCTGTTCGTGTCCATCAACACCACTTTGCACCTTCCAAAAATGGGAACCTAATTTTTCTGCCTCCCTTCCTGAGTTGAAAATGCCCACACAGCACAGGCTGCCTCCATGGGCCTACAGCTGGACCGTCGTCACTTGAGCTACCGATATGATACGGTCTTTAAGAATTTTTAATTCTCGGTTCTCAGTGTATGCTTACCCTACTCTGAATCAAAGGACGGCTAAAGTTGGAAAAATCTGACTTGCTTAATTTGTTATTGTTAGTCAAATGGCAAAGTCAGCGAGAATGTCAAGACTTTAGAATCCGGAACACTTTTTAATATCCGGAGGTAAAAAAGTAAATACAAGAAAGCCGGATTCTATACGAGAATAGTGCCTTACATTACCAATTAACGTCACGTGTTTTATCAGAAATGCATAATACTTACGCTTAACTCGGAGGTGGGCACTAGTTTTGACATTGGCAGCTTGGAAATCTACGCCCCCAGTCTGGTCCAGGCGGCAGTTGTGTAAGATAAGAACATGTATCTTGCCTTCTTCTTTAATCTCACATTCCTGTGACAAAGAAGAGAGAAAAAATTTTCACGCTTAGTAATGCTGAGACCTTTTCCCATAGGTATAGTATATAATTTATAAGAGGATGCTACAGGTGAATGGTGACACACACGCACACTTTATATATGAAACACAGCTCCTGGGTACTATTAGAAAAACTATTTCTTTTAGCTACATAAATCTGCACGAGAGGCAGTAATAGAACGCTTATACTGTGCTGGACACGAGTCAATGTAAAGGTGACCTTCCGAGTCCCTTCATAGATCCCAGCATCTCTCTTTTGCTGTTGGTCCCATATAGAACCGGACACCGTGCTTTAAATGCCCCGCATGCACTCTGACTTTTCGCCCGTCCTTTTCCATTTCACGCTATCCCTCTTAAGTGCTGACAGGTTCAGAAATAGCCATACAGGTGTTTGGAGCAGCGCCTCTCCCTTGAGTTTCCAGTTGGCGTGGATATCATCCTCGGAGATTTCGGTTTCAAAGCGTGCCGACTCGGTCTCCATCACCTCGACACTGTATAGGGGTCGCACCAGCTTAATTTCCCGATCTGGAAAAGTGAAGGGTCAGCATGTGCCATTAGTCGCTGGCAGAAGCAACTCCTGTGGCGTCTGAACGGAGACTCATGGAAATTTCCTCACCTTCAATATCAAGCTTTCCGGAGGTCTGGTCTGTCCCACAGTCACAGGTATATTGGCCAATATCGGATTTCAAGGCTTTCTTGAGGATCAGCATACGCTTCTTGCCATCAGCCTTAATAACAACATTTTTGGATGGCTTTATTTCCTTCCCGTCCTTAAACCATTTCACGGGCGCATCCGCTTTGCTGATTTCACACTGGAGAATCACTTCGTCCTTCTCCACGCCTGTGTAATCTTGAAGTTTCCCTGTGAAGTATGGGTCTCCCTCTGCAGGAGAAAATAAGTGGAGAACCGTCATCCACCTGAGAGCTGGGGACCCCTGAGGGGTTTAATGGTATCTCAGAGAGTTTTAAATATGCTTTAAAATGCCACCAAGCGGTTCACCACTTAGCATCTTCAGTTTCTAAATGCTGGAAAGCGAATCAGGACACAGGATTTAATGATTCAAACTCATCTGCAGTATGTTTGGACTTTCAAAAAATTACCAATAACTTAAAGGACACTGTGCAGTTGAGCCCCTGTGCATGTCCCTTTGCCATTTGTCCAATTTCCCAAGTTTCTTATGCACTCTTATTAAGCTTTAGAGTTGCATCATTTTCCTCTATCTATCATTAGGTTGCCATGAGAGTGTCTATGTATGTGAGACTCCATAAACAGATTTTCTTATAGGAAAGACCAAGGAGAATACGAGACTTACTAAATCCCTGTAGCCTCTCTCTGTTGAAATTTGAAAGCCTACTGCTCTAAAATAATTTTGATAAAGGAGAAAGTATGCATTTTTATTTTTCTGGATAAGCCCATTTTAACCTGATTTTGACTATTCTGTGGGCCTAGCATAATGATGATGACCTTACTCCTCTGTAGTTTTGGGTAAATGTATTTCAGACACACACTTGGCAATGCATGTGATGGTTCCTCAGGCATTTTTTCAGGCAGAATTACACTCAGAAGACTGTTTCATATCACACGCACTTCACGCTTCGCTGTTGAACTCTGAATGGAATTAGGCTTTAGGGAACACCTACCCAGCACGGTGAGCTTCGCTTCTGAACTAATTCCCATCGCCTCCACTTTAATCTGGGAGGTGTCGTCAATAGACAGGTCTTTGAATGTGATTGAGTGCGTTTTCCCTTCGTCATGCATGGAGACCCGCTTGCTGGTATGCAGGCGCTGGTCGTTCTTGAACCAGCTCACGGGGATGTTGTCATGGGACAACTCTACGGTAAACACTGCATCTTCCCTCTCTTTGGCCGTCACATCCTTGAGCGGGGTTAGGAATTTGAGTCGGATACCTGTCAAAGAAAACTCAAACTCATCATTTCCGTCACTTTGACAGGGAAATGGAAAATTAAATGCAAAAAAAAAACAAAAACAAAAACAAAAACCCATATAATTCTATAGGCAGCCTACAGAACAACAAAAAATGTTACCTTCAATGATCAGTTTGCCACTGGTGCGTTTATCTTCAGCTTCAAACATGTATTTGGCTTCATCTTCAAAAGCAGCCGACTTGATGACCAACGCGTGCCTGGTACCATCCTTGATGAGTTCAAATCGGTCATCCCCTGTGAGTTCCTGGGTTCCTTTCAGCCAGCGGAAGGTTTTAGGCTCTCTGGACACTTCACACTCAAATTTAGCCTCGTCTTTCTCAAAAACTTTGACATCGCTGAGAGGCGTGATGAAGATGAGTGGCAATTCTGAAAGGGAGGTCCAAGCCGACCACATCAGAGCATGCTTACCTTCAGCCCCGTCAACTCTGGGTGTTAACAAGGATCTTTGTACAGAAAAGAAAAAAAAAAAAAACCGCTAAAAGGAGGCCTTTGTATGCAGCGTACCTTTCACTTTCAGATTGGCTGCTGACTTGGCATTGGCGGCCTGGAAGGAAATCTCCCCGGTCATATCCAGCTGACAGTTGTAAAGAACCAAGACGTGTTTCTTCCCATCCTCAATGATCTCACAGTCCTGTGAAGAGTGAGTAGAGACAGTATTTACACATGAGGGACTCGCTGCTCGCCGCCAAGGAATTGTGCTTTTAAGGGGACGGGGAGGGCCTGAAGAAACAAGCAAGCCCCTCCTATCTGGTCAGCTCTCCTGCAGTCACTTACAGGAGAAGCAGTCAAGGGCTCTCCCTTTAACTTCCACTGGCCGTGCACATCAGGCTCTGACAGTTCGATTTCAAAGCGGGCTGTTTCACCCACAAACACTTCCACGCCGTACAAAGGTTTTTCCACCTTTATGAGTCGAGCTGAAAGCATCAAAGTTCTGTGAGTGAGACGGAGCCAAAACACATTGCTGTCTCTGAGACAGGGAAGCTTACGTTTAGGGGTAACTCACCCTCAACGGTGACATTGGCCTTGGTGGTGTCCGTGCCACAGTCACACACGTATTCGCCCTTGTCTTTAAGCTCTGCCTTCTTGATCTTTAAGATGCGGCGCAGGCCGTCTGTCTTGACAGAGTGTTTGGGCGATGGCACGATCTCTTCCCCGTCTTTGAACCATTTCACCGGCACGTCTTTACTCACTTCACACTTGAGGATGATCTCATCCTTCTCAACGCCGGTCTTGTCATGTAGTTTTACGGTGAAGTAGGGGTCGGCTTCTGCCAAGACACCCAGCAAGCATATCATGAGGCACATGTGGGGACGCAAGCCTGTCAAACACCCTGGGGGTGGAAATGCAGAGTGGCTGCCCATTCAGAACCTGGCCCCACTTACCCAAGACCTTCAGGTTGGCTGTGGAGCTAAGGTTCTTTACTTGAGCTTTGATCTGTGAGATGTCATCTAGTGTCACCTCTCTCATTTCCAGTTTATACGTCTTTCCTTCAGAGGACATGAGCACCGTCCTGGTTGTGTGCAGCTTGACGTCGTTTTTGAACCAGACTACGTGCATTTTTTCGTGAGAGAGCTCACAGGTGAAGGTTGCCGTTTCGCCTTCTTTTACTGTTTGATCTTCCAGAGGTGATATGAACTTCAGTCTTATGCCTACAGGGCAAGAAGGCAACACATTTAGGAACACCGGCCACTTCCAGAAAGATCCTGCTCTACTGTGTGTGGGTTAAAATGCAGCTACCTCATGGGGGCATTTATTTGTTCCTTTTAGATGAGGTTATTCTTTATTTTAAAAGTTGTGGGTTTTTATTTTTGTGGGGGTAGTTTTGTGTGTGTGTGTGTGTGTGTGTGTGTGTATGTGTGTGTGTATGCTCTATGACACTGTGAAAGTAAAGCAGTATTGACACTTGCCACTAATTGCTAGCTCTTAGAACTCGATGTCCTGTCTTTAAATTAATTGGAGAATCAAGCTAGGACACCTATACACAGCTCATTAATAGGCTGTTACCTGTCACAAATAACTGTGCTGACGTCTTCTTGCCCTCCACTTCCGCAGTATAGACCCCTTCATCATCAAACTGGGAATCATTGATGACGAGCATGTGTTTCTTTCCATCAGCAATGATATCAAATTTGTCTGATGCCTTGATTATATCAGGCCCTTTAGACCATATGACGTTCGCCTCTCTGGTGAGGACACATTCAAACCGAGCCTGCCGCTTCTCTGGGACAGTCACATCCTTCAGGGGCACAGCAAAGTCAAGCTCGATTTCTGAAAACAAACAACAAGAAAAACGATGCGGCGTTTCAGCTGCAGAGGGAGGGGAGATGGAGCTGAGTCCACCCCTTGGGCTCTGAAGCCCCGTACCTTTGACAGTCAGGATGGCAGTTGTGACCGCATTGCAAGCCTGGTAGAGGACTTCACCAGCTTGGTCCAGCTTAACTTTGTGCAAAGTTAAGAAGCGTTTCCCACCTTCAGCTTTGATTTCACAAGTCTGAAAGAAGCAAAGGGGCAGCTTTCATTAGCGTTTGCACAAGACAAATTCCCTAGAGAATACTTCTGACCCAGATTTCTACCGAGTGTCAAACAGTGCACTAATGAACATATAAGCAAAGCATGGGCATCAGAAAAGTTTGCTAAATTTGATTCAAGTTGTCCACAAAGAATGCGTAAAATCACTTCCCTCCTTCGAGAGTTTAGAAACGCACGCACACTGTTATTATATGAAGCCTGCGTATCGAACTTAAGTGAGACCATATTGCTTTTACAAGACTGACGACTTCCAGTGGGAGGGACTCACAGGCGAGGGTCTCAGAAGTTCTCCCTTCAGCTTCCACTCCCCAGGAATGTCCTCCTCTGAGATTTCTGCATCAAAGCTGGCACTTTCCTTCTCATAGACGGTGACATCTTCTATCGGCTTAAGCAGCTCAACATCACGCTCTGTATCAGGCACAGATGAAGTAACAATGTTTCAGATAAGCTACCCATATGCCACCTATTTCAAATTAAGAATTTCGTACATGCATATGTTCTGACCAAATCTATCCCCATTCCCTCCCCTTTAACTCCTCTCTTACCCACTCTTTTTCTGTCCTAACATCCTATGATCACTCTTTTAAAAGACGAGCACACTACTGAGTCTACCTAGTGCTCTCTCTGTGAGCTTGGGTGTAGAGTCATGTACTAGTTCATTTTTTG
Source organism: Acomys percivali (assembly GCA_907169655.1). NCBI lineage: Eukaryota > Metazoa > Chordata > Mammalia > Rodentia > Muridae > Acomys > Acomys percivali. The sequence goes on from OU015750.1 coordinate 50,086,100, forward strand.
TATTTTTTTTTTTTTTTTTGGTGTGCTGTGTTGCTTTACGCACGCGTGAGATGTATGTCAGTGAGTGTCAGGTGAGAGGCTTGTACCTCCGAGGGTCAGCTTTGCCGGGTATCTTTTCCCTTCGATCTCCACCGCATACTCGTCGATATCTTCGGGCATGGCGTTCTTGACTTTAAGGATGAGGTGGTTTCCCTCCTTCAGTATCTCGGTCTTGTCATTTGGCTCCATGGGGAGCTCGTCGTAGCCTTTGAACCACTTGATGTTCGGCGTGTCCTTGGCTATGTCGCAGGTGAACACAGCCGTCCCCTTGGGCTTCACATGCTGGTCTCGGATAGGTTTCACCAGCCATTCCCTAATGATTTCTGTTGGAAATAAAGTGAGGGAGGATAAAATAAGTGCTTTAGGCAATGTTAGACACCTGGAAAATTAATGAGACCGATGTAATTTGCTTATGACATGCTGACATTCCTCCTTTTTAGTAAGGTATCAATGAGACTTCTGGTATTCAGATATTGGGAAACAGTTATTCCATTTGCTTAGTATAGAAAGAACAATTCCTTAGCAAGGAAGTAACTATGTATACATGTATACTGTAGTGTATACATTAGAAATAAGCCTCATTTTGCTGCCCATGCTGGTTTCAAATTCACGTGCCCGAGCAGCCCTCTCGCCTCCGCCTCCCGTGTCCTCACCTACTACTTTCACACAGGAAGAGCATTCCAGGTTGTTGGCATTTTCCACAGTTACTGTGTATGTTCCAGCATCAGTGTCATCTGCGTCGTTGATGGTCAGGGCCCGCATCAAGCCGATGACGCCCGGCACGATCCTGCCGGGTTTCTCCACCACGATCTTACCGTCCTTCCTCCAGACCACATCACGCTCTTTGTTCAGCTCACAGCTCAAGTACAATGGCTGCCCCTTGACCACCGTGACTTCCTCCTCCAGTGTTTTCACAAACCGCACAGGAAGTTCTGTGGAGAGATTCGATCAGATGTAAAATTTCCAACAAAGCAAAACTCGCAGAGGGTTTGTCTGAAACTACAATGAGTGCTGCTGCTGAGGTCTCTTTTGTAAAGCTTCGTTTAGACCGCGAGCGGAGCTGAGCGTTACCTTCTACAACGAGCTTAGCGGTGGAGGTCTTCTCCTTGTTCCCCAAACGTAGCACACAGGTGTATTCCCCAGCATCGGACAGCTGAACGTCGATGATATGCAGCTTTCTGTCTTTACCGTCTGCGATGAACCTGTGCTTTGGGCTCTCACGGATGTTGCTACCGTCCTTCATCCAGGTTGTAATGGCAGTGGATGGGGAGACCAAACACTCAAAGATGGCAGAAGAGCCCACAGACTCTGCCTCTGTCAAGACGATGTCTTTGATTTCTTTGACGAATTTCAGGGGCACGGCTTTCAGTTGGTAGGTGAATGGGGCTTCATCGGGAGGTTTCTCCCCGCCGCTTCCTGGTCTGAGCTTTTTCCTTTCAGCTTCTATTGGTGAAGGAGTCTTTTTGGCTACACCTAATTCAAAGCAAAGTGGAAAGTTAATTAGGCATCTCCATGCGTACCACAAAGTGTATGTAAAGTGATGAGGATACAGAAAGAGAGAAAGATATGACAATTGGAAAGTCAGACATGAAGATAAAAAAGCCCAAGAAATAATAGGCACACTGTATTTTCTCAAGTTTAAGTTTTGTGTGTAAAATATCCACATTAATGTACAATTAAAAAAAAAAGATTTATTTATTATGTATACAACATTCTGCCTGCATGTATACCTGCCTACCAGAAGAGGGCACTAGATTTCATTAAAGATGGTTGTGAGCCATCATGTGGTAGCTGGGAATTGAACTCAAGACATCTAGAAGAGCTGACAGTGCTCTTAATCTCTGAGCCATCTCTCCAGCCCCAATTATTTTACTTGTTATGAATATATATACATGGATGAAAAATCAAGATACAAATTCATCATGGTAAAGTTTGTTTTTCTTTTTTTTAATATCTACTTGAATAATACTAGTAGCAATATCAGAAATAAAGATTATAATAAAAGTTGAAAATGTTTCCCCTTGAGTATAACATTCCAGAATTCACAGGTCTGAGAGATGTGAAACTCACCTTTGATGGGACCTTTTGGCTTAGCTGCTTCGTCTTTAGGTTTGGCTTCTGAAATTAAAAAGATTGGCATTTGTGCAACTTTAATTCTTATCAGTAAACCATCTTGGATGGGTCATGTTCTTTGTTATAAATACTAATATATAAAGCAAAATAGTTCCATTTATGTGGCTTCTATAGAGAACACATCAGCATTTCCAAGAAGGCATACTGTGAAATTAATGTGACCAGGCTAAATTGCCAACAAAATTAGGATTAAAAAATTCTTTTAGAGTCTAAGGAAAAGATCATTGGTCAAGGATCTGCTAGCATGTACAATGCCTTGAGCCCAATTATTATAATTAATTAATACAAATAAAACTTTTGATAAGTGTCATTATTCTCTTTCTATATCTGGAAGGCTCACTATTGATCTGTGAGAAAGGTTTTTGCCCTTGCTTATTATGGAAAAGGTTTTTACATGATAGTTTATATATTAATTATATGAACCAAAGAAACTGAAATTACCAAAAGCCCCTTTCAGTTTTTTTTAGTATAGAAATTGAGTAGATTAATAAATCCAGAGAACACTAAGGGAATTAGCCCACGGAGAGTCATTACCTTTTTCTGAACAATGATCAAATCATAGATACTGGTGATTAAATATAGCATAAATATTAGTAATTAAAGTATATTTTAAAAATATTGTATATTTATTTCCAATCACTAAATGGAGTCAAAGTCCAAATAGTTGTGGGTAATTTAAAATAAAAATTTAAATTACTTAAACAAAAAAAAATCAATTAAAAAATTTAAAGTGACTTAGCAACTTGTCAGAGGCCATTTTGGATATAACCACACATCCAGTTAGTTTTGGTTTTAAATGATCATTTGAATGGCAACCTACTAAGGAGTTCAAATATCAGTAGTAAGTATCTTGTTTAAACTTAAGTATCATTAAATATATTCACAAAACTGTGCAACCATCAGTATTTGTTAAACTTGCATCATCTCAAAATTCAATATCCTTTTTTTGTTTTTTTGTTTTTTTTAAGATGAGAAATGTTGCTATAGGGCACAAGGGTATAATTTGTTCCATGGGATTCTGGTTCATGTTCCGTGGGAGAGTTTGTCTCCTAAAGCCAATCACCACCAAACATTCATTCATTAATCTCAAAAGAATATGAAAGAATGCCTTGCTGGACTTCACAGCACAAACACAACGTGTGTGGACTATATCAGGGAGGAAAATGCAAAGACTTTGCCATACACCCTGGGACTTGACGGGATGCCCCAAACTTTAAAGCAGTGTGAGGCCAGCACACAAGTTAGCAAAAAGGGACCCAAGGACCATACCTGCTTTCTTCCCAACCACAGGTGCCGTCACTGGGGCGGCAATGGGAGTGGGTGCCGGCTCTATGGGTGGCGCCTTCATGGTTTTCACCTCTGTGGAGAGAAGACGCCTCCTATGTGAGCACATCCACTCGTCGCTTCCTACAGCAACTACATTTGCTGGCCTGTTTGCCTTTCACAATGTAATATCGACATCTTCAAATAGCTAGTTTTTTTCTGAGAGCACTGTCTAAGCATACTGAGATATCAGAAACCATTGAAGAACAATTATTTTGTCTTTTATTTAATGTACATCACTTTTAAACCTAAAAAATCTTTTTTTTTCATTTGCTACCTTGCTACCTGTGGTTTGTATGGTATTTGAAGAGAAACGTTCACCTTGAGGGTGATCCTGCTTTACCTGGCTCAGGCTTTGGCTTTGGTTCGGGTCCAGGGAGTGGTATTGCTGGCTTGATTTCAGGAACTGAAATAATTCACAGGAACAATCAGGTTATCACAATACTTTGTATATTTTTCAGAGGCAAAACTACAGCTAAGCAAATATACATGGGGATATTAGGATTTATACATATATAGTTAGCAAATCAAGTATTTGATGTAAAACTTTTCATGTTCAATGTAAAAAAACATAGTAAGAATCTGATTGGATGTGAAGTTAATCAGCTCGTTATTCATCCCTAGTAACTTACTAAACAAGCTGGTGACTACTAGCACTAGCAAGTTGACAGAGGTGGTCAAGAGAACAGGATGCGTGTGATGACTGCTCACCATGTCTGACAAGGATACTGTGATGATGTGCGGATGCATGTGATGACTGCTCACCATGTCAGACAAGGATACTGTGATGCTGTGCGGATGCGTGTGATGACTGCTCACGATGTCAGACAAGGATACTGTGATGCTGTGCAGATGTGTGTGATGACTGCTCACGATGTCAGACAAGGATACTGTGATGCTGTGCAGATGTGTGTGATGACTGCTCACCATGTCAGACAAAGATACTGTGATGCTGTGCATATGCCTGTGATGACTGCTCACCATGTCAGACAAGGATACTGTGATGCTGTGCATATGCGTGTGATGACTGCTCACCATGTCAGATAAGGATTCTGTCATGATGTGCGGATGTGTGTGATGACTGCTCACCATGTCAGACAAGGATACTGTGATGCTGTGCGGATGATGACTGCTCACCATGTCAGACAAGGATACTGTGATGCTGTGCGGATGCGTGT
>OU015750.1:50091172-50102060 GCA_907169655.1 Acomys percivali
TCTTAGAGACAACAGGGAATGTGTTGGGAGAATCCTACCTTTGCTTGGTTCTGGAACTTTCCTTTCCTTTGGTGCAGGCTCTGGAGGAGCTTCAACTTCAACAGGTTTTGGGGGTGGTTGTGGCTCTTTAAGGAAAGAAGGTCATTGTCGAGTGTTAACTCAGAAAGCAGGTTACCTGAAAACTCAGACTGAAAAATTACTTCCCCCCAAATTCTAGTGATGGCTTTCATACAAATTCTACTTTATAGATTGGTTCTATTCTCTTTGCGTGACCACGCTCGCTTTTGTTTTTGTTTTCATTCTTTCATTCCATCTACTTGGTTCCAACTTCTGATATCTCCTCCCTTCTAAAACAGCTCTCCCAAAGTAAGGACTCCCTTTGACAACAGGCAAATGGTAGCCATCAGTCCACTGAAGAGTCCCCTGACTTAGGAAGCTTTGCTAAGACTCTCCTGTGGATTTATTCCATAGCCAACAAGATGATTCCAGTCATTCTTGTGGACAGAGCTTACAGGCACCTGGACCTGGAAATTATTAATACTGATAAGAACAAATGCTATTCTTATTCCTAACTGAAAGACCAAGAAGTGTTTCTATTTGGGAATTACTGAAAAATATTAAAGCAGAAAGCAGACAATGGAACATATACATTACAGACAGATGAAATATGAAGCAATGTTTATGTTGAACTTCATTTACGTTTACAAAATAAACCTTTTGTTAAATGTCCATCTTTGTTGAAAGAGGGTGTCATAAGTTGCCATTTACGAAAATGATTCCTACCTTCTGGCTTTTTAACTTTTTCTACTTTTTTAGGTTCTACTTTAGGTTCTTCTTCTTCAGGTTTCTTTCTTAGAACTTAAAAGACAAAAAGGTTTATATGTAAACCGAGATGAGCTAATGAAGATGTTGAATAAGCTTGATGAACACAGATAATGTATAAAGCAAGGACAATGAGAGGCATGCAAGCAAGCACAGTGGGAGATTAGCATTTACATGGGAAATGCTCTTATTTCCCATAATCCCCCAAATGAAATTTACATTAATTCATATCAGACTTATAAACACTTCATATCTCTCTAGATACTATGCCCAGAGACAGCTGTGGGGCAAAAATGGCTCAAATAAAAAAATAAAATAAAATAAAAACTTGAATAGCAACAAATTCTAATAATGAAACAATTTTTGACAAGTACTTAAATAAAAATGTTTAAGTGCAGAAATCTAAAGTAATGTAGCTTAGAAATCAATAACTTAGAATTTTATTTTTCGTGAGTATCTTCCATCTATTTTTTCACATTTAGTAGGAAAGATATGTTTAGTTTCATAAAAAGTGTTATTGGCTATAGTGATCTTGTGTTATACTGAAACTTAATACCTTTAGGTTTTAAGTAGTTGTGTGAACAGTATTTTAAAAGCTGAGTATATTTTATTTCACAATTTGGTTATGAAAAATGACACCCATGGTCACTATTATCAGAATAGTATCAGTTTAGTTGTATCTGTTAATCAATTTCAAAATACTATGAATGCTCACAAAATCTACCATTTCTTTAAGAAGATTCAGCAATGATAACCTTTAATTTTTAAAGGAACTATATTCAAATTTTAGTTGGAGAATCTAATTGAAATGAAATCAAAGGGTGGAAGGATTTTGTGAGCTTTCAGGTGAGTCCATTTTTCACGCTGTTGAAAACTGACATCCGGTAGAGAAGTACCATACCGCTTTTCAGCACGACCTCCTCCTTTGGCTGGGGCTTAGGTTCAGGAAGTAATTTGCGAACTTTCTTTTCAGCTGTAGGCACTTAAAAGGATATGATTTCAAATTTGGTGTGAATTCATATAAAAATGGAATTGCAACAAAAACCCAACTCTACCCAAACCAGCTAACTAGAGTGTATCAAGGAACCATTTCTGTTGCACATACATCTACAGACTTTAAAAGCAGATGATAGACTTGAAGTTCTCTGTTCTACAAACATTTATATGATCCTCTGAGAGTTCAGGCACACTGACTACAAATCTGTTTTAGCGAGAACAGAATCCGTTGGTTCATAATGACTTCACAAATCTTTCATCAGAATGCAAGGATTCTCCACAGCATCTTCGCTCCACTCTGTAGCTGTTTTATATTTTGGGCTGTGAGCCTTTAACAGCTGAGCCATTGCTCTAGTCCTCTGTAGCTGCTTTAGTTGCCCACGTTGGTGTTCCCCTGACTGACATGGACACTGATAATGAAGAAAGATCATCGTTCACTTTCTGAACAAAAGTAAACTTCTGAAAGATTTATTTTTTTAAAAAAAAAATTTTAAAAACTATAGAATTGTCTGATTTCAAAGCTAGTGTTAGATGCTAACTTGTTCATAAATAAAACAATCTTTTTGAACTTAAATGAGCAAGGGATTGTAAGTGTCTTCTTGTTTCTGCAGGGAACACCAATCATAGGGGTGCTGCCATGTTGGAGCACGAGTTTAAATACAAAGTCAATACCAAAACAGAAGTCAGTGACCACTGAGCCACTTGGAAGCTATTCCTTTTGATGCACTGTTTTGTTCAATCACAGTACATTTTTGAGTTTCCCAGATAGTTCTATAAATTTTCCTGTTTGGTGCTCTTAAGCAGTTCATTGATTTTATTTTAATGTGATAAAGGTCATCTTGCTTGGATTTTACTTCAAAGACAAGCATAAAAGAGTCAAATGTATATTTCATTTAAAATAATCATGTTTGATAATGCCAAATGTTTGAAGTAAAATTTTCAGCTAACATTAAAAAATTTTAAGTATGATAAATTATGCTGATCTTTATTACTATTTATAAATTATTATTTTTAATGCAAAACTATTTTTTGACTGAACTTTTACAATAATGTGAGTTGAAATGGGAAAACTATACATTTCTTTACTTATACAATGCATATAACAAATTTTTTTCCATATTTTCTTTTTAGTTTAAGATGTTGATATTTGAAACTCATACATTATTGAGGCAATTGTTCCTAAGGAAACCACATATTAATATATACTAATTTACTCCTTTAATAATCTTATAATTTAATTGACCAAAATTATTTAGAAACTCCATTTTTACAAACCGGGGCAAGTATGTTCACATGGGTGATTATTCTAAAATTCTAGCATGATCAAGGAGAGATTCGATGTGTTGATTATACTGACAGGGCTCTGATACTCACTAAACTTATTAAAGACATTGTTTATTTTTAATTGATATTTTCTAGATTTATATGTTCTTGTTTGTCTTTATGGGTTAATTATGTAGGGAAAAAAGACTGTCCACAGGAAAATCACTTTGGAAAATAACCTGCAGTGATGCTGGTATTTCCTTAAAACTTTGTGCACCTGGGAGAATGCCCCAGTGAGTGAGAAGAAAGTGGCCGGGGAGTCAGAGGCAACGGAAATCCCTAGGGATTGTCCAGCAGTATGCCAGGAGGATATGATCACAGGTTTTGCAGTGCTTTCCACACAGATTAAAATGCTGATATCCAGGGAAAAACCCCAAAAGCTTACTACTACTGTTCAGCATTTTGACCTATAATGCCTCCTGATATCAATTTCATCTAACTAGTAAAGTTTGCTATGATTTAGCTTTAAAAATGCAAGTAGACATATGGAAATGGAAGACACAGATCAACAAAATGCATCCATATGATGTATGAAATTGATGGGAGACACAAGAAGCACCCAGCACTCCTGAGTTAGGACCACAGAAGCCACAAAAGTGTGAGAAATGAATGGAACTATTCTATTTTTCTCATCCTTAAGAGAAAGAGGGGTGTTGGAAGAGCACTCCATGGCAACACAAAGAGTAAGATGGAGAGGTGGCCACGCATGCGTCTCAGCCAGCCTGTGAGATACCTTTCAGTGGTGGTGTAGGCTCTACTTTTTCCACAACCTCGGGTTTTTCAGGGACTTTCTTCTTTGAAACAGCTTTAAAGAATTTTAAAGAATTTTTTAAAATTATTATTTGTCTACTTAATCTGAAGCAAAGGACTATTTTTCTTTTTAACCACAAGAATCAAAGCCAAGCTTCTCTTATAATGAGAAAGTGTTAATAACAGCCAAGAATAGCCACCCAGAGAACGTTTGGAAGGAAGCCCACATGGCAGGACAACAAAGCACAGATTTGCCCCATGCTTGGGTTGTTCTCAAGAAGAAGAGAATTTCTGTTCTTCACAAGCGGCCGTTTTACGCCATGGGAACTGTATTCGAATAGGTGTCCCCACAATACGTCAGTCGACAGAGACCCTGCTTCTCTGTCACCTAAAACCCATGATGGTTTGAACAGGGCAAGATTTACCAAAAACAACTCTAGAAGATTCTGGCTCCATGCATGTATAAACATGTGTGAGGATATTCCTCGGGTAAGATTACACCTGACCATTTCAGATTGGGAAACATAGCATTGAAAACAAGATAGCTTTAAAAAAAAAACTGAAGAAAAAAACAAGAATAAAATCATTGTATGTATGTTTATCATATAAAACATGATCAGAAGATGTGTCCACGAGAGTCAAGATAATACTTCATCAATTCAAAGGAAAAAAAAAAACACAGAATGAAGAAACTTTGATAACGAGGTGTTAGATACCAAATACATTAAGGATCACACTTCCCAGCTACACTGAGAACCATATATTCTGGGTTTCTATTAGACTTTTTAAAAAACTAAGAAAGCAGTAGTGACAGGTCAACCATGTGCATTTTCATGTTATATGAAAACACATCACCTACTGGACACCACATCTATGCTACTTATATTTAAAAGAGCATGCGGTTATTTAAAAAACAAGGTTTGACTTCTATATAAATTTGAATCACTGCAGTGTTAAAAACATCTTCCAAAGATTCCTTAAGACATTCCACATGCTTAAGACCAAGATACGCATAGCAATCAGGCTTTGAAATATAAAAAGACTTCCTTGCCATTCCACATGGAAAGTTAGTTGGGTACCGCCAGCATTCAGAGGTCAAGGATGCTGCTTACTGAACTGTCTGACATTCCGGGCAGCAGGCATGGCTCCATAGCATAGCCCAAGACCCCCGGGGCAGTGGCAACATATCTCTATGCAATTCCTGCAGCATGGCCATGTCTGAACATAAACACTCCCAGCAGCAGTGCATTTCTTGAAAGCGAAGTTTCTAGAAGTTTGAAGCAGGTTAACAAGGTATTGGAAGCGGCAGCATTTTGTACCTTTAAGTTGGAACATTTTCTCCTTCACATCTTCCTTAGGCGGAGAAGGCGCAGGTGCTGGCGGTCTTGGTTTGAGTTTTGGTTTCTCGATAACCTTCTTTTCAGGCTCAGGTTCTTGAAAAAGTATCACAGGAGTGTTAGTAGAGGCACGTGTTAACTAGACTGTGTATGTACAGCGTATGTGGTAGAAGTTTACACGTGTATGAAGCAAGAGGTGTATTTTCACATAAAACATAAAATGTCAACATTATATAGACAGGTGATAACTTGTATAACAAAGGAATTAGCCAAAGAAGCACCCAGATGAGCCACCTTTTCATTACAAAAAAGCACAGACACAGGATGACAGAAGAATTGATGCACACTTAAAGGATTCCTTACGTACGCATGGGAAAGACCCAGGACACACACAGGGTAACACAAACCATACACAGGTCAAGATGAAGACTGTGATGAAGATTTGAGGCCATCTAACTGGATACCTTGTAGTGGAGCTTCTTCTTCTGCCTGTGGCTCAGGTCTGGGTTCGTCAGGTTGAATAAACTTTTCAACTTCGCGTTCTTTAAAGAATGTCAACAAAGGATGCAAGATTGTAACACAAAGGTGTTCACACAGACACACGAAACTTAAGACAGATGCAAAGAGTGATAAAACGAAAAACACACAGCCCATGCAAGGTGGCTTCTGGAAAAAAAGAGAGACTTCCATTTTCTATTTGTGGTGTTGGACATTGAGCCCAGTGTCTGTCTGTCTGTTTCCTTTCCCCTTCCCTTCCCTTTCCATTTGTTTGTTTGGTTTTGTGTTTGTTTTGTTTTTAAGAAGAGGTCTTACTATATACTGACCTCAAACTAAAAGAGATTCGCCTGCCTCCACCTTTTGAAAGCTGTGATTAAAGGCCAGCGCCACCGTGCCTAGCCAAGCCTAGGGTCTTCCTTGTGATAGGAAATCATTCTTACCCCCGAGCTACATCCCAGCCTCTAGATGTTAATTAATTTTCTTACATTTGAACTTTCTATTAACGACCAGCCTATTACTGTGTTGATGGAAGATGAGCTGATGTGGAACTCACTACTGGAAGTCACTTGGGGATCCGATGTATTTATTCAAACTCTCCACCTGTAAACTGTACCTTTCAGAATTGTTAATTATCATCGAGACTAAGCAAATGAATGATTCTAATTCAAAAGAAGCATAATTGTTGGGGAAAAAAAGTAGTCTAACATATTCAGGGATGCTCCTGTGTATAAGTGAAGCAGGAATGCCACCCTACAAATACTGTGCCTCATTAAGAAGTTTCCAGGAGGTGAAAGATAGATGGGTATGTATGTGTATACCTTCAACTGGGGGCGTCTCTTTTCTACCAATGGTAATGGTTGCTTTCTCTTCATAGACTGTCTCCTCAGGAGTCTCTTCAACTTAAAAACAGTACAGTGTGTTAGGCTGTATTCAGAGCAGAACCTGCACCTGCTAAGCTACGCCCCACAACACATTATTCAGCTATCCCAAGACACCGATAGTATCAACACACTCGACAGACAACAGATAACTGTGTAAGATCCACCAAGAACTAACGCAACGCGAAGAAGCTGATGTCATCTTCCCAAGATGAAAAGAGCAGCGTATACCTGGGGAAGGCGGTGCTTCGGGCTCTTCTTCAGGCTCTTTGAGCACAGGAACAGGCTCTTTCTTTTCTGGGGTAATTTTCTTGGGTGCTTCAGGCACTTTAAAGACATTAATTTTCTTTACCATTAAGAACTTAGAAGATGAACAAAATTTTTCCAAAGGCTGGCAAGGAACTGTGCAGAGGACTGGGACCTCTTCCAGCTTAGGCAATGTCCCATGAGTGAGTGTTCTCAGCTTGCCTTGTTTATTTGCATCGTCTCATAATTTTACATGTAGATGTTCCTCACTAGACTGATGTTGACACACGAGGAAACAATTGCTTTATCTTGTCTGGGTAAGCAGCCCTGCAAACACAACTTTTTTTTTTTTTTAATGCAAATGACCTCAAGATTGGTGCCTCTAACTTTGACCCAGAGCTCCTAATGCTCCTTCCTAAATTCTATACCTGAAGAATGATGAATATGTTCACCATTTCTTTCTAATAACAGCCTGAAATCCAATGAATTATTCTCTTGGCCACTTAACCTCAACTCCTACAGTGTTCCTGCTTTCTTAATGTATGGGCAGTTATCTTTCTGTCATCCAAATGCAATCACTTGTATTCTTCAAAACCTTTGAAGCCACCTGTTGCCGGTGCCTACACAATGAGACTTAGTCCTGTAAAATAGCCCTCTATAACTAGTGCTATCTTTCAAGGTGGTCTACAAATTCACACCCAAGTTACACTGTCTGAGAGTCCCTGAACTTTTAGACCCATATGTAAAACAAAACAAAACCAACAACAACAACAAAAACCAACCATTTCTTCCTTACACTTTCTATGGTGTCTCTCCCTGAATCTTTGTTAAGTTTGGAATAGTATGACCTCCTATCTGTAGAGTTGACCAATCTTTCTAGTCTCCTACCATATTTAAATTGTTAAAAGATGGGAGCATGCTTTACATATTGTAAAACATTATCTTCTTGATAGTAATATTCACTCAAATGTGGTGAATTGGGCAGCTGACTCCTTTTCTAGCCCCTGTAACCGTGGACTGTCTCAACACAAGGGGCAGTTTTTCTGTTGCTTGTCTCGTTTTGCAGTCATCATCATTTCCCCCTTTCTCTACGAAATACATAAGCACCCTCTTTTTTGCACTAAGAATTATTATCAAGTGCTTAGCAGTGGAGAAGTATCTTTCTTCCTGGCAAATACCTTTTTCTGGCAGGGCTTCTGGCTTTTTGGTAATAGGCACAGGTTCTTTCTTGACCGGCACGAGTTTCTTCGGCACCTCGGGGACTTTGAAGATATTAGTTTTGTTTTAGAGAGACAAGTTGAGAATATTTTAAGAGTAAAAATATCTGTAATTAATGGAGTAGTGTTAAAATTAATGGAAGCAAAGGAGGACAATTTTGCCCCCAGTTGTTGTAAGTAGGAAGACACTAATTGGAGTCCACTTTTAGACTAAGCTTTTAAAAACGACGTGTCAGGTGACTGTGAATACCTTCAGCTTCTGGTGGTTCTGGCTTCTTAGCGACTGGAACCTTCTTCACTGGCACAACTTTCTTTGGCACCTCAGGTACTTTAAAGATATTAGTAGCATTTAATATAAAAGTGTAAGATATTTACATTAACTGTACAAATCTACAAGACACCGTTACATATAGATGACAGTTAACAGACGCAGTACAGCATACGCACAACAAAGGAAAAGACTTTTAGACGGCACAGAAGGAATGCAAACAACACTTGTTTTAATATAAGTACCTTTAGGAGGCGGAGCTTCTGGTTTTTTGATGACTGGAAATTTCTTCTCTGGGACAACCTTCTTAGGCTCTTCAGGCACTTGAAGAATAGGAATTTCTTTTAGAATCAGGTATTTGCAAGGACAAATCAAGTGATAAACTCATTTATAAAAGACCATGCATTTTGGTATGTAGGTAGGTCCTAAATTTTGGTAGATACGTAGGTTTTAAAATTCTGTAAGTTTTATAAGTGAAAATAATGTGGTCTTTGTTTGTTTTTTTTTGTTTGCCAGCAGTGGCAAATTTCACACAAGAAGGTAGAAGATGGATATTGCCTTATGGTGTGTAATACACATAGAAACCAAGCGACTGCACGTTCCTTTCTATGCTGCAGACCCTGATGGATACCTGGTGCAGGCGGAGGTGGGGCTTCGTATTCTTCCTCTTCAACAACAGGGGCTGGCTCCTCTTCCTCAGCAGCAACTTCTTCAGGTTCCTCATACACTTTAAAGATATTAGTCAATTGTATTTCAGTGTATGAGGCACAGAACACCCAAACAAGTGATCTTGATTCCCCGCCTTCCTTTGATTTTTTTTTTTTATTATTAAGATGAAATCTAGCCCAGATGTCTGACGTCTGTGTCTACTGATCTGAATGCTTGGAAAAGCTCTTGCTTTTTAATGTCACCCATGCCCGCTAATGTTCTCATCTCGTTTCTTATGTACATCAGAGAAGAGTTGCTGAATACAGATCACAGTGACTGTGACCTGTGACGCCATTACTGACTAGCAGTTTGAGATCAGAGCTAATTTAGATGATAAAAAGTAAGATCAGTGAATGGAGAGAGACTGAGAGAGACAAGAAAAGAACACAAACAAAGCCTGCATTATAAATAGCCATAAATGGTAACCTTAGCAACGGTCCCATAAGTACCTTCTGGGGGAGGAGACTCCACTTTCTCTGGAACAGGAGTGGCTGGCTTCTCTTCGATCACAGGTTTCTTTGGCACCCCTGGCACTTTAAAGATAGTAGTTAGTTTCACTTTTGGGTAGTCAAGAAGTACAAGACACACATGCCATTTCGAGGGCACATTTTACTCAAATAACCCAGGGACAGATAGATCCAAGAAGAAAATTGGAGAGGTTGGTAGCTGTCCTTGGATCTTCGTCTAAGGTGGAGAAAAATGAAGGCTATTCCAAAGGGATGATTGTAAAAAGTTGTCAGTGTTTGTGAGCAAAGGCTGTCATCACTTATTTTTTTTTTTCTTAAAGCAGTGATGCTTTAAAACTATTCTGCTAACTCTAAACTCCCAGGAACACTTCTATATTTACAAATACAAGAAGACTGACAAACACAGAGTTTGACATTGAGTGACAGAGGGGACCAAGAGGGAGTGCCTCTCTGAAGAGTCTGATTACTGAGAAGTACCTTTAGCTGGTGGGACCTCAGGCCTTTTGGGAACAGCCACTTTCTTTTCTGGGACAACTTCTTTCGGAACTTCTGGCACTTTAAAGATATTAGTATTTTAACATTATGAACAATCGGCACTGACTACCCATCCCCCATTCGAACAGCGTGAGACACTGTTTAAGAACTGGAGATCACTCCCGCCTCCATGTGTACCTTTGGCAGGCGGGACTTCTGGCTTTTTGGGAGCCACAGGAGGCATTTTCTTTTCAGGGACAGCTTCCTTGGGCACCTCAGGTGCTTTAAAAGATATTAGCAGGTTTAAACTTGAGGTTTTAGTGATCATTAAGAACAGTATTGGAATAGGACAGTTCAGAGACATCTGTCTGCAGGACTTTAGCAGCAGCTAAAATACCTTTTGCTGGTGGGGGTTCAGGTTTCTTGGTAACAGCAGGGGGCGCTTTTTTCTCTGGCACAAGCTTCTTAGGTGGCACTGTCACTAAAGGCAGGAGAGTTTATGCTTTAGAAGCAGCAAAGACAAGTGGAACAAAGACACCTCAACCAGCTTCATGCTGTGAGGACCAGAGGAGTCAAGGCAGGTTGGAGACACGCCAGCAGCCTTGCCAAGTACCTTTTGGAGGTGGAGCTGGCACTGGCTCTTCCTCAGCCTCTTCTGGAGGTTGTTCTGGGGCAATCTCCTCTGCAGGTTCCTCATACACTTTAAAGACAGTAGCCCATTAGTGACAGACGTAACTGACATTTATGACACATTTACCAAAGAAGATTTTTCATAACATACAGCCATTTCATTTTTTTAAAGATTAGAATGGTTTCATTATTACCTTCGGGGGGAGGACTTTCTGGTTCTGGGGGAAGGGCTTCAGGTATCTTCTTTTGGGGAACAGCTACCTTTGGCACCTCA
>OU015750.1:50102070-50121493 GCA_907169655.1 Acomys percivali
CTTTCTTCTCAGGGACAACTTCCTTGGGTGCCTCTGGCACTTGAGAGAGATTAGTGGGTACATTTAAGACACATGACAACACCAGGACAAGACATTTTCTAAAGAAGAAGAGCTTTGTCTTCAGAAGCCTCAGGCCAGTGACAAGTACCTTTGGCAGGCGGGGCTTCTGGCTTTTTCGGGGGCACCTTGGACACTTTCTTCTCAGGAACAGCTTCTTTGGGAGCCTCAGGCACTTCAAAGAGATTAGTGAAAGGCCACTTAAGGCTTAGCACAGTGGCAGGCCAGAATGTTTGCAAGAGCACAAGAGTTAGGTCTCATGACCCCTAAAGTTTGTGAGAAATACCTTTGGCAGGCAGGGCTTCTGGCTTTTTAGGGGGCACCGGGGGCACTTCCTCTTCAGAGAGGACCTCTTCGGGTGCCTCAGGCGCTTAAAAGAGATTAGTGAAACTACTTTAGGATTTCTGACAAGTAGGATGAAGAACTAGAGAGAGCACTGGGAAACTTCTGGCTACTGACAAGTACCTGTAACAGGTGGTGGGGCTGCTGGCTTTTTAGGAGGCACCAGGGACACTTTCTTTTCAGGGATGACCTCTTTGGGCTCCTCAGGCACTTCAAAGAGATTAGTGAGATTACGTCTAAGAGTTATGAAGACCAGTAGACTGAAATATTTTCAAGAGCAGAAGACTTGGGTCTTAAGAAGCCTGGGGTCCTGAGGTGTACCTGTGGCAGGTGGGGCTGCTGGCTTTTTTGTTGGTTCCACAAGCACTTTCCTCTCAGAGACAACCTCTTTAGGAGTCCCAGGCACTTCAAAGAGATTAGTATGTTTTACATGTAGAAAGCACAAAGATCAGTAGGCACACAAGAACAGTACTGAAGCCAAGTGAACTATCATTTTTATGTGCTGAACCTCATCAGCGTTAAGAGGTATCTATGATGGTTGGCACCTTGGGCTTTGTGCTAGTGACTTTCTTTTCGGGGAGGGGCATTTCCTTAGGAGATTCAGGTTCTTCGAGAACGTTAGTAAATTTACACTGAGTCAACTCAGTCCACACATACAGAAGCTACATTTACATACTACAGGAGTCCCAAGTTTTCCCATCTTCCCCCTTGCCCTCCCCTGGATAGAGACAGTCTGCATGTACCTTTGACAGGTACAACTTCAGGCACTTGGGGAGGGGGCACTTTCTTTTTGGCCACAACTTCTCTGGGAGCCTCAGGCACTTTAAAGATATCAATATTTTGACATTTAGGAGCAGAACGAATCGTTACAAACAGAAAATACATGCAGACAACCAAAGACGTCTCCTGCCCTTTTACACTTCCAGAAAGATATACCTTCTTCTGAAGGAAGCTCAGTTTTTTTGCGAGAAATCCGAAGTGTTTTCTTTTCAAGGGTGGCCTCTTGGTAAGTGTCCAGCACTTCAAGAAATTGTTGTTTTTACATTTAGTGTTATGAATGGCACCAGGATGAAGAAAGTATATTCAAAAACTGTTATTGCTAGCTCCTGTACCTGTAACTGAGGGAGCTCCTCTGGGTTTGGAAGGGGTTCTCTTTGCATCGTCAACTTCAGGGGAGGATTCGGGTTCTTAAAAGATATTAGTATTTCACATTTCAGAGTAAAAATGATTCATGGAGACAGTAGCCACAGTGAAATGGCTTATAGCTTTCTAGAAATTGCTTTTCTTCCTTTCTCTCCTACCTGTCACCCACCAATAAACTAATATGCAAGGATTTGTGTGGTCCTTAAGAAGAGGGCCTTGCATTTCTCCAGCATAGTCATTGTAAATAGCAGCCAGCTTTCTGTCCCGCTGCATTCAAGCACAGATGGAAAAACTCTCTGCACTAAACACACACGTACACTATTACTTTGTCATCAGTTCCCAAACAACACGGTATGAGACAATTTATATGCTGTTTACATTCTATTAGGCCGTAAGTGATCTGAAGATGCTTGAATGCAAGTGCCAATATTACTTTGATTATATGCAAATTTGATCTTGTTTTACGTAAGGATCTTGAGTACCCACAGATTTCGACATCTGTGTGGGTAGGGGCATCTCGGAATACCCCATGGGAAATCAGACAGGGGTCTGTTTATTGAGTGTATGCTTGTCATAGGATTTTTGTTTTGGCAGAATGGCTAAACATACTTTCTAGGTGGAACATACTGGAACTTCAGGTGACTTAAAGATATTAGTATATTTACATATAGGAGTTAGGAAGAGTCTTAGGAAAAACAGTTTTCAGAGTTGAAGGCAGTACTTTCTTCTTTGATATCTGTTTGGTGGTGGCATGTACCTTGGATGGGTGGCATTTCTGGCTCGACAGGAATATCTTCAAAGGTGTTCATTTCAGGAGGTGTTTCTCTCATAGCTTCTGGTGCTTGGAAGATATTAGTATCAGAGTCAGATGTTAGAAGGGCAAGTAGAGACATTAATTCCACTAAGTGAACCAAAGTGATTTCTGTTGCTACTGGGGTTCTTCAAGGATATGAGGAGGTATGGACCCCTAAGAAAAGGAGACAAGTCTTCACTCCTTTTGTTTCTTGCTTCCCAGCTCCCTAGCACCTACTCTAAGGGGACTTTGAGAAGACAAGCAAAAATTCCAGACAGAGAAAAAAAAAGTTAAATTATTTAGATATTTTTAAAATTATAGGATAGCATGTATAACATGAAGAGGCTGTGGTCCTCTTTTAAAACTCCCTGAATTTTGATTTATCTAAAACATTTAAAGTGAAAAAAAATGTATGCCTTAAGTAACTGGGGTTACTAGGCCTTGACTCCAGGGTGACATTACAGGTAAATCACCTTTACATCAAGTCATGACTTTCCTATAAAGCTATTTCTATGACATTCAAGTCTTATGTGATGTAAGTCATATGGCCATGCTTGTTTTGGGCAATGGCTTTGTTAGGAAAGCAATTCTGACAATGAGCAGCATGCGTGATGATATATCCTGGACTTCTAACTCTATGGAAGGTTGAATGACTGTCATGGTACATGACAGAACCTTTGTCACCTGAAGTCACCAATTCTTGCTTTAAAGGCGTGTGAGTTAAGCCAGTTGAATCTAGTTGCAGAATTACACATGTTATAAAGCTTTCCTATTGACTGTTCCTAGCTAGTCTGGCTATTATTGTTATCATCATCATCATCATCATCATCATCATCATCATCATCATCGCTATTTTCTATTAAGTCCTATTTGAACATCAAGCATTTCATGTTTTCTCTACAGTTCTTATAGATGAACTGTAAGTTCTTCTATGTGTGAGCTTAATGTTTCCTTCTAAATGGCTCACTCAGTTGGCTGCGCGGATTCTTTGGGGGTCCATTTATTTGGCAACCGCTGGGGTGTTGAAGAGATTAGTATGTTCCCACACGTTAGCCACAAACTACAGCTGAGACAAGAGACTTGATGTTCTCCTGGCTTGTACCTGTTGGCAGCAGAGTTTTTCTTCTTTTGGTTGTAGGAGGTTGTTTCTCTGGAAACACTTCTTTGATGATTTCAAAGTCTTTAAAGATATTAGTAGTTTTTAAAAAATATAATTGAGAAGAGGCAAAAACAATAACATAATACACAAAGAAAGCAAAGTAAATAGACAGACTTGAAGTTAGGGTATTTATTTTTTTTAACAGTCTATCTTTGTATGCTATATGGATGGGTCTTGACTTGTTTGGGTCAAGTCATAGACAGTTCCATGTCCTGGACATTTTGAGAGATGCTTTAAAGATATTAGTATTTTAGAAGTTGGAGACAGTACACATAAAACACTGAACATTTGACAAACACAAGACAAAAGGTTTCCTCGCTTAGGGTCTCATGACAAGAGTTTGTACCTTCAGCTGGGGGAGGTTGAGGGATTTCAGGAGCAGCCTTATATGACTTCAGCTCTGGAAACACTTCCCGGGTGGCTGTTTCAGACTCTTTAAAGATATTAGTAGGGTTTACACTTAGAAATTGTAAATGACAACAAAAGCCCCAGTGAGTCATATAGCGTGCAGTTTTGGGACCATAAAGCCAAAGATAATCATCTATGTTTTGAAGTGGCTGACATGTACCTTTGAGTGCCAGGGTCTCCCTCTTTTTACGAATGGACACATATGTTTTCTCTTCTGTAACAACTGTTTGAGGTGGTGCAGGCACTTAAAAGATATGAGTATGATTATATTATGAATGGTAAAGAAAAAGAAAGCCCCCATTCAGACTGAGTCAGTGGTGCTAGGTACCTTTTGCCACTTTGAGTCTTGCCTTCTGAGGATGGGTCACGTGTTCTTCTTCTATCACTGTTTCCTCCGACGCTTCGTAAACTTTAAAGATATTAGTGTGTGTGTGTGACTACAGGTATTTCAAGATAGATGGAGGACAGTATTAAGAAATACATGACACATTGTACAGATTCATCACCCACATTCATACATAGACACAAATTAGTGACAAGCTGGAGTGAGCCTCATTCCCAGTTTTAGTCTGAAGGATGCTCAGAAATTCTTCATGATTATGGTAACAAAATTGAGCGATTTACCAGACAGAGACAATATATGGGTTTTTTTTTTTCATTTTACCTTAGGGAAGCTATTGGTAAAGCCATATTGGTGTCATTTGAGATTCATGTGTGCATTGAGAATAGGAGTGATGCTGAGGTGAGTATGGAGAACCCACTTTCCATATCTGGCATACTGGAATCATGTGGTCCTCTGTGTTTCCAGGCACAAACTTATCTACATTTTAAAATCAAATTGAATTTATGGCTTCATAATGTGATATAAACGTGGAAACAACTTAGAGATTAGAAGCCAGGAAGAAAAAAGAGGAGGCTTGAAGGAGAATAAAAGTGGTGAAATATATGAGGGAAATGCATATAAAAGAATAAATGATTCCTCCAGCTTTTAGAAAGGACCTTTGTCTGATTACAATAATCAGTTCTAAGGATACAGGTAAGAGGAAGTGATCATATACATTAATCCCAAACTACTATATGATCAATTTTAATCAGAAGTTTTCTAGATTAAAAATAATTGGAAGATTATGTTGATGTTGATGTCAGTGTCAGCATGTTTACCACTTAGAATACCAAGTCCACTCAGAGCATTTCACTAATAGGTATCTTACTATTTGAATTATTTTTACAATTTTTCATGAAAGGAAAAAACATTGCTAATTTCTTAGGGCTTTAGTGGGCTTTTAAATTTATGTAAGTTTATCATCATTTGAGCATCATTGTCTAAATCTTAATTAGTACCGTGAAGAGTAAAAACAATAACACTGGGTCATTTTGATTTTGCAAACTCTAATTACAATATTATTACGGAGTTAAAGTTAGTTACTTCATGCCTAAGAAATATAAATTGCTTCAAATGAAGAGATGTTTGTATACAGAACAGATACTGTAATGGGACAAATGGCTTTTCTCAAATTGGATAATGTTGTAAGTATAGGGCAACTTAGTTTCTAAATTGGTGAAGAAAAGTAACTTTTTAAAAAGACTAATGGATGTTCAGGTGACTTAATTTTAGCCAACATTTTTAGCATGCATGGCTTTTATAAAGATATTAGTACATGTGCATTTTAATACTATGTAGACAGACGCAGTGGATTCAGAAATGAGATGAAACAAAGGAGAACCATCAGCTCTTTCACACTCACTGTATATCTCTGTGTCTTCAGGAGGAACAATGGGCAATTTTTCTTCTTGAATAATTTTCTTAGGCACCTCAGGAACTTTAAAGATATTAGTATACTAATTACTATTTAATAAGATATATAGGACATTAAGAATACAAACATTTAAACCAGAAAGATTTGATGGGACACTTGTTCACTCTACACAATAAAAACACAACCAACGAGTTGTTTCGCACTGGGGTTAGCATCAGCGTGTACCTTTAGGTGGTGGCACGTCAGGCTTTTTGGGAACAGCTTCACGGACTTTTTCTTCTGGAGTGGTTTTCTTAGGTGCTTCAGGTGCTTTAAAGATATTTATTTGTCTTACTTTCAAGAATGTCACAATTAGGCAGAAAATATCAAGAGTAAAGGGGGGCATCTATTAGTAGTATGTCCAAAATGTTAATCCAACACACTCTATGTCTCTCAACTGCCTTGTTGATGATTCATAGTAGAGACAACTCATTCTTAGGGGTCAGTAACATTTTCTGTTGCTGTTTAGAACTTAGTTTTAGTGCCATAAGACAGAGATCGCAATGTCAACTCCATAGGGCAGAAAAACTGGGGACCCATGTTAATTACTGAATAAGAAGATGGCTAAAATAAGGTAGACATTAAAAAATAATAAAGAATTTTAGGTTTATGCTTTCCCCTAGAGGTTAGTCAAAAAGGGAAGATTGTGGGATAGAATATAAATTGCAATTTCTGTCGCTTGAAGCCTTCTTGTAGTCCCGAGAAAAGAGTGGTCTTTCTTTCTTTTGTAGAAAGTGATTCAAAAGGATTTACTGGTTATGGGCAATCAGGAGAGGCAAGGTACCTTTAGGTGGTGGGGCCTTGGGTTCTTCAGGAACACGAACTTTTTCTTCAACCACCATTTTCTTGGTCACCTCAGGCACTTTAAAGACACCAGGGATAATTTCCTTTACTTTTAAACACCCAACAAGATCTTCACAGGCAGAATGTAAGAGATGTGGAATGAAAGCCGAGCAGACTCACATTGTAAAACAGAGACGGCACTTACAGAGTTGACTGTTGACAACAAACAAGACCACAAAAGTCCACGGAACTCTCCACGTTAGACCAACAAAGACTTGACATGGACAACTGAAGACACGCTTGCACCTGGTGCTTGCTATTTCTGTTGGTTTTGACAGGATAACTGCAATGTTTTCTTCTGTGGCAGATTTCTTATGTACTCATTGGCTTTAAAGATAGGCCCTCAAATTATGTGTTAAAGAGACTGATAAAAATGGATAAAGGTGGAACCTACTACATATTTATAACAAACAGCGAATTCTATCAATAATAAATAGGGAAACAGAGGTTTATTAATAAGGATATCAGTGTACATATAATCAAATAGCACCAAATGATGCCCAAGTTCACACTTTGGTCCGTAGGAGTTTGGGTTTGGCTGTTACAGCGATGTCTGTGTTTGTGGGACTGCTTTTGGGCGTTTGGCCACTTTAAACATGTTATTTTGACATTCCCCTAACATAAAACACAGAATAAAACACCAAGTCCAACACAAACTTGTAAGGCAACCACAGAGCAATTGAACACAGTTGTGCAAGAATCGCTTTGCCATAAATACCTTTAGCTGGCGGCTCTTTTCGAGGAGCGACTTTAGTGGGTGGCTTTTTTGGAGGGATGACTTTCTCAGATACCTCAGGCCCTTCAAAAATATTAGTGTTTTGGTTTAGAATAGACCCATAAAATACTCTGAAGCACTACCTATATTAAAATTTTACAAAGAGGGCTCGTAAAAGGGTTTGTATTTTTAAAAAATTTATACTATGCCTGCCTCAGGAAAGCCACGATTTTGTTATTTTTACAATACATTGCTATATAAAACATTAGTATTCCATTATATTATGCATTCACTTAGGCATGATCTGGAATAGTCCTATCTATGTACATTATATCCTGTCCTTACAACTTACTAGGACTGGGTACCATGACCAATGCTTCATTGACTCCATTCTTTCTCTGATGAAGATAACCGTGAAATGGCACACACTTTCAACAGGTAATTATTAGTCAGCGCATATGTGACTCAAATGTGAACAGTACAATGGTTGCTTTGCTGAGAATATAAACTCCTCAGGAAGTTGAGTAGTGTGTCGCTGAATGGATGACACCTGTTGTGTTGGTACTTGTGATACTCCTCGTGTGATTCTTGCTGCACTTTAAGAAGAACCCACTGTCATTCAGTGGATCTTATGGAGGGAGCATGGGGCTGTCAGTCAGTATCATACATAATTCTCATGTCTGTGAAAATTAATGACTCTGCGGTTAATCTCTACGCCATACCAGTTTCTGATGTAAATAACTTATCTCGTGCTTACAGTAAGTAGTTCATGGGGCTAATGTTCTGAGCTGAACCTGCAAGGCCCTTCGAGAACCAAGTTGATAAGAGCAAGGTATAATCAACTGTAGTGTCTGCAGGGTCCCCTATACCTTTTTTAGGTGGAATTTTGGGCTTTTCATATACTTCCACGTCCTCAGCCTCTAAAAACTCAATGACTCTGTGGACTTGTTCAACTTTGTGTTCTTCTTGGAACCTGCGTTCTTCCACCCTGATGAATTCTTCCACCTCATGGAATTCTTCTTCTTCGAAGTATTCCTCCACCTCATGGAACTCCTCCTCTTCTTCCAAAGCCTCTTCCACTTTTGCTTCCACGAGTTCCAGCTCTCTTCTTTCAAGGACTATTTCTTCTTGTTGGTAGGCAACTGATATTTTTTCTTCAAAAACAGCTTTTCCTGAAAGAGCATCTACTTTAAGAGAATTGCTTTTTTTTTTTTTTAAATCATAAGATGAAAGAGATGTCAATTCAAAATGTAACAAAAATGACTAAAAGAAGATTCCATGAAAAGATAAGAAGAGGAAAGAATTTTCCAAAAATACCTTTAGCAGGGGGAACAGCTTCTTTTTTGGGCACTGGGACTTTCTTTTCTGGGACTTTCTTTTCTGGGACTTTCTTTTCTGGAACTTTCTTTTCTGGAACTTTCTTTGGTACTTCTGGCACTTTAAAGATACAGTTTTAATATTTACCACAACCAAGAGTAAGCTTGGACATTGGACATCAAAAAGAATTCACATGGACATAAAACAGACAGCTTCAAGGAAGAGTGGCTAAAGGAGTTTGGGTATAAAGGAGAGAGTGTACCTTTGGCTGGTGGAGCCTCTTTCTTCTGGGCAGGAGCGGGAACCTTTTCTTCAGGAATTTTCTTTGGCACTTTAAAGACATTAAGTGCCTCAGTCAGATGACAATGCTCAATAATGCACACAAATAAACACCAGAAACAAGTGGCATCATCGTGTTTCTTCTAGGAGGCCAATTGGTTCAACTGGACACCTATTTTACAGGTAATAGGGCTACTTCCCCAAACACTCACTCATGTGATCTGTATCCTCAGAGGCCAACATATGCCCACAGGGAAGCTTGGCTATTTTTAAAGCAGCAGATGTTACCAACACTGGGACTAATTTTAATATTTTTGATTTGGTGAAGAATTTTTTTCAAACTGACGATGTTCCTAAAGCATTTGGACCCTGACCTAGGCCTCAGGAACTGTTGGGCATGACTTAATAATGTGAGGAGGAGTCTGCTGTGATAGTGGCAGTTTATCATAGTTGCTGAAGATGCTGTCTAGAGCATTAATTGAACTATGAAGCAATAGGAAATGGAAATTTTATAACCTTGAACTCCCAGGTTAATTATGGTAAAAAAAGGGCATTAGTATCTTTAATGCTAATATCTAAGGCTCAGAATAGATTGTTTCTGTATAAAATAGTACATATAGTGAAAACGGCTATAAAGCATAATGAAAATTTAGTGATATAATAGAATAAAGCCTAGGAATAGAATGAGGGTAGAAAGAACCACGTGTTTTGGTCTTAGATACAGACAGATCATGATGATGCATCAAAGTGTCCAAACAATCCACACAGTGTACACATATGTGGATTCATTTTTTTTATGCATTGATGCTATAGGACATCTAAGGAAAGGGAATAAATGACATTTTTAGTTGTCATTGGTCAGTTTGCTGTGACTGTTACTTTAAGGAAGGAGTGAAAGAAGACACAGCACTTTCTAGAAAGACAATCACTGTGGGGTTAAGGACTTCATGAAGGTTTGCTATACCTTTTGTGGGGGGCGCCTCCACTTTCTTAGGGACAGGAGTGGGTGCGGCAGGCACTGCTTTCTTAACCACTTCCGGTGCTTAAAAGATATTTTATAGATATGTTGAAAAAAATCACAAGCAATGAACAAAACAACACCCAATTATCAAGATATCAACAAAACAACACAAAACATCAAGTTATTTTAGGAAGATATTAGCAACCCAAATGAAAATACTACCCATAATGCAAGATTTTTAGAAACGGGAAGACTGAATATGAGGGCAACTCTGCAAAGATTCCAAAGTTGTCAGGGATCAATGGCTTAAGAATTATTCTCAAAGATGAATGCTTTCACCACACAAATAGACTGTTCTCCAACATCCCTACTGAAAGCAAAATTATGGATTGTAATCTAGGAGGAAGGATACAAGTGCAAAACAGAAAAAAAATTCCCTCATTTATAGTCGCTGGTGAAGGAGGAAAAGTTAGGAAAAAAGAGAGGGCCACAAAGCTTCTGCTACCAGGAGCGCGTGCTCTCCAGGCCTCACTGATATGACACAAGAAAAGCAGATGGCTGATGATTAGATTTAGACAGCTCTAAGATTGGAAGCATCAAGCTTTTGGAATGTCCAATGCATGAAAGTGGCTGTACCTTTAGGGGGCACCACCACCTCTTCCTCCTCCTCCTCCTCTTCCTCTTCCACTACCTCCTCTTCCTCTATGCTAGGTGGTTCTTCTGGGATCTCTTCTGGAGCGGGCTCCTCAGCTTCCTCATACACTTGAAACAGATTATTTTGTGAATTTTTAAAAAATTCTTTAAATGTTAGATATGTTAGATTAAAATTACACCATCTTGAAAAGCCACTCTTCCTTTAAAATGTTCATGAACACTAATCTGGAAAAAAAATCTGTCTCTAAATTATGTTAGGCTCTTTCCAATGCTGGAACTAGAAGAGACCCCAGAGGACTTAGTTGCAATTATTATTATTTTTAATTAATTATTTATGTTTTTTAGTGAAGGCAGAAAGACTTCTGGAGCCAAGCAATTATTTAGGAATAGAAGTCAGATTTTCTGCATGAGTTACTCAGGTTTATCGGAGATTATTCTGGGGAAAGTATATTCCATCATGACTACTGAGGAAGGCATGGGGTGAGAAATTCCCTATAGTATCCACGTACAAAGGATAAAACATTGCTTTCACAGCATTAATGAGTGAGAGAAGACTAAAGAGGTTAGTGGGGCTGTTTCAGTTTTTCACTGAAATATGTCACAAACAGGCTAAACATGCAAGAATGAGAATCAAATGGAATGAATGGGCCTGCCCAGTTCTTTCTAGGTAAGTACTACTTTCTATAAGAGCTGGAAGGTCTATTTATTACAAGAGTAGAATATACATTATCTCCTTTAAATATGAGATAATGATAAGACGATGCTTAGAAATGCTCTTTCTTAGAAAGTCATCTACCTTCAGCTGGCGGAACTTCCTCTTCTTTAGGGGGGACGATCTGTCTTTCTTCCACCTTCTTAGGTACCTCAGGAACTTAAAAGACATTTGATTGCTTTAGGCACTTAAAGCTCAAGAGGCGAAGAAGAACACTTAAAGACCAAACTTCACATTTTCAACTCAAGAGAGTAAATAGCACAGCACACGGAAGGAGATGGAGCACTGACACGTCACAGTTAGTTAAGGAGAGAATGAAGATGCTTGTGGGTACATCATGAGACTGTCTTTTGTAGGTGGAGTCTCTTCTCCAGGTACTTGTCACTTGTCACTTCTGTGACAAGCACTTGGTCACTTCTGGCTCTTTAAAAAATGTGTAACATCTGTCATTTTAATTTTCAGAAATAACATACAGAGGAGAAACAAGGCAAAAACAACAACAACAACAACAACAACAACAACAACCCACCCCCACAAAGAAGAAAATGAACAGAACACCAGCACGAGTACAACAGAGAGAGGCACAGTGACAAACGTCAATGACTGACCAGAGGACACAAGCATGTATGCTGAGCATCCTATGTGGTTGACCCTTTCAGATCAATGATGGTGCAGCCATTAGCCATGTACCTTTGGCGGGAGGAGCCACTGCTTTCTTAAGGCCAGGGGGAGGCGCCTTCTTTTCTGGTTCAGGTTTCTTAGGAACCACAGCAACTTTAAAGATATTTTGAAGTCACAGTCTCACAAACACAAGGACGATGTGCACAACAATAACGGAAGTTATGCTCACACATACTGAACAGGGCATTTTGCTAAGGAAGGAAGGCGTCCTATGTGGCTAGGAGTTCAAGAACTTTAGAGGAGGTGTACCTTTGGTGGGAGGGGCCTCCTCTTTCTTGGGAACAACTACTTTCTTCTCCGGCACTTTCTTCTTGATCTCAGGCACTTTAAAGACATCATTTCATGATAAGAATATGTTTTGAAGGGCAAGCAAGAAAGAAATCAAGAAGCCTATACACACAGTAAGACCACCATGCAACATTCATTGGATGAAGGAGGGAATAGGAGGCACACACAACCCAACAGGATATGGACTGGGATTTGCAGGGCAAGGCGTCAGCGAATGGCTGGTTTTCTGAAGCCAAATTTACTTGACTTAAATTTCACTAATAACTTAGTTAATAACTATCTGAAAATATCATGTGACTATACAGCCTGGTAGAAACATTATACTTATTTAAAATGTTGCCATCATGTGTTTTGTTTGTTTGTTTGTTTTTTCGTTTTTGGTGGTTTTTTTTTTTTTGAAAATATTATTGCACTTTAAGGTGTGAATATACTTCTTAGGTACTGTACCCGTGCCCTGATGTTAAGTATTTATTCCCTTCATTCAATGAAGAAATAATATACTTGTCTTATTTTATCTTTACAATAATATTAGAATCCATTGGGATTCACTAGTATTCCTATTTTATGAAGAAGCAAACTAAGGCTCAGATTGGCCAAAGGATTCTCAGAGTAGAACAGCAAAGTTCAAAGTCAAAATCAAAACTGTGTTTCCATATATATGTTTAGAAAGACATAAAGTATTACTCATTGTTTTGATAAATGCATCATTTTTCTTTTCACCCTTATAACAATTAAGTGAAGGTTGAAATTTATGAACATGAGTTCATGTATTTTTAGGTAAAATTTTTTTCTATAGATAATTTAGATGTTCAGAGAATCTACATGAACCATTACATGGTTTAACACAGTTATAGCAAGATGAGTAGACATTTTGCAGTTGTCTTATGTTGGTCCTGCCTTTAACCTTTCATGTAAAAAAAATACTGTATGAAAAGCATCTTATAGAAAGTACTGGCTACCAGTGTCCTGATCAGCTTTAGGAGTAAAATTTGGCTGCCCCTTTTTTGAGTGTATATTTTTTTCTGAGACCCATCCGATAAAGTCATCAGATGTCAAGGGCTGTGTGTTTACTCTGAGGAGTATACCTTTGGGAGGTGGTGGAGGCTCCACTTTTTTAGGAACAGGAACAGGGACTTTCTTCTCAGGTACCGTTTTCTTTGGCACTTAAAAACATTACATTTAGAGACATTAATAACCATCTACAACATCACATCTATAACAAAATGCATCCAGGACAGGACCACAAACAATCAAACATCTAAGGGAATTTGAAGATGTGCAGATAATTTACAATGGACAGACATAGAAAGCAGGTCCAGGAGGTAAGATGAGGACAAGTCTTGGGAAGACAAGGCTTTGCTGATGACACAGTAAAGTATCATATAAGATAGGAATAAAAAGAGTGGAAGGCAGAAGTCAACATAAAAGGCCTTGATTCCAAGAACTGCTGTACCTGGGGCAGGTCTTGGCACCTTGGGTTTAATTTCTGGAAGAGCTTCCTCTTTCTCAGGTGGAACTTCCTCTTCTTCAGGAAGAACTTCCTCTGGTAGAACTTCCTCTTCTTCAGGTGGAACTTCCTCCTCCTCAGATAGAACTTCTTCCTCCTCAGGGGGTATTTCCTCTTCAGGAACAATGACTTCCTCAAAAGGAGCTTCTTCCTCTTCTTCTTCCGGAGGTAGAGCCACAGGAACTGAGACTATTTCCCTTTTCTTTGGCACTTTAAAGATATTTTTCAATTTATACAAATTCCATGTTGGTGTAAAATATTCACAACATCAGGACAACATAGAAAGCAAATATTCTTCACTCACAATTATCACCAGCATACACAGACTCAGCAAGCTTAACTAGTGAGGCTGTGCAGCACCCATTACATTCCCTGTGCATACAGACTCAGCAAGCATAACTAGTGCAGCACCCATTACATTCCCTTTGTGCCCTGGATCTGCGCAGGATTAATGTACCTTTCGGGGGTGGAGCTTCCATTTTTTTCAGAACAGGTGTTGGTTTCTTTTCTTCTGGAATGATCTTCTTGGGTACCTCTGGCACTTAAAGATATCATTTGTCTTTAAGAATGTGTCCTTCCACAGTGTTTTACAGCCATAGATATGATAAAGAATCACATAATACGAAGACATTTTTAACCAGACATTTCCCATGAACATATAGTTAGTACAGGGACATTTTCTTATGAATGCATGCTAATGTGAGATTGCGTACACAGGATGAAATAATATACCTTTTGCAGGTGGAGCCTCTGCTTTCTTAGGAGCAGGAACTGGCACCTTCTTCTCCGGCACAGGTTTCTTGGGCACTTCTGGCACTTTAAAGAAAAAATTTAGAGAAAGTTTTATACAGTGTAAAAACACTGAGTCCAAGAACAGTCTGGGGAATTATGTGAAGGCAATAAAATCATCATGAGGGAAAAAAAAAAAACCCAAACAGCATTTCATTTTAGAAACCAAAATCTGTTTTTGTAAAGAGATGATATTAAAGTGATATACCTAAAGAGCATATGACTGAACCAGTTTTATATTTTATTATCATACAAATTTGAAATTAAAGTCTGTGTCCCTGCAAGGTCATATACCTTTGGCTGGTGGTGTTTCCACCTTTTTGGGAACAGGTACTGGTGCCTTTTCCTCTGGTGCAGGCTTCTTGGGCACTTCCGGAACTTAAAAGATAGTAAATAAGGTCACTGTCACTTTTCCCCAATCCCAGAGGGTTCTACTGATTTAGGAACAATTGGATTTTCACAGATATGTCAACAATTTCACTGTAAGACAGACACCAATACTAGCCACAAAACAGGGTGCTAGGCATGCAGAAGAGTTACAACCAACACCAAAGAAACAGGGAGCAGGGACCAGGATGCACAAAAGGCTGGGTAGTCAGTTTTGACCACTTTGACGGTGTGAATTCATTTCCCACTACGAATTCTCCACTGGAGAAGGCACAAGTGTTAAACAGAAGCATGCTTCAGTGGCCGCATTCGGAGATAAATATATGGCAGCTGGCTTCTGTGACCAGCATGGCGGCTCTGGTTCTCCTGTTAATGTGTTAACATGACCACGGGGCAGGGATGACTACGGCTCGCCATGTTACACTACACGGGTAAATGGCTGCTTTAAGAGCTGTACCTTTGGCGGGTGGAGCCTTCTCCTTTTTAGGAATAGGTTCGGGAACCTTTTTCTCTGGCTTCTTGGGAATCTCGGGCACTTGAAAGACATTGTTTATAGTTAAGTTCCATCTGTGAGGGGGGCAAGACCCACATAAAGCACAGCTAACATTCTAGAGACACAGGGCAGCACACATACAGGTTGCTGTAGCCAGAAGAGAATTAGCTATCTGAAGACAGGTGACGTCTTCTCCGTGTGAGGGCTGTATACCTTTTACTGGTGGCAATTCCTTCTTTTTTGGAACAGGAACAGGTTTTTTCTCTTCTGGAACTGGTTTCTTGGGTACCTCAGGCACTTTAAAGATAACAATAAGATTTGAAAACACTGTAGAAGATATAAACAGTGAAAAGCGCACACAGGTATCCTACTGCACTGTCTAAAAAGGTCTTAGGCCCTTGGGGGGGGGTGCCAACAACCCCTAGAATTTGACCAAGTCAGACACCCAAACCCTGAGCTGCTGCTTCCTTTCCATTTGCAGGAGCCGTCATCTACCTCTAACTGGCACCACTTCTTTCTCAGCTATGAGCTCTTCTTCTTCATGGATGTATTCTTCTTCCTCATGGGTGTACTCTTCCTCATGGATGTACTCTTCTTCATGGGTGTACTCTTCCTCATGGATGTACTCTTCTTCATGGATGTACTCTTCTTCATGGACATACTCTTCTTCTTGCTCTACGATGTATTCCTCTTCGTGGGCTTCCACCTCCTCTTTGACGGCCACAACCTCTTGCCGCTCTTGTTTTTTAGGCACTCCTGGCGCTTGAAAGACATCATCTTTAAGTTGGACATTTTCCAATTCCTCAATAAAATTGAGACATTGAAAGAGCACAGACCCACTTATAACAAGAAAAAATAGGTTTCACATTTCCCACAGAATAACTCTATACATAGAACTGAGCACGAAACTCAACAGCAAAGGAGGTGATGAGCAACACAGACAACGTGAGGTACCTCTAATAGGTGCTGACACTTCCGGTTTAGGGGTAGGTGCTTTTGCCTCTGGGACAACTCTCTTGGGCTTCATGGGCACTTGAAATATTAAGTATAAGGGAATTTTAGAATAAGAAACAGGCCATCTAATCATTTCTAGCTTTCTTGTACTTTAAATAGGATAATTTTGTAGCTGTCTTGAATAGAATACAAAACTTTCTCTGTGAGAAACTTTCAGTTTTTCTTGGGAAGGATTCTGACTCTCAAAGCTCAGTGATCCCATAGAGGTGCTCGAGCAAGTATGAAGTATTCAATCAAGTTTGCACTAGCAGAGCCAAACTGGAAATGGTGGTTTTCACATATGCGTCTGCGTACAGAGACATCCTAAGAAATCCAAATTTACTTCTGCATTAACATGCTTCCTAAGATTGCAAGGAAGTTGTTTAAGATAAAATAAGAAAACCCTGGGTATTGAATTAGCTTAAAAAAGTCTTCAAAAATGATTTTAGAGTGAATAGTTACCAACTTTCAGTGAATAATACCATATCATTATACCAACTGAACTATGTTAGGAATATGCTAAATGGTCACTGCATTCTATTTGGCAATACCATCGTCATAGCTACTATATACACAGGGCTGTCAGACTATTTTGAAGTAATGTCATAGCTGATGCTGGGGACAGGTAACA
This sequence comes from Acomys percivali, assembly GCA_907169655.1. Lineage (NCBI taxonomy): Eukaryota > Metazoa > Chordata > Mammalia > Rodentia > Muridae > Acomys > Acomys percivali. The sequence continues at coordinate 50,119,019 of OU015750.1, forward strand.
TAAGAGACAGGCAAACGCTACATCTGGGGAGGAGGTGGCTGTACCTTTGGCTGCTGGCTCAGCCACCTGCTGCTTTTCACGTTTGGTAATTGAAATCTGTATTTTTTCTTCAACAACTTTCTTTGGTTCTTCAGGAGCTTGAAAGATATTAATTATGGAAGAATATCACAATGAATCCCACGAAAATAATAGAATAAACATTCACAAAGCACAAAGACCTGGTACACAAGAAACGAAACCAGACAATATACTCAGGAACCACAGAGAGTGGCAGAGACAGTGGGCGTCAAGGTCGACACGGCTACAGAACAGAGGTGACAATACTGTTTGGGACAGTTACTGCTCTCTTATGTACCTTTGGGTGGTAGAGGTTTGAGTTTCTTTTGAATGGGCAGAGGTACTTTTTCTTCAGGGACGGCTTTCTTCGGCACTTGAAAAGACCAATAGTAAGAGATTTACAAAACTGAACTAGATTCTCGAGGGTGAGGACAAAATGTTAAGAAATATAGCACACAACATAACAGTCCCAAACACACAGTTTATACACACCCACCTCAACATGTACCAACAGTGGACAGACAAAGAAAGCAAAAGGTTCTGTAACTGACAATGTTCTCACTCTACCTTTTGGTGGGGGGACCTTGGGTTTGGCAGGCACTGGTTCTTGGGCAGGTTTCACTGGAATAGTCTTCTTGGGTTCTTTAAAAGCATATACAAAGTGTTTAATGTTAGATTGTGGGGCACGAGTCAAAAATACTCATTAAAATAATTGATCCTCTATGCTCCCAGTGCAACCACAATGTCTAGAATAAGAATTTGAGGTCCAAGTAGGATAGGTTCTGAGAGCCCTTGGCAAGCTTATGTCTGTTTTCCTCGCTGCCATTCACTTCAGCTAGGCAATGGGAATGCTCACAAATTCTCTTTCCATTTCATGTGACTCAAAGTGTCCTATCTTGGACATTGGTGTTTAATGGCATCTTCTCAACAAAAACAAAAACAAAAACAAAAAAAACCTGAAGCAGTGAAAGGCTATGGATTCATTTCACATTTCTAGTAGGAGTTTATTGGTATGTAGTTATTAATTTGTTTTACAGTAAAGAAAGTGTCCAGAGTGAGAGCCGCACAAGCACACACATTACCTTTACTAGCCTAAAAACTGCTTTGTGTGTTTTTTTTTTTTCCCCTAGAAAAGCAATCAGTGTCAAATTTTTGATGCTGGGAGCCCTGTGCGTAGTAAACCCTAACAATAACCTTAAGATCTATGGGGTCATTTCCCCCCCCTCCAGAAGTGATTTAAAACACCGAATTTGCTGAATGTCACAAAGGTCTTTTGCCTCGGTTGCCAGCCTATCCTAATGGGGTGCGTGGGGTGGCCTGCAGCTCTTCCTACCTGGGACATACGCTTCCTGCTCCTTATACTCCTCGTAATGTTCAAGCTCGCGCTCTGCGTAGTCCTCGTACTGGTCATGTTCTTCTGTGGGTTCATAGTCCTCAAATTCTTTATATTCCTCGTATTCTTCGTAGTCCCCATACTCCTCTTCCCAGTGCTCTGAGACGGTTTCTTCTTCTCGGGTGTAAGACCATTTCTTCTCTTCCGTTACAGTTACTTCTAGAATAATTTTGACACCAGGCAGCATTTTACTTGAGCCCCATTTAGTGACAGTGTGTTTTGAGTTCATCCCTTTATGACAGTCACTGGCTACAGGTGGCATTGATTGCCTTTTGATGGTGAAAGTATCATGAAAACGTACATTGGCTAATTGGAATGTCAAGGGTTCAAGGGCTTGACTCCAGTCAGCAGTAAGCGGGGAACAGTAGAGGGGTTAAGTTGGCAGCTAGCAAACAGAGACACACACGGCTTTATGCTTGGTATGAGCAAACCAGAACGCAGTGTACCTGTAGTGGGTCGGGATTCTCTCTTTGGAACTTCAATGGATACCTTTTCTTCTTTAACAGCTCTTTTTCTGACTTCAGTCACTTTAAAAGAGTAATTATTAAAAGTAAATTGCAAGAGCCTGAAAATAATTGTGCTAAGAGAATGTCTGCATGAAAAATCCAAGAGCAAAACCAAACATGATTTTCTCCTTTAAGCTTTCACTAAGATTGCAAGAAAAAAAAAAATCAATGGACCTGAAAGTCCATATCATTTCATACACGTGAGAATGTTTTCCCCAGGCTATTTAATGTTTCAGAGATGCTGAATAATCAGGTATGATTTGTGAGAGAATTAAGAGAGAGAGTCAAGCGGTAACAGTGACTATAAAACTAAGCACAACCTTAGAAAGAAACTTAAATTTCATAAATAGTATCTTCACCTTAACTTTAACCCTCTACTCCCATTCCACTGGGACAATGTAGAATATTGAGGATTTAAAGAAGTCAAAAATTTCACCGAAGAGTCCCACATAAAACAAACATTAAGACAGATGAGTGTAATACGGAACAGACAGACATTAGATGACAAATGTAAACTAT
>OU015750.1:50121503-50182358 GCA_907169655.1 Acomys percivali
TTTTTTTTATTAGTCATGCTACTTGTTAATATTTGTAATATGGATGGTAAATTAGATATAAAAGAGCATAAAGGATGGGACAAACCAATATAGGGATAAAATATTTAAGAGTCCATGTACCTTTGGCTGGTTCAACTTCTACTTTCTTAGAGATAAAGTGGATCTTTTCTTCCACAACATATTCCTCAGGCTCTTCCATCACTTTAAGACATTAATTTCAAAGAAGAAAAATTGTAGACATTTTTTCCAAGTTTAATATTAACTATAATTTATCATTTCAAAAGAGTAATCAAAATTGCCAAATGTTAGTATTTGCTGAATCCCTGATTGTTTCCATTTAAAATACCCAAAGAATATTCGAATCAGAGCAAGTACCCTAATGAAGAGTGTTGGCTTCACTAATTTAGTGTATACCATGAAGACAGTATGGCTCAGATTCACAGGGATAACAGGACATGTGCATGACAAAAAGCAGTTCCAGTGACTAAATGAACAGGAGCACAGGATTTCAAGCTAGGTAAAAAAAAAAAAAAAGAAAAGAAAAAAGAAAAATCTAACACTATAGAGTTAAATGCAAAAAGGCAGAAACATAGACTTTAGGGAGAGATTGTTCATGCTGCTGCTCCCAAGCTCAGTGGGGTAGCTGTGGTAGAAGAGACAAGAGGGTTTATGTGATTTTTTTGAGCGTGTGTATACAAAGTTTATTATACAATGATTATAGAAAGGGCTAATTAAAAAGGCATGTGTTACCTAAAGTGAGAAGACACCTAGGACCCACCCATCTTTTCAGCTTAATGCAGACACAAGCAGCACTGAGCATCTTACTCTTTGTACTTAGAGTTTGGAGCATTGAGAGAAGTTTATACAGCATACTGTATCGAAAACTGAAATTGTCCCAGATCTGTGAGATGTTCTGTGTGTGTGCTTTGTTTGATTTCCAAACATTTCTAGGAAGGACAGAGTTTTCAAACCCACCAGAGTCCTGACCGTGCCCAGTTTTGTGGCCTATTCCGTGAAATGCAGCTGGACCGGTAGGTTTGTTTGGGAGTCATGGCCCACACTATTGCATTCTAAACCATTCTATGAAGTTTGTAAACACTGGATTTCACGTGGAGTTTTCTTCCAAGAGGAGATAGGGGGTGTGAAGAGTTGCCCTTTATCAGCCAGAGATATACTTGAGAACAGCTAGGGTACTCAAAATCTAACACTAGGGAGAGAGTCACATTGGCCATGAATGCACCCATTTTTCTTTAGAACAGAGTCACCCTTATCCCTACTTAGGAGTGTTCCTTTGGCTATACAGTGTTCGCAAGAGTGTGAGGTTTTAGTAGTAAACCTGATAGGGCTTTATTTCACCCAAAGGGAATCCCAATGAAGCTTACTGTTTCAATCATTAAAAGCATCAGGAATTGTCACTATCACTGACGGAACATCTGGACAAGTCTGCCCGATCACAGACACTACTGGGTCTGTGTTTTTTCCCCCTATATGTGGACTAGAGGCAAGTTCCTTGAGTTCAGTGCTTTTGACAGATGTACCTTTGACATCTGGAAGGTAAATATATCATGCATTTTCTTGTTCTTTTTAAAGAGTGAATTAGGAGCTGGACAGTCCATTTAATGGATCATCATTTGCATTTTTAAGTTAATAGACTACAACAAAATAAAAAACATCAAGGTAAATCACTCATTGTAAGGATAATATTTAATAGAAATATGCACATGTGCACATATGTAGATGTGTACAGGATCATAATCTTATTCGTGTATTATAGAATACATGCTTTGAGAAAAGTCATGTATATACCAGATAACCAAGGTGAGGTGTTTACTGCCTATCACAACCACACTGATGACAAGCCCTGCCTCATGAAAGGAGGAGGTACCTATATCAGGATGCCTGGCCCCTTCATGGGGCAAAGCCATTTCCTCTGAAAAGCCAAAGAAGAGACAGAAAAGAACTTTATCTGGTTTACTCCTGTGTAGTAAATGCTCCTGAATCTTGTATTTTGATTAAAAAGGTACCTATACTAAGGCCACTAGGAGAATTTGCGCCACTTCTTTCGGATGACTTTCATTATTAGCCCTATAGCAATCACCCCTCACTTGTGTCTGTGATTTACCTTCATATTCTGTGATCTCTGCTTCCTCCTCCTCTCTCTCCTCTTCCCTATACACCGAAACTGACACTCTTTCCTCCTCTTCAGAGTAAGTCCATTCCTCCTCTGTAGATGGGTTAAAAGATAAGATTTGACTTAAACTCGGTGGGCTGGAATACATCCAGTGGCCATGTGTTCACTGCAGATAGACAAAGAGTCTTCTATCTGCACAGGGCATGGTACTTTTTTAACTACAAGAGGGAGAGAGAGACAAGACAAGAGGAGACTAAAGCCCAAGACCAGAAGAAACGAATTACGCCCCAGAGCATCCAAATTCAGAATGATTTCCTTTTCAACACCTTAATCGTTTTTTCCAAGAATGATGCAAGATCAAGGTAGACACAAAGATAGTTCCAGAAGGCTACAGCAGGCAGATGTGTTCCAACACCAATACAAAATAAAAAGAGGTTCTGATGAAAACATTTACACCCTAAGGAAGAGTCCTCCAAGGGAGCACAGAGCCAGCACTGTTCTCCCTCCTGGCTAGGTACCTTCATGCCGCATGACTTCCACCCTCTGGGGAACTGCCACCGATTGTCTTTCTTCCGCAGCAAATCTTTTCTCTTCGACGACAGTTTTCTTAGAAACTTCAGCTTCAAGAAAGGATCAACGCTGAAGCTTAAATATCAAGGATTATACCAACTCCCTCTCCCCAGAGTTTGGGGAAGTCTCGCAGGTAGTGCCACTTTCATCAGCAAAGTGGACAAAGAGATTGCACAGCCCAAGAGCATGCACAGAAGTGAGGCAAAGAGGGGCGGGGCGAGAACAGACTTGACCAACATAGCAAGAACTCATGCACTACAAGATTTCTCCAGAAGACGGAGAGCAATCCTACCTCGGGGAGGAGCTTTCTTTGGGATGGGAGCCGGGACAATCTCCTCAGGGACAGCTTTCTTAGGTGGAGCTGGCACTTTAGAAACATTATGCACATTTAGACCTCTGATGCTTCTCCACTGACTGCCCAGCACAGAGCATGCCCACCCACACTGCTCTCCCACCACAAAGCTCACAAGTCATCACTGCCTGGAAGCCCTGCATTGTAAAAGATAGCTTTTGTAAGAGGGCCTGACAATACCTTTTGGTGGGGGAGCTTCTTCTTTCCGAAGAACAGGTGGTTTTTCTTCGGGAACTTTCTTCTTTGGTATTTCTGGCACTTGAAGAATAATATATTTTTTTTTAAATCTTATAGGCAAACGAACACAGAACAGGCAGACCCATAAAAGAAGACATGCAATTAAAGAAGCTTGGAGGAAAGACACAGTTATTTTATGGAGACGGGATGGGTTACCTGTTGGTGGTGGGGACTCTTCTCTTTGAGTGATGATGGTTATTTTTTCTTCTGTGACAACTTTCTTCTGCACTTCAGGAACTTGAAAAGACATTTGTAGAATTGGGTTTACAGTCTTCAAAGTAGCTAATACATAATTATTTTGAAAGAGACGAGACAGGTAGACAGGAACTTTGGTTGCATTGCCACTGACCATAATACATCCATTTTGAATTAAACAAACAAGTTAACAAAGAAACGCAAAATGTTCTGCACTCGAGACATTAAAAATGGGGCTTGTTTCCTGAGCAAGTAGGCCTACCTTTAGCTGGAGGTGCTTCCTTCTTCCTTGTCACAGGAACAGGAATCTTTTCTTCAGGAGCTGGTTTCTTTGGAGCCTCTGGGACTTAAAGTTTTAAAACAGCACATCAGTGCAGGCATGTTTCATATCTGGGTAGGGAAACAGGCACATCTCCAAAGCGACACAAGCACATTAATGCTAAAGACTGTTCATTGGTACAATGCAGAGAGACCCCACTTTAAAGGCACAATATACGAACTGTCACATACAGTGTTTTAGAAGCACTTAAAAGATTAAAATGTGTCATGTAACAGAAATGTGTATAGAATTCATTCCTATATGTTAGTATGATGTGTGTGTGTGTGTACACATGTGTGTATAGGTGCGTGTGTGTTTGGGATGGTAGAAATAACCTTGGGTGTTATTTTGCAGGTGTGCTATGCACTAACTGTTTTCCTTTAAGACAGGGTTCCTCACTGTCCTAGACCTTGCCAAGACCAGGCTAGGCTCACTGGCGAGTGAGCCCCAAGGAGAGCCAACTGTTTCTACTCCTCCATCCACCATGGATTTTATTTATTTTATTTTAAACATAGGTACTTGGGTTCTGAGTACTGAGCATGGTCAAAGCCAGCATTTTACTTAGTTTCCTCTTCACCTCTGTTGGTATGATCTGATGAAAACAAATCAGTTAATGATTATACCAATAATGTAGAGTGTATAGAAAAAAAAGTCTCTTCATACATTGCTTTAAAAGTGGGATAAATCACGATACTTTATGAGTTTTCTGAACTATGACCCTGTAGAATAGTCACACCCATGCAGCTGTCTTCTGCTGAGTGCATTCTGAGTTTCTGTTTGTGGTTTTCTAAAGTAGAATCAAGATGCCGGATGCTCTCTGGAATAGGTCCTGCAGTAGGACAGTATGCCGATGGCTTTGGGGACTTCTACACCATAAAATGCTGTGTATGTATGCACAGGTGTTTTTCTGTAAGAAAATTTGTCATTTAGAACAAACTCCCAAATGTTTGCAGTGTATCTAATGAATTTGAAGACATACAGGGAAAGTAAATGTCAAAAATCTGTCCTCCTCTACTGAAGACTCACTACCGTGGGCTCTGAGGCAGAACAGCTATGCAAGCACACTAGGCTCATCTGCCAACCCTCTCCAAATGACACAGCCTCCTCATAACGGACACATGACAATGTCTCGATGAAGAAGACACATGCATGAGAGTGAAAGAGAAATGTTTGCTTCTATATTCATGTCTGTAGAAGATGTTCCACAAATTCTCCTCAAGGAAGATATTAATCATTTAAGGTAGCAGTTTGACATAGTTATTTCTTTTCAAAACACTTTTTGGGAACCGCCCTAGGAATGCTCAGCATCATAAATAATGTGTAACAAGAGTGTATCCCCAAAGGTGACACACATGTTTTAAACACTAGGAACATGCCAAAGAGACCAGGACCAGGAAAAGGACAGTATGGTACAGATGAAGGCTGCTGGCCTCTGGGGCGATGGCTGTCTCTAGCAGCTGTCCTGGATACCTTTTGGAGGAACAGCTGGTTCTTTCTTCTTGGGAATAGGAGCTGGTTTTTTCTCCTCTGGCACAGGTTTCTTGGGAGCCTCGGGAACTTTAAAGACAACATTGTTGAAACAGTGTTGAGTATCACAGCCTTCTTCTGAGACACTTAAGATTACAGGAAAGCACAAAGCCTCATGAAGAGCTTAAGAGTTAAAAAGTAATTCAGTATGCTCTGCTTGTGGCAAAATGGAATGCTTAGTACATCACATGTAGACGTCACACACATGACACGAGCGGACAAATACCCGTGTAGGGTGGTCTGGCATCTAAAACAGTTATTAATATGTATTAATAAACCCATAGATGGAGAATAAATATATGAAGGATTGTTCACTGGTAGCATTTTATTAACACACAGGTCTCACACACAAAAGATCCAAGAGGACAGAACCCAAAAAACATCGTTCTACCTTTGGCTGCTGGGGGTTCCACTTTTTTAGGGGTGGGAACGGGGACCACTTCTTCTGGAACTGCCTTTTTAGGTGGTTCAGGGACTTTAAAAAGAAACGTACTGTGTTTGAGACACTGCTCGTCTTGACAAGACCTGTATTCTTATTAGATAGGAGTAAAGGACAGATATTCTCCCTTTATGCCAGTTGGACACGAGAAAATCACAGTTTAGAAACCAAGGCTCGTGGAGATGGCTGAACGGCTAAGTAGCAAAGGGAAAACTGCATCCATCATCTTAATGGCATGAGTTCTTGCACTCTTACAAACAGTGGGAGAACGCTTGCTTTGTTTGCGTGAGAATAATTGCATCAGGTGACATTGTTTTTATATCTTAAATTTGCCTAGGGAAAGAGGATGTAACTTTGGTATACAGTCTAGAGTTTTCCCCCTCCCTCCCTCCCTTCTTTCCTTCCTTGCTTCCTTCTTTCCATACAGGGTCTCACTATGTATGCACAGCTAGCTTGAAACTTGATATGCAGACCAGGCTGTCCTCAAACTCACAGAGATCTGCCTGCCTCTGCCTCCTCAGTGCTAGGGTTAAAGATGTCCACTACCTTTCCCAGCGGTTACTATATCTTTTTATTTCAATGGTGGGGTAAATACTGACTCCCTGGCTACTGAGGCAATTTGTGCTCTACAGTTCTGTGTTAGAAAGAGCTGGCCAGTAGGCCACCATCATATTGCATGCTTGCTGCACAAACAACACAGCAGATGCAAACATCCCAGAAACAGAGAGAGGAGTAACACGCAGAAGAAGTGTTACGTTATACACTTTGAGTTTTAAGGAATTTCTAATATAATTTGCTTAAATTATAAACTGAAAAAAAAGTTTAAAAAAAATACTTCTGGCATATTAAACTCCTAACTAAGAAGATTCTCTACATTTTAAAAAGTCTTTGGTGAGCTGGTGTGAGGGGGTTCACCATACTTTATCTCCAAATTAAAATGTCACTAGATTTTAAGTGTCCAGAGACATGGAATGGAGCCTTTTGTTTCGTTCCTGTGCGTTCCTCGTGGTCCTTTTACTTCGTCTCTGGTGAATGCTTTGTCCATCCAGACTCTAGGTCTGTCAGTTGTTGGACGGATTCTGATACTTAGTATTAGTGTAGTTAGATATTTCCTGGGAATTTTGCCTGAAAACATTTTAAACTGAGAATGAATGACTGATACCTTTGGGTGGTGGTTCAATCTTTTTGGAAACCGCAACATGAATTTTCTCTTCAGTGACAGTTTTCTTTTGTACCTCAGGGACTTAAAAAGAAATACACACCTTACTTACTGATAGAACATGTGGATGGCAATTCTAATTTACTAAGGATGCCAAAACAAAAATAATTAAAGGTGACAGACAAGAGAGGAAAAAGATAACAGAGAAACAAACACAAGGAGACAGAAACGCCCACAACATCACACAAGGAGGGGATGAAAAGGCCCCCTGAAACTCTGTGTCTTGAGCTCTCAAATTCAAATCTGCCATATACCTGTGACAGACATCTCTTCCTCTGTGTGAGACGCAAAGAACATCTTTTCTTCAGAGATAACCATCTTCTTGGTGTGTACAGCTGGTACTTTAAAGAGAGCATTACTATGTTAGTGTTTCCTTTTCTAGGCCAGGACGTCAGATGAAACACAGATGGTATGCCATATGTAAATCTTTACACACAGGCTGAGTGCATTAGTATGGTAGATTAAGAACAAAATCAGTTTCAAGAAGAAAACAAAGCATGTTTTTGAACTCTCTGGACAAACAAGCCATGCAGTCTTGTATCAAGCGCTATCAAATGAGAATCAAATAGACACAACTTCTATGCACAATAAGCACTACTTTCCCAAGTCTATTAGGATCAATTCACGTAAATTACAGGATGGTAAATATTATTGCAATGCAACATACTGCATGGTAAAGTTAGATGATTACTCATTAAACACAAAACCTGTAAATTTTTTAAAAATGTAATTTCTATGCAAGACTAAAAGCAAAAATAGTTATTGGATTATACATAGGTATAACCCAACATAAAATGTGCAGTACTCATGGTGCTTCGGAATGATTTAGCAATGTATGTTCAGATATACATATGCATAGATTACAGTAATTGGAAGCTTGTAGCTTAAAAATAAAGATGTATACCTTTCACTTCAATTATTTCTTCCTGCACTGGAGTCCGGGAAGGTTTTTGTGGAACAATCTTCTTGGAAACTTCAGGTACTTTAAAAATATGTACAAATATATTTGTATTGTGAAGGGTATTTCTTAGCACAATTTTTTTAGAATGTCAGTTTGAGTAACTATATAAATAGCATGTGAGCATACATCAGAGAGCAGATGACTTATGTACATGTTACTAGAAAATTCTTTAAATGGTATCTATACCTTTGGTGACTTGAACTTTTTCTTCCTCCACTCTTCGAGAAGTCTTTTCCATTTTTTCAACTACTGGCTTCTTTACAACTGCAAATGTTTTAAAGAAATTGCAGTACTTTTAGAATTTCTATTAAAATTCTCTCTCATGCTTCTTACATACATATGTATGTATGTATGTAAATATGTATACAGATATACATGATGTTTTTAGAGACAGGCAGGTTTGGTGTTTCCAACTTTAAGCACAAGTTCCTAGGATTGTTCATAGTGATTTTAATTTTGCTATCACAGTCTTTTATTTAACAGTTTATTATATCAAGTAGATATAAATTCTTAAGAGAAAACTCGTAGATAGAATAAAGCTCAGAGAAGTTGTGCCTATTGGATTTAACTCTTACTTCAGACATCCTTGCCGAACAAGCTGTGATAACAACAGGTATATTCTGGTTTATTTAAATGATTGCAGTCACATACCTTTGGGAGGTGGTACTTTCTTTTCAGGCACTTTGGCTGGGATTTTCTTCTCATGTAATTCTTTAATAAAAACACAAGATAAGCAATTCTTAAATCGGTCGATTCTAATAGGTTGTGTTTGTTGCAAATGATAAAAAATTAAGAACGATTTGCTATTGTATGAAGGATCTGCCATGTTGGTGGGGTCACATGACTAACACAACTCCAGTGGAAAGTTTCAAAACAGAACTGCATAGCGATGCAACAGGCACTGAACTTCTGAATTAGACAACAGCAGCTGGGAATGTGGCCTTAGCACTGGGAGTAAGTGGTCCAACCTGCAACGTCAAGGCATCCTCACAAACCAGAGATAATGTCTATCCCAAAGATCAAGTGGTTAAAGAGCCATAGCCTTGGAGGGAACAAACTGACCGTTTTCTCTTTCACTCCCACTGCACATCAGGCAATAACATCAAAAGGTAAGGAGCTGAGTGAAAATGAGAAACAGAGGAGGAAAAGCCACCCGGGGGATACATACCTTCGTGAACCTCCTTTTGAACTCGAATTACTTCTCTTTCTTGGCGGATCTCTTCCCACTCTTCCTCCCCTTCATCATAGCCCTCTTCTCGCTCGTAATATTCTTGGCCTTCTTCAAAGTCTTCCTCCCATTCCTCGTGGACTTCCCTTTTAGCTTCCACCTTGATCTCCTCATAGTCTTCATCGGGTTCTTCATAATACGGCTCTTCATAGGGCTCCGTGTACGGCTCCATTTCCAGTTCCTCATAGGGCTCTTCCCAGGGCTCTATGTGAACTTTCTTCTCGTAGACGGCTTGCTCTCTCTCATACACAGCCTCTTTTTCCTTGTGAATCTCTTTCTTTCTGGTGATAGTTGTTATTTTTACCTCTTCAGCCTTAGAGGACACGTCAATAATTTCAGAAGCTGAAAGACAAAAAGAGTGGGGTGTACGGGAAGGGAAAGCATTAGTTACACCCACCAGAAAGCTTTATTCAAGGGAAATCTCTAGTCATTCAATATCAAGCACCTCAGATGCTGTGGTATTACACTGAGAATCTCTGATCTTTTGCTTTGCATGGGTTCTATTTTATTAACTAGGCAACATGAGTGTCGAGATGTTCTTTGCTCTTGATCTGAGGACTTTCTTCTAGTGTCAAAAGTATAGATTCAATGGGCAGCTTCAAATTGCTGTACCTTCCATTGCTCCAAGTGCTTGGAGAGTTCCTAGTAACTGCCCATGGAAAACACTTTACATCTGATAAATTATGGAATCTAGGGTTAATGTTTCTGTAGTCATTCCCCCCTTTTTTTTTCATTCTGCAAAGGTATTTCTCTTGGAACTTAGTTCTGACACATTAGTCAGCTGAATAAGAAAGGAAACTTACATAAAGTAATTTCTAGTTTTTAATATAACAGATTTTTAAATATCTTTGAGATCAACATTACTTATAAATCCTTAATATTTGTGTGAATTATAACGTAAAGTTTCGCAGGGCTCTTTCCTTTCCATACCTCACTGCTGCCCCTCCCCCCTGCCCGCTCCCCCATCTCCCCCAGTAGCTGCAGAGGTGCAGGGACATCCTCCTGGCTTCCTGTCCCTGGAAAGAAGCACTAGGAAACAGCCATTGTTCCCAGCACTCTTGACAATGGCCAAGGGCACTTGAAAATTTCACAAAAACCTGGAAGCCAACTATTTAAAAATAATAAAGAAAGCACATGCAAAGTTCAGGAGTAAACGATAAAATGCCTAATAATTCCTTTTTACACACCTTTTGCTGGAATCATGGGAGTAGGAGGTGGGGGCTTCTTGGCAACTTCAGGCACTTCAAGAAACACAAAGAGCACGTTTAGACTATGTATTATTTAATGTTTACTAATCTGGAGCATTCTCACGGTCATTTGCATAATGAGTCAGTACTAATGTAGCACCCTTACAGGAGCATTATAAAGCCATCACTCCCAAGCCAAGCTAATACGACTTGTTATGACAGATCAGGGTAACAAAACACACAGAGGCTGGAGTTTCATTCTGGTTTAGGCTGGTTTTAAAGAATCCAAATGTAGAAAAAGTAGCAAAGAAACGGGTAATGTGTCTAGTGGGTAAAACTCATGTTTTTGCCTTTTTCTGTTGTTAACTATGAAGTTTACCAAACACCCACACGTTCAAATCAGCCACTCGGGAAAGTCTGTGTGAAGGGTGGGTGGCGCCTGTGCTTCTGTGTCTGCCTCTGGGTAGGCGGTTCCTATGTTTCCCATCCTCCTCAAGAGGGTTAGAACTGTGTTTTTACATTAGCCATCCAAATGTCTTCCACAACCCACCCCCCCAAAGATGTATCACATTTCTCCTAAAGATGCCGTTTCCTTTCTTCGAATGTTATAATAAGGAAAAGCAGGAAGTTGGGCTGCAGCAGCAGCGTGTAGCCTCAGCCCCTGAACACGTGCTGGAAAGGCCTAGTCAGGAGCAACAGTGGGCTGGACAGGAAGTCTTCAAGCCGTCTGCTGCAGACAGCAAGTAGACAGCAGGCGTGGACACGGGAAGATAGACATGGAAGAGGACACGAGGGACGCGGGGGAGGTCACCCCCTCATGAATTCTAATTCTTGCCCTTTCCTGTTTCCTACATCCTAAGTACTTATCCACAATGAAAACCTTAAAGCCACTTCTTGATTTTTTTTTTAATTTGATTTTTTTTTTTAAAGTTTATTATAATACCTGGTGGTGGTGCCTCTTCCTTAGGCTTTGCAACAACCTTTTTGATGTCTTTCTTCACAGCCTTTTTAGTCACTAAGGAGAAAAAAAATCCGACATAAGTAACTTGTTTCGGGACATTTTGATTTTGTTTTTCAGATGTGGATGAGAACAAGATAAAATAAGCTTTATTGCGAGATACTTGCTTCAGAAAAGTCTCATGTTAAAAAAATGAAAAAAAATATTTTGGAGGGAGGTAGAATAAATACTGTGGTTTTGTATGTCCACTGGTTGCATGATGGGTAAGAGTCAGCAGAAGACGAGGAGGAAGGGAGGGATGCTGTTTCCTCTCTGCCTCACTTGGGTGTGGAAGCCAACTTTGTCAGGAGAACAGCAAACAAATAGAAGAACTAAAGTCCAACCCATCTTATACTGGGGGCGGTAGAGTTTGGCCATGGTTCTAACCATATCATCTGTGACTTCTCATCCTTGTAAACAGGGAACACCTTGTGATTTTAAAAATCTGGTTTAAAAATCTCAGGTTTTACAATGAATACCAGCAGCCACACTGACATTTCCAGTTTAAGGACAGACCATTTCTCGAAAGAACTTATTGCTTCTGGCCACAGAAACATCATGGGATCCAATTTATGATGTTTAATTATCCTCCGTACCACAAGTAGATGAAGTATACTCAAGTTTGCTCCTATGAATTACAAACATGTTTCTCTCTTTTACTGAAAGTGTATTAGTCATAAAATTGGATGAAAAATACTGAATTTCTTTGGAACTGGCTGAAAAACAGTTCAAGCATTTGATATCAATTGCAGCAGACACTATGAGACTCACATATCACACCCATGATATTGTTATAGTGCTAGTGATCAGGCTAGAGGAAAGCATGGCTTTGAGCAGTAGATGCTTTATGACTATGCTGAGAGAATTCTCCTAGCAGCTTTGGAATCTGTAGCCCGAGGAAGTCTCAAGCAACCTGCTGTCTGAGTTGTACAGCTTCTGGGTGTAGACAGGACCTTACAACTTTAAGTGTTTAGCATCTGAGATGGTCAATTCCTTGGTGCGTTTAAGGGCTTGCCTGTTTTTTGTTTTGCCATTGAGACAGGGCCTTACTATGTAGCCCCACCTGGCTTGTCCTGTGAGCCTTACGCCTGTGGTCATCATCCTGTCTCTGCCTGTTAGGCTGAGATGCAACTATGCCGCCCAGCTTCGATCTCTTTATTAGGTACCTTGTTTCTTAGTGAACAAAATAAAACATAAACAACTCCCACAAAGACCCAGTCAAACATGTGAAAGATATTCTCAACTGTATTTTATACAAATGGTGACTTACGAAGAGTAGCTAAAAGTATAAATGTGGTGTATTTCTGTAAGCTTCCCAACAAACTGGTTTCATTATTATCAAATTGGTGTTTAGGTATAGTAGTCAGGGACATGTGAAATAGATTTAATTTGAATTAATATTTAAGTAATTCTCCCCCCCCCCAACACTCCCTCTTTTTTTCTAAGACAAGGTTTCTATGTGTAGCCTTGGCTATCCTGGTCTCCCTTTGTAGACCAGGCTGGCCTCATAATTCCCTTGCAACATTTTAAAACTAAGCGTAGCATTTTAGTTAAATTGATTGTTTTCAGAATTTCGAAACAAAGTGGAAAATAACATTTTGAAGTTCATTCAACTTCTTGACCACAAGAGGGAGCACAAGCTATATGAAGCCACATTTTCACAGCTGGACAGTGGCGCTCTGTTTCACTGCTTCAGTTAGGTGTCAGGTAATACCTTCAACACGCTTTGCTGGTGGCTTCTTCTCTTCGGGCAAAGGCAGCAGGAGAGGGATGGAAGGAGCAATCGCGGGAGGGATTTCTGGGGGGGAAATTAGCATCATGCTTTAATTTCCTGTCTTATGAGACATCTCACACATTTTGTTTGTTAATTCAGGGGTTTAACCAGAACAGGTGACAGCAGTATCTATGTATAATGGCCCCTGCGTGGTAGGGAGAGGTTCTTTTACCTTCGGGTGGGACTGCTCTGATGGGCATGGTTGGGATCGGAACTCTGGAGTCAGGAATATCTGAAAGTAACATGTAGGGGTAAGCACTGGGGGGCTGATAACACGTGCTAATTGTTCGGGGAGTCCCAACAGCAGCATTGGGCATGCCGACAGTGAGATGCATGTTATACGTGGCACACAGTTCAGCAGTCATGAGAGTTTGTCCTGTACCACACCACTTGTGTGCTGCTAGTGGCATCTCTGCTATCTCCATCTCTTCCCCTCCCCTCCAAATTCATACAGTGAAACATTATTTTGCTTAAAATTATTTTACAGAACAGCATTTTACTGAGAAGAGAAGCGGTGACTTTACGTATTTTAATTTGGCTCTCGTATTTTTAAAACTACTCTGAACTTCTCATAAGCATTGATTAAAAGATAGTAACTCACCAGGAGGCTTCATCTCGAGTTTTATTTCTGCAAAAGAAAAAGAGAACATTTTTTAATATGTAGAACTCCCTGGGCAAGATGCTTGCTCTCAGGGCTGCCCCGTGTTTTCCCGTGGCTTGACCTCACCTTTAGTTGTTAAGTACAGTTCTGCTGTGCTTCTTGCTTCGCCTCTCGGCTCCAGCCGAGCAATTACCGAGTAGACACCTGGAGGGAATGACCATCCTGCATTAGCCTCCTAATACACTCCTTCAGTTAAATATAATGTTCCTGTTTACAACTGTCTTTTCTCTTTGTTCTAAAGTGCATCACATAGACTTGTAGAATATAAGCGCAGTTAAAGGTAGAAATATCAAAAACAGGTGACAGCGAGGATCATAGGATGTATTCACTGGGAAACTACCCGAGCAATTACCTTCATCATCTGGGGTCACGTTGTGAATGGTCATGTAATGGCAGCGACCATCATTCCTAAAGTTGTATTTCTGGCTCTCGGTCAGCTCTGTTGGTCCTTTGTACCAGGTCACTATGGCATCATCGAAGGACACTTCACACTCAAAAGTAGCAGACTGATGCTCGCTCACCACAATGTTCTGTATGCGCTTTGTAAACTGAATCGGCTCAGCTGTTTAAATACAAAGGGTCCAAAGTTAGACTGTCTAGACAGGTATCTCTGGAGCTGAGACTTCTCTCAGACACTTAATGCTCTTGGTGGTTGAGACGGGTTTCATTGTGTGGCCCAAGCAGGTCTCCACTGCCTTGGTCTTTCAAGTGCTAGAATTAAAGGATATGCATATGTGCCACCAACCCCAGCAAAATTAGATGATGATGGTGGTGATGATGATGACGATTTTACTGTGGTACTGCTGTTGAACCTGGGGCTTCACAAAGAAGGGTTATACCATCCCCAGCACCTTATTTTATTGTTTTATTTCATACTTTGGGACAAAGTCTGAGATTCCCATGGTGACTTCAAATATGCCAACTTCCTGCTCCACCTTCCCACGTATCCATGGTTGCAGGTATGTAACTTCCTGTCCCAGCCTCCCAGGTACTCAGGATTGCAGGTATATGTTACCATGCTCAGCTTCTATTTTTATTCGCTTATAAAATAATAGAAAACAATAGGACCCAAATGCAAGTGCAGAACAGTAGTGACCCATTCTTCTATTAGTTCCCAAGCTGTTCCAGGTCTGCAGGGCTTTCCTACAGGATGGATAGTGGAGA
The DNA here is from genome assembly GCA_907169655.1 of Acomys percivali. Classification (NCBI taxonomy): domain Eukaryota; kingdom Metazoa; phylum Chordata; class Mammalia; order Rodentia; family Muridae; genus Acomys; species Acomys percivali. The sequence continues at coordinate 50,136,465 of OU015750.1, forward strand.
GTGTGCAGCAACCCCCAGGAGTCCTTAAATACGCAGATGAAGGAGACGCCAAAGGGAGGTTGGAAGCCACAGTCAAATTAAATTTCAAAACTGTGCATGAAATAGAAGGCTCCTAACAGGGAACACATAAGCAACTCTACAGCCAATTCCTCTGAGAAGCCCTCTCTTACCTCGAGAAAATGATTTTTCTTTTATTTAGAACCCAGAGTATTCTCTTCTATAAAGATTTCCCTAGAGAATGATTTCAAATTCAACAGGGAATTTGCAATTCTAAATTTCAGAGGAAGGACGCTCCAGAGTTCAGAAACCCCACTTTGCAAGCACAGATAGGTAAACACCAAGGCACTGCCCTCCCCCGCTCCCTGCCCTCTGCCTGGGACAGCAGGGTGCCCTTTTGGAGGGTGGCCAGGAGTGGGCAGACTTTTGCCCAAATTTACACGGAAATGAGACTACACACATAACATTATATGTGCTTCTTGCAGAAAATTATATTCTGGTGAGCTTTATCACTGAAGAACATATTAAAAACCTTTACTTATTTAAATAAATGATTAGCACTTTCAACTTCTCTCTAACATGAAGGTGTTTATCTTTTTTCTGAACTTTAAAAACGAGGCACTCATATTCATTGCAAAGTAATTCAGAAGCCCAAGATGCCTCTGAAAATAAGATTAAATAATTTTCTTTTAACAATTAAAACGATACCAAATAATGAGACACCGGAAAAAAATTTCCCTGGATAGTTTAAAGTTAGTTGCCTAAAAGCTAATGAAATTAGGTATTGTTACTCTTTAAGTCAGAAATTTTACTTTAGAGATTCAAAAGGTGAGACTAGAATTTTTAAATTAATCAATATATTAAATATATATTATTATACAATAATTAAATATATTAATTAAAAATATTAAAAAACAGCCATTACTTATCACATTACAGTGTTAATTTTATCTATAAACTTTCATACCTATAACATCAAAATAAGTCCCACAAATAAAGTAGCAACTCCTAATTACAATCCTTTAGACTTATAACTACAACTTCTTATCTCATCCAAGATTTTATTCTAGGAACCACAGCCACAGATGAGAGAATTTTAAGAAGAAATAACCATTAAAAAAATCATGTGTTAGGGGCTGGAGAGATGGCTCAGCGGATAAGAGCACTGACAGTTCTTCCAGAAGTCATGAGTTCAATTCCCAGCAACCACATGGTGGCTCACAACCATCTATAATGTGATCTGATACCCTCCTCTGGCCTGCAGGTGTACGTGCAGGCAGAGCTCTGTATACATAATAATAAATAATAAATCTTTAAAAAAAATCATGTGTTAGTCTAGATTAAAATCTGATTTCTGTCTAAAAGAAATGCACGTTTGGTTAAATATTTCCCTTTTGAATTTGTATGAGTTTTGACACAAGGAAAAGTGTGTGAATCTCCGTATGGGAGGATGAGGACACAGGAGCTCTTTGGGATTTATTTGAGGGCGAGACTGCAGCGGCCCGCCCGATATTTGTTAAGGCTCTGTGCTCAGCTGGTAACTCTGCCTAGCCTCTCACCCACCTTCGATTCTGAGCTCTGCTGAAGTCTCAAGTTCCTGGTGCTTGCAGGTATACTGGCCCTGGTCCTCCGCACGAACATCAGCGATGGTCAGCTTGTGGACTTTGTGCTCTACCTCTGTTTTCACTCTGCCTTGGGGTCTCAGGATTCTGCCATTTCTGAACCACTCAGATTTCACATTTGGTACAGAGAACTGACACGTCATGGTACAGGTCTGGCCTTCTTTCAAAGTGACATCCTGGAGATGACGCTCCCAGGCAGGCTCTGTTGTGACACAGGAACACATGTTGCTCAGCATCAGTGTCACATGCAGATGTGCTCAACAGCAAACTCACGAGGCTTTTAAAGGGTTTCTAACTCACCGATCACAGTTAGCTTGGCACTAGCGATATGGGGACCACAAACGAGCCTGTAGTTGCCCTGATCTTTAAGTTGGCAGTTTTTGACCCTGAGTGTATGCCGGTCACCATCAATACTTATTTCATATTTGTCACTGGGCTCCAGCTTTTCAGTCCCTTTGTACCAGGAGAGCTTGATTTCTGGATAATTAATCTTAATGTCAATTTCAAAGATGGCATCATTATCTTTCAGAACTGTCTGGTTTTCAATATCCTTGATCAAGGTGACAGGCTAGGAAAAGAGAGAATTAACACATGCAAGTCATTTCTTCCCTTATAATTCCTGGTAATATTTTTGTGCATTTTATTATTAACACAGTTCATTTTACCTCTGTCTGTGTCAGCCTTTGCTGAATAAATGATACAAGTTCCTCAAATTCCTTTTCATCTCTTTCTGACTTCTCTAGTTCCTCAATTTCCTGAGGGGGGGGGGGAAGAATACATTAGGAAAAAAAAATTGAACCAGCAGCCACATGACTATTTCTGATTTCCATTCTTTAACATTCTAAAATTCTTACATGTTTTGGTGTTTTTTTTTTTTTTTAAAGATTTATCTTTTTTTATGTGTATGTGTGTTTTGCCTGCCTGCATGTATGTGTGGTGTTGGCAGGAGGCAGAAGAGGCATCAGATTCCTGGGAACCAGAGTTGGAGACAGTTGTAAGCTGCATGTGGGTGCTGGAAATTGAACCCAGGTCCCCTGGAAGAGCAGCCTGTGCTCTTAAGCACCAAGCTGTCCCTTCCAGCCCTCTGTCTTCCATTCTTGGTGTTTGTTATGTTACAGTAAAGCTTATAGCTAGGTTATAGTAAATTGTTTCCTAGAAATGTAGTGCCCTGGGAACTGAAGGCATCCTGCTAAGGAGAGGCTTGGTGTGTCATCTTAGGATGCAGCGCAGCAGAGGCCGTACCAGTCGGTGAGTCTCCTCTTCCTGACTCTGCTTCAGCAGCTCGAAGGCTTGAAGGAGGCCCCGGAAGTCGGTGATCCCATACATGCGCGCGTATTTCTCATATTCTTTAGGATCTACATTTTTGAGAAGCTCCATGATGTCAATTTCCTCCTCTTCCCCGGATCCTTTCTTTAGGGCCGGAGTCCTAAAAAAAGAAGTTGAGATCAACCACCTGTCTTCTGCTTAGTAGTTCGGCCTGTCTGTCACGCCTGAAAGATGGTCAGTCTCAGTCTTCCCCCCCACTATACGACAGTTCAGTGTGCTAATTAAGGAATAAATAAATTTTATATTATAAATAATTTAAAAAATAAATCATTAAGAAATAAATTTTACATGCTAAATTTACCATGGGGGGGAACCAAAACAGCAAAACAACAATAATAACTACTACTACTCAGTTTGGCGATGGAATAGATTAATACTGGGCTATAGCCATACAGTGTTGAAATCTGGTCAATGGGTTGGAAAAAGGAAAGAATATAGAAATGTGTCTGTTCAGCTTATAACCAGGAACCCAATTAATGATAGTTATATGATATAGCAACTGAAAACCTCATTTAAATATCACATGTCTTGGAAAAGAACTGTGGAAAAGTGAGTGACAATTCAGTAATTATGTTGAAGCACAAATTATATTTAAATTATTGATGGTTATGGAAATGTTTGAAATAATTGATCTAGGAAACTATAGCATAAAAGAATTTTGTAGAAGGAAGAAGCTTCTCAGATGTGGACACGTAGTATTTGGCCATTTCCTTCTGTTTCAAAGATTTCAGATATATCTCGTTCTCTGTTTCCCACCACCACTCAGATACAAATCTCAGCAGGTCACTAAATTCCACTTAAACATGGCCTGTGGAGGAATGTATGGAGTGGATATAACAACTGTCAATAAAGCTGGGCAGAAGGACAGGAAGTGGAAGGTGGGACTTCCTGGAGGGGGGGGCAGAGCCAAGTTTTTTTTTTTTTCAGAGCCAAGTTTTGACAGTTGAGAGAGGGAAAAAAAAAAGACAGTTGACAGTTGACTAGGACAGGGGAGAGAAACTGCCCAAGGATCACAGTGGCAAGTGCTTGGGATATATATATGTTATGAGGTTTAGAGTAGTTTGTTTAGTTTACCAGTAGATTTTTATCAGTTTAGATTCTGCTCGGTGCTTAATGCTAACAGCTTTAAAGTAGTTTCAGACTCTGTGTCAGTTATTGGCTTTGAAGGCCAAACCAATACAAAGTATTGTAACAATGGCAGACTAGCTTGTCTCTCACTGATGAGCCATGCTAGGGTCTCTAATACTCCTGAGTCTTGCAGTAGCTGGCTCATGCCTCCTGAAGACCCTTTGTGAGTAAGCAGTCCGCCTCACAGTTCTGACAGGACTTACTTCTTCAGCATTGCGCGAAGGTCACCTTCAATCTTCTCCTGCTTCTTTCTTTCATCCACCTGTAGGTTGACATTGCTTTCAATCTCCCCATGCTTGTTAAAGGCAACACAGCGGTACAAGCCAGAGTCGGTTTTCGTGGTATCTCGAATCTCCAGCTTGGATTCGTCTCCCTTTTGATGGATGAGAATGCGGCCTCCTTGGTTCAGTTGCCTCCACTTTCCCTTCGTCCACTTAACGTTCGGGATCGGGTCACCTCCGACCTTCGCGATAAATGTGGCGGTGGTTTCTAAAGGATAAACACATTCATTATTCATTCAAAAATCAATCTTGCCCAAATTGGTGCTTCTGAAATGAAGCCGGCAGCACACGAGGAGGCTGTGCACTTACTTTCCACTACTCTGATGCTCTGAGGCTCTGATACGAAAAAGAGTTTCCCGTCCACCGCTGCTTTCTTGGCTGCTGGGGCCGCAGCTGGCTTTTCTGAAACACACATTTCCATGTTTTGTGAGGACAAAAACTTGAAAGTTGGAATAAGTATTGCGGTGTGCAAAACAAATGTTTAGAGCCTTGCAGTGTACCCCAAGACTCACTAGCTGTGAGTCATAAGTGACAGAGCAGTTTCATAGACATTCAATCCGATGACAGCTATAGTAGGCTGAACTCAACTGGATTCCTAGCGTCCAATCTGCCATTTATAGACTTAATTTTATTGTATAGATTTCCTCTAGGCTATGACATAAATCTATCTGACATCACATCAGTACAGCATCTACGCTGAATGTGTGTGTGTGTGTGTGTGTGTGTGTGTGTGTGTGTGTGTGTGTGTGTGTGAGAAAGTATCCTTGTGGATATGCTGTGAGAGTTTAAAGAAATAGCCTGGTGAACTCCGGGCAACTTTATATACTTTGTATTGAAATTATTTCCATTAAATCATTAGATAGTTTCACTACAAGGGCTACAGATTACTAACGACAAATAATTCATGTGTCTAACACATCAAACTCCATTCTTACTTAAGTTATAATTAGCTAACCCCCATGGGCAGTTTCTGTTTTAATGAGCAACACACTTTCTTGGTGTCTGTACCTTTAATGGTCACTTTGCACTTTGAAGTGTCACTCCCAGCCACGTTGGAAGCCTTACACACATAATCTCCCGCATCTGCTTTAGCCACCTCCTTGAGTTCTAGCACAGCTGTCCCGTTGGCAAAGCTGAAGCTGCATCTGTCCGAAGGCTTTATCTCCCTGCCAGCTTTCAACCACTGGACCCGAATGGGCTCTGATCCCTGCACACTGCAGCTGAGCTGCACAAAATCGCCTTCGCTGGCTGTTACTGGAGTAAGGTGCTGATCAAACACAGGTGGTTTCTTAGGCTCTGGAAATGAAAAGGCACGTATATGAGGCGGACAGAGAGCATAGAGAGAAAGGTACATTATGATTCACAAAAGAAATGCGTAAGGGGCAAAACAGATTCCCACCAACAGGTGGCAGCAGACACTATGGTGGATGGAATTATAAGTCAGAGTTTATTCCTCTTTGAGCAGTTGTTAACATTTGTTGGGTTAAAAAAAAAAAGTAAAGATTTAAAAACAAGCAAAGAACAGCTGCCAAGTTGTCTACAAACCAACATAGCATCTGTGTCCTGATTAAGCTCTGCAAATACTATGCTACCATTGCTATCAATGTCTGTGGAGTATAACATGGTTTTGATTAGTTTTAAACTACAGGCAGCAGCATTTTTAAAAAACCAAACTCTAAAACCCAAAGGCTTAGGAGGGAATGTTGCTCGTGTAGAGAAGCAGGGCTCGTTAACGCCTGTGGAGGAGAGCCACCGTCAGAGTTACGGATGTGCCCAAATCCTAATGGGAATTTCTCTGATGTTCTGTTTCAGATTTTAAATTCAGCTACAGCTACTCTAAGAATAAATCCAGATTTAGCCCAAAGAGACTAAGAATTGAAGCTCAGTGTCCAACTGAGAACAAAGATTAACAATGAGTTACATGACCGCAAGGACATGAGTGACGTAATGTTCTGTCATAGCTCCAGAGGTTCAGTGATTCTGAGACCTAGAGATAAAATAAGGCAACGTTCCCAACCACACCACCTGGCACCTGCTGCTTCAATAAGCCTGCACGGAAAAGTGGCCCCAGAGCGCCACAGAAAGTGTCTACCCAGAGGCAAAGCCATCTTGAGACTAAGCCATTGCTAAAAACACGCTCTTCATTTGAGTACATGTACCGAAACCTGATGCATTTCAGTCTTAACATATAAATGATTAAAACTGAATTTGTAGCCAAGACAACTTGGTAATATTAACCTGTTTACAATAGTAACTGATGTAACGAATGATATTGGCTCATCAGTTTACCTGCGATGACCACTATGTGCTTTTCTAGAAAGCTGGCTTCTGCAATAACTTATGATGGTCTGTAACCTTTTATCTGTCTGAAGTTACTATAAGGGAGATCTGAAATGATTTAGACTGCTTCCTTTCTTAAAATAAGAGCTTTGTGTTTAAGTACATCTTATTTATAATATATAATTTTCTACCAAGATAGTAGTTTTTGATCAAACCTTACCATTTGGTCTGGTATTACTATTTAACTTTAGGCCAAAAGATAAGAATAATATATATATTAAACAATTATTATTTAAAAACAAAAAGAAATGCTTTTTAATGTAGAAGGGAGTCAGTAGAGTCAATGGAACATGCTATGGCAGTTTATAACATGTTCAGAACAGATACATTTCATTAAAATACCCATCACGTGTGCACACATATCAAAGGCTTTGAATTCTGGCTCCCTGAGAGAAATTGGGGATGTGACTTAGAAATCTGACATTGGAGTCCATTTCTTAAGAGAAATCTGCCTTAAGGAACCACATAATAGAGTCACGAATAACGTGTTTCTAGCCAACACATAAAGTAGCAATGGCGTCCACTGGCTAACGCACATTTTTGTTTGTGCCTCTACACTGAGCCCAGATTTCAGAAGAAATATGCATGGAAGTGTGTGAAGAAAAAACAGGCCAGAGCTATGAGGATGACTAACCTTTGATGACAATGGAAGATGTGCACAGGGCAGAGCCTGCATCGTTGGTTGCCTTGCAAGTATATAAGCCTGCATCGGCCATGCTGGCTCTCTTGACTTGCAGCAGTAGTGCATTGTTTTTGAATGTGATCTCACAGTTGGAAGTCGGCTGGATCTCCACATTATTTTTGTACCAGGCAACAGTTATAGGCTGGGAACCTGCCACCCGCCCTTCCAGTTTGAACGAGTTCCCTTCCGTTTCTTCTACCGTCTCAGATAGTTTTTTAGTGAAGCTTGGTGGGATTAGGCGCTCTGTAAGAGATTAAAAAGATAACTGAGATGGATGTAGAGGTAGGTTATTACTACGAGGCTTCCAAGAGAGGGGAGCCCTGTTTCTCGTTAAGTATCAGGGATAAGTAGTCAAACCCAGCACAGCAAGTCATGGTCCTGAGTGGTTCCTCTTCCCACAGCTGAGGCTCAGCTGTTCTCTGACCAAAGGGATGCTGGAAATGATTCATGGGCATTTTAAAACCAGACATTTATAAGAAGAGACACTCCATCTTAGGGTTGAGGAGGACATATCAACTTTTAGGAAATACAGATTAAGTGACATCAGCTTTTCTTTAAGCAAACATATCCCCTCATAAACATTGTCGTGTTATTTGATTTCTAGAAATCATCAGAAACGTGGTATTGTTAAAGCTGTTAGGTTACACACTCAAAGGACTGCCCAGGATTGGATGCCATGCAAAATAAACTCTACCTTTTATGTTAAGTTGGGCCGTGCAGGAGTCTTTTCCGACTTCATTCACTGCATAGCAGGTGTACTGTCCGGAGTCGCCTTTGTCCACTTTGACGATGGTCAGGTGCGCACTGTTTTCCAGGTAACTGATCTGGTAGTTTCCGCCACTCCGTATCTCTCTGTTGTCCTTGGCCCAGCTGACTTTGATGGGCTGTGTGCCCGTGACATGGCATTCTAGGTCGGCACTCTCTCCCACCACAGCGTCCACAGGCATCAGAGGGACATCGAAAAAGGGTGGATTCTTCCCCTCTGCAGAGAGATGACAAGGACAAGGTTTTAGAATCCCACACTTGGGCCATGCCCATTGAAGAAACAGCATTGCTTCCTTTCAAATTCTGAATGCAACTACAAAAATCTCAATTATGGCCGGAGATGCCTAGGAGCCACAGACCTGTGAGGATGAGTTTGGCGCTAGAAGAAGCCGAGCCAATGGGATTTGTAGCAGTGCAGGAGTATTGGCCCGCGAGACTCCTGTCTGTCTTAAAAAGGTTCAGGGTGGCGATGTTGTCTAAAAATGATGTCTGTACATTTGGGCTGTCTTTCAGCGGCTTTCCATCTTTGAACCAAGACACGGAGATGGGCTCTGACCCACTTATGGCACATTCAAAAACCACTGGCAATCCTACAGTTTCTTGCACATCCCTCAGTTGCCGAGAAAACGATGGTGGAAGTTTTTGCTCTGTGGGAACAGGATTAAAGCAATGAACACAACAGCACATTTTACATTGAGTCATAGTCACCCTGCAAATGTACCAAAAAATTCTTTAAAAATATGGAGTATTAAGAGTTCTCAAATCAACTTGGAGATGGAAAATAGCATGTGAGTTTTTGGAGAAAATGTAAAATAGGAGGTACAAAACAAAACAAAAAAACAACACCTATAAGTCAACAAGGTGTTGATCAACTAGAGGACTTGTCCTTTCCCTGGCCAGCCAGCAGAACCTCCTGCTTTTGAGATTACCTTCAAGCTATCTGAATAAGGCAGGCATAGGGTAAATTTAAAAATATAAGTCACCAATATTCCTTTAAGATTTATGGAAGTAAATGGTAGCATGATCTTTACGACTGAACATCTTGTCGTCTTGCTGGATGTAGAAAAAGTGGAGCTAGACGTGGCAACACACATGGATAATCTCAGAGGCAGAGGTAGCATGATGATCCATGAGCTGAGGTCAAGCTATCCAACCTGGTCTACCTGGTGAGTTTCATCCAATGATAGATATATAACAAGGGCACCAGAAAAACAAACTAAAATTGTCAATCACCCAAGGAAAACAGGTGAGTTGCTACATCTAACTAGAATGACTTAACCCCAAAATAGCATTTTGGTTTTCCCCTAAGGAAGGCCTTCATCGAGTATTTTGAATGTCCTAGAAGAAGCATAGACCCATTTGCTTTTACAATATCGCGCTTACCTTGAACGGTCAGGAAAGTTGATGATGACACTTCTCCTACACTATTTTCAGCCCTGCAGATATATTCTCCACTGTCGTTGCTGTCAACCTGGGTGAAAACCAGTGTGGCAACATTGTTCTTAAAATGCATTTTACAGGTGGCAGTGGGCCTCAGCTTTGTATCTCCTTTATACCAGGAGACCCCGATTTCAGGAGTGCCAGCAAGCTGGCATTGTAAAGAGGCAGAATCGCCAACTATCACCTTCACGGGCTCCAACGGCTTGACAAAATATGGTGGTTCTGCAGCAAAAGAGATAAGCAGCCATTGAAGGACAGATCAGGACCACTGCAGGAGTACAGAGGTATGAATGTGCAAACCAAACGAACCTAGTATCAGGATCTGGGCCGAGCAGGAGTCTTTGCCGGAGGCGTTTTCAATGTAGCAGTTGTACTGCCCTGAATCCTCGACAGTGCTGCTCAGAATTTCTAGGATGGCCGACTTTTCGGTTGTGGTGATGTTACACCTTTGGGAAGCAGTGACGTTTATGCCGTTTTTCTTCCACGTGACAGAGATGGGGGGAGTTCCAGAGAAGGTCCCTTCTAGAATCAGCGGCTTGCCTTTCTCTATGCTGTAATCATTAAGTCGCTTCACAAATATGGCTGGGGCTGGTGTGAACAAATCGATAAAACAAAGTCAAGAACAGATACACACAGGCACAGCACATCTGAACTGCTGCGTGCAATTTAATTGTGTACACAGAACAGCGAACGAACCTTTCACAAAGAGATGTGCTGTGCAGGAAGTCTTGCCAGCTTCGTTACTAACTATGCAGGTGTATTCTCCACTTTGGGATGTATCCACGTCAAAGAGCTCCAGTTCAGCCACTGAGTCCTGAAGGGACACATTGCATCTGGCCCCGGGCACAAGCTCACTGCTGCCTTTGAACCAGCTGATGCTGAAAGGAGGTGTTCCTTTTACAATGCTTGTGAAAGTGACATTACTGCCAGTTAAGGCATCCATGGAGTCAGGCTTCTGAACAAAAGATGGTGGCTCTAAATTTAAAAAAAAAAAAGCACAAATTAGAAAAAAAAGTTTAATATTCGTCAACTTCAATGGCTCAGTCCTTTGGGCAACATGGTTTTAGATCACTGCGTTTTGAACTGACCTCTCACAGTCAGAAAGGCACTGCATTCATCAGAGCCAGCCACGTTTGTAGCTGTGCATGTGTAGTTGCCAGCATCAGACTCCTCCAGCATGTTCACGGTTAGGGCACAAGTGTTGTCAGTCAGTGTGGTTTGGTACTTCCGCCCACTGCTGATCTCATTGCCGTCATGGAACCACAAGACAGAGATCGGGGGAGACCCGTAGACCTTGCACTCCATCACAACGGATGAGCCGGACAGACCATTTGTCTCCTTCAGTTTTCTTGTGAATGCAGGAGGGATAATTCGATCTGAGTATGACCAAAGAAAATGAAGCAAGGGGCATCTGTTATAAAATGACTCAGAGGGAGAATTGACCCTTTGATGGGATATCGCTAGATCTCTCTGACTCTTTTGAAAAGGTCTCTAGGCTGGGTGGTGGTGGCTCATGCTTTTAATCCCAGCCTCAGGAGGCAGAGGCAGGTGGATCTGTGTGAGTTTGAGGCCAGCCTGGTCTACAAAGTAAGTCTAGGACACCCAAGGCTACACAGAGAGACCCTGTCTCGGAAAAAAGAAAAGAAGAGAAAAGAAAAGAAAAAAGATTCTCTGAATATTGTCCATAGGATTATGTGATGTAAAGCCCGGAGGTGGGGGCTTTCTTGTTGGTACTGAGTACTTCCATGGTGAATTTTCTAGAAAAGCATTTTACCACCTATCCAGGCACAGGTTTTACTTCTACATTGTTTTTAGAGGTTATTTCCAAAGAAAGGGATATAACTTTAAGTATGATTTCTTCTATTTGTACAGGTCTGATGCCTCTGACCCAGCAGCACCCAACGATGTAAGACACAGGCTACACTATGAAGGATGGAGTGTTTCTCTCTCCTACTTAGGACAACTAGGGTCCTCACTGCCATAAAGGTGGGTGAACCGGCAACCAACCTGAGACTTGAATTGAGACTGTGCAGCTGTCTTTGCCGACAGGATTTTGCACTTCAAAGCTGTATACCCCACTGTCACCAGGTGCCACGTTGATGATTTTAAGGCCTGATACTTTGTTGAAGAAGCTTATTTTGTATTTGCTGTCGCTCGTGAGCTCCTTTCCATCCTTAAACCACTTGGTGCTGAGTTCGGGTGTTCCAGACACTGTGCACTCCAAGGTACAGGTGTCTCCTGCGGTGACCTTAATATTCTCTGGCTTCTCCACAATTGCTGCAGGCTCTGAAATGGGTAGAAACCATATCATAATTTAAATTAAAATAGAAAAAAGAAAAAACAACTAACGGAAACACAAACCGGCATGCATGCTCTGTATCCACGAGGATATCTTATTTACTAACCGAGAACCGAGAGCATGGCATAGCACTCCTGCATCCCAGCATCATTTTTGATCTGGCAGGTATATTTCCCAGCATCGGCAGGTTCTGCTCTTGAAAACTGAAGGGTCGCGATGTTTTCAGAATAAGAAATCCATACGTTGTCACTTTCCCTAACAATTTCCCCTTTGTCTTTGAACCATGCCACTGAAATTGGCTCAGCACCTTCGATCGTTGTCTGCAGTTGGACTTCTTTACCAATGATGGTAGAAACGTCACTGAGCTTCTTCACGAACTGTGGTGGTGCTGAGGAGAGCAAACAGGGAGATGGGGCTTCAACATGGGTCAGACTGACAGGCTATCCCTCACATCATGAGTATCATTTCAATGTTGTAAATAAGAAATAGCAGGACTGGGAACACCTTATCGCCTACATGAAGCAGAACAAGAGGGCTACGTAGTGTTGATCCAGGCCCCTGAAGTCCAAGGGAGACCCAGGGCTAAGCTTGGCGGATATTTGGTAAAAAATGTAGTAGAAAAAAAATGTGTAGCCAGGCATGACGGGGCATGCCTTTAATCCCAGCACTCAGGAGGCAGAGGCAGGCGGATTGCTATAAATTTGAGGTAAGCCTGGTCTACAAAGCAAGTCCAGGACAGCCACAGCTACACAGAGAAACCCTGTCTAGAAAAACAAAACAAAACAAAAAAAAGTGTGTGTGTGTGTGTGTGTGTGTGTGTGTGTGTATAATATATGTACATATCTAAATTCTTCCATGCTTTGTCTACTTCCTTTTTCTAAATACATAATACATATGTATAATAAATATGTATATATAAAATATGTATATAAGCATATATATACACACACACACACACACACATATTTTTAAAAAGTAGACAGAGCATGGAAGGATTTAGATAGAAAAGATTGTTAGGGATGGAAATAAACGCCACACAATAACCAAGGTGGGGGCACAGCATTAAAATTAGAAGGTAAACAGGAAGCGGAAGAGAATGAAGTGGCTCTTACCTTTCAGAGTGACAGACCCAACGCAGGTGTCACTCCCGACATCATTCGTGGCTTTGCACTGGTATTCCCCGATGTCTGCTGTGTCTACATTCAGGATGTGGATGCTTGTGAGAAAATTCTCAGACATAATCTTGTACTTCTTCCCACTCCTGAGTTCTCTCTTGTCTTTGTGCCAAGAAACTTGGAAGGGAGGTGTTCCCCGAAGCTCACATTCAAGGTGAACATCGGCCCCTTTGAGGGTCTCAACAGGAAAAGGCTTTTTGCGGAACACAGGCGGTTCTAGAATTGGAGAGGGGTGGGGAGAAAAATTAGAACGGACTTCATGTTTAGCCAAGGGTAAGAATTAGCTTTCTACCCCATTGGAGAAAGGGAGAAAATATCTCTCCCGTTTAAATAAAGATTGTGTTTTTCAACAATTTAAAAATATTATAGGAAAGGAGAGAATGCAAACTGAGAATGTAGTGAGGGAGGAGAGGGGCCGAGGGTGGAAGTGGAGCAAGGTCTGACCTTTGACCTTCAGGGTGGTGCTGCTGCTGGCGCTCCCAGCTGCATTGCGAGCCTCGCAGGTATAGTCCCCGCTGTCCTCCACGCCGAGGCTGTGCATCTCCAGCACAGCCACCGAGTCCTCGAATGACATCCTGAATTTACTGCTTTCTTGAATTTCAACCTCATCCTTGTACCACAAAACCTTGATTTCCGGAGACCCGCCTACTTTGCACTCGTATCTTGTATACTCATCTTGCTTCACGGTCCGTGACGGGTCCAGCTTCTTAATGAACCTGGGGGGTTCTGAGGGACCAAGAGGAAAGCACAGGCAAGGGGCAGAAAAGACAGGTATGTCACAAGATGGGGCAAGAGAAGAAACCTGTCACTGAGGACTTCATCTGCAGGAGACAAGTCTGTCTGATGCCTCTCAGGGAAGGTTGGTTATGTGGTAGCTAAGTAGAAAAATTACTAAGTAAAATAAGTGCAACGTTTTGTGAAATCCCATTACCTAACTGTGGCTAAAGGAAGTAGGAGAAGGCCACACTGTTCAGCAGCTTCCCAGAAACACAATCATCTTTCTAGGCCCGAGCTCACAGGGAACATCACAGAAGCCCTCTGAGGTCTACAGGAGGGAGAGACTGATTGCTCTGTGAGTCAGTGGGAAGTTATGGCTTCAGAGATATTCACTATGGACCATTCATACCCAGAGCAAAAGGGATCACATGTCTAAACACTCTAAAGTACAATATCTTTCCCATGCCTTCAATAGGGATATCCCATCACCTTCCATCATTTCCTTTAGAAGTAAGAAAGAACAATGTTTATTTTTCCCCACTGGCTAAATATTCACGCTCAGGAGGTATAATGGGTAGTTGTCTCATGGTGCAAAAGAGTCTCGAATGTTCATCTAAATGTCAAGGAATTTATGAACTACTGCTTCAAGAAGCTTAAAAATACTACAAGTGAACAGGCAAAAGTCATGGAGGAAAATCTTGACCCTCAGCTGTGAAGCATTGCATTTTCTTGCAAGCATTGGGTGTTGAGGTACTTATATCCTATGAGGCAGGCAACCACAAAGACATCATAGCAATCTGGAGCCCTGCTTGGCTTAAACTACACAGATGCTACTTCTTCTCCCACAATGCACTTAGCAACCCGAGGCTCTACCTATGTCAAGCTCCTCAAACAAAGCCATGGTTACTTTCATCTATGACTCCCTATCAACTCTTAACAAACCTCGCTCCTGTGGCCAAATGCGCCTGGGTGCATGAAGCGAGAGGCAGCGGGTCAGTTCAGTCAACATGAATTTTAGGGCGTCTGTGCACTAAGGCAAATTGTGTCCTCAAAATGGACTTTTAGGGGTAGTCCCTTATTTATCATCTTATGCTTAGGCATGGTTGGGCATGGATATGATTAAAATTAGGTGCATCTTGGGAATGGACATGCACAACTCATTAGGGCTTATGCAATCCATGCCTATCAATCACAACAAAAGTATCCACACCCCCTGACCTAGCAACCGACTTTTCTTCTTCCTGGACCAATAGAGAGAAGCCCTAGGCAGTGCCAGGGGTGGGGGTGGGGCACTCATTCCCCACTGTTTTTTGCAGAGTATCAAGCATGAACTTTTGCATCATCTTTGCAAGTCCTTGATACTTTGCTATTTGTGTGTGTGTGTGTGTGTGTGTGTGTGTGTGTGTGTGTGTGTGTGTGTGTGTGTGTGTTTAATTCTTTGAACAAGATGCCAAGAACTTGGAAGCTCCTGGCCTAGCTGGCAAGGCTGGGTGACCCCTAGTCCCATGACTTCTGCTGCTAATTAAGCATGGCTGGTGGAGGAAAAAGAAGTGAACTTCCTCTTGAAGTACTTGAAAGTTTGGGGTGGACCTATGTTTCAGGAGGCGATGGGTTCATTAATTTGCTAAGTGCTGCAGAAAATAGTTCATTTGAAGTAATTAATCTTTTTAACCCCTGATAACTTTTCCAAACTAGGCATATATATATAATTCTAGGGAAAGTGTTATTCATTTTTTTTCCTTAGTCTCTTCTTGGAATTCCAGTTAATATATTTTCTAATTTTCTATTTTAAAAACAAATTCAAGATTTTTTTCCCATTTAGAAATCCTGGATTCACTTGTGACCCATCTGTTCCTTCTTCCTTCCCCCTTTCTTCTTTCTCCCCTTCCTTCCCTCCATCTCTTTCTGTCTTAGGATATTAGGCTCCAATTTAACATGTCCTTGTACATGCCAGGCAAACACTGCACCATCCAGTCTTGCCCTTAGCTTTCATCTGATCATGTCTAATTGCTAGACTTATATATTCATTTTTCAGGCATATCGCCCATCTACGTTTCAAGACACTGGTAAGGTGAAAGAAATCTTGGCCCTTCACTCCGAGGCGTACCTTGTACACCAAGTTGAGCAGAGCAAGAGTCCTTTCCAGCAACGTTGCTCGCATAGCAGGTATATTGGCCAGCATCGCCTTTGGCTACTTTGAGCACAGTCAGCGTGGCAGTGTTTTCTACCAGAGTCATCTTGTAGTTGCCTCCAGGGCGAATCTCACGATTATCTTTGGCCCAGGTGACTTTGATTGGTGCCGTTCCAGTGACATGACATTTAAAAGAACCACTTTCACCAAGAGCAAGGTCTACGGACACAGGCTTCAAGTCAAAGAAGGGAGGCACTTCATGTTCTGGAAAGAACGGAGACCAACGTGGCAATGTCAGTTTCCACGCTCCAAGGTTTAGAAATGGAAGCCATATGGCATCGGCCTTCCAGTGACCCAAGCAAGTGAGGCTGTGTGTAGTGAAGAGGGCGGCGGTGGGATGAGTTGTTCGACTCACCTGAGAGAATGAGCTTGGCACTGGACGAAGCAGCCCCAAGAGGATTGGAAGCTGAACAGTTATACTGACCAACATGGCTCTGGTCAGTTTGCAGAATCTGAAGAGTGGCGACATGATGGACAAAAGACATCTGCAAGTTAGAATCGTCTTTCAAAAGCACGCCGTCCTTGTACCAAGATACCTGAAGAGGTTCCGAGCCATTAATCCGACATTCAAATGCAACTGGGAAGCCAAGGGTCTCATGAACATCTTTCAGTTTTCTTGCAAAGGAAGGTGGAAGCTTACGCTCTGGAAAGAAGTTACAGAAAACCCTCATTTGTAAGAGCATATGGCTATCCAGGAAAAGTTGAGTCTGTCAATACACAGCAAGACTTGTCAAGCAAAACCATCATCACCTTTGATAACCAGCACAGCGGAAGAAGCAACTGCCCCCACGCTGTTTTCTGCCTTGCACGTGTACTCTCCCACGTCACTGTGGTCCACTTTGTTGATGACTAAGGAGGCCACATTGTTTTTGAATTGCATCTTATATGCAGGAGCTGATCGTAGCTTTGTATGTTCTTTATACCAAGAAATTCTGATTTCAGGGGTTCCATCCACTTTACACTGTAAAGTTGTGGGCTCTCCGACAGCTGCCTCCACATGTTCCAGGGGTTCGATAAAGTAAGGTGGTTCTAAGGCACAAAGGGTAGCAAGCAATCAGTTAACAGCAACAGAAAGACAGTGTTTCACAGGAAGAGACAACAGCAGGAAGAGCTAACTGCCAACCCACCTAAGACAGACACAAGAGCTTCACAAATATCTTGCCCGGCCTCGTTTTCTATCAGGCAGGCGTACTGGGCGTAGTCCTCTATTGTGCTTTCGAGAATTTCCAGGATGCTAGATTTCTCTGTCGTGGTGATGCTACAGTTCGGAGACTGTGAGAGAGGGTATTCATTCTTCATCCAGCTCACGGAGATGGGAGGTGTGCCGGCGTACGTAGCCTCCAGAACGATGGGGTTACCTGTCTCAACACTGGTGTCAGCCAATCTTTTCACAAAAGTGGCTGGTTCTATAAGGAGAAAATACGAGGGTAAAGTTGTACCTCCAGAGGAAGCGTCAGAAGAATTTCTTAAATGGGTACTAGAGAAAAGAGCGAACCTTTCACAAAGAGATGCATGGTACAGGAAGCACTGCCAGCATCGTTGGTCACAAGGCAGGAATAGTCTCCACTCTGCAGTGGCTCTACCTCAAGGAGCTCCAGCTCGGTGACAAAGTCTTCCAAAGAAATAGTGCATGCCTCCCCTGACACCAGCTCCCTGCTGCCCTTAAACCACTTGACCTTGAAGGGAGGGGTGCCCCTAATGACGCTGGTGAACGTCAGGCTCATTCCAGGCAAGACTTCCACAGAATCGGGGGTTTGTTCAAAAGACGGTGGTTCTAAAAAGCCCAGATGGGAGGGAGATGAAGAGAAAAGAGGTGTTTGTTACTTGAAGGAAAGGAAACTAAGATAGAAAAGAAAAATGAAGACAAAGGCTGGACAGCCGGAGAGAAAGCAGCAAGGCATCCTTGAGCACTGACCTTGGACAGTCAGAATTGCAGAGCTTTCATCCTGGCCGGCTACATTGGCAGCCACACACGTGTATGTCCCCGTGTCGGAGGGGTCCAGAGAGCTCAGGTTCAATGTACAGACGTTATCTGAAAAGCCGGACTGACATCTGGGGCTGCTAGTGATCTCATTTCCATCCAGAAACCAGCCGACTGAAATTGGGGCGGAGCCTGACACTCGGCACTCCAAAACAACAGAGGCCCCAAGGGCGGCATTCGTGTCCTTCAGCTTTCGGACAAAGGAAGGCGGAACAACGCGATCTAGAGCAGAATCATGTCCAGTTAAAAAGGAGCTTTCTTCTACTCCCACCCCTACCGGGGAGACACTGCCTTCATCACGGCCTCACTGCACTCACCTGAGACGTGGACAGACACTGTGCAGCTGCTTTTGCCAACACTGTTTGTCACTTCGAAGCTATATAAGCCCTTGTCACTCATTTCTGCGGAGGGGATCTTAAGGGAAGCCATGTTTCTAACAAACGTAATGTGATGCCTGCTGCCTGCAGACAGTTCTCTACCATCTTTGAACCACTTGGTTGAAAGTTCTGGAGTCCCAGCTACTACACACTCCAATGCAAAGGGGTTTCCGGTCGTGACAGTCATGGGTTCTGGTTTCTCCACGATTCTCGCTGGTTCTAGAAGAAGAAGTATATACATTGAGAGCAAATTCACCTTTTAGTCAATAGACAGTTGGCTGAGAGTCATATCTTCAGGGAGTGGTTATTGGTCAGTTATCTTCTCTTTGTTTTCTATTTGCTACTAACCTATTACAGTCAGGACAGCTGAGCACTCCCGCATTCCGGCATCATTTTTGATCTGGCACACATATTTCCCAGAATGTGATGCTTCTGGACTTCCCAGTTGGAGAGTGGCGATGTTATCAGTGAAGGAAATCCTAATGTTTTCACTCTCTCTGATGACTTCACCTTTATCTTTCAGCCAGACAACAGAAATCGGCTGAAAACCTTCCACCACAGCTTGTAACTCCACAGGATCCCCAATAAGGGTGGACACGTCACTGAGCTTTTTCACAAACCGTGGTGGTTCTGATGAAGGAAAAAGATGGTTAAGTGAAAAAAAAAAAAAAAAAAAAAGAAAGAACCACAGCCCCATCAGTTTATTAACTGAGGAGGAAAAGATCAAGAGAAGAAGCATATTTTTTTGTGTGTGTCTATGTACAAACCTTTGAACTTGACAGTGCAAACACATGTGTCACTTCCCACTTCATTAGTGGCTTTGCAGTGATAGTCCCCTATGTCAGAGGCTTCAAGATTAAAGATATGAAGGCTCGTGTCAAAATTTTTGGAGGTGATTTTAAATTTCTTGCTGCTTCGAACTTGCTTTCGATCTTTAACCCATGTCACTTCAAAGGGGGGTGTTCCCGAAATTTCACATTGGAGGATCACGTCAGAACCCTTCAGGGCTCCGACTGGAGGAGGCTTCTGGGTAAAAGCAGGAGGTGCTACCAGAAGAAAAGAAGATAAGCAATGAGAGCAGCTGCTTACCAAAGAGAATAAATGGTATTAGCATCTGCATACCTAGCGTCTAGAATTTAGAGATATTAGCTATGGATAGACGATCGTTAAGAGTGACTAGTGTGAATAATGACCACACTCACTGACACAGGACAATTCATAAAAAATAAAATAAAATAAAATAAAATAAAATAAAGGACTTATAAGAGTCGTAAGCTTTTAAATTTCGATCTTACAAATTGGAGGTTAAACCTGTAACAAAAAGTTAGCTGAGACCTGTCTTCACAAATTTTCAAGGAATCATCGGAAATCTTCACGCCCAAGTTCAGCTTGAGGTCATTTCTGGATAGACCTGGAGACCTTCAGGAACCCACTAAAGAGAAGAGGAGCCTAACCTTTAACTTTCAGGGCTGTGCTGCAGCTAGCGTCACCAACGCCGTTGTGAGCTTCACAGATGTAGTCCCCACTGTCCTCAGCACTGGCTTCATTGATGGTAAGCAGTGCCACAGAATTAACGAAGGACATGTTGTATTTCCAGCTTTCGTGAAGTTCGCTGTCGTTCCGGAACCACACAACTTTGATTTCTGGGGAGCCACTTATCTTACAGTCCAGCTGGATGGCTCCGCCCTGCTTCGCAACCTTTGAAGGGTCTAATTTCTTAACAAACTTGGGAGGTTCTGTTAAACCAAAGGAAACAGTCAGTAAAGCCTAAGTCCCATGGTAAAAGAGTTTATCTTTAAAGTTGTGAGCCCACCCCCCCCAAATTCACATTTTAACAGACTTATTATTGAGAATGAACTTTCTAGTGATTTCATTGTAAAATACATTATCTTTTTTTCCTATTAAGTAATTTAAAATATTTATCAGAGTGTTTAGCTGATATATTGCAGTCTGGACATAAAAGGTAAAATGTGCTAGCTAATATAATTAGATATTTGATCAAAATTCTGTAATAATAAATCAGGATATTGTTTAACAAGAAATGATGAAAAGAGAGAGTAGTTGAAACTATATCTAGCAAAGTTCAATGAAAGAATACTCGCTTAAAAAAACAACAGAAAGAGAAGGCAAAACCTTGGTTATTGTTCCTCCAACGCATAGACATCAATTCAAAGACGATTTCTAGCTTAGCTCAAACACTTAAAAACTCAAGATAGCTGAAAACAGCTCTCACATCTGTAATCATAGCTCCCAGAAGGCTGAGGAGGATTTCTAGAGTAATTCTACGTAGTAACACATTTTTTTTTTCCACAAATGAAACTAAACAAGACAAAACAGTTTCTTTTTCATCTTTGGCACTACTGAGGGATTGAACCCAGGGTTTCACACATGCAAGACAGGTGCTCTAACACTGACTTACAACACCAGCCTGAAAAAAAAGTTGAAGACACTTAGAAGACAACAACGCAAGCATGTAAGACAAGTCTTGGTGAATAGTATATGATGATACCTTTCACACTGAGCTGAGCAGAGCACATGTCTTTGCCAACGTCATTGGTTGCCTGACATGTGTATTGACCAGAGTCTCCTTTGCCCACTTTAAGAATCCTCAGGTGGGGAGTGTTGCCCACACATGTGATAGTATAGTTTCCACCAGGTCGGATTTCCTTGTTATCTTTTGACCAAGTGACTCTCATCGGTTGAGCACCAGTAACATGACACTCAAAATCTGCACTTTCTCCAGCAATAACATCGATTGATACAGGCTTGATATCAAAGAAAGGGGATTTCTTAGGTTCTGGAAGATGAGAAGAAAAGATGTATATATATGGCAGATACCTCTGTCTTCACAACTAAATAAGAAATAAGGGTTTATAAAGAGAAAGACTGGCAAAGGAACAAACCTCTTGCTGTCAGCCTTGCAGTAGATGATGCTGTGCCAAGTGGGTTGGAGGCTGAGCAAGAATACTGGCCAGAGTGACTCAAGTCAGTTTGCAAAATTTTTAATGTTGCCACATTATCCACAAACGACATCTGTAGATTTTCGTCATCTCTTAAAAGTACCCCATCTCTATACCAGCACACTTGGATGGGTGCAGAGCCATTGAGTCGGCAAGTAAGAGTAACCGGTAACCCAACAGTTTGCTCAATGTCCTTTAATTGCCTTGCAAAGGAAGGTGGGAGTTGGCGCTCTGCAGGAAGACAAGTTATACTCGGGGCATTAGTGGACCAAATGAGAAAATTTTCATAAAGATAAAGGACTTAATGAGGGAATGGGGACATTTCTTACTGTCTAAAGTAAAACCATCACCTTGAATTCTGAAGACGGTCTTGGAGGCTGCCGTTCCTATGCTGTTTTCTGCCATGCATGTGTACTCCCCACTGTCATTGATGCTCACTTTATTAAAGACAAGTGTGGCCACGTTGTTTGTAAAGTAGGTCCTGTATTCCGGAGTTGACCTTAACTTGGTGTCTCCTTTGAACCAAGACACTGTAATTTCTGGTGTCCCAGCAACTTGGCATTGCATGGAAACTGAGTCTCCAACTGATGCCTCCAGAGGTTCTAGTTCCGTAACAAAATAAGGTGGTTCTAAAGAAAAAAGGGCTCACAATCAGCAAACGCAACTACAGAAGGGCAAATGACCCACCTTGCATACTTGATAAACCCGAAATTCCTAAGAGTGTAAGACGACGCACCTAAGGTAGACACCAGAGCTTCGCAAGCATCCCTTCCTGCCTCGTTTTCAATCTCACAGGAGTAGTGCCCAGCATCGCTCTTTGTGCTGCTCAGAATCTCCAGGATGCACGTTTTCTCTGTGGTGACAATGTTGCACCTTTCAGACGGAGTTACGCTGACACCATCTTTTTTCCAGGTGACAGAAATTGGAAGTGTCCCAGTATAGGTGCCCTCCAGAATTATAGACGTCCCAGGCTCTACAGAGTGATCACTCAGTTTCTTTACAAACGTGGCCGGTTCTGGTAAGTGACAAAGCACCGCATTTAGACACATCATAAAGCCACAAAAATGTCAGTAATTAAAGCAAGGAGAGTGAGCGTGACGGGCAAACCTTTCACAAAGAGACGTGTAGTACAGGATGCTTGGCCGGCATTGTTAGAAACCACACAGGTGTATTCCCCGCTCTGAGATATGTCAATATTAAACAACTCCAATTCTGCCACAGTGTCCTCAAAATAGATGTTGCACCTGTCTCCTTTCACCAGTTCTCTGGCACCCCGAAACCAGCCGACCTTGAATGGAGGGGTTCCTCTGATAACACTTGTGAAGGTTATGTTTTTGCCAGGAAGAACTTCCAGTGCCTCAGGCTCATTCACAAAAGACGGTGGCTCTACACAGACATACAGGACAACGGAGGGACCGGGTAAGCTTTGCACTCCCTTTCAACTTTGCACAGAAAAGTAAGAGAACTTGAAGTGTGTCTCAATCTGTCCCACAAACCCGACTGTATCACTGACCTTGTACAGCCAACACCGTGCGACATTCATCGGATCCAGCCACATTAGCAGCCACACAAGTGTAACTGCCCATATCCGACGAGTCCAGAGAATTCAACTGCAACGTGCAGACATTATCTGAGAATGTCGTTTGGTACTTTGCTCCACTGACAATCTTAGTTTTCTCATGGAACCAGGCAACAGATATAGGGGACGATCCAGCTACTTTACACTCTAAGATGCAAGAAGTACCCAGGACCCCAACAGTATCCTTCAGTCTTCGTGTAAAAGAGGGAGGAACCATCCGGTCTGCATGAGGAGAGACAAATGACTTGTGATTTGAAAGAACAAGAGAGGCACCAAAGACGGGAAGATCATAAAAGGAGCTCGTATGCAGAAGCAGGTGAAAATGTCGGAGCTGACCTGACACATCAATCACGGCGGTGCAACTGCTTTTCCCAACGTTGTTCTGAACCTGGAATGTGTAGGTGCCTGCGTCTTCCTTATCAACTGAGAGAACTTTTAAGGAAGAGATTTTGTTGTAGAAGCTAAACTTGTGTTTTTGGCTGCTGGTCAGGAGTTTGCCATCCTTGTACCATTCAACAGAGAGCTCAGGCGTGCCAGCCACCTTACACTCCAGGGTGCACGTTTCTCCCACAGTGACCGTCATGGATCCCGCCTTCTCTACAATGACTGCGGGCTCTGAAATAAAACATGAGATGCATCTTTGAAAATCTGGGGCCTTCCCTGTATCTCCTCTATGAATCGCACTAAGATTGTTTCTCCCAGTGATGGTGACATAGCTTCTTTCTTGGCTTGAAGTGTGATTCCATACATAGTTCTATGCACTCATACAATTATTTGCACTCATTAAAAACATGTTTGTGAATTCGTCTATTCCAAAAACAACTTAGGTAATGTACACCTGACAACTTGTTTTTTTTTAAAGTACAAATCATATTTATTTTGTGAGTGCATATGTGTGTTTGGTGAGATATATGCCATGGAATGCGTGTGGAGGTGAGAGGACCATGTCAGTCCCAGGGATTGGACTCAGGTCCTCAGGCACAGTGGCAGGCACCTTTAGCCACTAAGCCATCTTACTGGGCCTCAGATAATTTATTTTGAGCCAGAGGGTCCCAGTTAAATGAGTTTCTTGGTGTTTTATTTTCTCCATGTTGTTACTAGAGAAGATATTTTGAAAATCTCTTTACTTTCATTCTTAACACTGGATTGACATTTAACATGTCTAGTGATGAAAGTACAAATCTTTCTTCAAACACTGGTCTTTTGTCAGCTTAGCCACTACTATTCTGAAAACAAACTTTCCTTGTAACAAGTGGGTTCATGTAGAAACAAAAGATAGTTAGGGTATTTGCTACCCACGAAGAAAAATAGTGCATACACAATAAAACAGCAAGCTATTTTTTGTTAGAATCACAGGAATCAGAAAAGAGCTCTTAAGATCAACTGGGTCTTTTTTCTAAGCCTTCCAAATAGCAAGGCTCAATATAGTTGTGGAAGAAATTCAGAGCAAAGAGATTGCATGGAAGCCATTCCATCAATTGCACCCAAGGTTTAACAGAGCACTGTGGTACCTAAGACGGTCAGTGTGGCCATGTTCTCCCTCACTCCACCATCATTCTTGACTTGGCAGATGTATTTCCCAGCATTAGCTGGCTCCGCTTTAGCGAACTGCAGAGTTGCAACGTTGTTCACGAAAGAAATCCTAATGTTCTCGCTCTCTCTGATCACTTCTTCTTTCTCTTTAAGCCACTGGACAGAAATGGGCTGGGCACCTTCTATAGATGCTTGCAGCTCGGCAGGCTCACCAGCCACCACCGTAAGGCTGTTCAGCTTGGAAATGAATTTTGGTGGTTCTGAAGGGGGAGGGAAAGATGAATAGAGATTGCTCAAAAGGCTTTCTGGGTAACGGAAGACGGGACACACCGAGTATTTTGCAGACACGTGATGTTTCTGCCACACACAGAAACCGTGCTTACCTTTTAGTTTTATAGTGCAAACACAAGTGTCACTTCCCACTTCATTCTGCGCTTTGCAGTGGTATTCACCAATGTCTGTAGATTCCACATTGAGGATGTGGATGCTCGCGTGGAAATTCTTGGATGCGATCTTGTACTTCTTGCTGCTTCGGAGTTGGCGCTTGTCTTTGTACCACACCACCTCAAATGGTGGTGTTCCTGAAAGCTCGCACTCGACACTAACCTCTGTGTTCTTAAGGGTTTCTACTACAGGAGGGAAGCTGCTAAAAACAGGTGGTTCTGTAAGAAACAAGAGTGTCTTGTGAGTTGGGGTACCCGATTTCCTCCACTAGAATGCGGTTTTCTGCTTTTCAACCAAAAGTGTGGTTTGAGATATTATCATGTGTAGGAAGCGATATCACTTATTATCTCTAATGAGAAAATCAGCTAGGTACGGGGAGAGCCAAGATACACCCTAGTGGTCACAGTTGAGCAGGTCAATGTGCTGATTTATCTAGGATTAAAAAGATTGATACGGAATTTATAAACGAGAAAATATATCAACAAACGGGGATGTTATGAGGCATGGAATTTTGCCTTTGGAGTTAAAAAAAATCATTTATGCTTTGGCACAGAGGTATCCTGAAGTCACAGCCTCAGCTGTGATCTAAGCCTTCTATTTCATGAAATAGTGACTATAACAATTATCTCACATGAGAAACTTGAGTGCAATGGCGAAGCAGGCTGGGAGATGGCTGTAGAAAACACTGGCACTATTTGTACCACAGCAGAGTCATGTTTTTAAAGATAGGAGCTAATTCTTGAGAATGAAAAAAATTATTGTCATTTTAAAGATATAATATTAAAACCTATATTTTGTATATGTTGCATCATTATGGTACAGACTGTACTGAAGATGCTGATATAGTTGTGATTGAAATGAAGAGACTAATTAAAAATTTCTCTATTTATTTTTGTACGTGTGGTTTTGAAATATCTAATTCGATGCTTGGTCGATGTGTTGAAGTGACCAGAATTATAAATTTAGAATTACAATTTGACTACCTGCATATAAACAAAACTTAATAAGAAATGACATTCAATTGGGGACATGAATCTATATTTGGGAAATACTCTTGGATTTGTAATAGAAACTAAGATATCAGTGAAGATTAAGAAGCTGTGAGACCCAGGGGAGAAGAAGGTAATGGGTTTCTATGAGTGGGGAACAAAAAGAAATCTCTACCTTTTACTATAACCTTGGTACTGCAGCTGGTGCTGCCAGCAGGATTCTGAGCCTCACAGATAAAATCTCCGGTGTCCTCTGTGCCGAGGCTGGTCATCTGAATGACTGCCACTGAGTCAATGAAGGTCATCTGGTACTTGTCGCTGGCCGTGATCTCGTGCTCATTCCTGTACCACACAACTCGGATTTCTGGAGATCCAGCAATCTTGCACTCCAGTCGTGCAGAGTCACCTGCTTTTACTATTTTGGATGCTTCTAATTTCTTTACAAACTTCGGTGGTTCTAAAGAGTCGGGGAAAAGAGATTATGAAAGAAGAGTAACAAGTCACAAAAGTCCAGTTAGGTAATATGTAAGAAGGGGAGACACACGGCCAAGTTCTGGGAAATGTACTCTACTAATGTTAGACAGCTACATTGCAACAGAATACAGGAGCAACAGAGGCGTGGGTCAGACAGAAACATAAGACCACCAAACTTGCACACCTGTCACAAGCAACATTGTAGTGCAAGAGTCGCTACCAACATCATTGGTAACTTGGCAAGTATACTGTCCACTCTTGGAAGCATCCACTGTGTAGAGATTTAAGAAGCTGGTTGACCCTTCCAAGCCAATGAAACATTTAGGTCCCGAGGCAAGCTCCACATCATCCTTAAGCCATTTGATTTTGAATGGTGGTGTTCCTTTCAGCACAGCCTTAAATTCCACTGTAGCATCAGGGATAGCTTGCTGTCTCTCTGGTTTCACTAGGAAGCTTGGTGGTTCTACAGATTTTAAGAGAGTCATATTTAGTTACAGCCTTTATAGCTCAATGGTTTTTGTGGACATATAAGAAAACAGCTTATGAAAATAAGTGAGAATTAAATATTTCTTGAACTCAGTGAATGTGAATTGAAAGAAATGAAATTATTAAGAGTTTTGCCTTTGAGGATACAAGGTTAGGAGAGGTATGTTTTAGAAGTGCTGACAAAGAAGAATGGAGAAGAGATAGGCGTCTCTGACCTTTCACAGTTAAGATGCCACTGCAGGCGTCATTTCCTGCTACATTGGACACTTTGCAGGTGTAATTTGCAGTGTCTTCTAATTCCAGATTGCTAACTTCCAGTGACACAGTGTTTTCGTGACACACAAGTCTGTATTTTGCACTTGTAGATATTTCCTTTCCATCTTTAAACCACTGAGCACTAATAGGAAGCGATCCAGAAACCTTGCACTCCATGTGAATAGAAGAACCCAGCACTTTATCCATTTTGGTTAACTTTTTGGTGAACGATGGGGGAATATCTTGGTCTATCCAACGCAAACAGCAAAAACAAACCCGTTAGTCTCTGCTATTTGTTTACAGGGTACACACTAAAAAGTAAGGGCAGCTTGCGGGGGGTGGGGGTGGGGCGCAACGGTACACACCTAGCACTCTCAGGTAGGCGTCACAACTACTGCTTCCAAAGTCATTTTCCACCTTGAATGTGTACTGGCCGCTGTCTTGTTTCATTACTGATTGAATCCTGAAACTGGCCACGTTATTTTCAAAACTCATGGAAAAGTATCTACTGGGCACAATTTGTTTCCCATCTTTAAGCCATTTGACTTTGAGTTCTGGTGTTCCAGCCACCACACACTCCAAGGTGACCGGGTCTTTCTCAGTAACATCAACTGACTTAGCTTTCTCTATGATTTGAGCAGGTTCTACAGTAAGAATGAAAAGGTGCATAAGTTAGACCGGCAATTCTATTAGAACCCAAATTTGCCTATAAAAGCATCTCTGTAGATGGCTACTGAGAAAGCATAGTTCACCAACCTTGTACTAAAAGGAAGGCATAACACCGCTCGACTCCTGACTCATTCTTGGCTTGACATGTGTACCTCCCACTGTGTCCATTGTCCACACTCCGGACTTGAAGTGTGGCCACATTGTCCACAAATGAAATATGGACATTGTCATTTTCCTCAAGAATCTGGTCATCTTTTAGCCAGGTTATAGAAATGGGAGGTGAGCCTGCTACGGTACTCTGAAAGGTGGCGGAACTCTTCAAGACAGTGGTGACATTTTCTATCTTCTTGACGAACGATGGTGGTTCTATGATTAAATGAGACAATGGTTCAAGAAGAGGCGCCTTTTAACTCCTACTCATTACCTACGATTAAAGAGCACTCAGCGCTTTGACTTGGTGGCTGGTCCTAGCAAGTGACTGACCTTTCAAGGCAACCCGAGCAGTACAAGAGCAGCTGCCTCCTTCGTTGGCTATGATGCACTGATAGTCACCAACATCTGAAGGGTCACACTTGGTTATATGCAAGTAAAACACTGACATTTTCTCAGACATTGTGTATTTTTTGCCACCTCTAATTTCCTTGTTGTTTTTCAGCCAAGTGACTTCAAATGGAGTTGTCCCCATGACTTCACATTCCAGTTGCACATCATTGTCTTTTACTACCTCCACGGGCTCCAGCTCCCTGATAAAGGTGGGAGGCTCTACAGAGTCAAAAGGAAGACAGAGAGCAGCTTAACTCAAGACAAGCCCTGGGTCCAGCAGGAGCCCAGCTAAAGCACCCAGTGGATTCTGTAACGAACCTTTCACTTTTAGGTCAATGCTGCAGCTTGCGGCGCCTGCGTCATTTCGAGCCTCGCAAACATAGGTCCCGCTATTTTCTACCCTGGCATTAGAAATCTGGAAAGTAGCTAAACCATCCACAAAAGAAATGCCGTGTTTCCTAGGATCTGTTATTTCATTCCCATCCAGATACCAAGAAACTCTGATCTCAGGGGTGCCTGTTACTTGGCATTCAAATGTTGTTGACTGTCCGTTCCGTAGCACCAACACTGGGCTGGGCTTCTTAATAAACTGAGGCGGTTCTAAAGAAGAGAAAAGCAAAAGAGCAACATGCTGAATGTTGTTGTTTTTTTTAAATGGACAAAACTGTTTTCTTAATGAATTGTGCCTTCCCAAAGACAAGCCGGGCAAACAAGGAAAAGATGATAGAGGGGCCAGACCTTTTACAAAGAGGGTGACTTTACTGCTTGCGGTGCCAACATCATTGCTTAGCTGGCAAATGTAGGTCCCAGAGTCAACAGCTTTGGCTGAAAAGAGCTCCAGAATGGTGGAAGTGTCATCCTTCCAAACCGAGCGAGCTGCCCCAGGGTGCAGCTCCTTGTTATCTTTAAACCACTTGATTGTCATGGGTGCAGTGCCACCCACGAGAGCCTTCAACTGAACCCGCGTGCTGGGGTTCACATCTTGTGACTGTGGCTTCTCCACGAAGTAAGGGGGTTCTGAGACGAAAGAACAGGAAGCAGGAGAGAGAGACAGATTCATTTTAGAGCTCAGCAATGGAGAGGACAATTAAGAAGTGCAAGGCAATAAAGCTTGGAGAAGTAGAGATTAAAAATTGCCAACCTTTGACTGTCAGGTGACCACTGCACTGGCTGTGCCCTGCCTTGTTGGTGGCAGAGCAAGCGTATGTGCCACTGTCTGTGCCTTCCAGCTGACTTATTTCTAAGAAGGCAGTGTTGTCATGAAAAGAGAATTTGTACTTGTCACTAGCTGATATTTCCTGGTCATCTTTGAACCATTGGATGCTTATGGGATGTGATCCAGCCACTATACATTCTAAGTCAATAAAAGATCCTTTAATGCTGTCCATTTTCCTCAGTTTTTTGGTGAATGAAGGAGGTATAATAAGATCTAGCCAACAAAACAAGCAAACAAAAAAGTTAAGTTAATCTAGCTATTTGTGCTTTTCTTAATATTCTCTTTCTCTCTCTCTCCCTCCCTCCCTCTCTCTCCCTCTCTCTCTCTCTTTCTCTCTCTCCCTCCCTCTCCCCCTCTCCCTGTCTCTCCCTCCTCCTCTGATTATGAGGTACTAAGACGTGAACCCAATATCTTGCCCACACAAAACAAGTGTGTTCTACTACTGAAATATATCCAATTCCTATCTATATAAATTAATACAAACCTAAGACATTAATGCTAGCCTTGCAGCTGCTTCTCCCAACATCATTTTGGACCTCAAAAGTATATTCTCCACTATCTTTCTTCTCTGTGGAAATAATCTTCAGTATTGAGACTGTGTCTGTGACACTGATTTTGTGTTTTGGACCCAGGGTGAGTTCTTGGCCATCTTTAAACCATTTGGCCGCAATCTCCTTAGTCCCTGAAAATTTAACTTGCAATGTGGCTGGGTCTCCTTGAGTGACATCTATGGACACGGCCTCCTCTGTAATCGTTGCAGGTTCTGTAGGAAACAAAGGACAGATGTGGGCTGTGACATGCCCTGCTCAATGGCCTATTAGCTGCATCGTTTCTCCCCGTAACCCAAGGCAGCTTTCTGAACCAACCTTTGACTGAGAGTAACGCAGAACACCTTTGTATGCCTGCATCATTTTTGGCTTGACAGACATATTTCCCATCATGCTTGACTTCAATACCACTGAGGTATAGACTAGCCACGTTGTTCTCAAAAGTCATTCTTATATTGTCATCTTCGGTGATCTCATCGTTGTCTTTGAACCAAGTCACGGTCATGGGCAAGGAGCCTTTCAGAGTGGCCTGGAAGGCGGCTGTGCCTCCGCGGAGGGAGCTGGTGGTCTCGATCTTCTTAACGAAGGACGGGGGTTCTAGCAGAAGAATGAGTTCTCAATCAGTGCCAGCTCTAGAGCAAATCTAGAATCTTTCTAGATTTCTAAGTTTCTAGAATCTAGAAACTTAAGACTTGTCTGAGTGGAAGAGCCCGGCCATCACCGAAGCCAACACTGACCTCTTAGTGTCACCCTGGCGCTGCAGGTGCTGCTGCCCACCTCGTTGGTCACCCGGCACTGGTATTCACCCACATCTGTTGCGACAAACTTGAGGATCTGAAGGCTAACCAGTTGATCCTGAACGAAGGTTTTATACTTCCTACCACTTCGCAGGGTTGTGTTGTCTTTGAACCAAGTGATCTCAAAGGGAGGGGTGCCTGCCACCTCAGCCAGCAACATGACATCATACTCTTTTAATACTTCGATGGGCTTAAATTCCTTGGTAAAGTAAGGTGACTCTATAGTAGAAGAGAATGTGTTAATGGGCGAGGGTTTGTGCAATGGGCTAAGAGTTTGGCCACATGGAGATTAAAGTGAGAACAAACCTTTGACTATCACAACGCTAGTGCAGTGGTCACTGCCAGCCTCGTTTTGAGCTTCACACATGTATTCACCACTGTCTTCAATGGCCACATCGGTAAGCCTTAACACTGCGGTGGACTCCACAAAAGACATTTTATGTTTGTTGCTCTCCCTCAGCTCTCTGTCATTTACGAACCATGTTATCTTAATCGGAGGGGTGCCCGTGACTTTGCAGGCTAGCTGAGTGGCATCCCCTTTCTTCAACAGCTGTGATGGCTCTAGCTTTTCAATAAACGCAGCGGGTTCTGCAGACGAAAGGGAGTTTATTAAGAAACGGCGGGAAGAGGAAAGAACTTCTGTTAAAAAAAAAAATGGGTTTCAGGGTCCCATAGAAGTATCAAGGGAAGAATGCAAACCTTTCACAAACAAGTTTGCACTGCACTCCACACTTCCCGCCACGTTGCTGACTTTGCATGTGTAAGTGCCTGAATCTGAGGTCTTCACTGCGTAGAGCTCCAGGGAACTCTCTAAGGCTTCTTTGGTAATGTAGCAGCTTCCACCAGAAACCAGCTCTTTGTCTTCCTTAAACCATCTGACAGTGAGAGGGGTGGAGCCTTGGAAAGCACTCTTCAGGCAGACTGCGGAGCCAGGCAGGACATCCCTGGACCCTGGCTTAGTTACAAAACTGGGTGGTTCTGAAGAAGAGGCAGAGACAGAATTTGAAGGAGTTACAAGCCTGGACCCAAGGGGAGTGGACTAATTTGAACATTGGTAGAGCAGACCACAGAGTTCCTAGCCGACCTTGCACAATCAGGGCTCCACTGCTGTCTTTGCTTCCCACGGAATTGGTGGCCCGACAGGTGAAATTCCCTGTGTCAGTCATGTCTACTCTGCTGATCTCCAAAGAGGCTGTGCCTTCCACAAATGCCATCTGGTATCTGTCAGAAGCACTGATTTCTTTGCCATCCTTAAACCAGGAAACCCTCATGGGGAGGGAGCCAGCGATTTTGCAGTCTAACCTGCAGGCACCGCCTACGACACTGTCCACATTGCGTAAGGGTTTGGTGAAAAATGGAGCAATGTCTCGATCTGTTCGTGGCATAAGAAAGAAAACAAGATTAACATGGCAAAGTGGCCAATGGTTCATCTTCGGCCAAGTTTGTTGGGTTTCAGAGTGGTGTGGAACACAGCTTTCTAAAAAATACTAACCTAACACAGTAAACGTGGTCTCACAGGAACTGCTACCCACTTCATTGGAGATCTCAAATGTGTACTGGCCGCTGTCGTGCAGCTCAGCGGAATAAAATTTCAGCTGGGCCACATTGTTTTTAAAGCTGATTCGGTACTTTTTACTAGCAGCCAGGGGTCTCCCATCTTTGTACCACTTGGGCTTGAGTTCCGGGGTGCCTGAGACTGTATACTCCAGTGTGGCTGGGTCCCCTGCGGTCACCTGGATCAGTTCTGCTCGCTCAATGATTTTGGCAGGTTCTATAAAGGTATTAGAGAGTTAGGGTTCCTCTGTGTGAATCAAGGCTTCACTTTAAGTGAAAAGGGTGGGGGGGGGAACAACTAAAAGTTAAAATCTCCCTACACTGACCTTTAACTATCAATTCCCCAACAGATGTTTGGCTCCCGGCTTCATTCTCAGCCAGGCATGTATATTTGCCACCAAAACTAGTCTGAACATCAGGGATGGTCAAGACTGCAACTCCGTTGGAAAAGCTCATTTGAATCTTTCCGTCTTCTTTAATGATGTCTTGGCCTTTCATCCACATGACAGAAATGGGCTCTGAGCCTCTCACGGCAGCTTGTAAGGTAACAGTTTGTCCAGCCAGGGCTGTAAAGTCATCTACTTTCTTGACAAAGGTTGGCGGTTCTAGTTAAAGAAAGAGCACACGCACGCACGTATCAGTCCCAGCACACTCTCTACCCCATCGCTCCGTGTTTCCTTTGTCAAATACAACCACTTTACAGTGTTTGCTTATTAGAAAGAAGAAAGAGATTATAAGAAGAAGGAACAATCCCATTCAAGAGAGGCACAGAAGATAAATGTTTACCAGCAAATGAAATGGCTTTCTATGTAATTCCCTTTTGTTACCCGTTAGTAAATATTTGTGCTTATAACAAGATGAAGGGTGAATAAAACCTCTGGGCCCCGAGTCCAAACTTAGATAAAACACATTGTAAAGGTCAGAAGAAGAGAAAAGCATTAACTTTCTTTCCATGGGTTAAGAAAACTATCTGGACAATTTGTAGAAAAATACCACCCTCTGTCACTAACCTTTTAAAAGGTGTGTCGCGACACAGCCACACTTCCCAACTTCGTTAGCAACTACACATTCGTAATCACCAACGTCGGCGCTATTGAAAGATGCGATTTCCAGAAACACAAGAGACTTCTGAGCAAACAGCCTGTACTTTTTACTACTTCGAATTTGCTTCTTATCTTTAAACCAGCTAATTTCAAAGGGTCCTGTGCCTGCAATTTCACACTGAAGTAGTGCGGTCGCTCCTCGCACTATGTCTGCAGGCTCAAGAGTTTTGATGAAAGAAGGCGGCTCTACAAAAGCATGAAAGCACAGAGTAAGCTGTGAGTTACAAGCAAACGAGAAGTGAAAATTCTCAGAAAAACAAGGGACGGTAGCTGTGGGAACAAACCTTTGATAACTACTTCAGTACTGCAGCTGTCACTGCCCACGTCATTTGTGGCTTCACAGGAGTATGTGCCACTGTCATCAACCTTTACGTCAGTGATGTCGAGGATAGCCTCAGAATTGACAAAAGATATTCGGACTGTGTTACTTTCACTAAGTTCTTTGTTATTTTTAAACCAAGTGACCTGGATCACAGGCGAGCCTTTCAGCTTGCAATGGAGGCGCGCCGATTCGCCCGGGAGCATTAAGTAAGAGGGGTCCACCTTCTTCACAAAGGATGGTGGCTCTACATGATGTGTAAAAAAAAAAAAAAAAAAAAAAAAAAAATGGAGAAGATGAAGCATACATACCACCATACCACAACAGAAAAACAGACACATGTGACAAAAGACAGAGCACACAGAAAAAGCTCTTGACAAAACATCTGAACAAGCCACGATGTGTCCAACCCTTTCCTTCAATTAGAAGCACCTTTGCCATGTCTTCATAAAAGGAGGGGAAAAAAGCAAGCAGATTACATCTATATGAAGAGTGATTTTTCTGAACGAAGACACCAATAATACGCAGGATAATGTGGGCGGGGTGGGGTGGGGCAGGCTATCCCAGCAGCCCTCAACCCACACAAAGAACCACTGGCAGCCAAGGAATGCCCCCAGGTAAGAGCACATCAGTTGATGTATCCAATATCAAAGGGTTAGTCCTGAAAACATATGTGCAAGCAGCATTATACAGACTGAGCAGGTTGCCCTTGTGTATTTAGGAATATATGCGTGTGTATACAATAACTGCTAATGAAAAGGGCTGAGAATTTGAAAGAAAACAAGGAAGGGTATATGGGAAGGCTAGGAGGGAAGAAGGGGAAATGAAGTAATTGTATTATAATATCAAAAGGAAAGACGGCTAAGAGTTGCCTACACATTTACATTGTTAACTGCCTTAAAAAAAAAAAAAAAAGGCAAGTGAATTCTAAAGAAGATTAAAGAAAAATAAAAACCAAACAAACAAAAGCCAATCAAACAACATTAGGACTTTCCCAGACCCAGAGGTTTGCCTGGGGAATTAAGTGAATAACAAAGAGTGTGGATGGTACTGCAAAAGTATGAAGAAAAGAGAACCTTCTAAGGCCTCCTTTTCAGACAAGGAAGTGGCAGATGGCTGCAGGGCACCCTTACCTCTGACAGTCACTGTGGCAGACGAGGAACTGCTCCCAGCCTCGTTGGAAGCAGTACACGTATAGGTTCCAGAGTCTTTTAGTTTGGCCAGAGGAATCTCCAGCGATGCTATTTTATCTTCAAAGTAGATCTTGTAATCTTTCCCAGCAGGCAGATTTTGCCCATCTTTGCTCCACCTGACCGTGACTTTCCTGTCTTCATCTACTTGGCACTCGAGGTGGATCTTCTTATTAATCGCTGACTGCACAGCCTCTAACTCTTTAATGAAGTGGGGTTTGTCAATGATGGTCAACTCGGCTTGGCAGATATCTGCTCCGAATTTGTTGGAAGCCTTACAAGAGTAAACACCCCTGTCCTGAATGGTAAGATTTGAGAGTTCTAAACTGTGTTTGTTGTCTGCATCTGCCATCCTGCAGTTAGGCGACGGTGACAGCGCAGAACCATCTTTCTGCCAGATGGTCTCGATTATGGGAGTCCCTGACACTGTGCAGAGGAACTTGGCTGCCTTACCCACGAAGGTCGTAAGGGACTTGGGCCTGGAGAGAAAGGTTGGTGGATACGCCTCTGCAAAAGAAAAGTTTTCACGTTACATGTAGTCTCTATCAAAGTTCTTGTGGCAATTACATATTCCAGGACAGAGAAAAGATAAGTTATGTCTTTTGTAAGCAGAAGATTTTTTTTTTTCAAGACAGTTTTTCTGTGTAGCCTTGGTTATCCTGGACTCACTCTGTAGACCAGGCTGGCCTCAAACTCACAGGAATCCACCTGCTTCTGCCTCCCCAAGTGCTGGGATTAAAGGAGTGCACCACCATGCCCAGCTGGGATGAGTATTCTTAACAAATTGTCCGCAGGGCAGTGGTGGCACACCCCTCTAATCCCAACACTAAGGAGGCAAAGGCAGTCAGATCTCTGAGTTTGAGGACAGCCTGGTCTACAGAATGCGTTCCAGGACAGCCAGGGATACACAGAGAAACCCAGTCTCAAAATGAAAACAGAAAGCAAGGTGGGACATCCAGGAGGAGATGGAGTAAAGAAAGGGCAAATGATATAATTGTTTTAATATCAAAAATAGAAAAGAAGAGAAGAATGCCAAAGTCTTGTCTGTATGGAAACATTCTGCTGCAGACCCAGGCTGTGTCATTGCAGGCAGGTTTCTTAGAATCTCAGAAATTTTGTGCTGTGCAATAAAGTTTCAGAGAAAAAGATGCTTCCAAGAACTCCTTCTTCTGAGGTGGATGAGTGGGCATTCTCACTGACCTAGACTCACCACCCAAGAGCAGTCTTTTTACCCAGGGACAGTCCTCCATCAGTGACTTAGCGATCAGTCCGTCAGCAAGAAAGGAAGGGAGGAGGGAGGGTGGGAGGGAGGGAAAGAAGGAAGGAAGTGCTTTTTCTTTTCTTTCTGTTTTTTGTTTGTTTGTTTGTTTTCGGGTTTTTTGTTTTGTTTTTGTTTTTGTTTTTGATAAAGGAGGAAATCCAATCATTTGCTAGGCATTAACAAATTGAAATTTACCCGACGTGTCACTTAGGAATTGAGAACAGAGTATTTTTGTAATTGCCCTTGTTTTAAAGTTAGGAATAAAGTTCGGAGTGAGCGCCCTTATTTGAAGTCCTGCCCTAGCCCTATGTCCTATCATTCTTTAACTTTGGCTGCAAATTCTTGCTTTATTTGTAACTCTGTCTCTGTTTCTGATTTGTTATTTGGGTTCATATTATCAAATATATAGTTTTTTTTTTTTTTTTTTTATGGTGTTTGTAGCCCTGGCTATCCTGGAGCTCACTCTGTAGACTAGGCTCCCCTTGAACTCAAAGATCCACCTGCCTCTGTCTCTCAAGTGCTGGGATTAAAGGTGTGCACCACCACTGCCTATTTATTTAATTATTTTTTAGTAGCACCAAACAGTCCTCAAATATTTCATATTAAGAGTGAAGCTAGGCTCATTTGATGACTTAACATTTTCCCCGTCCAATAAGGGAACCTTTGCTTTGGCTGCCGACAGAAATGTAACTACCTACGGAGAAGGACTTGTTCCCCATCCCCTCTGTGGCCCTTAATCAGCATGACATCACAGTGGATGTCAGTATCTCTCGCAGGTGACACTCTCTGCACCTGTACAAAAAGCAATACACACAATAACATGAACGGAGGCAACAGCACCCATGTCAGTGCCTGGCATTTACCTGTCACAGTTAGAGTGGCTGTGCAACTGGCACTGCCGTACTCGTTGGAAGCTTTGCAGGTGTACTCGCCACAGTCGACAACTTGGGTTCTCAGGATTTCCAGGGTGGAGATATAATTGGAAGATCGAATAGAACACTTGTCACTCTCATAAACTTCTTTGCCTGCTTTGAACCACTGGAACCGGACGTTGGGGGCCCCTTGGATCTCACAAGTGAACTTGGCTAGGTGGCCCAGAGCTACTTCCAGGGGCTCAATTCTCCTTTTGATCACAGGGGCGGCTGCAAACGGAAGCAGAATCCATTAGCACGCCTCCTTATCAGGCATCCCACATCCTTCTTCTCAGACTACCTTCTGCTGCTGCTAAGGAAATAAAGCAGTTGACATTGGTGAGACGGTTTAAGACAGCCTGAGACACGTGACTGGAAAATGAGAATAGTCGTGAAGGCAAAACCAAACAAGACAGAAAGCAGCATGGTGGCACTTTCAGTTGTTACTCTGCAGTGAACCACCGTGAGATTATTAAAATGGTGCAATGGGCGCGCATGCATAACCACAGAATGTGTCGTGGAAGCACACTCTATCACCTAGGAACTGAAAATAAGGTGAAAACACAATATGCCAACTGACGTGGTGAAGTGAGACATGGACAGAAAGAAGAAACACAAGTAGATGACTAATCATGGTTATTCTGAATTTAGAGAAGAGCCTGGTGGCTGCAGAGTGTCTATGGACTGACAACTTTCTATTATATATTATCAAAACATTTTCTTATGAAAAATATTTATCAATATAAAACATATGAGAATATGTTTTATTAAAGAAGTAAGTAGTGATGTGGCTATGATAATGTACTAGCCAGCAAGGCAGTCAGAGAGAAATGTAAGTTAATAACCATGATTATGTCTTTACTTCTTTCATTCCTATTCTAAATATCTGGCATTCTGGAAAAGTGGCAGGCGGTGAAAATTCAGTGGCGAAACCTAAATCACTACAAATCGGTGGGTATTAGAGCCTGATCCGTTTATCCCTAAAGTCCAACCTCTTTCTCCTACAGTGAGATTTGCTGATGTTGTTGCTTTTCCACTGTCATTTGAGGCCTCACAGACATACTCCCCTTGGTCCTCTGCCTTTACTCTGTCGATTACCAGACTGTAGGCATCCTGGTCTTGGAAACACTTGAACTTTGCATCTGAAGGCACCAGCTTACCCTTGAAGTACCAGTTCACTTCCTTAGCATTTGATATGGATGATGTAAAGTGGACAGTGTCACCTTCTTCAGAAATGGTATCTACTAAATGTTTAAGTATAGAAGGGCAATGAGGAGCTAAGGTCCCCTCAGCCTCCTGTGACTTCACTGGACTGGTGGCATCCTGGGTACCACTCTCTTCTGCTGGCTTCAGAGTCTCAGCCTTTGGAACTTCATCAGTATCATCATCTTTGAATTGACTTTCCACACTCAGACAACTGACTTCTTCTTTGGAGACGAGGTACTTAGATTCAGCCTCTGGTTCTAAGATGGTTTCAACTTTCTGTGCATCTGAGGAGGGGTCGCTTCCTCCCTGATCACCTATTTTGTCTTCTTTCGGAATTCTCGGGTCCTCAGCGACTAAGACGTTTATCTCTTCACATACAATGGAGCACAAGGCCTCCTTAAGCTCAGTTTTCAGGTTAGCCATTTGAGGATCTATGTCTTCAATAGCAATGGTTAACTCTTCAGTTAGTGACTTCACTGAAGTAATAAGGTAGGTGCACAGGATGCGTTTGGGCTCCTGAGTGGAGCTTACGGCCTTGACTTCCACTTTGTCAATGTTTCTCAGCCACTCAGAGAAAAGCTTTGCTTGCTCCCTGGCCACTGCGGCCTGCAAAGCCCTCCGGACCTGAGTTTTCAGATGTGATCGCTGCTCCTGGGGAATTCTGGGAAACAAAGTTTCCTTAGAAAGCAGGTCACCTCCCTGAACCTCCTTCACTCCCTTTATTGCTTCAGGCTCTTTCTTAGATGTAGAGGTTTGGCTGGAGGGCACTGCCATGTCCTCGGACTCCTCTTCCTTGAGTAGGACCTGGTTTTCCTCAAGTGCTAGTGGGAAGCTTAGGGATTTGCCCTCCTCGGTTCTCACCGCGACATCCCGCTCTGTGCTTTCTAGCAGGTCTGCATTTGCCATCAGGATTTTGCCTTCTTCTGTGCATGTGTGTTCGAGAGGGACTTGGGGCTCAGAGTGCACGTTAGAGATCACAATGTCAGGACCCTCTAAACTTTCCACATGCCCCTCGGCTAAGCTCTGGCGCCGAAGGAGAGCTCTCTGCTCTTTGCCTGCTTTGGAGACTACCTTTTCTTCTGGAACCCATTGAGCAGGAGCTGCTGATGACAACAGTGGGTAATTCCCTTTGGGTTCAGCTGTCAAGGTCATCAGAGGCTTGACAGCGGCTGCACCCACTTGTGCTGCAGATGAGGCCCTCAGCAGGATTTTCTCTGGCTCTTCACACTGTACACTATCTTCTCTGGGAAGGGTTCTCTGTGGCTGCACAGCCTGCAGGTGCAAAGTTGGGGGTGGCTCTTTGACTGGCTGTGTGTCAACAGAGTCCTCAGAGGAAGGCAGTCCCCCAGTGCTCTGGGGAGTGGACAAGGCAAGGGATTGCAGCCTCTGAGCCTTTATGGTCACTCCTGTACTCAGTTCACTGCTGTCAGCATTACGCTCATAAGAAAGCTGCAGCCTTTCTTCTGCAATTAAAGCAGCTTTCGGAATGGCATCCTTGACAAAAGCTGGACTTTCTTGCTGTGAGTCGAATGCCTGAACTGAAGGACCTCTTGTTGACGTTCCCAGAAAATCATCAGGAACTCCCGGGGAGGCATCGGTCACATCTGTGTCTTCCGGAAGCACAAGAAGCTCAGCGGCACAGGTGGCCTCCCCCCACTCATTCTCGGCTTTACAGGTGTACAGGCCACTGTCTCCCCTCTGAGGGTCATTGACAATAAAGGTCCCGGAGCCATCAGGATTGTGAATAATGGTATAACAAACATTGGTATGAAGCTGTATGTTTTCTTTGAACCACAAAACAGTAGGGGCAGGCTCTCCATGCACCAGATACTCAAAGACAGCAGGGATCCCTGGAGCACAGTGGGCTGGCTTTAACTCCTTGAAAAAGTAAGGAGGACAAGGCCCTTCAGGCTTTTCTAGAGCTTTCTGTGCTACTGACTCCATCTCTTTGCTCCTCTCTCCTTTGGGGTTTATTTTTAGGTAAGCGCTACACACTGCCTTTCCGTATTCATTGCTGGCCACGCACGTGTACTCCCCTTCATCCCCAAATTTGGCAAACAGAATGATCAGGCTGTGGTTATCCCCATCAAAGACAAGTTTGTAGTCAGCAGACGGGGTTAACAAGGCCCCGTTAAAGAACCATTGGATTTTAGGCTTGGGGCAACCAATGGCAGTCACGGATAACTTAGCTACATCTTCAAGGCTTATTTCAGCATCTGATATTTCTCTGATGAAAGCTGGGGCAGCACCCTCCTGTCTGGAATCAAACTGACTGGGATGATCTGGGGCCTCAGACAGAAGTTCAAGTGTTTCGTTCACATTAGGTAGGCGAAGATCAGAGCTAAAGGTCTGAAAGTCTTCCTCAGCAGACAGAACACTAGCAATTTCTGTGTGGAGAGAAGTTCATTTTGTTTAGCTACCAAACAGTATCAGTCAAAGAATCAGACACCAGTCACTGAGCTTCTACACTGAAATCAGGCTGTGGTGAGATTGATTTATCAATAACACACTGCTAAATTTTCGTAGCCTAGGATGAGAAAACCAAGCACTTAAAGCTATTGCACAAAAGCAGCCTTCCCTGTACTTCACCTCTTATGGTTTACAATGTCATACACGTCATGATCTGAGGTTTGAAGAAGTGCTAGGCAAATGTCTATAAATCATAAATCTATGATTACTTGCATCATACAGAATTGTTACATAGGATTTTCTTGAGTTTAATGATTATTTTCAAACAAAATGTATGTTTTAGTTAGTACTCTTAAATGGATAGCAACAACAACAACAATAACAAAATCGGAGACTAGCCAGGCATAGTGGTACACACCAGTAATCTTAACTTGGAAGGCTGAGGCAGGAGGATTCCCAGTTCAAGGGCAGCTTGGGGCCTTTCCTGTATCCGGGTAGAGGAAAGGTGTGATTCTGAGGCCTGCAGGAAGCACTGTTGTCTATTATTAGGAAATCAGGCCTCCCTTCACTCAAGTACTTCAAGAATGCTTTGCAATAAGACATTAGTTAAGAAAACAGAAAGCTGGCCTGGAGAGATGGCTCAGAGGTTAAAAGCACTGTCTGTTCTTCCAAAAGTCCTGAATTCGATTCCCAGCAACCACATGGTGGCTCACAACCATCTATAATGGGATCTGGTGCCCTCTTCTGGCCTGTAGGTGTACACACAGGCAGAGTGCTGTATACATAATAAATAAATAAATCTTAAAAAAATAAAGAAAGAAAGCAGAAATAAGAGAAAACAACTCCAATATCAAAATGTGATGAAAATTTATTGTGTAAGGCAGTTGTTAAACAGGAACACTAAGTAACACATAATCTTTCAATAGTATCTCGAACAGGCAAGCGAGAGACATATTGCTTATCAAAGGAAGTAGATTCTTAATTCAATCTTCTGGACTTTTCAGTTACTGGTAGTTTTATTGCCTAAATGAAAGTCAGTCTTATTGTTTTACTAATGTACTCCCCTCACGTTACACTGAACAGTTTTGTGCCTTAGTTCCCTACAGCACTAGTGTTTTAGTACTGAAGACAGGACTCAGGCCTGCGGGCTGTAAAACACTAGCAGCACTTGACCACAGAATATAGAACAACCACTTACTAAGTTATTTGTGATTGTCCCTATTAAGCCACCGATGACTCCATACTAAAACTTCACACTGAAAACACTAATGGTGGCCACTTAGCTTTGCTTCTGTGCTGGGTGTATTACCTTTTCTTTCCCTTTAATCCCCCAAATACCCACAAACAGACTAGATGTGGATATAGTTAAAGTTAAAGTACTCTGAACTGCTACTGTGTAAAGTATTTTCAAAGGTTTCTCCTATTTCAAAACATGGTGTATTATCATACACACAAAAATATAGTAAATGAGCCCAAACATGAAGGCTGTAGTTAAGATCACTTGAGTTTGCAGCATCCCATGACGACTTTTAAATTCAACCCTGTATAACATGGAATTCTTTATCTATTATCAGGGAAATTAATATCCCAGGCTTTAAAGTTGTGTGTCATTGAGTCAGAAAATAAGAGGTCTTATTTAATTATTATAAGTGTGGGGAAGGCTTACTTTTTTTCCTTTGAGCTATTTGTTATTCAATCAACATTTCCTCAAGTTCAATGCATCTGAGACTAATGAAATCATAATGAGAAAAATCAAATAAAGC
Organism: Acomys percivali; assembly: GCA_907169655.1. Lineage (NCBI taxonomy): Eukaryota > Metazoa > Chordata > Mammalia > Rodentia > Muridae > Acomys > Acomys percivali. The sequence goes on from OU015750.1 coordinate 50,178,995, forward strand.
CTTCCTTCTTATGTTAATGAAAGTATATATTTAAAAATCAACAAATATGAAAACATTGTCTTCCTTCTCTGTTTCAATTTTTTAAATGTGATTGTGCTTGCAATATGTGGATATGTGTGCTTGTCATGTTGGCTATGACGTGGATTTCTAATTAATTAAACATACAGTATATGACTAAATGTAGGAAAAACATTTATGTCCCTTTGCTACAGAACTAGCTTGAACTCAGGGACAGTGGTGTGGGATACTATATCTAAGTTATTATCAAAGGTATTATATACTCTCTGGTTGAAGAGAAAATAATTGTTCCACAATTATTTATCCATCACTAGATGGTAGCCACTTAAAACAGATATATTTAGAAATTTTTTGAGGGAAATGAGACAACTGACTAATCTGCCTGTTTTCTACATGTGATTTTAATCATTTGATCTGAATGATGTTGGAGAATTTCCATTGTGAGGATAACATCAACTGATTAAAAATCATAATAAAGATGGTAGCTATATGAGCTCTTATGGAAATTAAATATGAAACAAAAGGTCATGTTTGAGAGTCAATAGTAATACGGTTAATATAATCATGAGCCTTAAGTATTGCTTAATGTAGGCCTCATGTGCAACCAGTAGGTCATGGCCGTAACTAAAGACTGGGAGGTTAGAATGGTAATCTCATTTTCTCTGCTATTGTTTTTCTCATCTGTTATAAACTGAAACTTACTTAAGCTACATTTACAGTCGTTACCACTAGGTGACAAAGGATCTTGTTGTTGACCATAATCTCTGAGGCCTTTAAACAAACTCTACATTTTTGTGTTAAAAAAACTGACTTATGTGCAAAGACAAATGTTGACATTGATTTATAGTCATAATGCTAAAGCACTTATGAATTATTAAAATTGAAAAACAAAAATAAAATTCACTTTATATAAACATAAATATCCTACTGGAATTTGAATGTTTATTAATTTCTAGTTAGTCTTAAAGATTAAAAAAATCCCATAAAATAAAACAAAATGCTTTTGTTTTATATACATATAAAACAATATATATTCCTAAATAAAAATTACCATATTGTCTCAATTATAAAAGTATCCTACCTTTTTTCTAATTTTAGAGATCCTGACATTGGCATATAGTTAAAATTTTACAGGCAGATGAATATGGTAATACCTCCAGGTCAATGATAAATTAATGCTGTACTTTCAATTCATGCTCCAAATGAGAAAGTAAAATATTTCCAAATATGGAAAGACCAGCATCTGTACATATGCGCAATTTTCAAGATTGTAACTTAAACAGATTATAAAGTTGGCTGCCATTCAGGCAAAGCTGGTTTTATTGCTTGCTTTGCCATCTTACATCTGACTACATCAACTGGTTCAGACAACTGGGTTTGTCCAAATGCTAAGAGGCTTGTAATTCAAAATTGACTTAGGGGCAGAAGGAGTTCTCTCTTACCCATCTCTACATGGTTTTCTGATACGGCCACTTTTCACTGTACTTTGCATCTATGGTTTACCTGCTAAAAGAAAATGCTGAAACACTCTGTGGGGCACAGGTCACAGAAAAGCACAAACACAAACAAGTGGGTATCCAAGGAAGTGTTTAATCGTGCTGGATGACACATGGTGTGGCTGACACAAGTGATGGTCTCAGTGTTAGGATCACAACAATATTTATTTACATGCATTACAAAGATGAGATTTCTACACAGAAAGACCAACTCTAGGCGTCTTCAGTGTTAGGACCCAAATATAGTGGATACATTTGGAAGGCTGCTAATCCATAGACACTGTAGTGGCCGAGGCCCTGAGAAATCCCACTTTAGGAGAGGGTGAGAATGGCAGAGCTCTGAGCCATTCCTGAATTGTTTGTAGCTACACAGGTGTACTGTCCCCCGTCACTTTTTACTAAGCCTGTTATGAACAGATTGTGGAACCCTATGCCACTTTCCTCAGCACTGAACCTTGATCCTTGGACCAACTTTCCATCTCTGTACCAAGAAACCGTGGGTCTTGGAGAGCCACGAACCAAACACTGGAAATATGCTGCTGTCCCCAAGGGTGCGTGACAATCAGAAATGCCTTTGATAAACCTGGGAGGGCCTTCCACTACCTGGAATTCAAAAAAGCTGTCTGCGTATTTGCTTCTTAAGACTAATTCCTCTGTCTGACTGCTTAAAGTCACCTTGCTCGTCGCCGTGGTCACAGCAGAGAGCTGGGATTCTCCCATGGTGAGGAAGCCTCGGCAGATGGCCTCGCCCGCACTATTCACAGCTCTGCATCTGTATGTCGCACTATCGGAAGGGTTGACGTCTCGGATTTTAAGGCTATGACTCCCTCGCTCCTCACTAACTACATACTTCCTATCATCTGGCTCGATGCACATATACTCCTTATACCACCTCACTTCTGGAGTAGGGATGCCTATGACTGAACATTTGAACACTGCGTCGGAATTTTCTGGAAGTCTAAAATCGCAAATGGGTGTGATGAAGCGAGGAGGCATTTCAAACGCTTCTAAATCAATGTTAAGATCTGTGCCTTCTTCTTCCCCTCTGGCCTTTGCACCGGGACCTGCTAAATTCAGTGGGAGAATATCCAAACTCACAATCATGCTTTTGTGATCGGGAGTGAATTCAGGGACTGTGACTATTTTCACTTGCTTCTCGAATTCCTGTACATCCTTTTCACTTAGCTCCACTTCCAGGACTATCTCTTGAGGAGAAGGTGTCCTTGACGAGTTGGCATTTTCCAAGTCAAACTCCATGACGTGTTGGTGGGTGACTGGTGGTGGGAGGGCCACCGCTCTTTCCTCTTGGGGTATTATGTCGACTTTTGCAAAGCTTTTGGCCTCCCCTATGATGTTTACTGCATGGCACATGTACTCTCCCCCATCTCCTTTTTGGATGTTAGAAATTTCCAAAGAGCACACGTTGCCCACCCTTTCCATTTTGACTCTGTCATCTGGCTCCAGCAAAGATTTATTCCGATACCATTTCACACCAGGAACTGGGAGACCCTCAACTTCAACGATGAAGCCTAATGTTGTATTTTCATAGATCTTCCTTTTGCTCAGAGGCTCAATAAAAGACGGAGGCATTTCATTGTCTTTGGGTTCGATGGCTTCATTGGGTGTGCCAAATGAATCTGAACGCCACATTTCATAAGGTGAACTCCTCTCTTCTGTAGGTGTATGGAAATGTTCGTTTGCTGTGCTGTCTTCCCTCTCTATTTTTGACAGGCTCATGCTTACATTTCTGGTATGGTTTGGTCCTCTAGTAGGAATAAAATCTCTCTGTCCTCTCTCACCTGAGGGAGTGGAGTATCTCTCTAGAGCCTCCCCTGGGGGAGTGGAGTATC
>OU015750.1:50190282-50249613 GCA_907169655.1 Acomys percivali
ATCTATCTATCTATCTATCTATCTATCTATCTATCTATCTATCTATCTATCTTCTCCAGGCTTGAAAAGAAACAACAGTGGCTGCTATGTGGTAAACTCACTCATCACTAACAAACAATTTGTTTAACTCTTACTATGGAATCAATTAAACTGAAATTCAGTTCAGTGTCAGATACAATGATAATCAGCCAAGAAGCACAGGAAAACTATAATATCTTAGCCTTCTTTGGCATCTTTTCAAAACGTGTCTGTGATCAATATTAGAAAAAGAGGCACATATGAAATAAATGGATTTCCTGATCCTGGAGTTCAAAGTGAATGTGCACTAGAGAGTTGAATTCTCCTACAAGTTAGGCCAATGACACCATCTGCTCTTACAAAGTACTTATGGGTAAGATGCTATAGGTGGTTTAAGGAACACATTAATTGGCTTGTTTGGTTGCATAGAAAGCTCCATAAAATGATGAAGATGAAATGAAGCAAGTTGAACATGGCTAAATGTTATGTGACCACCTTCTCTGCCTAGTACTGTGAGGCTGTCTCTCCACAATCATCGCACAACACAGCGCTACAGCCCTCAGTCTCCTAGCTAAGCATTGTCTAGTGCACCGACATCTCCATCCTGTGATTCTTTCACTCCGATGCCTCTAGCATTACATCTTCACGAGTCTAGATTACACCAATGGAAAATTCTTCTTCTAGAACACCGAGGAACTGAGTGGTGTTGCCTCACTTCACAGAGGCAGGAGACTCTTCGGAGGACCCCCTCCCCCTGGACTCATCAGTAGACCTCTCTGATAACCCAGGCCTCTCTGCACCTTGTGACAGGGTGCAGCATGGTAGAATGCAGCTGTGTGGGCAGAGCTCTGAGATACAATGATCCTTGATGTGACTTAACTTCCTTTTAGGATATTTTGCTTTCCTCTTCGTGAAAGAGGAACTGTCTGCTGTCTGGGACTCTGTGGACTCTCTTAACATCTTTCCTAGCACTTTGTCTATCCAGAGCTTGCACTATATAATTAAGCAACAGGGAAAAGAAGAGAGTGTTACACTTTCTCACTTGTCTAGGCCAGTAACATAAAATGGCATGGAAGATGAAGATGGAGGAGGCCATTGTCATGTGAAAGCATCATGCCAGATGCAGTGTGCTCTAGAATGCAGGGCCACATGAGAGAAAATCCACTGGTCCAGCAATGAGTGGGTACTAAAGGCTTATGCAGACAGCATGCAGAATCTGGCTCCTTCCTTCTGTCATCTTTTCAGCCATGCAGAGTGACACAATCACGTTCTCTCTCCACTCCCACCCCCTTTTTCTTTGGCTCACTACATCTGACAAGCCACTTGTTCGCTATCTTATGCTTTAATGTATCAATATGCAGAAAGATCATTTGATGATGAGATGATGCAATATCATTTGGTAAAGTCAACCCCTCTCCCCCAAAAGAAAACAGCCAAGCAAAGTTGGTGTCTAACAGAGTAGTAGTTTCCTATTTTATGGAACACATACTTCAGTGAGATTTAAGTATGTGGGTTATCCTGTAGTTGGGGGCTTGGCAAGGTGTATTGCATGTTAGTTGGTTAATAAATTGTGAACTGATCAAACTATGCAGTGAGACAGGCATCAGGGACCCTCGTTAGTAGCAGTGGGTGGTAGACAACAAATCAAAGTCCTTGGAGCAAGAGAGGCATTACCTTTTGCAGTGACTGTGAGTGTAGCTGCAGAAATGGCTTCCCCAGCACTATTGGCTGCTCTGCAAGAGTATTTCCCAGCATGCTCTGGGTAAGCATCAACTATAAGCATTAAAGCCATGCCTGTGGACTCCTCAAAATGGAAAACTACATCTTTTGATGGTAGAATTGGCTGGTGGTTATGGAACCACTGGACTGCTGGCTTGGGTACACCAGAAACCCTTGCATAAAATCTGACTGTCTCCCCGCTGTGCACCCTGAGACTTGACAGTGGCTGGATGAAGATAGGCTTTTGGCCAAGGGCCTCCTTCATAAGTGAAAGTGATGGAGAAGCATGCCATTGGGAGTTTGATGTAATTTCTTCAGATTTGCTAAATCCTGAAAAGAAGCATGCCAGTTTTTAATGTCTTTCCCTGTTTAAGTGAAAACTCATTTGGGTCTGTCTGTTTTAAGTTTACCACAGATCTCACTTACTAACTATTCACAGCCATTTTCCAGAGAGACAAACTCAGACACAGACGGGTTAAATAATCAAGTGAGCTCCGTGAAGGCAATGGAGGTGAATGCTACTAGGTTTAGGAATTATTTTTTCCCACTCTATTTATAAATCAAACTTTTCTATTCTGTAAACCACTTTAAATTCATTATTAAGACCATCTGTAATTATAGTCCTTAAAATTAAAGAAGATACTAGAAGTTTCCCCAAATCCTTATGTTTTCTGTATGCATCATATAAAAATTACATTCATGGAAAAAATAGCATGATTGTATGTGAGATTATTTTTTTGTGTGTGTGTGTGTGTGTAACAAACTCAAGACCCAGAGCACGTTGGGCAAGTGCTGTACCACTGAGCCACACTCCCAGCCCACTCTTACTCTTGTTTTGAGTTGAAGTCCTCAGGGACTGAGGAAGTGTTTCTGATAATAATATAACTAATGAACAGAAAATGTAAATCACCTCAACAGTGGGGCTGTCAACACTCAGGCAACCTTTTAGTCTTGGCAAGTATATTTATCCTGTCAGATCTGAACTTGTCTAATATAATGGATCTGAAGTCATAGTTGTGTTAACACCAAGAAGAAGATGGTCCGGTCTCTAGCTTAGCTTGGTAAGAAAGCGAATATACCCCACCCCCTTTTTCTCTGCAGCATTTTTCTCTACCATCTGATACATGCTGATTAGGAAGCAGAAAAGCACAAAACTCTACAGAAAAAAAAAGCAGGGCAAAATAAAAAGACAAGAGCCCACAGGTCAATGAAACCGTACATAACATGGGAACCCTGAGTTAAGTGATAAGGATGGAAGGACCAATGGCTCACGACTAACAGCATTGTAAAGTTCTTAAACGTCCACTCTACCTTCCAGCCTCAGGGTGGCAGTGCTGGACACTTGGCCCACAGCATTATTAGCAACAAAAGCATAAGTCCCTTCATCCTCTGGGAAGGCTTCAGCAATCTCCAGCTGGTAAGTGTCTTCAAACTGTGTCATCCTGAAGAACCGAGATGGCTTGATTTTCTTGTCTCTGCAGTACCAAGACACTTTCAAATCTGTAAAAGAAAACACATTTACGTCTTTAAAAATGGGTGGATTTTTTTTTTTTACTTATCTGTAAATACAATCTTTCTTAAGACTGCAGACCACACTTCATTTGTTTTTTTAAGCTGAAGGACCTTACACTGTTTTTCTTCTGAACACACACACCTGTTACTACCTGACCCTCATCTTCAAGAAAGAAATATGACTCTAGAAGGATGCGGCTTGTTCTACTGTTGCACTAGCTACAGTGTTTCAAACTCTAAAATGTTTGTTTTATTCTTTAAAAACCATTTTCTTGAGACAGAGTCCATGTTGCCCACACACGGACTTGATACGCAGGTGACACTGACTTCTGGCTTCTCATACTCCTGCCTCTAAGTCCTAATGGTGAAATTTTGGGCATGTGACATCATTCCCAAATGTTGGCTACAGCCTTGTGAGGCACTGGCGTGCCACGTTCAGTGGCCTGAGAAGGAGTTCATTTGTGAAGTGTTGTGAATGATCTAGAAATTGCAGCTGAGCCATAGGACAAAATGTAGATTTAAAATATTTTCTGTTGCATCTTTCAGGAGGATAACAAGAGATCTGAGCAGATCAACGTCCCATTGAGCCTAACATGGTAATCCTTACATCACTACGCTGTGCTTAAATGGTAATCCTTACATCACTATGCTGTGTTACCAATGAGCTGGTAGCGGAAAGCCTTTAGCAAAATAGTTGTGTAGAAAACTATTTTCAGATGGAAAGAGAGGAAAAACCTATAGAATTTAGGCACCTTAGACTCATTTGACTATTTTTCATACAATACTTTGAACAAATCAAGAAGAAGATAAAATATTACTGTGTTGCCGTAATTTAAAGGAACACATACTTTTGGTTAATCCCATTTACTCTCTGAACTGAGCTATCTTGGCTTGGAGCTCAGTCTATATCCCAACCACTCAGAATTTTGGTGCCACTGTTGGTCTATAAATGATAACCCCCCACCCCCCAGCGATAGCAGCCATTTATAAACTACAGGATCTTCTTTCTAAAGAAACAAGCCTTGCTGTTCCCTAGGTTATGAGGTAATTAGAAATCAGTATGCTGATAAGAAAATTTGCTAGCTTCTGACCCTGGACATGTCATTTAATCTCTCTGAATCATGTTTCTCATCTGTAAGATAGGATGACTCAGAATTCATGGACTGAACACTGCATAAAGCTGCTGCTGGAGAAAGAGTCATTAAAACAAAATGTCTGATGTCAAAGGGGATCCGTGGTGTCTTCAGTAACGTGTGAAAGGTGAGGGGCATGTGTAGACAGATGTCACAGAGAGTCAAATAGCTGTTCCATGAATTAAACTCTGCGCTCATGTGCGTCCGTATGTGTGTGTGTGTGTGTACATGTGCGAATGTGTGTCTGTGTATTTCATCCCCATGGCAAACACAGAACAGGAACTGCCAACAGCCAATGCAGTAAATGGAGGAAACCAAATCTAAAACCTCTCTTGGCGGAGCACGCAGCCTGTCTGCCTGGCCTGCCATGGCCTGTGCTGCTCATTGGTGGCTTGTAGCATCTGTGAGATTCCCGAGTCTCCCTCTCCCCCTTGAATCTGGCGCCTTAATCTTACCCTCCTACTTCCTGAACACTTCCTTTCCCAACTACTCTTTCCTCTCTGCCCTGGATCTCCTCGGGAAAAGCCTCACCAGCACCCGTCAAACATCTCTCCTGGCCCACATCAATTTATCTTTTTTTTTTTTTTTTGCCCAGCACAGTGTTATTTCTAAAGCCAGGCTCTGAGTCATGTTTCCTAGAGAGTTAAAACTCCTTGAGTGGCTCCTTGGTTGCAAGGCACAGAATGGTCCTTAAGTTCCAGCTGAGCTCCAACTATAAGCTGATTCCAGCATTAAATTCAAAGTTCCCTCCCTGTGGCTTACAAAAGCCTCGCTGTCTGCTGGCTCTTCTGTGTACGTTCTGACCCTGTGACCCTTTGTTCCATGCACACACTTCTCCAGCTATCTCTCTGACAGAGAACCGTTAGCTTATGTGACAGCATTTATGACTGTGGGGTCTAGACACATGCATGTCTCTTTACCTCTTGGAAGACAAACACCCAGGCTGGCCACTCCCAGCACCCAGAATCTCCACAGCAGTGGAGCAGTAAGTGTTGGTAGAATAACATTGAAGTAGGTTTTCAAGTAAGTACTGGGCACCTTTCATCATTAGATTAATAATTATTTATTATTTTATTTCTGTCACTCTCTACGCTTCTAGATGGCACAGGCTTATTTCCTGTAGAATGAACTCTAGGAAGGAGCTAACAGATGTTAAATTTACACTTTTCCAAATTTCCTTTTCTACCACTAGGCGGCACCAGAGACCTCCAGCAGATCACAGCTAGCCTACAGCCTGAGTGAGCATGTTCACTCATGCTTCAGAAAGCACCAAGGCGTCCCCACTTTCTACTCTGAAGGTTTAGGACAAACGTCTTTGGAAACTCAGAATCCTCTCCAGCTGTGGAAGGTATGATATACTCTCTCAGGTCAGGGTATGTTGGGTAAATATTTTCAGTCTCAGAAATAAAACATCATTAATTTGGAAGTTTCTGGAAGGTTGCCCTATTCCATAAACTTAATTTATATCATATCAAAAATCTGTCTGTATGAGGGTACAAGACCATCCACATGTGTATAACTATTAGCATACATAGGGAATTAATGAGTCACAAAGCTACAAATTCCACTCTAACACAGATGTCAATCATGCAGAGAGTAATTTTTCTTTATTGATTCTAGAGTTGTGTAGAAGACTTAGAATGCATTCTTGTAAAATTTAAGATAAAACTATAATATGATTTGTAGACTAAAAACCATTATACTAATATTGTTATAATTATTGCTACCTAAGTGACGTGAGTCTCTCTGTGTGTGTAAAATTTTTCTCTAAAATTCAATTAAATTCTATTTATTGTAGCTATCATCTATCTCATTTTTATATGAGTTTACTCCATTAGAAGAACATCATCAAGCTATCTTCTACTTACTTGCATTCAGCATGTCTCAAAAACTACACTTCACAGACACAAAGTCCATAGGATTTCCCCAATTTTCTCTCCAGTGCTAGTCACTAAGGATCTAATTGATGAATGTATTAGCACCAGTCACTTGGGAGCCATGCCCACAGGTTCTCAGCATGCATCATACTTTAATTATACTCATAAACTGAAACAGGTCTATTAAGTTCTTGATTAGCATCTCTACCCCAGAAGAGGGTACCATTAGGTCAGAAGATCTATTGAAATGCTAGCTTGTTTAGGAAAACAGCCATTGGCAAGGCAGAAATTGGGTCATAAACAAATGCATAATAAACAAGACAATAACTACCAAACTTTGAGAATTCCCCTGGAGTGTTGCCACCCAAATAAAAAACAAGAAAATGAGGAAGTAATTTTCATCTGGGGGCATATCAATTAATTTTTTTTTTTGATTTATCTAGTGAGCATATGAGCTCAGGCCATAATCATGCAAAAACTGGTTTTTTTTTTTTAATATTTTTTTTCAAAGTCAGGTGAGGGAAATGGCTGGCGGTATTTGTGAAGCATGCCCACAATTAAAACTAAAAGCAGATAACTATAACTGAATGGTTATATAGCAGACATTGTGTTAGACGTTGCTTTGAGTTTTCTTTTTTCTTTTTTTTAAATTCAGCATTGTTGACAATCTTAAGTGGTTGATGTTATTCATTTAACAGCCATTCATTTCACCCATCACCAATTTTTTTAATTGAAAATCTGCCATGGACAAGGTCTTCTTCTAGGGCCAGGGGCCCTCCCTTTTCTAGACCACCTTCCTTTTAGGAGTCACTATTTTTTTTCAAATACCAGGTTCTAGACCCTAAAGCCCAAACCCCACCCTTATCAGCTATATATTCTAAGGTTTAATATGCTGGTATTCTCCTGATGAACATGAAGGAAAGAGGACCAGGGAAATCTTATGTTCATATGTAGGGAAAACACTGGATTCACAAGTCCAATCTCACCTTTCAATCCAAAGATGAAACTTGTGTCCCCAACAGGAAAATCCCTTCCACACGCATTGCCCATAGACTCACTAACACCTCACATGTAAGTGGTTTCTCTTGAAATGTATGAAAATGCTACTATAGCTAAGCCCATAACAATTGTAAATTGTGTTGTAATTTACCAATTAAGAGATTACCAATGTAGTCACTATCATAAGGAAATTAGATGTTTTTAAGATACTTGTGGGAAATCATCAAAGAGTTTATGAGAGAAGAGTTGTGCCATCTTAACCATTTTTAAAGGTACAAACCTGTAGTATATATAATTATGATATATATGCAATGATATATACATATAAACCAAAACATATATATACACACATATATATACAAAACATTAGTCTATATAATAATGGTGTAATTCTTAATTAATTCCAATATATCTGTGGCTAGACTCCCATTCAGTTTCAAAAAGTCATTTTGCAAGAGATGTTTAATTTTTATAAAAAGTTGAGAACACTTTGCTTCATACACCCTCTGCAAACATCAGTAATGACACAAGTGCCTACCTGTCCCTGAAACTCGGCACTGGAATCGCGCTGGCCGCCCCTCAGAGGTAACTGTGTCCTGAAGTGGAGTGACAATGGCAGGGGGGTAAACTGGCATTTCCTGATCCGGAGATACAACTTCTGGAACTAAAGAGAGAGACCTCAGCATTTGCCACGGTGAAGTTTGCCCACAACCCTCCCAGTCGTGCACCACAGCAGAGTGACCTCAGAGTTGGGTAGCAATCTATTGTTACTACCCTGTGAGAACTTCTGGCCGGCTTCCTTGCCACTGGGGAGGCCCAGGACCTTCCTACCTTCCACAGAAAGTGAAGCTGACGTTGTAGCTACTCCATAGTCATTCTTGGCTTCGCAAGTGTAGACCGCAGCATCCTCTGGGAAGGCCTCGATGAGCAAAAGCGTGTACTCCTGCCCATCATGGAGAAATTTGCACTTGAAGCCAGTGGAAAGCAACTGCTCTTCCTTGTACCAGGAAATTTTGGGCTGTGGTCTGCCTGATATCACGGCGCAGAAGCGAGCAGGCTTGCCAGACTGCACGGTGACGGGCTGGAGTTCCTGCAGGACTTGGGGCGGTTCGGGAGCTACAAGACACCATTGGAAACCAGGCCATGAAGGAGGAGGACAGACAGCGCGCAACTCTACACTCTATTGTGTCAAGACGTTATGTGTCCAGAGCCAAAACCTCAGGGTTGTAATATCTTTACTTGCCTCAGAATATGAGAAATATTCTTTGTGCTAACAGGGGATTTTTTTTTCTTTCAAGGAAAGGAAATAACTTTAGAAAGGCTTGTTTAAAGAATGTTTCATGGGACGTGCTGAGGGTGCCAGGTATGTAAGTATAACACCATTCTGCTTTGCAATCAGGCACACCAACGGACAGCTAAAAATCTAGAACAATCTTCACATCCTATTTATTTTTAAAAGTCATTCGGGCAAATTCCATGGTGAAGGGGCTTATCACATCTGGATTATAAAATGCCTTACGAGTACGTATGTACTGTGTATTAACTCCTAATCTCTCTGTTCCATACAGAGGCCAATGGGACACAGCCCGTAAGCACTGACTGGTTCAATACTATTGTCTATCAGTAGAGTGCAATTAAATAGGTTTAACGAAATCCAGTGCTATGATTATGCTAATCACTGTGTACTCTCAGCGTCAGATGGGAGGACCACAAACAGGGGGAAAGGGATGGCACCTGGCACCTCTTTGCTTCCCTGTGTCTCCATCTCTTCTACTACTACAGCAGAGCCAACAAAACTGGGTGCTATGACAACTGCCCTTTCTAGAGACACGGGGGAGATGGACAAGGGAGCATCCTTATGAATGTTGAGGCGACTCCTAGCACCCCTCCATATGACTAAGGGGAGTTTTACTCCATGACAGAGATGTGTCTGGGAGGCAGGTTCTGGTCTTCTCTGTGTGTCTAGGTTAGGCTCGGGTCCTTGCAAGCTTTAAATTCAGAGCTGGAGTTTTGGGTGATGAAAGCAGAGGTTTACTGAGACCCTCCCCGCTAGGACTGTTAGGAGGCTCCTGATAGCATGAGGAATTCCACCTCCAAAGGCTAAGTTCTGATCTTAGAGCCTCATGACACGCTGCCTGTGGCTGTCTCGGCACTCCAGGGTCTCAAAGGAGATCTTTGGGTTTCCCCATGCTTTGCAGTGAGGGCTGAAGACGTGCCTATTGCTTGTAACAGCAAAATTATTTACACTTAAACTGTTAGGACAGAGAACTACAACAGCTTAATGTTGTATCTGAAAAGCCATCTGGCATTTATTATAGTTGACACACAGTGGATGTTCAGTAGTGTTAATCAAACAGAGGAAGTTCCAACCAGCAGGTGCTTCCTGGAAATGACATCGCAATAGCCCTTTCGGCAGCGGCTCTCTTCTCCACAGGGATGACATGAACACAAATGCAGTCACATCCAGATGGGTGCCATGGTTCTGTTAGAAGCTTCTCAGGCACCACTACTGTGTTAGTGGCGTCAAAGAGATTATTACAGGTGAGGCCACAACATACGTCGAGGTCTAACACGTACCGTTGACATAGAGAGTCACAGAACTCCTGTTTCTTCCTGCCACAAAGGTATATTCGCCCGCATCACTGTGCCTGGTCTCAGATATAAACATCCGGTGAATTCGTCTCTCCACCACATACTGGTGCCGTTCTTGGACTTGGAAGTTGATTTCGATACCATCTTTATACCAGTGGGCGTCAACGTCGTCTTCATTGACCTCAAACTCAACGACAGCACGCTGCTTCTCGATGACCTGTTGACAAGAAGAAAAGGAACTGAGAAATGAATCTGATTTTATTTCTATTAACACATTTCTAAAGCTGTTCACTCAGAGAACAGGAGAAATCAGCATGTCACGACATAACAAGTTGGCTGATTATAGCACATTTTAGTTTTTTTCCCCTGCATATTTTTGAACAAATAGTACCCAAATCTCTTATGCAGAGAATCAAGCTTATACCTGTGCTAATGAGGTAGGCTGCCCAAGGCTTCAAATTATTTCATCTTTAAAAGTTTGTGGTTTAATAAATAATAACTGACATTTTACTTCTGGAAGTTTTTAATTATATAAAGAGGTCTCTGAAGTGACTCTTCAACCTGATTTCACATTATTATGAGCTATAACTTTGTGGACTAGAGAGCAATTACTGTCCTCAGTTTAAAAATGAGAAAATCAAGGTTCAGAACTAGAAAATAAGGGAAGAGAGATTCAGCTGGGTCATATGAGTTTTCACTGCAAGTGTTTTTAATGCATTGCAGGCCCATAATTTTTTTTTCCTGGAAGAGAAAAATCATGGAGCTTAACTCAAAATGAATCTTGATATTCCTTCCTCCACTATGTCATTTGGAACGGGCAGCACACGTAAGGGCAAGCACAGTGCATGGTGTGCTCATATGTTCACACGCCTGCTCAGCAGTTAGTAGGACTGTTTGGGAAGGATTAGGGGGCGTGGCCTTGCTGGAGTAGGTGTGTTGCTGGGGAAGGGCCTTGAGGTTTCAAAAGTCTATGCCATGCCTAGTCTTTTCTCTCTGTTGGATGCCTGTGGATCAGACTGGAAAGCTGTCCGATCTTTTCCCAGCACCGTGCCTGTCTGCTTTCCACCATGATGATCATAATTGATTCTCTGCAACTATAAGCAAGTCTCCCAATTAAGGGCTTTCTTGATAAGAGCTGGCTTGGTCTAAGTGTCTCTTCGCAGCAATATAACAGTGACTAAGATAGATAGCGAAAGTGTCTGTTTAACATCCTTGCTAAGAATCTAGCACTGCTCACAATGGGATTACTCTTAGACCCATAGCAAGCATGTGCAGACACTCAAATCCTGTATACCTGCCTCTTCATAGGGAAAAAAGGACTGAGAACAAGCCAAGTCCTAGATTTTCTTATTTATCGCTATGGTGTGAATGTCCCAATTTAAATATTAGCTTGTTTATGACTGGAGCTGCATAGTAAATAACTCGCCATTTATTCAACAGCAAAATGTGTGCAGCTGTTTTAAAATTTTATCTTTATTTTATTTTATACATTTGGGTGTTTTGTCTGAATGTAGGCCTGTGCACCATTTATATGCTTGGTGCCGGAGGAAGCCAGAGGTGTGTGTGTCAGATTTCCTGGAACCAGAGTTAGAGATGATTATAAGTTGCTAGGTGAGTGCTTGGAATCAAATCCAGGTCCTATGGGGACGGATCCAGGTTCTTAACCACTTAGCCATCTCTGCAACCCATCTACAGCTATTTTTTTCCTGCAGCTCTTTTAATGAAACAAATTATCTCTATAATGAAAGGACATATTTGTTGATTGACAGGAAGCTGAGTTAACTGATGGCAGCATAAGAATCTAAGCCAATAGGGGCAAGATAGTTTCAATCTTTAAAGTAATATGATTAGGAAAGTCAAAAGTAAAAGAAAAACATAAGCATTAAGAGTGGGTAAAAAACTATTGGTGGTTTGTCTAAAGATACAACATGTAGGCCATACCTGAACCTCCTTTTTAATACTTCGGATGCGGACGTCTCTGCCCTCTACAGAGAGGTTAGCAGTTGACATGTTGCCCCCTGCCACCACCGTGTACTTCCCAGCATCAGACATCCGTGTGGATGGGATCAGAAGGCGGTGGACATATTTCTCCTTCTGAATCTTTATCCTGTAGATGGAAGGAAACTGGAGATTAATGCGTGGGATTCAAAGGGCAGCTGGAGGAGCTGGAGCACAGCAAGGCAAAGTAACGGACCTGTCTGCCATCTGCAACTCCTGACCATCTTTCATCCACTGGACAGTGATGTCAGGTTCAGAGACTTCACATTCAAACATGGCTCGTTTCTTTTCCAGAACCTTAATGTCCTTAATGTGTTTCCTAAATTCTATATGGCGAGCTGGAAAACAGAACAAACATGAAAAGTCAGCACTTGACATCTTTAATGATATGTAAGTCACATGCTGCTTGATTTATACATTTGCAGAGGTATCTGACCCACAGACAGGGGGCTGGATTTGATAGCTATGAATGTGGCCCAACTCAAAAATCTGTAAACGTACTTAGAACGTTTTGAGGATGGTTTAGAACTTATTTTTGTAAACGTATTGCATTGTTCTTAAACACAAACAAGACACCATCTTACTACAGTGCCATGTAAAATGAACATGTGCATGTTTTCAATTAGTTAACACATGTTTCAGTTAACTAATACAGCCGGACACCCTGGATTTAATGCATGGGCCAAGCCAATGTGGCCCAGAGAAACCAAAGAGTTAGTCCTGATTTAGGGGGTTTTATTCAATGGCTTCCATCATATATATTGTATAACCACCCCCATAATTTTAAGGCCATTTCATTTTCCCCAGAAAGAACTCAGGCATAGCTTAGCCATCATATCTGAGACCACTTCTCATCACCTCCCGCTAGACAGAAGCTAAGGAAATGTGTCTCAATAGATGTGTGTATTAGGGCCATTTCATATAATGGACTTATACAGTATATGCTGCTCTGTGGCTGGCTTCTTTAATTTCTCATAACATTTCCAGCATTTCCCCATGTTAAAGCATGTGTTAGTAATCCCTTTTTATTTCTAACTACCATTCCAGTTGTATGGCCAGAATGCATTTTATTTATCCAATTCATGAACTGACAAATTAATTCTTTACATGGTATGTTTGGCTCCCACCCCCTCACCTCATCGTGGATACATTTAGAATATCATACCTTCCACATAAAGGGTGGCCGTGGACGTGGCTTTTCCAGCCACAAAAGTATAGTCAGCAGCGTCCCCAAAATGAACATTCCTGATATTCAGCGAGTGTGTGAGCTTCTTGGTTCTCATCTGGCACCTGTCAGTCGACTTGATTTCCACACCATTCTTTAGCCATTTGTAAGAGATGCCTTCATAGTTTACGGTCACCTCGAAGGTTATGGTGTCTTTTTCTTCAGCATTGATGTCTTTCAGCATGGATGTAATCATGATTGCTAGAGAGGAGGATTAGAAAAAAATGAAGCATCCGAGTTTGCAGTGTAAACATGCAGTAGGTGGTAATAAGTGCAGAGTGGGAGTTTCGAATGTTTTTCATCTGTGGGTTGATATGATTATAATTTGGAGGTGGGAGCTTTGACAGTGTTCATAAATGAGAAGGCCAGCTGAGAGAGTGGCAGGGGCACACAGTGAGAGGCACAGGGTCATCTTTCTAGGTAGATGAGCTTCTGTTGATACTGTTATAGAAACTTTTATGCATGTGAAGAGGTTAGCGGAGACTCACTGCAAGCATACAATAGGAGTTTTTTCAAGAATGTTTCTAATAGATTCAACGATTGTGAAAAAAGTATAAAATATGCAAGAATAAGCCTGGTAAACATTTAGGTATGTATATGTGCACATACAAACATTCAGAGACAGACACATACATATGTGCATTCACACAACACGAACATACACACACATACACACTCACATGGACCTACATCTATACATTTACTTACGAGTCACTGTCAGGGTAGCGCTGACTTGGTCATTGCCACAAACAAACGTGTACTCTGCTGAATCCTCGGTGCTTGTGTTCATGATGACCAGCTGATGGAGCTTCCCCTGGACAACTATCTTAAACTTTTCGCTCATCTCAATTTCCACACCGTTCTTCAGCCACATGGAAGGAACGTTGAAGTGGGACACCTCGCACTCAAAAGAGGCCGCTTTGGTTTCGGGGACCTCAATGCTTTTCATAGTCTTTGTGATGTGTAGTGCTTGGGAGGGGGAAGTCAGAACACTCAGTTAATTCATTTCTAAACACAGACGAAGGAACACAGAGTCGTAAGC
The DNA here is from genome assembly GCA_907169655.1 of Acomys percivali. Taxonomy (NCBI): domain Eukaryota; kingdom Metazoa; phylum Chordata; class Mammalia; order Rodentia; family Muridae; genus Acomys; species Acomys percivali. Next base: position 50,204,398 of record OU015750.1, read on the forward strand.
ACAGCAGCATCCCCAGAGAAATGCAACAGAGAGGCTGCCAGACACTTACTCTCCACAAACAGCTTGGCTTTGCACTCCAGCTGCCCGACCATGGCTGTGTACTCCCCAGCGTCGGAGGGGGAGATGTTCTGCAGCATCAACTTGTGGACCTTCCTCTCTGAGACCAATCTGTGCTTGTCGCTCGGCTTGATCTCCACGTTCTTATGGAACCATTTTACTGGAACCGTGTCATGGGAAACACTGACCTCGAAGGCAACAGTGGCGTTTTCCAAGGCGGTCACATCCTTTGGTTTTTTAATAATCTTGACAGCTAATGAGGAGAGTTGGAGGAATTCAGTAACACGGGGAACCCAATGAGAACCACAAGTTATCTACCAAGAAATATCTGGGTCAACTTACTCTCAACGTGCAGCCTGGCACTGGCTCCCAGCCTGCCCAGTTTGAAGCCATAGACAGATTCGTCTGCCATGGCGCAGTTTTTAATCTTCAGAGAGTAAAGTGTTCCTTTGACTGAGATCTCGTACTTGTCATTGGAATCCAGGACGACTCCATTTTTGATCCATTGGACACCTTTGACGTCTGGGTGCGTGAGTTCAACAGAGAAGACAGCATCCTGTGTCTCCGTCACAGTGAGGTTCCTCAGAGTCTTCTTAATTTTGACAGCTGCAGAAGAGATAAGAATTGGTTTGGAAAACAGCAGTGAATGACCAGCAAGCCAAAGAAGTTCTGAGCCTGGTCACTGCCTGCCAGCGTGCAGAAGAATGGTTAGTCAACCTTTGGTAGTTCTGTAGGCCCCTCAGTTTAAAAGACACTTGGCAATGACTTAAGAAAATCTGAGATCCAGTTGGAGGTGGGCATTGTGAAATGGTTGCACTATATTTCAGTGATGCGATATGTGCATACCATATACTAACAGCTTAATAGACTGATTGAACAAGGGTGAAAAAGGAATGTGGTATCAGAGTGTCCGATGCAATTGTTTCACAGACCCCAAGCAATGATTTCATCACAAACAAACAAAAAACATCTGATGAAAACTTGTACATGCTCATATAGGATTTCAAAGAAAAAGTTGACAAAGTAATGATTTAAAATGAAGATGTATGTGACACTGAACAGTCCTTCGGCTTGACTTTGACAGTGGTGACCGTTAAGATAGTAGCAGGATTTGGGAAATACAGGGCTGTCCTTATGTTACTGACCTTCTACTTTCAGCTTGGCAGATGTTTTGGAGGTTGCCACCTTGTAGGTGTATTCTCCAACGTCATCTAGCTTGGCGGCGGCAATGACCAGCCTTCGTATGTGGCCGTCGGACTCACTTCTGAAGTTGTTACTCAGCGTTAAGTGTTTTCCGTCCTTCAACCACTCCCCCTCAGACTCGGGGTTGGCAACTTCACATTCAAACACGGCTTCCTGGGATTCAGCAACAGTCTGGTCTGTGAGGGGCTTCGAGATGGCTCCCCCTTCAAAACAAGAGTAGAACACATGTGAGTCCTTCAAAATAGTCATACGAAAGAAATCATCGCATAATTAAACAAATCGTAGAACATGATTTTAAACATAAGTGTATTTTTTTACCTATATTTAGAAAGCACCATGGAAATCCTTTAAGTGTGTGTGATTAAAAAGCAAAAACATCATTGTGCAAAGGGAAAAACACCATTTTAACACAGAGTTCTGAAACCTGTGACACACAGCATGCCACACAGATAGCTTTCCACTCAACTCCCTGTATTTTAAAGCATGCTATTTTGTCCTTTAAGAATTATTTTCTTAGTATATATCTTAGATTTGAGGAAAATCTTGCAAACAACATGTAAAAGTCAACAATGGGTTTGCTATTTTCTTATTTGAGACAATGTCCTACTCTGTAACACAGAATGGCCCCAAATTCATGGGAATCCTCCTGCCTCAGCCTTCTAAGTGTTTGGGATTATAATTATAAATCTATAATCATGTCCATCTTTCAATAGCGCTTTTGTGGAATGTTAAATATGTTTCTTATATGCCCCAGTTCCCTGGGCTTTCTGCTTTAGCGCCACCCCTCATCACTGGGAACAGGGTGTCTGCTTTAACCACTCAGTTGCCTGGGCATCTGTTCTCCTCTAAATTCCAAATTCTTAAAAAAAGACACACACCCACTTCATTTTTGTGTTTTGAGTTTCTAGTGTCCTTATTAGAGAGTCCCTACTGGGACCACGTCAAATAAAATCACACAGGGGCTCAAAGCCTGTGTTTTTACGTACTTAAAATGATATTTAAAATAGTCTTATAAAAAGTAAAGGACTTGAGGTTTTACCTGACATGTCTTTTATGGCCAACTCTCTAAGGAAATATTATGTCGTAAAGTAAAAGTCATGAATCATGAGACTTTCATATCACCTAGGACACGCTTTTACCACACGACCTGCCTATGTACAAGAATGGTTAAATCTAAGACTACCCCTCCGCCCTCGCCTCACTTCCCCAGTATTCAAATGTAATGGACCAAAAACGCTAATGATGACTTCCATTTCTATGTTGACAACTAGACTATAATTACGACTCTTAATTCTGAAACTAAGGACTTGTGCCGAATGGGAAAGGGCGTTGTGACCCCTTCACACCACAAGAGAGGCACAGGTTAATGAAGTTGTGTTTGAAACAGAAAATATTAAGTCCACAAGAGTGACGTCAGAGAAGAAGGATGCTTAAAAAGAAATCTTTATCGAAGCCAAGTTAAAATGAAGCTCAGTTTAGCAAACATTTACGGATCATATATCTTGAGCACACAGAGAAGAGAAAGAAGCAATTAGTTCTACGTCCAAGGGGCCATATGCCATCATGTGGGAAAGGAGATAGGGAATGAGACAAGTGTCTAATAAGGACCACGGAGGAGTCAAAGACAAAGGGACCCTGGGATTAGAGAAAGAAGTGGAGAGGTTAAAGAGAGCTTCATGGAGATGACGACAGCTGAGACTGATGTATAGATGGCATCTGAGGTGGGGCTGAGCAAACACACTCACGGTTTAGGCTGGCAGAGACAGAGGTGAGGGTACGGTTAGCCTTGAGATCAGTGTGTTAAGAGGCATGGCAGTGGGACTGCCATGGACTGGAGGGAAGATGAGAAGCAGTGGCTCTACAGTTACAATAGTTGCTCCCCAGAAGAACTTAGATTGAGAGGTCATGATACAAACCTGCCACGGTGAGCTTTCCAGATGTTGTGTTCTCTCCAGCGTAAAATGCATATTCTCCTTCATCATCTTTCATCATATTCAGGACTGTGAGTTTGTATATCTTCCCATGAGCTTCGATTTTATATTTAGAACTGGGCTTAATTTCCTTGCCCTTAAAATTCCACACGACGTCGATACCTGAGTGGGAGACCTCAACCTCGAAGACCACATTTTGAGTTTCCGTGCATGTCAGGTCACTGAGGCCTCTGATAATTTTAATTTCTAAGGGAAAAGAAACCATTAGACGGTCATTATCACAAGGAGACTGTGAGATGCTTGAAGCAATGACTAGTGACATAGAACGGCCCTTACTTTCCACAGAGAGGTTGCAGCTGGTTTCGACTCTGCCAACCACGAGCTTGCAAGGCCCCTCGTCAGAAGCGTGTGTTCGGTTAATCACAAGTCGCTGTTTGGTGCCTTTGACGATGGATTGTACGCGGTCATCGGGCTTGATCTGCTCATCATATAGGTACCATTTAACAGACGTCACGTCGGGGACTGAGACCTTGCACTCAAGGACAGCCTTTGTGCCTTCAATCACATTGACATCTTTAAGAGGTGTTATCACATCAACACCTGCAAAAGAAGACACAGAAGGAATTGCGTGAATGTGAAATTCATTTAAAATTTCTGCACATTCAAGTTCTTTAGCTCAATATTAATGGGAACCTAAAACTAGATCTGGGGTTATAGTTCAGCATAAAGATCTTGCTTTATATGCGAAACACCTTGCTTTTGGTCCCTAGCATCACATTTATGTATTTATGTATTTATTTATTTATCTGTTTGTTTATTTATTTTAAAGACAGGGTTTCTCTGTTACACAGAGCCTTGGCTATCCTGGACTCACTTTGTAGACCAGGCTGGCCTCGAACTCACAGAGATCCACCTGCCTCTGCTTCTGAGTGCTAGGACTAAAGGTGTGTGCCACCACACCCAGCTCCCAATATTTTTAAGGATAAGAATTAACATAAGACTATGTAAGACTCACTATAGACAGAGACACGCCCACTGGTAGAGAGTCCAAGGGCAGGAATAGTGAAGGAGTAGTTCCCAGCATCTTCTTTGGTCATGTCTTCAATAAGTAGCATGTGGGACTGTTTGTCTATCACAATATGAACTCTGTCACTGTGCTGTACTTCTTGGCCGTCTTTCATCCAGACACCTTCCACATTTTCTAAGGAGACTTTGACTTCAAGCTGAACAATGTCACCTTCACAGACCTTTTGGTCACTAAGTCCTTGGAGAATAGCAATAGGTCGGGCTGCGAGAGATAGGGGAAGAAAAGGAATGTTGTTATTTTGTCATTAACCCTGCTGATGAAAAGTGCAGCTGTCAGGGATGGGAAGACTCACGTTTCATCTTCAGTTTACAGGTTGTCTTTTTCCCATCGACAACAAAGCTGTACTCTCCCTGGTCCTCCTTGGTTACATCCTTGACGGTGAGGTTCTGGCGCCCGCGGCGGGATGTGATTGAGTATTTGCCATTGGACTTTAGCTCCACATCGTTGTGATACCATTTGCCTTCTATGTTTTCAGGGGATATAATACACTCTAACTCTCCTGAGTATGACTCTGGGACTTCTATGTCCTGAAGTTCTTTCAGAAACTCAACAACTGCACCTGAAGAATAAAGTGAAGAATAAAATGAATAAATAAAATGAATGTCTTGGGAGAGTTATACAGTTAGAGTGTAGAGAGAGATGTTGCGTTATATATCTATTATTTCCCCTTCCACTTTCAGGAATTGTCTTCCCTAGCTTCCTGCTGATAGGCTGAGAAATTTTAATACAGGTAAGTTATTTTAATTTTTGAATTAGTTTGGAACCAGGGAGATGTATCTCAATTAAGGCATTTTAAAGCGAGGCAAGAAAATAATACTGCTTCCAAAAAAAAAAAAAATCCAAATTGTCAATAGTCTTAACAATATAAATTGATGACACCAGATATAAAGTTTATATATATACATTAAAATTATTTTTGAAAGAAAAAAATCTTTAGCTCATTTTATCACAGAATAAAAAATGGCTCCAGCAAGCAACACAGTCATTATTTCTTTTACCTTCCACAATAAGTTTTGCTGTTGTTTTGATATTTTCATCTTCCACAAGTACACAGCTATAGTCTTCAGCATCAGAGGTGTCGATGGTCAGCACAGACAGGAAGTGAACCTTTCGGTCAGAGTGCATCCTATACTTATCTCCTGCATGAACCTCAATGCCATCTTTATACCATTTTACTTTGACAAATGGTTCTGAAGTTTCACATTCAAACGTTGCCATGGTGTCCTTTTCCTTAGCAACAACATCTTGCAGATCTTGTGTGAAAGTGATCAATTGCTTGGCTGCAAGGGGAGGGGGAAAGAACACAATTAAACTCTCGATTTGAATAATGGGGAAAAGAAAAGCATTTAAATATGTTAAGGGACAATCATGGGCGGGGGGGGGGGGGGGGGGAAGGAAAGAAAGAGAGAGAGAGGAAGGCAAGGGATAGAAGGAGGAAGGGAGAGAGAGAACCAAGAGAGGAAAGACAGAGGAGACACTGTTAGACAAAACATTTCAGGTTACCTTGGACAAGTAAAAATGCATGACTTGACGTTTCCCCAGCTATGTTGACAGCCTTTACCATGATGCTGGCTGAGTCTTCAGCAGTCACGTCTCTTACGACCAGTTCACAAACATTGTCTTCTGGCCAGTACCAGTAGATCCGGTCAGACCGCTCAATTTTTACACCATTTTTGTACCATTCACATTCAGGGTCTGGTTTCCCCACCACTCTGACTCTAAAGTGAGCATCCGACCCTTGGCCAACTGTCTGGCTTTGGATTCGTTCGAAGATTTTGGGCGCCTCCATACTAGGGCTAAGCTCAATTCTCTCCGGCTTAAACGTCGGAATCGTGACTTTGCCTTCCTCGGCAAGGGCTTTCTTCTCTTCTTCGGTTAACTCTTTGGTCCAGTGCAGGAGTTCATCTTTAGTCTTCTTGAGGAGTTCCTCATAAGATTCATCCTTCTTGCGAGACTTCAGCTCCACAGCCGTGATAGCCTCGTAGTAGCCCTCTTCTGTCCTGCGCTTAAATTTGCTGCGCAGTTCTTCAGACTCCTCGGATACCTTCTCGTGGGTAATCCTTTCAGCCCTCTTCAGCTTCACCACTTCTTTGGTTTCACTGGTGCCAACAGGTCTGTCCACTTTCTGCACTTCAAACTGAAGTTTTCCTGGCTCGTGCACATGCAATTCAGGCTTTGGCTCAGGAGCTCGCCTGAGGACGGATCTGAAATCCTCCCTCTGTTGGATTTCAAGTTTGACTTTATGCTCTGTCATGCCTTCAGGATTTTCTGCAGTGACCTTTACTTCACCTGTATCGTAGGATTTGCAGTCCACAATATCCAGATAATGAATGCCATCATAGCGAACTCTGAATCTTTTGCTCTTACGGATGAGCTGTCCGTTGAGGTACCAGTTGACCTTGGGCTGAGGGTAGCCTGTTACCCGGCAGCGGAATCTGGCTGTCTCCCCTTCAAGCACTCTCACTGGCTCTGGGAACAAGACAATGTCTGGCTTTTGCTTTTCCTTTTGATCTGTTGTTACACCCGTGAGGGCACCTTCGTGAGCCATCCTCTCTAGTTCTTCGATCCTCTGCAAGCCTTTCTTTCCCTCAGGCAACTGAGATTCTTCCACTAGACTTTTCTCATCTTTTACAATAAGGGTAGCAGATGTGTGATCAGTACCGTATTTGTTAGTGGCTCTGCACGTGATGACACCACTGTCTCTAGAATACGCGACTCCATAATCAAGGCTGCAGTAGCCGAATTCATTAATCATCCGGAGCCTGTTGGCAGCCTCCAGCGGCTTCCCGTCGTGCAGCCACTCGACCACCATTGTTGGGTCGCCAATGGGTGTTAGTCTGCACTCAAAGTGGGCTGGCCCGAAGCGTTTCAGTCGAAGGGAAGTGAGTTTCTTCTTGAAAAATGGTTTCTGCTGCTTTTCCTTGTCGTAAAGGTCCCCCTCTTCCCACTGCTCCTGGCCGTACCTCAAATGGAGGGGCTCTAGCTCGGGGGCAGCAATCTCCTTTGCTCTGTATGTCCCCCGTGGGATGATGAGCTTTCTTTCCGGTTCAGGTTCCGCAAATTCAACTTCAATATTGACTTTGCACCTTGTGGTGTCCCGGCCCGCCTTGTTAATAGCAGTGGCTGTATACCAGGCAGAATCTTGGCTGATAGTGGAATCGATCCTAAGGGCGGCTTCTCCTTTGGTTCCTTCAATCCTATTTAAAAATATGAAAAAAAAAGTCACCCCCATCAATATAGCGGTAGCACTTTCTGCTTACTCAACTGGTGGATTTGTATAAAAAGTTTAATTTAATTATCTTTTCAAGCATACCTGATTCTTGGGTATTTGTGAGGCACAATGATGTCACTGTTTTTCAGCCACACGATGTCAGGGTTGGGGTTGCCTGTAGCTCTGACTATCATTTGAAGCATGGACCCTTCCTTTATGTTCACATTTCTCAGCTTTTCCACAAACACTGGCTTTATCTGGTGCTCCACAGCTGAAAGAGAAAGGTCACGGCTTAAAGCAGCTGGGGCTGGAATACCTGTTTACCACCTAAGTGACGTAATAGCTTATTTTCATGTTAACAAAACTCTTGTTTTACCTTCCACGGTTAAAGTCACAGATATTGTGGATTTTCCTGCTCTGTTTTGGGCAACCACGGTCCACTCTCCCGAGTCACTGGGTGATGCAGGGACAATGATGAGTGACTGAGTCCCATCTTCTTTAATGACGACTTTATGTGTATAATCATTGACAATTTGCTGTCCTGTTAAAAAACAAGCGAGAGCAGATATTAAAAGGGTTTGTGTTTTTTTTTTTTTTTTTTTTTTTTTGCACTGTTGGATGTACACACACAAGCTTATTTCTGTGTTCAGTGGCTTGTCGGTAAAACTGCATTGTGCTCACCGTTGTGAAACCAGAGCGTCTCTGGCATGGGTCTACCCACAACCTTCAAGTCAAATCTGGCAGTCTGTCCTTCTAAGCATTTAAAAGAAGCAGGTTTTAACACAAAGACTGGCTTATACAGCCTCTCCAGTTGTGATTCATCTGTTTCCTCCAGCCTGCGTCCAGGGGACATCCGTGCAGGTGACATCCGTGCAGGTGACATCCGTGCTGGGGACATCCGTGCAGGGGACATCCGTGCAGGGGACATCGCAGGAGACATGCGTATAGGTGACCTGCTCATGGAACGTGGAGAAACAGACCTGAAAAAACAAAAGTAAGCCATTATTTTCACAAAGATTATATAAGGCACAGAAAAACAAAAACAGAAACAAATACCTTTCTGCCTTAATTGTGAATGTTAGTTTAGAATGTACTTCTGCCTGTTTTAGAATGCACCTCAAACCCACTGAGCTCCCAAGAAGAATATATTACTATTGTTCCTAATGTTATGTTTTGATTATATTAAAACCCGTTCATTCAACACAGCCAGATACTCAGACTCAAAATCTTAGGCAGCCCATAATACTATCCTTTCTACCTCACCTTTATTTAAATTAGTCGTTCTATTTCCTTGGTTCAATTTTTAAACTATATTAATATGTGTTCATTAGTTTAACTAAATAAGTAAATGTAGAGAAAAGAAAATATTTTTATGGAAGAAGAGGGGGAAATGTAGAAATTGGATATGCTAACAAAACAATGCAAAACCCTGTACTAATTTTGCATTTAGACTGGCGTGCATTTATAATGTGACTATCGTGTGGGATGAACTGAACTGATTTCCACAGCCTACTGGAATCTCAGTGTTCCCATTTCCAAAATAGCAATGAAAACACCCACTCCATTGTAGGGTTGCTATAAAAATCCAGGTTATCATTCATTAAGACCATTAAACACATAGGTGCTATTGTTCTGTTAGACATACAAGAAAATAGTTTGTCATACTGATTAAAATTCCTTTGTTCATCAAAGAGCAAGAGATAAAATCTCTTGGCAATTGCCAGCATCACCAGCGTTTGGCTTCTGTGCTGTTTTGGTCCTCACTTTGCGTAAGGCACACTTGTATTTGCTCCTGGGATGCTTGCTGTTGTAAAGTGGACTGCCATTCAACTCCGAGATTAAGCCTTACCTGATTCTGCTCACTGCTTCTGGAGTGGGCATGTAAGTTGGGGCACTGAACGGTGCAGCAGGCTCCACGTACAGCTTCCCCGAGCAAATTGCATTTCCTTTAATATTGCTGGCAAACGCAGTGTAGATGCCCTCATCCTCTGGAAGGACAACTGGTATGCGCAGACTGGCTCTGCCATCCTGCAGGAAATCCATTTGGTACCTTTCCCCATGTCTGATGCGTTTGCCATCTTTATACCACGCAATCTGGAGAAAGCATCATACATCGAGAATACATTAGGGTTAAACAGTCACAGTATAACCTTTTTGTGTCTTTACCACAGCATGGAGGGCATACCTGCACAAATATTTTTATTTTACCTTGGGTAATGGATATCCAGACATCTTGCAATGGAAAGTGACGCCCATCCCCTCGAGAATTCTATAGTTTTTGATTCTGATATCGAATCCTGATTCAATAGCTTCAGATTCAGAAATGTCAACTGCCATCTTTTCTTCTCCATCTTCCTCAAGAAGCTCTTCCAGTGTCGTCTTTATTATTCTGTATTCAATTTCTTTAATTAGCCTCTCTTCAAAGGAAGAAATATGGAATTCCTACATAGTAAAAAGATGATAGCTTATTAAAAAGTGAGCTCTTCACTGATGGAAGTTCTTTAAGGATATATATTAGGTTCAGTGATAGACTCTGACATCTATAACTGTGAGACTCTAGAAGGTTCTAGATTCTCTAGAGGATCTAGAAGGTTCCTATGGTTAGCAGTGAATTTGACCTGCAAAGGGCCGAAGATGAATTTATCAAAAATGGGAAGTTATAGGAGAAAAATGCAATTTGTGAAATGGTTATTGTTTTACTCACTTGATCTTCTACAAAGGTTCTGACCATCACAGTATCCTTGGCCATTTTCTTCCTAATTAAGGCTTGCTCCTTTTCATACTCCTTTTCATAGTCAGAATATGCAAATCCAGGTGCTACTTCTCCCACTTTGGGTTCTTGGATAAATGTGCTCATTTGTGTCTGGTAAAGCATTTCTTGCTGGGACTTCACCAGTGCCTCATAATCAGCTAAGAGGCAAGAACGCAAGTCAGTTTTTGGGGTGCTCTTATCCAAAACATTCATGTCACTATTCAATCAGGCAAACATGTCTAGGATAAATTAAGCAAAGCCAGATTTTCCAAATTTTCATTATCAAAAATTATTCAATAAATATTTAGTAGATTTGATCTTGAAACCAAATGTACATTAATAAGTAAAACCATTGTATACAGAATTTGATAGCAGTAGTCACTCCTTGAGGCCTTCCTCATTTTCTCTGACGCTATTAATAATCATTCATTTTCCTTTCAGAGTTTTCTATGCTTTAACTGCTAAATGAGGATAAAAAGCTAACTTCTTTAAAGTGGTCTGGAGCAAACCAAGAGAGACAGCATATGGGATGGTCTGTAAATACGAAAAACTAGCCGAGACTAATGGTGACTCAAGAACAGCATTTTATTTGGCATGAATGCTACAATGTTTTTCTTCTTTAAATTGTGAGCATTGCTAAATCCTGACTCTCAGCTTGTCTATAAAATACTGGCAGCTCCAGCACCGGTCTTGGCACATGCGTGTCAGGCAGCAAGGGAGGTGGAGAGCCACTACTCTCTGAAGGCAAGGACGGTAATCCTCCAATTCACCACTACCATCCATGGAGAGGGATGCTAGCAGCCTGGACCTGCAGGTAGCATCCCTGCATCTCCAGGGAATGTAAGAAAGTCTAATAGAAACTGCCTTATAACTCAGCAGCTTTGCTGAAGTGTGGCTTTCAAGGCCTTGCGGTTTAAACTATCATTGGCTGTGTAGCTGAAGCCGAAAGGAACGGGAACAAACTATGAGGAGCGGGAAGCTCACCCACGCACACACGTGTGCACATGCACACACACACACACACACACTCACACACACACACACACACGCACGCGCACACACACACGCACAGCCGCTCCCCTACACGTCAACTCATTTTGTGCAGGAACTACTCAGCGTGGCCCTTACCTTCCTCCAGCAAGGAGGCAGATGCAGAGGTTTCCCCGTGCTTGTTACGGATGACAATGGTGTACTCTCCAGCATCGTCAGCAAAAGTCATAGAGATCACCAGTCGGCACTCACCAGTTTGTTTGTTATAACTCACTTTGTATCTTCATGGAAATGAATAAATGAAAATATCAGTCACAAGCAGAGTAAAAGAGCTGAATTTACCTGTAAATGGCTCTGTGATACAGAATTCACTGGCTAAAGCCTCACGTCTAAGCTCTGCCAAAAGGAATCATAAATTTGCTGAAAACCGAGAAAATGCATGTAATGTGTAGTGAAGGAGAAACAACTTCAAGTTTTTATCTCTAAGATTATTCAGGCTGGCATAGTGGCATACGCTGATTGTGCTAGAGACATGGGAGGCCGAGCCACATAGCTTTGCTTGATCCCAGAAGTTCAGATTTATCTGGCCTACATAAGGAAACACATGTCTACAAAACAAACCAGATAACAGAATACAATGCCACACAGGGAGGTGTGTGCCCTCATTGTTTGTGCTGGCAGGTGACATGGGTATTTAGACAGAGGTATTTTCTCTTTGTTAGTTATTAAATGTAAAGGTAAGTGGATAATCATAACTACAATTCTAAATACCTCAGTGTTGAGATGCTGGTTTGTTGTAGTACCAGCTCATAAGAAATTACACCTATGTGTTCACACTGTCTTTTTATTCAATTGTAAGTGTGTATTAATACAGGTTTTTATGCATAATTAGCCTTTTGCATTACATAACCTCTATTTTTTTATTGTCTAGCAAATTAATTATAGTATGCCTCTATTGGAAGTTCTCTCAAATATTGTCTGGAATTGGGTGTGTAGAATATTCCATTTTGTAACACTATCAATTAATTAAGCTGGAGATGTAAAATATGCCTTCCACCTCCCTTTCTTTCTTTCTTTCTTTCTTTCTTTCTTTCTTTCTTTCTTTTCCTTTTTGTTTCTTCTAGACAGGGTTTCTCTGTGTAGCCTTGGCTGTCCTGGACTCACTTTGTAGACCAGGCTGGCCTCGAACTCACAGCCATCGCCTACCTCTGCCTCCCGAGTGCTGGGCATACAGGTGTGCGCCACTGTGCCCGGCTCCATCTCCTTTTCTCGCAAAGCTTTATTCCTCAAGACAACTCTGTGTATAAGGCTGGTAATATTGTAGAGTGCTTGTCTAGCATGTAAGAAGCCTTATGTCAATCTCTTGTACCTCAAAACAACCCTCCAAACTGTGTGAGAATATAAAAACACTCCACACTAACTAATACTGCTTCATTATGACAAATCTGTATTCAGGGACCAATGGAAAAGGCGCATTCTATTTTTCTTTGGGACACCGACATATCTGCATACTCTTTAGAATATCTACATAGTTATATGTTTATACATTGCACCATAGAATATTCCATCATCCAACCATCAAATACCTGTATCCGGTCGTGAGAGGAACGCCAGATTTTTTCCAGTAGACATGGGGCTTTGGGTTGCCTCCGATCTGGCACTCAAACACAACACTCCCACCTTCCACCAGTTTCTGGACCACCGGCTTTGAGATGAAGAAAGGTGCAGCAGGCTCTCCAGGCCCTGCCTGCTCCTCAGTAATGCTAGTGTCAGTCATTACAACATCTCGTGACTCGATGAAGCTGGCAAGAGAATGCCATTTCTGTTAGCTGCTAGGTAGCAGTCTGCCAATTACTACAGTAAAGAAATGTTAAAACCATGCAAACCCAGCAACCAAACCAGTGGAAGAACGGTTTACCGTTTCTCTTCTGTGGCAAATTTCTCAGTCAGAGTTGTTTCCTTTTCAAAGTCTTCTGACACTAGAAGACACAAGGTGACATTGAAGTAAGCCCTCAGCCTGCTCCATTAGCCACTACAGTTCGTATGGAGAGCCAGTGGGCCCTATAGTCTATTTTGTAACTTCCGTACTGGATAGCACTCTGATGTGTGTACAAACTGCTACAGGAAGGTGTGGCTGCTGAAAGAGGTGATGCTGACAGACATTAGGAACAAGAAGGGATGCTACTAACCTTGCACAGCAAGGTAGCAGGAAGTGCTGACGGTCCCAGCCTCGTTCACAGCGCTGCAGGTAAACCGCCCGCTGTCCTCTGCAAAGGCTTCACGGATCATGAGACGAGCTATTCCACTCTGGAAGGTTATCTGGAAATCAATGGAGCTTTCGACTTGGTAGTCTTCTCTGTACCACGTCACTTTGGGGGATGGGTATCCAGAGATGTGGCACTCCAAGGTGACTGATTCACCTTCTATCACAGTCACATTTTTTAAGCCCTGAAAAGAGAAGAAAAGGGAAATACTCCTGTGCATGTATTCATTAATCACCTTAGAAACTGGGATATTCCCGATTTGAAATCAATGTCAGGCATATCCAGTCTCTGTAGTGGAGTTACAATAACACTGCACAAATAGCTGAGAAGCTTCTGTTAGTCTCACATGTTTATAGTCTAGAGGAGCTATAAGACATGAGATGTAATATGAATAAATCAATAAAATTAAAACATGAAAAAAAAAGACATGTCACCAAACACCGCTAATCAGCAAAGCTTTCCCATGGGATCTGTAAATAGACCTGCCCTGCTCACAGTCCATCCATCAGGGTGCTAAGAATTTTCTATGTGTTATCAACTATATCTATTTTTAAACGCTCCCACTGATGGGAAGGCAAAGGCTTCAAGGGGGCCCGGTTGACCTTCATATCCCCACAGCTCCTAAAGCAATGCCTCACAGATCAGGGTCATTAACATACAAGAATGATGGTTGCTGCATGGAACACCCCCCCTTTCCTGGCCAAGTAGGGTGCTGTGCGGAAGCCAGCATTTGTAAACCCACTAAGGGCACTTTCCTGAAGCGTGAGGAACTGGTCTTTGCTAGCACATGTTGAAGGGGTTTGGGCACAGGGAAACAGGGGCCTGCTCTGTGGATGTGTTTACTCACCGAGACTAAAGTAGGTGGGGTAACGGGGAGCTCGGCAGGTGCAGGCACTCTTGCTGCTTCCGTTACCTAAGGTTTGGAGAAAGGAGGTTACAAAGTGCCCATGAAATTGAGGGGCCTCTCATGAACCATCAGCACGTAATACAAGAACCACCTGCTTGATATGGCACAGGAGAGGGGAAAGGCAGCCTCCTGGCCAGTCACCACCAATAGCTCAGTGACCCACCTTGGCTTCACGTCCATGCAGCACTTCGAAGTGCTCCTCACGAACAGTGCTGCCGCTGATGCTCACCCCAACTTCCTTCTTCACCTCAATGCCAGCCTGACTCTTGTAAGTATCTGGAGCTGGCATATCAGCAAAGGGAAACTGTGGGGAAGGGGTGGGCTCCGCCCTTACTCTTGTCTCTCCAGGCTTTACGGTGGGGGCCTTCACGGATTTGGTGATCTTCTGAGTAGAAGATGTGGCTGACAACTCTTTCTGTAATGTGGCGATAGCGCTACCGGCTATCGATGCCTGGAGGGAAGAGCAATGCGATGGTAGTACATGCATGGCACGGGCATCTCAGTGTGGAGCCTCAGTCTGCCTGCCCCTGGGTGCCAGCATTACGGGCACACACAGCACGGCTGGCTTTGGTCTATTTTCTATATGACTGAATACTTTCATTACCCCTTTTACAGTTAACAAAAAGGCAGAGATCAACTGATTTATAAAGCTATTGGTTGGCTATGTTTAGTTAGAAAACTTTAAAAATCACCCCTTTAAAGAGTTGTCACTGGGGCCCTTTATTTTATGGCTCTTCTAGAGAGTGATCAGAGATTGTCGTCACTTAACTCTAATGAGTGAATTCTAATAAATGCTGCATTTGGAACCTGCACCGTAACAAAAAATTCAAAATACAAATTTAAAATATCGATAAATTCTTTTTAAAAAAACATTTATTTATTTATTTATTTATATGAGTGTTCTATTTGCATGCATGACAGAGGAGGGGATCAAATCCCATTACAAATGGTCATGAGCCAACATTTGGTTGCTGAGAATTGAACTCAGAACCTCTGGAAGAGCAGACAGTGCTCTTAGCCTCTAAGCCATCTCTCCAGCCCAATATCAATAAATTCCAAGAGGCATTTTTGGTTGCGCATTTGAATGTTAGCCACGGGTCTACATTCAGGAAAAGTGCCATGATGGCATCCTCGCTGCCTCAGTTCTGGGGTATGTGTGTGGTTATTCCGGCCCCAGTAGTAAGTTGAGAATATCCCTAAACACAGGCACCATGCACTTCTTATGACTCTTTGAGGACAGAGAGGGAAAGGGTGAGTTCTTGGTGGCTAACATTGAGGACTGTGACATTTCACATGTGGCAGAACTGACTCCAGGCCAGAACTGTGTCACTTCACATCCAATGTAGCTGTCGTGTGACAGCAAATGATGCTGCATATAGAACCATTATGGTGAGGAACTCAAACCAAGTTTCCTAATTGATCAGTTCTAAGGACGTTTTGTGATTGCACATTTGAGTGATTGCCACAGGTCTATGTGACAGGTGGAAGCAGGCATTCTCCACTTGGCTATATGGGTCATGCACATATCTGACTTCTCATCGTGTTCTCTTATTAAAATCCATGCAGTTAAATTACCCAAAGTATCTCGCAGCACTTTACTGTATAGCATATAGTAGTATAAACTACTACCATTTACAAAATGATCAGAAATACACTGTAATCAAAGCCAACTGAGTCTGAACCGTTGCTGAACAACAGACAGAACTGTGTGGGTTTTGTCTTCTTGGGGTTGGAAGATAACTACTTTTTATTGACTTCACCCTAGGAGACCTTCGTCAGAAGACAAAGCTGGGCCTCTGAGTCCACCACGAACACCAGTACCTCATGGGAAAGGGACTCACAACGGCTACACAAAAGCGCTCTACATCAAGGAACTAGTCTTCTTTTAGTTAACCATTTCTTTATTACCTTCCACATCTTACCTCATATCCAGGTTCTGTCTTAGGTACAGTAATCTTTGAAACAGTAAAATGAGGGCTTGCTGTGCGGGGGCGTTTATCCACATGGACTAATCTTTCAGTTGAGATATCTGTAGTTTTCTTGACCTGCAGTAAATGAAGCTCAGTGACGTCACTGTTCACTGTGTTGCCTGCAGCACGCGCGGCTGCCATCCTGTAGCCCAGTGGACTCACCTGTGATGATATGTGCATTCCCATTTGCTCAGTCATTTTGATATGAGTCTCAGAAGGAGCCTGAACCACGGCAGGCTTGGGTGCTTTAGGGACAATGTGGGGTTCTGAGGCTGGGCGCTGGGGCTGCTCGGGCACCTTGGTGGTAGAGACGTGTTCTTTGTAGCCATATTCTAACGTGGTCTGTTGAGTGTATGATTCCTCTACATGCCCGGGCTCTCTGGGTTCTCGCACACGGGCCTGGTCCACAGCAGCTACAACTGTTGCCACAGCTTCTGCCTTTTTCCCAGCACCCACCTAGAGACAAGGTTTCCCAAGTTAGTAGACAGAAATGTCAAAGTCACACTTGAACATGTCCTCCTACGGACACCATCCTGGGAGAGCTCTTCTAGTAACTCAAAACAAAGGTAGAGTATTCAAGAAATATAACTCGGCTCTTTTAAGAATTTGTATTTCATTAGTATTTCCTTGCAAAGACTCTTATTTAGATATACTATCCCTATCTGCTATATACTAGACAGTTGACCATACAGACACAAGGCGGGCCAGCACAATATGTATATGAAATCCCGAGGACATTTTGCATATTTCAAGCACTTTACCTAGGCTAGGCACACAGTCAATTAACTACTGGGAAATAAGAACTTTGGAGCGGATTGTCCTCATTGATTATTTTTTATTATTTTGTCAATCATTTAGTCTGGTGTCGGCATGGCAACAGCAAAGATAAAAGAATACTCAAACACTGTCATCACCACATCCAGAGAAATCAATTGCTGCTGAGTGAGAAGGCTGCATGCAAATGGTAGATAAAAATGAAAGCTCCCGAACGGAGAATGAGCACCTGAGTTTACTTTTGACTCAGGAGGGATAAGCTTTATTCAGTCTATTAGAAAAATAGATCTCTTAAAGTACATGAAGGAAAACATTGTGACTGAAATGAAAGCATTATCATGTTTGGATTCAAGAGAACAACCTTTCACACTGAAGTTCAATTTGCGTTCTTTGTTGAGAGTTAAAGCGAAGAGAGAGACAAATATTATTTCCTCCTCCCTATGAATCTGATTAACATGAAGGAGACCACATTTTGCTAAGACGTTCATGTAAACGCAGTGAAACAGCCGGCAAGGCACGCATATTTTAGTTCTGTGTAGCACCGGAAACATTCTAAAAGGTCACATGGCCATGGCCATCCAGGCCACTTTAGAAGTAAGACTGTGCCCATCTATTAATCTTCAGTCTTCACTTCTGCTGGGCTACATTTGAATATGTATCTGAAATGTGCTTCAAATACAGAGCCTAGATATCTTTAAAAGTAGCCTCCAAAACATGCCTAAGACATAATCATGGCCCTTTAAAAGATGAAATTGAGCCCTTTATGATCATGGGCTTTATTGAGAAATTCCTTCTCAGAAGTCTAAAAATATGTCCTGACATGAAAGACTGCAAATAACATCTTTCCTTCACATTGCATTTCAGAAGGAGCTACAATATCTATACGAAGCTCATAATTAATTATTTTTATCTGTGGTTTCTTTTACTAAAAACATATGGGCAACTAGTTGACTCTATAGGTGTTTCTACATGTTCATCTTCAACAGAGACTTACTCTGTGTGGAAAAATTGAATTTTCAGTGTATTTCACTGGCACCTTTCCAGCAGCCTGTGTTATAAGAAAATCCGAGGATGTTTTAGTTCTATTCTAATGATAAGAAAGCTGACTCAGGTTTCAGTTGACCAAAATTTGCACAACCAAGATGACAAATATTGCTCCTAAGTTTAAAAGTATGACCAAAAAAATCTTAAATATGGTAGTATATTTTAAATTGTGGAATAATGTGCCTTTTTCTTGAATTTATATATATATATATATATCCATATAAATATACTATTTGGTGGACAATTGCAAATGAGTACTGAGTGCTGGTAGCTATTCTTATTCTTTAGGAGACTTAAGCATCCTTTTTATTTTTGGATCCCAGATATAAGCATGAACACAAATTGGGTTAGGAGACCCCAATTTACACCAGTTAAATGCTGAGAATTGATTTAAGCTAAGTGTTATGTAATGTGGTATTTTATAACTAGAAATGCTAACTATGCCTCCCGAGGACTCAGACCGAATCTAAGCATCTCTCAAATCCTGTTGGCAAGTAAAGCAATTAAATGGACCACGGGGAGCACAGAGTGGGAGCACGAGAGTGAGAAGCTATATGGGCTGATGATGGGATGAAACGATGATTTCACCTCCACAGCACCAGCTCTCATCTCCTCTCGCAAATCCACGTGATCTTGCTCAATGGCCAGTCTTTCTGTGGCCCTCGGCAGTGTGGCTGCCTCAGCAGTGGTTACTATTGACTCAGGTAACGGACATTTTCTCAGCCCCCATTCTTAGCTAATATTCCACAACAAAACCAAGACAGACACATTTATGTGGATGAAGACAGAAATGAAAATTAACCATAATTCTTGAGATATGGCTCATTTGAAAGCTTGTTGCATACGAGACTTCTGGGAGGCAGATGTGCCACTATTAGATTTGATAAATATTTGAATCTTATCTTAAAACTGGTATTGGAAAAAAAATCAACTAAAGGTCTTGTGATAGAAACGTACACCGAGGGCAACAGAAGCAGCACACAAGCAATGCCAACAGAACTGAACACTTCAGCGGCCAGTTCCCGGTGCAGAATAAACCTGGGTAAGTGGCACATTTGGAGGAGCTATAGTTATGGGAGGTAATTCACGGGGTTTGCATAGCTGTGAACAGTCACAACGGCCTTTTCATAGTTTATGTGTAACAGTTCTGGATGGATATATCTTTTTCTAGATTCCTCAAGACTGCATCTTATGCAGCTTCGGTGAAGGCTGCTAAAACAGGCTCTATAATTTTCTCAGTTTCTTGCCTCTGGTATTTAAAGGAAGAAGAAAGGTAAAGTTTCACATGAAGAAAAATCACAGGTAATTGAAATAAATCCTTCGATTGTAGCATAAAGCATTGAACTCACGACTCCCCAGTAAACTCACACCACACACACACACACACACACACACACACACACACACACAACTATAAGACTCATCACTGCCTATATGCAACATTTTTTTCATTCACTGAGTCTCTTAAAATCAGCCCACATGCAATTCCAGTCATTAATGTGTGGAGGATTTCTACATGTTAATAATAAAAAGTTGAAAACAATGATAAGAACAAACTAATAGAAATATGTTGCAATGTTAAGTACAATGAATAATTTTACCTTTTAGTTCCAGATTGGTTTAATTGTCTAAAAACAAACCTGATTAATAGTGGCTCCTACACAAGAAGATTGACATTTGGATTAATGTGTTATAATGGGGGGGTTTCACATGAGATTTGGTATTAATGGATTATCGTGGGCTCCACACTGGAATAACACAGTCACCTTTCCATGGGTAACTTGCATGTGTTCTTGTCTAGTGGCCATGGCTTCTCTAGATCTCAGAACTGTCTCTTGCTCTTTGGCTTTAGCAGTAGCAACTGCTACCGTTGATAAGGCAGTTTTTTCAGCTTCCTTTCTCATCTGATCATTACGGTAAAAGCAAAGTTTAAGTTGTATGGGCTTCAGACGCACAAGGTATGACCTTCCCCCCACACACACTCCATTCCCCCTGCTTGTGGGATGCAAAAGTAAAAATCACCCATGGTTAAATAACTCTTAGCAGTGCCAGCATAGTATGGCTGAGAATCACAGAACATAGCAATGTTAGCTGCAAAATCATCTCCAGATGATTTCCCACATTGCCTTTAAAAATTAAACTAAAATGCTAATGCTCATGCGAAAATTGGGGATGAACAAAGTGAATTACAAGGGTTATGGGTGGGTGAATACCAAGCGTGAAGGAGAAATTAATGGTACTCAGTCACATGTTTACTACTTTTAGTTATGAACTTAAAAAGGGAAACATCAATAATTCACACTATGTAAGAGTTAATGGTTTACTAGAGATTAGCTTACAGATGAACTTTCCACATCTCAAATATCTGCATTCACCTTTTCCTGAGTTATTTGCACTTGATCTCTTTTGGTAGTGATGGCTTCTCTACTTCTTGATACTAAATCTTGCTCTTTAATCTTGGGTGTGGCAGCTATGACTTTGGGTACCACTGTTTTCCTAGTTTCCTTCATTATCTGGTTATATGAGTTCGAGAGAAAGGTAAGAAAATGTCAATAAGTTCCTTGGGCCTCTAGTAAGGAAACAAATTAACTGGAGAAAGAGGCAGAATTTTCCTTATTATTCACAGATACTTCATTAAACATCACTGGATTGTCTTTATCAACCATAGTGTTTTACTAGCAAAAATACCAAAATGGTACAACTGACAGGAAAAAAGGGATTATGAAAAAAAGAAAAAAGAAAACCTGAGACACGTTCCTTCTCTCTGTCACATGTTCATATTATACTGTATGCAGAGTTCTAGTAGACACTTAAAAGGTACATGATTTTTGTCTGACATATTTGAGTCTATCTACATCCATAGGAAGATATTAAAGTGAATTGTAATCTATTAGTAGCAATCCAAAGAGAAGCTGAGAGTTAGAAATGAGAGTGACAGTGAAAGCCAGATGGGTGGTGGAGGGGCCGTGAGAGTTTGAGGAGAAGTGATGATTAAGAGCCATGATGAAAATGTGGATGACTTGCGAGTGACTTTCACACAGGCAGGAAGTCATCACCTGTTCATGAGTGAGGTGCATTTGATCTTGTATGGCAGTTTCTTCTTGAACTCCCACGGCTGTCTCTAGTTTTGTGGATTTGGTGGTGGCGACCACCACCACGGATGCAGCAACTTTCTCAGTTTCCTGTCTTATCTGATTTTGTAGAGTAAAATGAACATTTGAGTTTCAAAGGGGACAAAAAAAAAATGGTAAGCTGGCCAGGCCACGTCCAGAATACTGAAGTCTTAGTGATGAGGTAGAAAATGCCACACCCCCATTTCAGAAGTCTAAACGTGTGCTTATAGCCTGCCATTGTTTTCCTAAGGAATCAACTGAGCTGTCAAGCTTTTGCTAAGTAAACTGTGTCAGGTCTGAAAAGATGACATCTTCGGGCTAGGGCTGATGACAACGAATGGCTGAAAACCAAGGCTGGCTGAACTCATCAGTCTGCAGTGCTACAATGGCGTAGGGATTCCTGTGTTTCGCATCTCACCTAGCCTTACCCTGGGTCACTGGATGTGCTGAGGAAACATGGGCGGCCGCCTCTCCTTAACCTTTTCTACCAGTACAATGTTCTCAAGGGGTCTTTAAAGGAAGCAACTCTGAGATCAGGCAAGAGCTTTGAGGAGAGGACAGGTCAAAGAAAAGCTCCTGCTCCTCAAAGCTTGGTGACAAAGGGAAGAAAAGTAGACTTCAGTGACATCAAAGTTGTCTTCTCACACCTGGGATGTTTATTCGGGTGTTTATCACCCAGGAACTGTGGGCACTGTCTTCTCTTATGTAGCTGCTGCCTATTTAGAGTGATTGGGGCTAAGGTGTGTGCACCTGTTTTCACCAGGTGCTAGCAGGCACGTGCCTTACAGCTGCAAGAAGGCTGAGCGCCCCAGTCTCAGTGACCAAGGGCTCCGGTTACATGTGCCAAAGTGTAGATAGTGGGGAGGAGTGAGGTGTACAGTTTGTTTATGCATGATCTAGAAAGTTCAGGGCTATACCCCCAAACTGTTCCAGTAGAGTTTAACCAAACTGCTCATGTGGGCAGAAAACAGCCCACAGAAAAGAGTTTCAACCCTAGACACAGGCAAACAGAAGAAGGAAGGAGATGAAAAAGAGATTCTGATCTCAAGTTCTGGGTACGAGGCACATGCAGCTGACTGGAAAGGAGCCATTTATAAAAATCACAAAGCCAGACTTACTGTTTCTTGAGTTATTTGCTTTTGCTCTTGTTTTGTAGTAATCTCTCCAGTAATTCTAGTTTCTTGTTCTTTGGCTTTAGTTGCGGAGATCACTACTTTTGGTACAAATGATTTTTCGGTTTCTTTTCTTATCTGCAATCAATGATTTAAAACAGGACCTTATTGTCACCCGGTCTCCAACGGGGCTACCGCGGTATTAAATACAACAAAGTGGGAATTTGAAAGAGTGAAGTTCCCTTTCTAGAGCCATCATTAATTAACTCCTCATATCTTAATTAATAAGAACACATCTGTTCTCTTTCTGAACCATATATTAGTCTCTTTGGAGGAAATAGCATGTTGAATTCAGGACTGCTTGTTTTATGGGTAGTTACAGTAAGCCTTAACAAGATTTGTGCCTTCTATAGATGGGTTACATGGTAATTTAATTAGGTGCTATGTTGCCAGCTGAAAGTAATCTTACAGCTCAGGCTATTTCTATGGAACTCCCAACAAGTAACTTTGCCTGGCTCCTTTTTAATATGAGGATCTAAGCACAATTTACAGTCGCCCTTTCTACTCTACTGTGTCTAACTTTTTTATTTTAACTATGACAACGGTTTTGAATATCAAAGCTTGTCTAAAATTGAGACACAGTGGGAGGGCAGTTTTGGCATCTGCCTTAGGCAAAGCGTTGCTCAAATCCTGAGGACAATCTCTTTCCATTTGATGTCTCAGGAGTGAATCCTGTCATCCTGAAGCCTCCAGTCCCTGAAACTCAGGACCATGGTGGAAAGGGACTTGAAAAATGTATCCTCGGGCTGGAGAGATGGCTCAGAGGTTAAGGGCATCAACTGCTCTTCTGAAGGTCCTGAGTTCAATTCCCAGCAACCACCTGGTGGCTCGCAACCACCTGTAATGAGATCTGGTGCCTTCTTGTGGTGGGCAGGCATATGTGTAAGCAGAATACTGTATAAATAATAAATAAGTCTTTTTTCTTTAAATGTATCCTCTCAAACGAGTCTGTGGATAATTGGCTCCACTGGCCAGCACCCCGATCAACCTGTCCCATTTGACCCACTAGATGATTCTGTTGAGCACCCCGCAGGAACCCCGTGTGCTAACGTCCAAGAGGTCAGGAAGCAGCACCAAGCTTTAAAGCAACATATTCAGTTTCCCCATTGGTTCCCCCGAGTTCCTGCCATAGAATCTATTTCATCTTTTCGGTTCCTACCCACGGCAATAGCTGCCCTATAATCAGTGTAGGTGATTACAAAGCAACATTAAATGAGATAGGTCCTTCTTATATTCCCAGGACGACTATTCGGTGACTCTAAGAGACACTGGTATCAAGTGCTCAGGAATGGGCGTGCACGACACCGGATGCTGCTTGTGGCCCTGGCACATGGGTGCCCTGCAAAAACAAAAGCCATCCTCACCTGCTCATGAGTTATGTGCGTCTGCTTTGTTGCCATCAGTTCTCTGGTTTTCGATTTTAGCTCCTGTTCCTTGGCTTTGTCGGCAGCAACTGCGACCTTGGTTACTGCGGTCCTCTCCGCCTCTTTCCTCACCTGATTTTCATAAAAGGAAGGAAGCATTTCGGCACGTATCGCTCAGAAGCTTACGATAACACAACAGAACTAAAGTGTAACCCTTCACCCACGGGGCGGGGAGGAGAGCTAGAGAGAGCTTTTAGATTTTTAACAGGCTCTACTCAAATATGAGGTGGGATGTGACCTGTATTTATATTCCTTCCAAGCTGTGAATCAAATGTCACATTTGTTTTGAGGAAAGTTAAAAGCCAAGGTCCTTTCGGGGAAGCTTAGAGAAATCTAATGCCTGCCTGGAAATAGCTTCCGTGCCTAGCTATGGTGGGGATTGCACTCTTTGACCTGCCTTTGGTTCCCGCCTGCCAGTCTCAGGCAGTCCCTGGATGCCTTGAAAACAGTAGTTAACTTTTGCTTGCCTCGCATAGCCCAGGTATTCCTTCTGACCCGGTCTGCTCCTGTGATATTTACAGCTTAAACACATTTGATATTTCTAGTCACCTTTTCCTCACAAAGCTCTAAAAGCCTGGGCCACGCTGGGCGGCCAGCCAGCTGCCTTCAGCATTACTTGGTTCAGCAGGGGATTTGAATGTCCAATTACCAAAAGCAGAGGGAGCCAGGTGCGTTCCAGCGCCCCCTGGCGGCGCTGTGCGTACCTGTTCTTGAGCAGGTTGTATGTGCACGGCAGTCGTGGTTGTCCTCTGAGCAGTTTGCTCTACAGCACTGATAACTGGTTCTCTCACTCTGGCCATATCAACAGCAGCAACGACAGTCGCAACAGCTGCACTCTTGTCAGTCTCTTGTTTCACCTGTATTATCAATCAGCAAGTACAATGCTTTTAAAACGGCACACCTGGCGGAGAACTTACGCGACCTCAGCTTCCTACCAGGAGCAACAAAATACCCACTATTTGCCAGAAAGACAAGTTCTGCATCATTAAAATTCATGCAAGCCTCATGGGTTAGTCCTTGACCCAAAGATGCCTTGGTAAAGAATGACAGGTAAACTCTGTCTTCCACACTGATTATAGCTTTAGGCTCCTATGCACTTCCTCTCCAACCTACAGAGACCACCCCATGCCTGAAATCGGGTCAGAGGAAGCCAACAGTGAAAGGCCGAGAGTTAAGAGTTGTGACTGTACCTCCTTAGCCCCAGTCGCAACGGCTCCTGCTGTGAAGGAAGAGCTGGCCGACACAGTGGCTGCAGCCCCCGCTGCTCCACTGATGGTCACTTGCTCCTGGACACCGTACCTCCCTTCCCACCTCTCTTCTCTTCTGATCTGGGTAGAGCTAGTCACTGTCGTCTCTCTCATCTCCGCCTCAGCTGAGGAGGCCACGTAGCCCTCTTGCTTCCAAGGGGGAGGCACCTCGGGGCCTGTGGCCACAGTGGTTGTCTGAGTCTTGCGGACGAGCAGTGGGGACTTGACAGATCTGATGGGGGAAGTGGAGATCCTCCCTGCCGGAGACACAGACCTGGAAACCAAAATCAGAGGTTAGGGCATCAGGGCAAGGCACTGCACAGGGCATCATGGGGTTTAGATGGCCCTGCTTAAGGCAGGGTGTTAGGATGTGAGTTTCCACAGCCTATCTGGAGGGTATGGGAATGCACCGGAAAGTAATTTGATTTAAATCTCAACAAGCCCCATGTTTATCTGCTTTAACCCTGGAAGGGCATGAGACCTAATTCTAAGTAAGCTAAAGATCTGTGTGTTCCATCTCGCCTCCTGGCATTAGGGGTGGGGCGGGAGGGAGGAAGGGGCAACCAGACAGTAAAAGGAATGTCCTTAAAATTCTGTCATAGAAAGGACCGTGTGTTCCCAGCTCCAGGTGGGGATGGGAGAAAATCTATAGGGTGTCATATGGTTTGGGTAACTGAATGAATGCTTGTGCCTCTCTCTACTAAACAACCCACATTTCCCCTTCTCTGGGCTTTCCCTCACAGTCCCAACCACGTCAGTATCTTATGAATTTCCTGCTTAGCTTTGCACAGTGGCTTTGGGAACTGGCTGTGCTACGCAGCCTGGGACTGCTGTTCTAGCCAAAAGTGTTTGTGGGTAACTTCTTTTAATTCCTCTGAGTTTATTACTATCCTCACTTTCATCTCATTACAGTGAGAGCATCCTTTACATGATGTTGGAATTATCGTGTGAATTAGCTACTTCAAAGCACTTTTTATTAAATTGATAAAGTATTTTCTTCCAAAATAGTTTTCACTGTTGCTTTTTTTTGTGTATATATCCAAAGTACAAATAGCATATACCAAAGGGTGTAGGCATTACATCCTAGCAGCAGTGCACAAAAAGCCAGGTTGTTGTTGATAGCAGGCATTCTAGGTACAGATCAACTATTTGAACATAATTTTTTTTCAAAATAATTTTCAATTAATTTTTTTTTTATTTTACCTCTTGGTGGCAGTATTGCTTTACAAATTACTCATACAGAGACATGTTTATAAATGTATTCTGGCACCTGCATAGGATATTGAGTTTACATCAATCATAAATAAAACAATTCTCCCAATTAAGCTGAAGGTCCAGTAATATTTTCTCTAAAATAGAGAATAACTTTGCCGAATATTACATCAATGGGTTTCACAAAGAAACGCTTAATCATTTTCTTGTAAAAGACTGTCTGCGTGAGAAAAAAAAATTATGTTTTAGGATAGAAATTGTAACCAAGCTGAAAGGAGGGAGGCCTAACAAATATACGTCTACTGTGAAAAGAATTGCCTTGGAAGTATAGCGAAGACCGGGCTAGAACAGCATGGGGGCCTCGCCAGCTGAAGGGAGGCAAAGACACTGGAGCTTCCTCCTTTAGACTTGCTTTGTTCTTGCTGTTCCTAGCAAAGTGGCTTTAATTCAAAAAGAGCTTGAGACAGGATTAGCATGACGTGAGTGATTAGCAGCAGGCTTCAGGTAAGCCCAGAACTGTGAAAATCAATGTAATTGGAGCCATTACCGGAAAGTGCTCATTTCTGCACTTACAATAATATAAAAAAAAAAATAATAGTCACTAGGTCACAGCTAGCTACAATGCACCTCGCCCAGTGAAATATGCTTGCTTTATCTACGACAAAATCAGAATTAAGCCACGGGACATTTTAGGAGGGCGTCTATCAGGCATAACCATTATTTTCTTCACAAGATGGCATTTATATTTTGTAATTATTTTAAAGCAAAATTTGCAGACGAAGTAGCTGCATCCCTACTAATAAACTCTTGGGAGGCTAAGATGCCTACTGCGCTCCCTGGGTGGTCAGGAGATGTCTGTGCTTTTAAGTGACACCCAGGCTTGAGTTTAAAATGGAGTAAGGCTGTTATCTCTCAGAGATTACATTTGGTCTGTGTTGTGAGTGATTTCGTGGTATGCAAACAAATAGCCTGAGATTAAACACATTAAAAAAAATGATATATATATATATATTTTTTAACCAGAGCTTTTGTTAAGTTTTCATATTAGTTCTGGCCAAATATCTTCAATTATTTTTAAGTGACCGAAGTAAAAATTAGAAGATAGTTGGCATGTTATGTCATTTGAACATTCACATCAGTCCCCACATTTTAAAATTTGTTCTGTATGGTTCTTTTTCCTTTAGAAATTAGTTGTTGGAACTGGTAGTTTGCATTCTCTCTCTCTCTCTCTCTCTCTCTCTCTCTCTCTCTCTCTCTCTCTCAGATTTATTTATTATGTATACAGTGCTCTGCTTGCATATACACCCAGAAGAGGGCACCAGATCTCATTACAGATGACTGTGAGCCATCATGTGGTTGCTGGGAATTGAACTCAGGACCTCTGGAAGATTAGCCGGTGCTCTTAACCTCTGATCCATCTCTCCAGTCCCACTCTCCCTATCTCTTGTTCTTTGTTATATGCCCTAACTTCCTGTGTTTAGATGGTTTACAAGGTCCTGTTTAGTACAACCTTGTAGAGTTGTTCAGGCTGCTGACTGTTTCCAGTCTGGCGTTGTTCACGATGTCATTAGTTGGAGTTCTTTATGAACTGGGAGCAACAATGAAGCATCTTCGGAAAGGAGCGTGCCATCTTTTCTCACATAATTGTACTATTTAGTCTAACAATGATGTTGCTTTTCGCCATGGGGATATTTTTACTTTTTATTGTGGATCTGCAAACTTATTTTTAAAAGCTTTCTCCCATAAACATTTCTTCCATCCTTTCGAGTTTTAGCACATGCTTATTCATTTATGTGTGTACATGACTGCGTGAGTGGAATGTGTGTGTGTTTGTACGTATGTGGTTACGTGCATGTGTGTGTATGTCTGTGTGAGGGGTGGGTATGAGCATGCCATAGTGCCATAGGTTAGAGGACAGCTTCTGGGAGTCAGTTCTTTCTGTCCACCAGTGCAGTCCCAAGAATTGGCCTCGGGTGGCCACGGTTGACGGTGACTGCCTTTGCCCACCCAACCATCTTGCTGACCTTCCTTGAAATGTTTAACACTTTAATCAAGATGCCATTTTCTTTGTAGATCATATGAGGCCGAATCCAAGGTTTGCCTTCTTCCCAACAGACAGCTAATTAGGCCAATCTAATTTGTGAAATAAAATATCCTTCCCCTTGATTAAAAAACAGATTCCCTGTATGCTTAAACCTCTGGCTGTGTTCTCTCGTCTGTGTCCACAATGGGCTGTTGTAGTCACTCCTCCTTGCTTCACACTTGGGCATCAAATGCGGTCCCTCACACACGCCAGGCAAGCATCCTTCCACTAGGCTATCCCTCAGGTCCATCATATGGTTTTGATCACAGTGACTTTACAGTGAATTTGGATTTGTCTTTTTAGATCAACGATCTCATTATCCCACTTCAGTTGTCTTAGCAGGAGGAAGGACTTCATCTCTATGGTTTTTTTTTTTTCCCCCTTTTACTTCATTTGAATTGATTTAAATACACTTTTTTGTGTGTGAGCCCAAATTTTGTAGAGTCTTTAGCTCATCATATTAAAAGCCTCATTATAGACTAACTCCCCAAATTTCCATGGCTCTGAGTACTTTGTATTTGATTGTATAATTTCTGAGCACTGGTGATACAGGCTCACCTCGTAAAATACCCATATTTTAGCTAAGAGTAGAAATCCGCTCTGCTTTTTTAGATAAGGTAACAGAAACATATGGAAAAAATTTAGAAGGTCTTGCTTATTATTTGAGAGTATAAGCGTTGGATAATGACTTTTTATTTCCAAGGGACCCTTCAACTCATGAGCTCAGGGATTCCTTCCAAACTCTGCGAACCACTCTGGCTGTGATTCTCTTTCTTTTACGGAGGACAGAGCTGGACCTCAGAAAACCCTCCTACATTCCTTAGCTCTAGTTTCTTCCCAAGAACACTGGGGATCACATTTCTTCGGGGTTGTGAATGTTTAGTGAGATAACGGATGAGAAGCTAACACAGAGGTGCTGAGCCATACATACATTGTGATTCTTATTATAACTCATGCTTCAAATCAAACTGTCTCCAAGCAGGCTAGGTGGCTGACTTTGGGGAAATTTAACTCTAAATTCTGCATAATTCTTGTCTCCCCGTGTTATGTTTTGGCTCCAAACGTGTGTATTTGTTGAATGGAATTCAAATGGACTGCCAATAAGAATTCAGAACCAGATTTTATGTTTACCCATGGAAGGTGAGTATTGTGAAGCTCACATCCAGGGATTTCTTTGTCTTTTTTTTTTTTTTTGACATGCCACATTTCTGCTTAACACTTCATTTCAACAATGTCTAAGGAGCACAGTCTTCCTTGTGAAGGCTTACCTGACCGGAGATGGGGTCGGTGCCCGCACGTGTCTGACTGGGGAGGGGGAGTGTCTTATTGGTGAAGGGGACTGCTGTCGGGCCAGCTGTGTTTTGGCAGCAATGGAAGGTGGTGTTGGAGACCGCGACTTTGGCTTAGGAGGAATCCTGGGGGGTGTTTTATGTGGCAGCTGTCCAGTGGCCCCATCTATGGCCATCTCAACTGTTGCGATTGACCTGGCATCAAAGTGGGCTTCAATTTTCTGAAAAAGATGAAAACAGACACCACGGTGAGAGAGAAGAGCCAGGGAGGCAAAAATCTTTTAGGCTGGGAGCTATTTTATAGGAAAATTAACCTTTTCAATCCGGGTTTGTCTTGTTTCTGAAATCTGAGCAGTCGAAATGATTGTCTTTGTCTTTTTAGCAGGTACTACTTCTTCACCTGTAGAACCAGAAACACGAGTGTTTTAGGAGAGAAAAACCATGATTTTTTTTTTTTTAAAAAAAGAGAATCCGTTAGTTGTAACTAGAAAGTCAGCAGTAAGGAAACTGCAGCAATGTGTGGCTTGTGTGTGAATATACATTAGACTTAGAAAGAGAAAATGTTTGTTAGAAAGGAATTCCCTTGGATTGCTTCTGTAGCTATTCCATGGTTTGCCAACAACATGCAGATGTACCCATTCAACTGATACATGTTCTGGTTTCTGTTGGGTAAACTATAGTGAGTGTCAACATTGACCCGTTGCCTAGAATGCTAGAGACCTTCTGCTGGGGGGTGGAAAAGACAGCTTTGATCTTAGCTCCTGCTCATCCCCCGGGGATGCAGGATGTACACGCTCTCACCCGAGGCCTCTCTTCTCCATCTTAGCCTCCACCACATACCTTGAACCAGCAGTTCTGCGGTGGAAGTAGCCCTTCCAACACTGTTGGTGGCATTTACGGAATAGGTCCCGGAATCTTCAGGGTATGCTTCTGCAATCAGTAAGCTGTAGAGTTCGCCTTCTTGAGAAATTTGGAAATCAAGGGAGCTCTGGATCTCAGCTCCATCCCGGTAGAACTTCACCACAGGTGTAGGGATTCCAGTCACTCTCACTTGGAGTCTCACTTGGCTTCCTTGTCTCACAGTCATGCTCTGCAGCCGCTGAGTGAAGTTAGGTGGCGCTGTCTCCGCTGCCGGGGACAGAGAAGAAGGTCAGGCTCAGGAGGCGGGCGCGCCCAACAAGGTTATTTTTAAGCAATCACAGCCCGAAGTCTCAAAGTGGAGATTGACTCAGCCATCTAGCTGTGCATTGGTGTTTGGCCTGCATGTATGTCTGTGTGAGAATGTTGGCTCCCCCACAACTGGGGCTACAGACAGTTGTGAGCTACAGGGTCCTCTGGAAGAGCAGCCAATGCTCTTAACCACTGAGCCATCTCTCCAGCCTGTCTGTCTGTCTGTCTGTCTGTCTGTCTGTCTGTCTGTCTATCTATCTATCTATCTATCTATCTATCTATCTATCTATCTATCTATGGAGTAAGCTTCTTAACTGCCCACCTATTTCTCTAGCCCATAGGTTCATTTTGTTTATTTTTACCAAAATGTCTAGATGTCGCTATATTAGTCTAAACCTTTCTAGCACTTCCAATCTCTGGATCCTGCCTTTTGCTAACATGCTAAGGTAGTTTTGCAAACTATGTCAACTGCACAGAAGTGGATTGGCAAAACATCAGAGTGAACCGGTGTGTTTCTGAGTTACTATACTTCTTCCAGCTCAGAATTTTCTGGGTGCCCATCCCCAAGCAACCTGGTCTGCTGTCTGTTTAGGTCATTTATGACCATGGAGTTATCAGAAACAAACGTGGCATGATAGAGTCCAAACAAGGCCCGGTTATGCAATTAATAGAGTAACTCTTATTCTTCGTGTTTGTTTACCACACTAAGTACTAACGTACTGAGGTGATTGGAAATGACTTTGGGAGAGTAGTGTCATGTATGGGAATAACAAGCATTTGGACTTAGTAGGTTTACTGTGCTCTATTTTCAATGCCTAGCTCATGGACTACTTACTTCAGAATAATGACGATGCTCATTAAAGGAGCAATTCGCAGTGACTCCTGGGATATTCCCTATTTCTTAATAACTTTATGGTAAGGCTCTACTCTCTACCTGCTGAGCAACATGACTCTTAGTGTTTCCTGAAGATACTTTGACTTTGTGATGTGTACAGAGACCCTATTTTCAGGTGCTCTGTGCTTTGTCCACAAAGAGGATTGAATTGCACAACCCACAAAATCATGTACATGTGTCCTATGGATCCTTCCTCAGCTTGGGAGCTGCTTCCATGTGCATAGAGCTCTATCTGGACTCCTGTCCTGTGCAGGAGATAGACGCCCTCTGGCCTGGCTTAGGAGAGGCTGGTCCCCAGCAACCTACCTGTCACGAGAAGCTCGGCAGTACTAGTCGCTTGTCCAGATCCATTGGTGGCTCTTAGGGAGTATCGTCCACTGTTGGCTTTAGTCACGGCGGGGATCATCAATCTAGCGCGGCCATCGCTAAATGAGATCTGCACGCCGGGCAGAGTGGAAGTTGAAATCACCTGGCCATCCCGAAACCAGCTCACCTCAGGAACTGGGAAACCTGGAAGGCAAGCAGAGTCATTTTCATGTTGGAGTGGGCACTGTGCAGTCCTCTGTTCTCTCTCATCATCGCAAGACCTTGCACTACTAGCCTGTCAAGGCCAGAGTGGGACCCCGTTCAGTGATAGTGACAGCATGACAGTCACATGATAGGAATGTAAAATTGCAGGCCAACGTTTATAATAGAGTCCAGCCCCTTCATTTATGGACTTGGGGTTTGCACTGAAGCGTTGTCATTTCTCCAAGGTCTCCACACCATCAGTGGTACAGAGAGAGGTAGAGCTCTCATCTTCTAAGCTCCAGTCTGATTCTATCTGACTTAATTTAGTAGACGTTATTAACATAATGAGAGGGGTTCCTAAGCATAGAGATCTGCAGAAACTTTCAAGGAGAAAGGGACTGTTGTTAGCTTCGAAAACACGAGGTCTAGAGGCGGCAAAGCCACGTTGTGGGATGGCATGTTTGCCTTCCCTCCTCTACTGTTTCAGGGATACAGCCAAGGACGCCTCTGCAAACGTCACTGCAGCAAAAGTGCCCTCACACGGACAAGCTGTTCCTCACGTTAACGCCAGAGCCAAACCCAGGCTTCCAGAACGGGGTGTATAGGTGGGGGCAGCGAGAGAAAAGCCGGATTCTCTTCGCTTGCTGTTAAGAACCATATAAGTGGCTTCATGTTTTATTAAAGTCCAGTGTGTTTTGAGTTTGGAAGGCTGGTTTCAGAGAGGGCTGATTTTGCGTCTGGCATAAACGCTTGTGAGCGCTCTCTTCGAGGCAGGAGGCGGTGACAATAGACTGTTCGCTGTGTTGTCCTTACAGGAGCCAACCTCCCATTTATCGGAGAGTGAAGAGTTTATTAGACTAATTTGTGGGTGTCAAATGTCATCTGTGACGTATGTCTAAGAACTTGAAGGTACATAATTAGAAGGAATGTGAAAGTCTGAAGGTGCCGGGGCTCACTACCGCTACACAAAGGAGCAAATTCCCACAGACACCAAGTGTGTTCTGCTCAGTTTAGAAGTTATGGAGGATTTGAAGAAAAATGAGTATTTGGGAGTCAGAGTTTACCATGCTAGAGGAAAACTGAATTGATTTCCACCAATAGCAAATGAGTGATGCTATGATATTTTCCCAAAGTATTAGCCAGTATGTAAGACTCATACAGAATACAGAAAAGGGAAATAAAAAGCAAACTTTAGTTTATATCTTTATTATAAGCCAAGCATTAAAAAAAAAAAAAAGCAACAGAGGAAACATGTTCGCCACAGGCCTACACTGAATTGTGAACTAATCCCGGCCATCAGTTAATCCATATAATCTTTCATGACCAGTTATGGCACTATAGAAGGGGGCAGGTTGATCAAGTCATTTTGAAATTATTTACAGTCTAGTTTATAGACAACCCTCAACCTGTTATGAATCATGCAAGGTCTAGAATCATACCGAAACCAAGTAATGAAGAGAAAGAGGCAGAAAAGAAATGGGTGACATTCCCTTTAAATAAAATTCTAGAGAAAACGTTTCTAACCTTTTACTACAAAGATGGAAAGGAAGGGAGTCAGTGTTATGCCTTGCCACTCGTTACTAAAGGGAGTTCTTTAATTCACTAGAATTAAATTAAGTTAATTAATTAATATGATGAAAACCCCAATAAAATGAGTTTTGTGAGTAGTCACTGTCTTTTTTGTTTTTTGTTTCTGTTTTCCTATATAAAACAACTAAAATTCAGATGCACAAGCTACCTATGGAGAAGCCCTGTCTCTGATCCCCACAGTACTAGGCTCTTGTCTGTCAGGCTGCCTCTGCCCCTGAACCCAGATATAGAATGACCAAATTTGTTCCTATTTAGTTGCTGGATTCTGACAGCAAATTTTAATCTAATGCTAATTATTTTTGCTTTGTGGAATTATAAATATGAATAAAACATTTTCAAGTCATTATATTGTCAGCAACCTGTGAATGGTGTGCCCTTAAAATGACCTCTCCATAGTGTTAAGGACAATTTTACATAGTAGAAGTGGGGTTTAAGCTTGGTTTCAAGACCTACAAAGAGAAACATTACTGTACTACTGGAGGGGGCAGGTGGAGCGGGAAAAGAATGGGCTTACCACTAATGTGAGCCTCAAAGGTTGCGGTACTACCCTCCAGTACCACAACGCTTTGTAAGGGCTGCGTAAACGTCGGTGCTTGAGTGGTCATCTTCTTAGGCACCCTGAAAAGGAAAAGAAAAACCGTGAGGATGTTGATGCTCAGGGCCCCTCAGCAGCTGCATGGTGGAGACAGAGACAAGAATTTCTTCAAATGGATTAGTCCAGCAGGCATTTTGTGGCCTTGGAGCAACAGGAAGACTTCTCTCTTGGGGGCTTATGCAGTTGACCTTTGAGATAATTTACGGGAAATTGGGGGCTGGGGTTGGGGTGGGTATGGTAGAGGAAGGGAAGATTGGCTAAGCGAGCAAGGAGTGCCCCCTAGTGGTCAAAGCAGGAACATTCAATCGTACCAACAATGAAAATCAGGTTGGGAGACAGTAGAAGGGAAAAACAAGCTGCAACATCAAAGGGGTGGTGGAGGGATTTCAGAGACAAAATGTGACAAATGAGCCTTTGCATCAACACAGTGTGTAAGGGACAGTGACATAATCAGCAGCTCCTTCCCCACCAGCTTTCACCCACTGTGCCAGTGTTTTATAAGGTGACCTTGCTTCGGGTCCCATTAGTTAAAATCACCACCTAATGATAAATCTGTACTTTGTAGGACTTTCAATAATTTGGAAAGTGTTGGCAAGTGTTTTCACATCCATAAGCTTCTTCCCCCATTCCCTCCCCTACTGCTCCCCCACCCCCACAACAGCCTCAGAGCTTTTCAGCGTCCTAGCATTTCTGTACATTGTATACAATGGCACAATTAATGTTGCTGAAGTAATGTTCAGGAAAAAAAAATATTTAGTAGGCCAAAGTTTATTATAGCTCTGAAAGAAAAATGCTGAGTTGAATTTTTAACATGGATGGAGCAGTATGCAAACTGAATAACGAGCGAGGGCTGGTGGGAAATGCTCATCAGAATAAAAACCCCTGGGTTTATCTCGCGAAGTATTCAACAGAGAAATTAGTGTAACATCAGCGGTTGAGTCCTTTTGTAAGTGGAAGAAAGCATTTTGTCTACCATTTCCAGAGATTATGTGAGAAAATGTTTATGCAGAAATACCTAATTATTCACCTTGAGCAGGCCACTGTCCTGATATTAAAAGGTGATTTCTGAATTGTCAGTGGCCAGTGTTATTACTTTTCACAAAATTTGTTGTTCACTACAATGTCACCGTGCAATATTCTCCTTGGTCCTGATGCTCTGCTTTACTGTAACTTAAAAAAAATTGAGACAAAACTCATACCCCATAAAAATCCAGGTACCAACGGAAAGTTTTCAGGAATGCTTTCTCATGAGCTCTTGCTTCTGACACATTATCTTTAGGATGGACACACTGTGTGTCTAACTTTTCCTGTCAGCAAGCCAGTGCATCTTCTAAAAATAGCTATCTTCTTAGGTAAACCGTGCATAGTTACGTATTTATCTAAGAGTGGGCATTTACAATTTGTAATGTAATCCCAGGAAGATAGGAAAACAAAGTGTGTTTAGAAATTAAAAGTCTTTTGTTTCTTACCCTTTTTTAGTATTAATATTTATCTCAACTATATAATTGTGGGTTGAATTAAAATACATGATAAGGTTTGGAATCTTCTAGAAAATAATTCTATAGTTTCATTGAAATTTTATAAAAATGTTGGGATTAAGTGGCCTAAATAGGTTTCTTTGAGCCCTTGCTCTTCAGAGGCCTAGGGCTGTAGGTATGCATCTGAAATGTCATGCTCCCAAAATATCCCCCACAGCTTGACTGACAGCAGACAAGTGTTCTGCCGACGTCCTGCAACAGATACCTCAGCAGTCGATTCCCTTAAAAAGTCATCGGGTGTAGCTGATGCCACATGGGTTTTCTCAGAGCTATTCTTGGTCGGCCTTGCTTTATCACCGAGTCACATAACCTTGTACATTCTCAACAGACAAGTTTGCTAAGGAAGTGACCGTTCCTGCCCCCCCCCCCCCCATTTCAGACCCTCTCCCCTTCTAGGATATCAAGGACATTTTTTAAAAATCTGAATGGTTGACTATGCTGGCAAGTTAAGTACTTCAATTTTCTTTTCTTTTTTTTTTTTTTTTTTTCCTAACAGAAAACTTATATTTCAAAACCAAACTTAAAACACACATTCACACAGTAGGTGAGCATGAGGAAACCTTTAACGGCAGGCTTTCCTCACCCAGACCATCAAGTAGAAACCAATAAGAAATCGCTCTAGGATTCAAACAAGCTGGTTCTCACTTACTCACCTGATTTCTCAAGAGTGCCCGAAAAGGGTGGGACTAAGCCCAAGGTTGCTTCTGAAACGACGTCCTATGTAGAGTTGGTTTTTCCAACCATCTCCGACATGAATCGGTGAGCCTCTAACCCTCCAAACAAAACCACACAGTCAGGACTGTGTGGTTTTGTTTCCCTATGCAATCCCTACACCCGAGGCGAGGTGGGAATGCACGACTGCTGCCGAGCCAGGGCCTGGCTGGCCCTTATAACCCCCAGATCTGCTGACAGCCCAACACCCTCAGGGCCCAGCTCCTGATTGGCTCTGTTAGGAAGGCATGATGGGAGAGGGCCTGTTCGGGAGTATCACATACCACCTGTTCCTCTGATTGGCAGTGCTAAATTTAGCCTTTCAGAAGAGGCTTTGCCGAGGAAATAGAGTTGTATTTTAAAAATGACCTCACTGAGGTTTGGGGAGAAGAGGATTTATTGCAAAAAAACCCCTACCCATGGGGTTCTGAAGCTGAAACAACCCCAAACTTGAGCCCCATGGCCCTGGCCCTGTGAGTCAGGCTCCACTTCTGTTCCCTGCCCTCTCAACCCAACCAAATGGACCTGTCAATCACGACAGCTGATGAAGGAATTTACATCACACACAGGTTTCATCTTCCCAGAAGCCTCAGTTGCTATAAACTTAGCGTTTGAAAAGAATGAGTCTGTACCGTCTGTCCTCTAGAAGAGCGACACCAGTGTCAACGAGTCACAGCCCTGCAGCAAATACCACCCAAAGGCAAAGTCTGTATAAGGTTTCGATTTAGTCTGCATCAGACAGTGTCCCCACTCTTGTTAGAGTTCATTTTTGCCTGCCACCCATGCCCATGCACTGCCCTTTCTGAATGGTAAAGTCTGCGTTTAAACCATCCATAGGGTTCTTTTACTGGGCAGAAGATTAGTATGGGGCTGGGCTACTGATCTTGCAGCTTGCTGTCACTAATGGGAAGTGGCTAGGGAGTGAGATACTTGCTATTTTGGGAGTGAACTTCATTTCAAGCAAGACATAGTTCAAATACAAAAGATCACATCAAAAGGCCTTTGTTGTGGCTCAACCCAGGGATTTGTAAAATTATGCTTAGAGTGGAGAAAATTGACTTGTTGATAAAGAAAGGACACTTATCAGTAAAACAGAGTAAAAATTTAAATTTTAAGTTGTTTCCTTATGTTTGTAATAAAAATGTTCCCCGTTGCGGGATAAATTGGCCTTGCAGTAGACTTTGAACTTCTTGAGCCTTTTCTGTCTCCTGGTTACTTGTATGGTGATAGTTCATTAGCATTTAACAGCCTCAATTTCCCAGCAACTGGTTCGGTACAGCTTCCGACAGCAAGCTGACAGCACCGTGTCCTTATTTAAGCAACTGTCTCCTTTACCTAAGTGCTGCTATCTGAACTGGTGTCGCCAGGCCCCAACCCCCAACCAGACTGTCTGCTTAAACTCAGTTTCATCCTTTCCTCCCCAAATGGACACTTTCATGTTGTGTACTTTGGAAACTGACTCCCAACCAGAGACTCTTGTAACAGGAAACGTGTCAGTCATAATGGAAAGTACGTAAACTTTTTCTTTGGGGTGCTCAAAAATTTGCTGTTTATTTAAAATTCATTTGTGCATAGATTGTTTTTCTGTGTGTGTGTGTGTGTGTGTGTGTGTGTGTACACAACATGCATCTGTATTTACAGACTGTTTCTAATGTGGAGTTATGTGAGTGTCATACCATGTTTATTGAGGAGAAAGTCAAGAGCTAACAACCGGAATGAGCCTTGGAGCTTGGGTTCCGTTGAGTCCGACACAATCCACGGAGCAGATAAGCCATGAAAGCAGTCCATATATACTGCAAACGCAATGTCATGTGTCTCTCCCTCTGAGCTGCCCTGTATGTTCACTGTCTTTGTACTTTCTGGACCTTTCAGTATCATTGAGATACTTGTCTTTTTTTGGTGTTTGTGTTTATAGGACACTCCGAGTTAAGAGGGAAAGGTGGAGAATAAGGAAAGGACGATAAACAGCGGATATTCACACACTGCTATGGCAAGAGGCGAGGTGACTGATTCATAACCAGTATCGGGCCATGTACAACACCTCAGTAAGCATTAGCTTTTACATTAGGTATGGCATAGTTGGAATGTACAGCCTACTGGAAACAAGCCACTTCTCAGAGTGAGGGGCTTGCTGATGCAGTAAGATCTCCATTTACTGCCCTGCCTGGGGTGTCACACAGATAATCCCCAACAGCTGCTAATTCAAATTTAATGCCCACTTAGTTTTGGAACGTGCGGCATGCATCTCCCTTTGAGCATCATATTCAATGTAATTTAATAAATATTTATTAAGACACATGCTCAGTGCTGGACATTGTTGAAATTCTTACGATTCACATTCTGTCCCTCTTTACTGGCCACAAGTATCAACCGGGTGGTGACTTTGCGCCCAGCCTTGTGCTGGAGGATGGGGACATACTCGGAGAATACAGCCTCTTGCTAAGTTCCTGTAGAAGACCGTCGTCATAGGCAACTGACGGGTTGTTACTGTTCCATGACTGAGGTGGAGGTTAGAGTTTCTGCCAAACTCCCCCTGTTGCTCAGACTACACCTTCACTGCATCGAACCACTAAAGTTACGACTTCCGGAGAGTCATTTGCGAAGCAGGTCCAATTTTAATGCTTCATACAAGACAAGTCCTGAGGGAAACAGGCAAAATTAATGCTTCTTATACTTTGTCAAAATATATCTGTGGCTACTGGTGCCGGGATTATAGTAATTCGTGAAATACTGTCCCCTGGAAGTCCATACTTTAGTAAGCCCAGCAGTGTATCTCCCTAAGCATCTGCACAGTCCTTTCTGCTCTTACACTGTTCCAACGTGCAAGCATGGGCTCAGAGATATTTTCCAGAAGGAAGTAAAACATAGCAAGTTCAGGAAGTGCACAGGGAAGGGTGTGCTGAGCCCAGCAACTTGTGTTCCTGTGTGCATCCCTGAAGTGACAAAGTCAGGCAAACTACATCGGGAAGGGAAGGAGGCAGGAAACTGTTGCCTAAAATATAAGTGAAGACTGTCCCTCCAACAGCAACAGGAAAGGAATCAGTTTCTGTCACTCTTCACCCCATATTGTTCGTCACCATATCTAATGTCATATCAAAGATAAAAAATATTAATTTACACATATGTGATGCTTTTACCAAAGTAAGAAATCAAAAAGTAAATTCTTTGATTTTTCAACAATACCACCTGCAGGGCCATAGGGAGGGAGAGACCTGCTCTGAGTGGGCTATAGGCAACTTGCTTGGTCTTTGACTCTTTGATTTGCCTGCTTGGGGCTGTGGATTATAGTATCCATTTCAAAGAACTGTCAGGAAGATTAAATGACAGAATGGTTGTGACAGTGCCAGGACGGTGGGAACCTGACCCACGATGGGCCGTTGTGTTAGTTGGTTGCTGTTGAGCGCGACATAGGAAAAATACTTCCCAGCACCGATTTGAACTGTGTCTGACCATCTGATTAAGTATGGAAGAGAGTGTGTTTTAATAAATCTCTAAGAACTCAACAGTGACCTCATCAGAACAGCCACACGGCGTGTCCTTCCGCAAAGGGACCTCAGGAGGTGACATGACATTTAAATGAGGATTAAAGCAAAGCCCAGGCAATTCCGGAATCTTACAGAAGAAATAAATGAGGTTTCTGGAGACCTGAAACCGGAAACCATAACCCAGATCACACAAGCCACCAGTAGACACTCACTGGAGCCAACATTGCCATCCAATAGCAAGCAAGCCTCCCTCATGGTGACGGGAGGCGGCTGGGTTCATTTTATAGGGACAACTGTATATATTGCAGCTGGGATTAAGGGTTCAGGGCCAAAAAAGAGGAAAAAAAATGTCTTTCTCTTTGATCTGACATAAAGAAACCTGCAAGGGTAAAAATAATGGGCTTATCAAATGTCCACAAACACAGACATGCGAACCAGTCCACTGCATTTAAACATGTTTCTTTAACTCAGGAGAGGAGCTACCAAAGCCAAGAAGATATAAAACGACTCGGAAAAAACGACCCGGATGGGAGCCAGGTGCGGTGGCGCACGCCTATAATTCCAGCACTCGGGAGGCAGAGGCGGGTGAATTGCTGTGAGTTCGAGGCCAGCCTGGTCTACAAAGTGGTTCCAGGACAGACAGCCAAGGCTACACAGAGAAAACCTGTCTCGAAAAACCAACCAACCAAACAAACAAACGATCCAGATGGCAACTGTCTCTGAAAACAAAAGGAAGCAGCTTAGGGAAATATTTAAAGCCTGTTTAAGGCTCACGTGATGGTTTGTGTCCCCGTTTCCAAGACGGTCGGGGTGTTTTGACCTCTGCGTTTCAGTCCCTCATTCCCAAACGCCTGTGTGAGTTCCCCCTCCTTCACCTCTGTGCTTTATCATCATTACAGAGTTTTTAAGAGCGCCCTGGCTGAGCAGGAATCCCCTGGATTCCACTGCACCCACCCCAGGGACCTCCGAGCTCACTGGTGTCTGACAAGACTCCCAAACAGGAAGTGGTGGAGGAAGTCAGCTTAGGGCAATGAGTCCTCTGGTTCCCTCCTGCCTGGCTTTTAATGCTTTATAAATGAATTTTTGGAGCACGTCATACATACATCTTGTTTTGGAGCACGTCATACATACATCTTGTTTTGACCCCACGTCCTCCTGCTCCTTCAGCTCTTGCAAGATCCTTAGCCGCAACCCTGGACGTATGGCCATGCTCTTGCGAGGGTCCCCTTTCCAACTGCAGTGTCTCTAGCTAGGCCTCTGGAGCTTGTGGTCCTCAGGGCTCCTAACCGTCCTGTCGTGTCTGGAAACCCTGCTCCCGCGCCTGTGTCTCTGCCCCGATCTGCCCCGATCCGCTTGCTCTCTTAATATCAACTAAGAGGAGCAGTTGCCTCCATTGCTGAGTGATTGTTCTAGCTTCTGGAAGAGTCTTTACATTACTGTTGGTGGTATGCGTTTTTTTTTTTTTAAATATCATTTCTACTTCCCTTTCCTCCCTCAGTGTCCCCCCATGCATCATTCATTCGCTTCAAGCTCATGGCCTCTTCATCTTTAATTGTTGGTGTTGTTGTTGGTGTTGGTGTTTTGTGTGTGTGTGTATGTGTGTGTGTGTGTGTGTGTGTGTGTGTATGTGTGTGTGTGTACATACAACCTGCTTGGTCTGTAAAGTGTTACTTGCATGTTTATAATTTCAAGGCTGGTCATTTGATAGCATGCATTTTTAACATTAATTTTTTTCCTGTTTCAGGAGAATCCTAGCGT
This sequence comes from Acomys percivali, assembly GCA_907169655.1. Taxonomy (NCBI): domain Eukaryota; kingdom Metazoa; phylum Chordata; class Mammalia; order Rodentia; family Muridae; genus Acomys; species Acomys percivali. The sequence continues at coordinate 50,246,380 of OU015750.1, forward strand.
CTTCCCTGTGCTGAAAGCTGAAGATGCTAAAGATGCTGAGCTCCTTTGCCTAGATATTAGTTAAGAAAGTGAGAGCTCTGTAACATGCAGCCAGATCAGAAGAGTCAAGTGGCTGGGAGCAACCACTAACTGCTCAGGACGGCAGAGACCTGGGAGAGTCCCACAGGCTGAAAGAATCCGAGCTCCCAGCGGACAGCTGTGGTGGAGCGTCTGCATCTCACTCAACAACAGAACTGGAGATTTTTTTCTTTAAATTAAAATCATATAAAATATAAGAGAAATGAAAATAGAAAGGCAAAACCACACCGAGGAACAACCTAAGATTATTGTTAGTTCTTCTAGTTTGCTTTCTGCTGCTGTGATAAACCACGGACAAAAAAAAAAGCAACTTGGGGGAAGATAGGATTTGTTTGACTTACAGGTTACTACAAGTCCACCGTGTGAGGAAGCGGGACAGGAGCTCACAGCAGGAACTGAAGCAGAGACCTCAGAGGAACGTTGCTTACCGCCTTGCTCCTCATGGCTTGCTCAGCTCACTCTCAAATACATCCCAGGACCACCTGCCCAGGAAGGGCTGGGCCTCCCACGTTAATTACTAATCAAAGCAATGCTCCCCGGCTGATTTGCTTACAGGCCAGTTTCTCAAATGCGGTCCCTTCTTTTTAGGTAACTCTAGTTTGTGTTGCTTTGGCAAAACCTAACAGACGGCATCCATTCAAGGTCACTATTTTCTGCTAGAGTTGATCTGATATGTTGGTGGGCAGTTGAAGAAGTTGGCAAGAGAAAAACAAAACAAAAAAATAAAACAGAACAAAACAAAACAAAAAAAGACGCCTTAATTTTCAACAGAGGACAATATACACCCTTCCTGAGGAGGCGTACTTTAATATATATTATTGAATATATTACTACTTTATAGAACGGGAACTTGAAGTGGTCAGTGTGCCTATGTCAGATTTAGTGACTTAATCGATAATATTGATATTATTGTTAGTTTTTTAATGTAATTCAAGAGCACAGACCTCAAAGCAGCTTCCAAAATATGACCAAATGACAGATTAATGCCATGTTTAAGAAGCTAGGAGTTGAAGTGGGGCTTCCTCTTGATCCATAGCAAAACTTTATTATGTCCAAACGGTCGTTAGGAGATAGCACTCTCTTAGGGCTTCGTCTGTAGGGATTAGAGCTGATGGCTAAGTTAGTGCTTTGACTGATGCCCTGCTGCTCTGTACGGTTAGTTGAGATGTGATCAACGTGACCTGCAAACAGTTTACAAAAGTCCCTGTTCCAGTTATTACTACTAACACCTCCAAATTTTCTCATGAGCCTTGACAAGCAACGTTCACTTACAAATGTGTGGATTTGAAAGTAAGCTTGCTTTCAGTTTGACGGTTATACTCTTGCTTTGTAGAAATATTGGTGTCTGCGCTGATGTGTGGTCCTCAGAGACACAGAATGAACTTGCCTTTTTTTCTCTGTCGCCTCTTTCTCTCTTCTGTGGCACCTGGAGATGGTCCCATGAAGGTTGACTTCGCACTTGACAATTGGAGTCCTCAAAGGACCTTTGAAGAAGAAGCCAGGCTCTGTCCTTGGCGTGGGAAACAAAGTGACTCTTCTGTGCCTATTTCTCTAAGGCTTGTTTGTTTGAGACAGGCTCTCGCCATATAGCTTAGGCTGGTCTCGAACTTGAAGTCCTCTTGTTCTGTTTCCCAAGTGCTGGGATTATAGGTCCGCACCAACATGACCAGTTTCTAAGACTCTTATGTGAAAGACTTTAGAGCTGGTGTTTGGCAGCATGAGCAGGGATTACCACGAGATAGAGAAACCGAGGGGATTAGCCAGTTTAAGCGTTTGGTCTTTAAGGGTCTTGGGTCAGATATCTGAATATCAACAAAATAAATCCATAGGGCACAAACAAGTCTCCAGACTTTCTCACGGGCCTTGACAACCAGCAATGTACATTTACAAAGTGATTTGTGGTTTTGAAAGTTAACTTGGTTCTAGTCTGATGATTGTCCTCTTGTGTTATTGGTGTTAGCATGGTCCTCAGAGAAGCAGGATGAGCTTGCTTTTTTCTCTTTTATGAAAGAGGCGAGCACCTGAAGAAGGCCCCATGAGGGTAGCAAGCGCAGCCTAGAGATGGAGTCAAGACACTCTGAGGAGTAATCTTGTGATGATTAAGTTGGGCTAGCACAGCCGGGTATTTTGGGGTACATGTGCTGGGGATCAAAATCAGGGCCTTGCAACACACCAAGATACAGCTTCAACCTATTCTTTCTTTCTTCTTAACTTTTGAGATGGAATCTTACAAAGTTCCTCAAGCGGGTCTTGAACTAATAACCCTCCTGCCTCAGCTTCCCATGTAGCTGGGGTCACAGGCCCGTGCAACCGATATGTATCCAGAAGAAGGAAATATCCCAAACAATGTGGACTAGACCTATAAAGCAGAAAGGTAATAATAAAATATTATGCCAGTATAAGAGAATGCTGTCAAACCTGCAGGTAAGATGAGACTTTCTTGAGTTACCGCCAACCATCAGCCACAAAGGAAACCTTGGACTCCTCAAAGAATTGGTTTCTGGGTGATGCAATATACCTCAAAACTAAAGGACTTGAAAGTATTTATAGTGACTATGTTATTACAGGGTTGACCGCTTCATAATGTGAAGGTATGGTATAAATATATTTATTTTAACATTGTTTGAGGTGGAAAACATGTGCCAACTTAAATGTTAAGGAAGAGGAAAATGGTTGAATGACTTATGATATAATCATGACATGACTACTACCTAGAAATAAGGGCACATGTTAGACAAAAGGTGGCCCTGATAGTGTGTGAAAAACAAGTTGCCGAATGATACGCCACGTTGAGTATCTTCAGTCACTTATCTTGATTTTTATTTACCTACATTTTTGCCATTCTCATTATTATCTGATTCTCCTACTGACTGGGCTGTAACCACCCATAGAGAAGCCGCAGACTCTGCTTTGGGCCTGTGGTGAAAACCTAATTTTCATATATCTGTCATATACAGATGTTTGAATTTGTACTGTGGGCGTGCCTTACTTTCACTACTAAAAACAAAAGGATATGATGTGTCCAAAATCCCTTATAAAATTAAAAACATAAATCAAGAATATAAAATCTACTTAATAAAAAGTAATTAACAAAATTATGCAGTTTGTATGTGTGTGTGTGTGTGTGTGTGTGTGTGTGTGTGTGTGTGTGTGTGT
>OU015750.1:50250926-50261027 GCA_907169655.1 Acomys percivali
ACACACACACACACACACACACACACACACACACACACACACACACATGTATGCCGCTGAAGAGGTAGCTGAGAGTTCTACATTCTGACTGGCAGGAAGCAGGAAGCTTGAGATGCCAGGTCTGGCTTGAGCATTTGAGACCCCCAAAATCCACTCCCTTGCCCCCAGCGAAACACTTCCTCCAACAAGGCCACACCTAATCCTTGTCAAGTATCCTCACGCCCTAATGACCTAGCATTCAAGCCTTTGAACCTATGGTGCTGTTCTCATTCAAAGGCCCACAGCCCCTCTAAAGTTTTTCCTGCTACTGGCGTTAGTGAATTACATTTAGTGTGATGCATTTGTCACAATGGATCACTAAAACTGATGATACATTATTAACTAAATCCCATAGTTTCTCCTTATATACATCCTTTGGGTTGTGACAAACGTATGTAACGACATGTAGCCACCATTATAGTATCATACAAAGCAATTTCACTGCCCTAAAACTCTTCTGAACTCTACTTAGCCACATCTGTTTTGTTCTTTCCTCAACTCCTGGTAAGCATCATATTTCTGTTGTCTCCACATTTTGTCTGTCCAGACTATACTGCAGTTGGAGCCATTTGATATGAAGCCTTTTCAAATGAGCATTTTTTTAAAAACTCAACAACATGCATTTGAAATTGTTCTATATATTTCTGTGGCTTGGAAGTTCACTTACTCTTACCACTGAATATCCTAAGATATGGGTGTAACACGGTTCCACCTACTCATTGAAGGACATCGTGGTGACTTTAGCATCTGAGCAATTATGAATAAAGCTGCTATTAGTATTTTATCCACATAAACTAATGTTTTCTACTCATTTGGAAAAATACCTTGGGTTGCTAGACCTTATGGTAAGTTTGTAGGAAAATGCCAAGTCATCTTGCAAAGTAGCAGCACCGTTTTTGCATTGCCATAATGAATGAGAGTTCTTTTTTTTTTTTTCTTTTCTTTCTTTTTTCTTTTTCTTTTCTTTTTCTTTTTTTGAGACAGTATTTCTCTGTGTAGCCTTGGCTGTCCTGGACTCAGCCTTTGTAGAACAGGCTGGCCTCGAACTCACATCAATCCACCTGCCTCTGCCTCCTGAGTGCTGGGATTAAAGGTGTGAACCACCACCGCCCAGCTAAATGACAGTTCTTATGAGACCTCATCCTTGACATTTGGCATTGTCCTTGCTTTGGATCTTAGCCATTCTCACTGGGCCTAGTCTGAGATTTTTTTTTTTTTTTTTTACTAAAATAGGTATCTTAGGATAATCAATGTGAATGATACCATGAAGAAAGAATGGGGGTAAAAAAAAACCCACCCAGTAACTTATGGTGTGGCTCTCTAGGTAAATGAGAGTTGTGCTGTTGTTGTTGTTGTTGTTGTTGTTTTATGTAATAGCCTCCTAGGAACAGATTAAAATCTGTGGTGCAGGAAGTCAGAAATGGGATTTAGGATTATTTGCAAATGTTATTTGTGCATTAAAAGTTTTAATGTTGGTGCTGAAGAGATGAATCAGTCAGTAGAATGCTTGCTGGACTAGCCTGAGGGCCTAGTTTGATGTCTAGCACTCAGTTAAGAAAAAAAAAAGTATGGGCAGACAGACCTCAGCAAAGGGGCAGCAACCACAGGAAGATCCCAGGGCAGGGCCAGCCACAGTTTAGTGGAAGGCCCCGTCTCAGAGACTAGGATGAGGGGTGATGGGTAATCCCGATATTGACCTCTGTCCTCCTCATGCACACACATACAGACACAAGCACAGAAAATATCTGATATAATTGTCAAATTTAGAATACTTTCTGTAAAAGCCAAAGGCTATAAAGTAAAGATAATATGGTATGAATGTGATGAAAGTATGTTACATGCATGTATAAAAACATCTCAGTAAAAACCTACGTTTTGTGCCGTCGGAGAGTGCTAACAGAATAAAAGGACAGAAGGTGTACAGTACTTAAATGGACTGTGGGGAGTTCTACATGTGAAAATAAATACTTATTAGCAGCACATTCTAGAGAGTTTTTGGTCCCCGTTCTTTCACTTAGTGGGTGGCCAGTTCTTGCCTTAATACTTTTGTTACGGCTGTTGACTTTTGAGGCAAAACTTCTGGTCTGAAATGTGATGCCTCCTTCTCTGAGAGAAAAGTCCTATTACCCTGTGAGTAAGCATTCTGTTGATTCATCTGCGGTGTTTCTGAGACCATGGCTTGAAGAGAGTTGAGTGAAAACCGTGGTTGGCAAACTATTGGCTCCACCCCACCCACCCCACCCCACCCTCCCATCCCCCCCACCCAGGAAGTGTTTCCCAGGAACCAGGAATCGTCACAGAGTTCATTTAGCTATTACGTGTCATCTCACCAATGAGTCATCTCCAAAGTGCTGAGTCTTAACTGAGGAAGGTAAGCATAGACAAACTAGAAAGCATATGCTTCTGAAAACGAAGGCTAGCCACACACCATACTCTAACATTCCTCTTGGAAGTCATCTTTGAACCCAGTCACAGCAGCCTTGGTCTCCAGCCTCTCTGCAGGGTGGAGTAAACTGTTTTCCTGGAGATTGTAAGTCCACATTTTCTAGAAATTCTGCCTTGTACTGAACTGAAAGTTTAAAATTGCTGATATAAGACACAGACTCCATATCTTCAATGTTTATTCCTAGAAATATTCTTAGAAGTCAATGTTCTTTTTCCTAGGGTCTTATTAATACTAATTTATTAACATTAATTTATTAAGCTAATACCTAGTGGTGACTAAAAAAAAAAAATCAAAAGCCAAACTTGAGAAATTTTTTTCCCTAAATATTGTTACCGTGTGAAATTCTACTTTCTTTATCTGAGTAGAGTTTCCTCCTGCCGTGGATGAATGAATCCAAGGGCAACCAAACAGAAGAAGCTGTGTTTCTGGAGACCACAGGACACAGTCAGAAGCGACACAGATGACCTTTAGAACATTAGCTGCCCCTTAGTAAAAAAAAAAAAAAAAAAAAAAAAAAAAAAAATAGTACTCGTCACACTGTAAAATCCTAGGAAGATGTACAGTTTAAATGGTTGAATTTTGTTAGCTCTTGTTTAATGTTTTTGACTGTAATTATCATAATTTTGCTGGGGAATGTCAGAAGTTTTTAGCTTTCCCAACAAATCTGTTCATCCAAAATGTACCTCTCTAGAATAGCAGCCAGAGAAAGAAGGTGAGGAAAAGGGGAAAGGGAAGGAAGAGATTAAGAAAAGGCTACAGAACGTAAGAAAGTGAGATTGCTTTGTGACGGAAACACTGATTGTTGGGTTTTATTCTCTAAATTTTGCTGACCAAATAGTGGTTATTGGTCTAGGCCAAACCTATGCTAGCCAGTATCCTTCAAATAGTCTTCTGAAAAGATGGCCCCAAGTGAAGGTATTTTGCTCTGTTACAACTAAGGAAAGAGAAAAACAGAACAATTTGATGTGTGGAGCCCCTGGGTGCTGTTGATTGTCCAACAATGCATGGAACGGCTTGCACAGTGAAGAAGCCCATAGCCCTGTCAACAATGCCAGGATTGAGGATTCCTGGCTTAAAAAGCTACGCCCCTAGTACCACATTGTCTTCAGCCTTAAATAACTTTGGTAAACATACAGGCAACCTCATCATAAACACACACACACACACACACACACACACACACACACACACACACACTTATGTGTAGATTTTCTATTCCTTGCATACTCAGGTCAAATCTTTGGAAAAGCATTGGACCATGTTAATGGATATGAGAAAAATCGATTGCATGCATGCATGTATTAAACTTCCAAGGTGATTAAATGCTACAGCTGATCCCTCTGTGTGGCTCTCTGATAGATACAAAGCCAGCAGGAAGTCGCCACTCACTGCGGCTTACGCTCTGCATCTGGCCAGCTGACTGGGATGATCTAGAGCTGTTGCCCTGTCCTCTGGCTCACTTTGAGAGCTGGTGCTTCTGGGAGCTAGCAGTGCTATTTTTACCCTTCTGACTTGGCCCTGTCCTATGTGACCGGGATAGATAGGACTTCTCACTTCCTTTGGTTTGGCTGCACTGGTGGAGAATGAGGTGGGAGTGTTTGTGTCAGTCTGACAAGAATCTGGACACTTCACTTGCACAGTGGCTGTGGCTCTGACAACCGGAGCCTGCAATTTACAAACTGCGTTTATGTCTGTGTCTTTAATTAAGCACTGTATCTCTTCCTATGAGTTTGACACAATATGTTTACCCAGGCCTGAAGTTTAATTCGGAAGGAAATAGTGAACTGTGTTCTGTTTGTCATTATTCTAGCTATGATAGGGAGATGTGATGTTTAAAATGCTTCATTTTATTTTTTTATTTTATTTATTAAAATGCTTCATTTTAAACAGTCACTTAACAGCTTTTTCTTGAAAGAGGGACCTAAAGTAGATCAAAGTGAGGATACAGATTTTTTTAAAGCATTAGTTTATATGAGCCACTTTGAAAAAAGCAAGAGAAATGTAAAAGTTTCTTCCAAAAGTAAAGAAAAATACACTCTCATTCCATCCCAGTACAATAAAAGCCAGTCCCGGGCCTCGGTCTTAGATAGTCAGTGACATGTTGACATGTTTTTTTTTTTCTGTTCTGTGTTCAATTATACCACTGTGCATTTTTGTAGCTAGCCTTTACACAGAAAGAACATGTCAACTGGGTGAAGGTGGCTTTCTCCAGAGAAGATTTGTGCTAAATTACATAGGGACACATTTTAACTCACCATTAAGTGTGATATTCCAACTATGCCGTCATTCAACGTTGTAGGCTGCCAGTAGCGATGCCGTATAAAGATCTTGAGGCTGCACCTTGAGGGTTTTGAGGCTGTTTATATTTGTGCACATCATCTCTTCAGCTGGTGCTATTTGGGGTATGTGCATGTAATACACACACACACACACACACACACACACACACACACACACACACAGAGAGAGAGAGAGAGACAGAGAAAGAGAGACAGAGACAGAGACAGAGAGAGAGAGAGAGAGAGAGAGAGAGAGAGAGAGAGAGAGAGAGAGAGAGAGAGAGAGATTGCTTTCCATTGAACAAGGACAGCATTTGAATGACTGACCCTCCAGGGATACTGTTTCCAGCAAGGAACTGCCTTCTCTTATCTGCCTCTGTTCCTCAAACACTTTGGCCATCCTCTCCTCTAATGATTTAAATCTAAACACCACGTCCTTGGAGGTAGAACTTCCCTGTTCCAGTGGGGTGGGGAGGACAAGAACACATTACTCAATGTCCATTAGTGATCCAGAAGGGTGAAAAGAGGTTTGGGGGCTGCTCGAATTTGCACCATCATTCCCGAGTGAGGAGCACAGGGCCAGAGGCTTTAGCTGTCTAGAGAGCTCCTGTCCCAGCCTCTGACTGCCGTTATGCCTTTAGCTCCTCCGAATAGTAACATTGCAAGATAGCACATTATTGTGACAAGTGCTCATGTCTGTATTAATACAGTTTGAGGCAAGGCTTACCTGTGGGTTGAGGAGCTGACTTAGTAAAGTTCTTGTCCCGCAAGAATGAGAACCTGAGTCCAATCCCTGGAACCCATGTGATGCTCCATGGGTACAAGGCTGTGCTTGAAATCCCAGTGTTCCATGTCCTAATGAGAGATAGTGCCTCAAAAAGCAAAGTGGATGGTGCCTGAGGAAGAACGCCACCTGAAGTTGACCTCTGACCTTCTCATGTGTGTGCATCTGCACACACACACACACATCCATAACATTTTTTTAAAGCTTAAACATACTTTACAAAATCAGTGTTCTACTTTTTTTTTTTTTTTTTTTTTTTTAGTGTTCTACTTTTTAAATGAGCACTATTCATTTGACAACCTCAAGAATTGCCCAATTTTTATCCAATTCACAAAATGCAAGGAGCATGTGTTTTAGGACAACAGAAAAGGCGGGCCTGTTGTATCTCAACCACTTCATATCTAAATGGGAACTCCATATTAGACAGGGGATATCCTTAATAAAAAGAAGTATGGTAAAAATGAAGCTAGATCATAATTCATTTCAATGGTATATACGCTCAATGTCATAAAACTGAAACATTGACTATATGCCGATTTCAAATTTGTGTATCAATTTCATTAAAGTAGCCATAAAGATTCTGCACAGTATATAAACTGACCTGTCTGCCTTCTCACAGGCAGAGGAAGGCCCAAGTTCTATTGTCTCCATGCATGAAGACTGGAAACAGCACAAGAAGTGGTCTTTCAGATTAGGAGCTGTCCTCATTTGCTTTGCCTCCTGCCACAAATCAAACTGTTCTTCTACAAAAGACGTTTAATAGGAGCAAAGACCATCCACCCTGATGATGTTTCCTGTTAAGCTAGAGCAACTGTGTTTTCTCGCTTTGTCTTACTTTTCTTTACTGAGATGGCATCCTCTATGTAGCCTAGCACTGGCTCAAACACGTGGTGATCCTCCTGTCTCAACCTCCGAATGCTGAAATTCCAGCTATGCATCCTCACTCCCAGCTTAGCAATTGCATTATGAAGGGCATTTGTGAGTCAGTATTCATATGAGAATAAGCCTCACTTGGACTGGCAAGGCTGAGCACATCAGTTCAGTCCCTAGGAACTACACGATGGAAAAGAGGGAACTGACTCCCAAAAGTTGTTCTCTGACCTCCACACAATAAATACATGTAAGAGAAAACTTAAAAAAAAAAAAAAAAAAAAAGAATAAAGATCTCTTATCTGCCAACTGTTAAAAGATAAGGTCAACACATGAGTTATTATCCTTACAGGAATTTAATGTTAAATTACATTTTTAAGAACTCCCAGTAAAGCTGAATCAGCTGAGTAAATCTGTCTTTTCTAGACATTTAATAGATACATACTTCACTATCCACATGACCCTTTAGCAATAAACAGGGGATGGATGATACAAACATTTGTTCCAGAAGAGATCATATATGCATTAACAACTGTGAGAAGTGACCTGGGAAAACATTTTAAGGATCTATATTCAGTACTTAAGGAAAATTCAAACACAATAGTCAGTGAATTAAAAAAAAAAACTCAACAGCTGTTTCTCAACCAATATTTATGATTTGTTCTTGTGTTGAAATAAAAGTAACATTTATGTTCTACTTCAAAATAATCCCTTTTGAATATCTGTCTATGAGGAATTTAAAAAGACTTATATTTAGAGTTGACACATGTGTGCACATATTTTAAGTGTTTCCCCATTCCAATAGCTGTCTGGAGTTCTTATTTGAAACACACTAGTTTTCAAGCATTCATTTTAAATACTAGAGCGTTTTGAGTATTTTATCTGTAGCATAGACATATGTAAAAAGTCCTTCAGGACCTGTTGTTCCTTAATTGTTGTTGGCTCTCTTGGTTGAGGAGAGAGAGGAGAGAGAGAGGAGAGAGGGGAGAGGGGAGAGAGAGAGAGAGAGAGGCTGTTTCATCAATATCCAAAACGGATTTTACGGAGAGAGCTCAGTGGTAAAGCACCTGCCTCACATTACAAAGCCTCAGCTTCTATCCTCAGCTCTGCAAAGGAAAGAAAACCAAACAGCACAGTTTTCACTCATTCACCACAGTGCTGGTGCAAGCCAGACACACCTGCTGCCTAACAGTGATTAAGTCAATAAGAACAATTCCTTGGATTTAAAGAGACCACTCATAGTTTCTAATTTTGAGAATCTCTGTGAGATGGTTTTTTTTCTCCTCCTCCTCGCCCCCTCTCCGTGTCTCCTCTTCTTTTTCCATTCACCTGGGAATGAACCCAGGGTCTTGGTTCCCCTAAGCAAGGATTCTACTGCTAAACTTCTTCAGTAATTAATTAATTAATTAATTATTCCATTTTTGAGGCAGGGTCTTAATAGATAGATCAACCTAGCCTCCAACTCACAGTGTAGTCCAGGCTGGCCTTAGACTTATGATCCTCCTGCGCACTGGGATTAGTGGTGTATGTCACAAAGCTAGGTTCCTCGTGAACTATTTTTTTAACTGTAGTCAAACCAGTTTCTGTGTAACTATGCAATGTGTTGCTATGGATTGGAGCAGAATCTAGAATTAGTATTTGCTTGTCCATTGTCAGGACTTGTTTCTGGGTCCTGGGTGAGCTTCACAGTGCTCTGCTGTATGTCTAACTGTATGGACAAAACTCTGAAAATTCCAGTTGATTCCGTGGCTTCTGTGCTTCATCCCTGAGTTGCCCTTTAAATGACAAAGAACAACGCTGTCTAAGTTTAGACAAATGACATATAATGTGGACCAAAAAATACCTTCAAGGACGTGCGTAATAGAAAAGAGGAAAGCACTTATATTTAACTTTAAGATAATGCAAAAATAATTAGCTCCATTGAAAAGTTTTTACTTAACTGTAATTGCCAAGGTAGTCATTTGTAGTCTTAATTAACAGGCAGAATTACGACTCTATGAAACATGGCTTTTTAAAGCACAATAAAATGGGTGGAGTATTTTAACATAGGTTTCTAATAAGAAAGCTTAGAAATATGCCCGCAGCGTGCTTCCATTGTCTCTGTCAGGAAAGTACTCACCTGCGGGGCTTAAGTCATTCGCTGCCCCCTGCAACTTAGACGGTGACAAATTGTCCCCTCTGTGAAGTGACTTCTGAGTCCAACAGGTTTTATTCTGCTATGATTATTAATTGTTAGAAAAAGTGGATGTCTGTAATACCCTGACTGCAGTTTCACACCAGATGGGAAGCCCTAACTAGGGTTTCTGCTTTTCCTGAAATTTCCCTTTGGTTCTTTTGATAGTGCCAACGGCTGGCAAAAGTGACCAAATTTGATTCTCGCTTCGCATCAAGCATCCGCTTGCTCTGATAAACGCTGCCTTCGGTAACTCATTTACCTCCCTCAAAGCCCACACATACATCACAGGCGGCTGAGAGGAAAAGTAAGTGTAGAACGCTACAACCTGATCTCCATTTTTTGTAGTGTCTGTAGCAAACAGTGAAGATCCACACTGCCCACCTCTGCCAAGGTCTCTGAAGAAGCCTTGTTCATTGCGGTTCGTTTATAAATGTGCCTGGCTCTGGGGTGTCTCCTGCATGAGCTTGCTCCTGGCCTTCTGTTTTTTATGACCTGGCTAACCTCACTAGTCCCAAGATTGTTTTGGTAGAATCTTCAGAATTTTCTAGAGAGAGAAAATCAAGATACCCACAGATAAAGTTGTTTTTCTTCTTCTTTCCCAATCACTGAACTTCTCTCTGTGTTAGATTCACTAGCTATGACTTCCAGTGATTAGAAGGAAAATCTGACTTTGCTCTCAGACTTCAGGGAAAGGATCCAGGCCCTCACCTCTGAACAGAAAGCTGCTGAAGGCCTTCTGTAGATGCTCTTTGTGAAGACATTTTCTCTATTGTTAGTTTTTAAAAATGTTTTAAAAGAAATTATCATGATTTTAGAGCTTTTTTGTCAAATGTTATTTCCCCATTAGTTAGCATTATATGATATTTCTTTTATTTCCCTCCTGTGGACGTAGTAAAGTCACTGAGTTTTGTATTTGAATGTATTGTATATCTAGAACAATTATGTTCTGGGTGTATAACTTCTTGTTGGATTTGGTATGCATTTTTCCTTTTTTTATGTAAATCTTTATCTGGTTTTGCTATTGGGGTGATTCTGAATTCATAGATGCCTTAAAAAAGAATTCTGTTTCTCTTTCCTGGAAAAGGTTATGGATAATTCATATTATTTTCCCTAAGTATTTGGTTGCCTTATCAGTAAAGTTACATAGCTTCTTGTGCTGTATTATTATGAAAGATTGCTGATTTAGTTTCTGTAATACTCTAAGGCTGTTAGGTTATCCATTTCTGCCTGGGGTAGGTTTACTAGTTTGTTTCACTCAAGAATTGATCAAATTCGTCTTAGTTACCAAGGCTGCGAGCATCCAGTAGCTAACAGTCTCTCCTGTTTCTCTTGTCCCATGGAGCTACATCTCTGACATTGGTGCTTTTGTTTTCTCCCTTTTCCTGGTTAAGCTGGTGTGGTGGTTAAGGTGAACAACACGGGATGTGTCTACAGGGGCAATTGTAGAGAAGTTAACGTACGTGTGTGTGTGTGTGTGTGTGTGTGTGTGTGTGTGTGTGTGTGTGTG
>OU015750.1:50265270-50276408 GCA_907169655.1 Acomys percivali
GAGAGAGAGAGAGAGAGAGAGAGAGAGAGAGAGAGAGAGAGAGAGAGTATTTAACTATGGGTGAGGGGCTATTTAGTGGAACATGTGCTTGCTAAAGCCAAGCCTAACATTTCAATACACGCCTTCACATGGATAACTTCAGTAAAGAGTTTTGTAAACTAATAGAATAACAGCCTTATGGCTAGCTTACAATTCTTTACTGCTGAATGAATGGTTCACTTGTACCATAGATGGATGAGATATATAAGCTACTTGAACTATATTTTAAATATCCTCATAGTATTTGCTCCATTATATAGACTCAATTTGTACAGACATACAAACATGCATCTTGGGGATTTCAAATATCTTAGTGAATCATACATCATGGTGAACATCTATAAGCCTGGGCTCCCTGAAGGAAGAATATTATGAAGTGAAACAGGGAAAGTGAACTTACACTTCAGACGCTCTAGCAATCTTCAATGTAAACACAACCAGGTGATGACATCAGACCTAGTCAAATTAATAAGTAGCAGAAAGTGTGACAGTGCAGAATTTGCTGCTCACTTGTCTCCTTGAGACATGAACAGATGTTGTAGTTTAGATTCCACACAGTCCATAGCAACTAGGTAAAATATGGAAAATCTTAAAACTAGACACAATTGTAGGAGTGAAAAGACTGAAGTCCCCACGATGATGTACATATAAGATTTTAATAGATTTCTGCCAAAATTTGAAAGAAAACAGTTTAAATTTTTTAATTATATTGAATATGCAACAGAAGAAAAAAACAGGCCAACTTTTTCCTTGACTAGACATTTCTTCCACAACATTCAGTAGATTTTAATACCACGTCGAATATATTCTATTTAAATATTTTGATTCTTTGCAGACAGTCTTCCAGCAACATAATTAATATCTCCTCTTCATCAAAAATCTGTAATAAATTACTCTTTCAACCCAAGATTTTATCCTAGCATGACAGATGAAGTTTCAACTGTGAAAACAAATGCCTCTCTTATTTTTCTGAATAATGCATTTTAGAAAGCCATGTAACACTTTTCAACATTAAAGTGATAATTTCACAACAAGAAGGCCAGATTTGTCTTCTGTCTTACCCAGACTCTCTCTCAAACATCTTATCTGTACCCTCTGGAGGTTATCATTGAGTCTTTGAAAAAGGATGTCGTCGTTGTAAGAAGTTAGAAGAGAATTTAAACTCTAATTCATAGAACATCAGTCGCACCCTCTCCCAAGGGAGTAGTTGTGGATTACATATTAATAGCTTTCTTTTCATTTAATATTCTAAAAGATCAGCATCTGAAAGGGAATTAATGGGCAATGAGTGGCAAGACAGCAAATCACACCAAGCATTAAAATGAGTCTTCACTGAGCATCTTCCATTGACCAGATCACCATGGGAAATGAAATCAAACTCAGTTGTCAAGAGGTAGATGAGCCCGTTTCCAGATGGGAAAGTGAGGCACTGAGATGCCTTGCAATAGGTTACACAAGTGTTCAGCAGCGGCAGCAGCAGATGCAGAAGGACCTGCCTACAGTTATACACAAGATGGCCAACGCACAGCAGTGGAAGGACGGGGAGAAAACTGGTCCCCTCCCGCAGCCTGTGTTCCTTCTCAACATACAACATAACAGAGCTAATAGACTCCACTTTAAAGCTGATGGCATGTCTGTTCTCCAACATAAAGCCCAAGAGACCAACACAAGGAATGGTTATTGATAGTGACATTCTCAGACTCAGGAATGTACAGAACATTGACACAACATAGAATGTATTTCAGTAAACAGGATAAAGACATAGAAAGCACAATAAAAGGAGAGCTAATACCATATTGAAAACCACAACTTCACCTTGATGTAATGCCCTACAAAGAGATGGTTACGAGCACAGTTAAAAAGAAATTGTCAAACATCTGGATTTGAAACTTAGATCATATCTCTATGAACCTTGTGATCTATGTGAACATTCACATGCCTTTAAATAAGAAATCAGCCTATTATATAGAATATTTCTTTCCCTAGGGTACAGAATATAACATTATCCACTGTATATAATTTCCCACATTTCCCAGGTATGTTAAACAATAGAGAAAATGCAATTATTTCACCTAGCAGTGGCATTAGTGAAAGTGGAGATAAATTGGTAAGGGGTGCTTTGTGTAATGTGTGAGAAAATAACCATATTATCCTTTCGGC
The DNA here is from genome assembly GCA_907169655.1 of Acomys percivali. NCBI lineage: Eukaryota > Metazoa > Chordata > Mammalia > Rodentia > Muridae > Acomys > Acomys percivali. The sequence goes on from OU015750.1 coordinate 50,267,470, forward strand.
TCATAAGCATGTCCATTGATGCCAATACCTCATCACTGTGCAAGTAGCCAGTATATTAGAGATACACTAACATAGATTATACATAGCAGAATCCAGTTTATTCTTGTGATTGGTGGCCCATGGTTACCTGTCACATGGAGGGTGGCTTTGGAAGACAGGGTGCCACTAGAGTTTTGGGCTTGAGCCACATAGAGGCCAGCGTCTGCCTCACACACCTTTGGGATGAACACCGAATGCTTTGTGTCCTTGTGCAAAACCTGTAAGTGTCCATCTGCACACAATTTCTGGCCCTCCTTGAACCTAAAGCAGAGAGTCAGTTTTAAGTCAGGATCATGCCTTGATTCTAGCATTTCCAAGTTTTCATACCTATTGCAGCCAGGCCCATCCCCACTGCAGTATTTTCTAGAATTAGCAGGAAGTGCCAACTATGGTAGATGCTGGGGGACACTGTTTATCAACCTGTAGCCAGAAAATTACCTTGACCCTTGACTGACTCAGATCATGTTTTTGAAAGTTCTATGATAACATTTAACATTAAGCTATTATAGATGAAAATACACACACACACACACACACACACACACACACACACACACACACACAAAACAAACAAAGAAAAAACCAACAACCAACAACAAGACCCAACCATCTGGTCATATAGGATTGCCATTTGCTCATGGCAACAGTTACGAAGAAGTGTGAAGTGGCCCTTGCATATCCAGCCTACTTCACCCTCAGTGCAGCAGCTGTGCCTCCTGTTTGGCATCTGCACAGGACTGAGGCTCATTTGCACTTTGTGTTCATACGCCAGAGCCTCCCAGCAGGACAAATACATGATGTGAAGGAAGGCACTTCACACTACTCCACTTTATTTGTGAATTAAATTCAGTAGAAGACAATGACTTCTCGTTGTAAAAGGCATTTATGACATTACATCTTAACTATGAATGACGTAGTTCTAAAATTTCTCTATGAGCCACGAACACTTACCTGGATCATCGTAGACAGCAAATAATTTATATTCTACTTCTATTTACTTATAAACACTTCCATACAAGGATTGATGAGAAACCCAAGTCATTTTTCTTTGTGTCACTGTACATGATGTCTGTATTTATGTGAGCATGTGTGTATGTATGCATGTGTGTGGAAGCCAGATGCTGGTGTCTTCTTTACTGCTCTGTATTTTATCATCTGAGTCAGGATACCCCCACAGAACCTAAAGCTCATTGATTCAGGTCCTGTCTCCATGACCCCAGGACTAGGGGCATAGATGCCTGTCATTGTACCCAGTTTTAATAAGAGATCAGGTCCTCATGCTTGGCCCTGCTCCCAGAGTCAAGTTTTTGTCCCTATCACCTAAGTGATGCTTTTGCATCTTCAGAGCACCCTGAGGATGCACAGCTCCCTGATAGCCCATCAGGTGTTCACTGGGAAAAACTCTAGATCTAATGGCAAAATGGTTTTATTTTTCACGGTTTTCAATCATTCTCCAACAACATGTATGTTGCCACAGTTCTTCAGAGGTACGTACCAATCTTAATGGAGAAGTTTGTTTGTATGGAGGAAAATTTAAAAAAAAACACATCTTGGACGGCATCTTTCTTTGGAGTGAACTAATATTTAATTATGAAATAAATACCTGTTGAATTCATAAATACAAAAGTTTTGATTTGTAAAAAAAAAACATGCAATTGCAAAAAAAAAAAAAAAAAAGAAAAGAAAAGAAAAAAGAAAAACCAAACCAAACCAAAACAAAAAAGTGCTAAATCCTGCACTTACACAGTGCAGATTCTGTCACTATTTGAGCACCAAAAGTTTCTTCTAAATTCTGTAGGTACCTGGTTCACGTGCCAAGGACCATCAATGGGACACGCAAAGCGAAAGTCACTTTTACTGAAAATTCCTGATAATAAAAGTCTTTTATAGCCTGTAAGTATAAACTTACTGCCACTTGTTAGTTTGCTCTCAAGTGACTTTGTCTAAGGACGAAAATTCTGTGAAGGTTTTAAAATAACTCCCATAGAAAAAAGCTACAACTACTGTGTTATTCACAAGTGGTTCAGAGCCTTGATTTGACAGTTTACTTTTACCAAGACCAGACAGCAACCACGTCTCTAGAGCGAGGTCACGTGGTTCACATCTCAGTTACTGCATCACTTTTCAAAAAATGAGTTCATTATCAGCCATGTGGAGTAGCTGTAAAAGAAATATTTCACCTTTCATATTTATAAAAAGGAACCTTTGCAAAACAAATATTACATAGGTACCCATGCTGGCAAGAGGAAGTGAGTGAATAAAGAGAAAGGAAAAAATCTACAGTGTCTTAGGCTTTTTAATTGCCTGAAGAGTGTTAAACCAAGAAAATGTCAGACCAATATAGAAACAGACAACAGGGTTGGTATTTCAAGACCTGCTTATTGGAAAATGAGGAATGCTAAGTGGGAAGAAAACCAAAGAGAATCAGTCTCCTGCACTTCCGGGGGGGGGGGTGCTAAATCTTTCTTTTACATGGCTACTCACTGCTCCCAGGGTGTTAAAGGGCTTATGGGTAAATGAAAGTGAGGTGTGATGTGAGATCAAACCATGCAGAGATGGGTGTCGTGGGGGTTAGTCTATCAGCCCTGAACCTTTAAGTTAGTCCACACAGGGTAAGATGCTTTCAGCAGTTAGGTGTTTCTGTTTATGGCTTGTTGTTATAGGCTACCCACCATGTCAGTGTAGGCTCTGGGAATCCTGTAACTTCGACTTCCAAAGTCACCGGGGAACCTTCCACGACAGTTACATTGGACAGCAGCCTGGAGAAATGAGGCGCTTGGCCAGCGAGGCTGACCATGCTGTTCTCAGCAGCTGAGTTTTTCCTGTCTCCTTGGGGACCCGCTTGCCTCTGATGGCTCCTGCTTATGTCTGATTGAGAGGTGAGGCCAGGGGACACATCAGGGGCAGCATGCAGCCTGCCTTGGGTTTTAGTGATGTTAGAATCAGCATGCACTCTCCCCTGGGTGTCTAGCGGGCTCTCCTGAGCCTGGGCGCCTCGCTGTAAAGTGTTCTCGTGCACTTCATGGGGCATGCTCGCTGGACATTTCACATCGATGCGCAACTTGGTACTCATCTCTACTGATCCTCCGGAGGGTAATGAGGATTCAGCTTTGAATTGTGGGCAGGGCCTCTCAAAGTGACTTGTAAATGTGTCTTTCTTATTGTGGCACTCATCAGCGAAAGCAGTGGGTGGGGAAAGAGCAGACTCCTGGGCCTCCCTTAGACCACCAGTCCCCACATGTGTCCTGTAGCTGCTGATGTGGAAGGCAAGGGCTGAAGAGCTGGCAAGTTCGTCCACCTCCATGTCTGATGGTGCCAGAGGGGACTCGGGGCTCACTGGGAGCGGAGGTAAGGAGATGTCATCAGATGAGATACACTCGGATTCTTCTCCAGACAACATGTCTTCCTGCAGGATCAGACCCTGGGCACTGCCCTCTTTGTCAGACGAGGACTGTGTCAAGTCCACAGGAAGCCCCTCTTCCCTTGTTCCATTGATGGCCGAGACATCTGCTCCCTGCACCTGCCCCTTCAAAGACAGAAAGGCAAAGTTTCATTAGGTGGACACACATCTTTCCCAAGTTTTCCTTTACAGTGACACCCAGTGTGACATGAACACCTATGGTAAGGTTACCATCTTAAGGGGGAAGGCACAAGAGACTCTGAACTCCCAATGTCTATTTGAGAACACTCCTATTCCTATGTCTGAAAGTATTCAAAACTGCCCTAACATGAAATGAAATACTACTTAACAGCCATAGGTAAAATCTTCTCCTGACCAAAGCCTTATTCGGTTCCTATTTCTTTTCAGTTATCTTAGGGGGGGATACTACAAGTGTGTTTATCAAATAAATGATTTCCTGGAAGCATAGTAAATTATGCCTCTGACGCTAGCCAAGAATTACCCACACAGCGGTCTTCTCAGCAAGCAAAATAAAGTACATTTTATGTAAATGGTTTTTCCACCCAAGTCCATCTGGCTCTTGCTTTTGTTATCAGCATAGAAATGGACAGGTAGTCTTCAAGTCATTTGAGAATGTTACAATAACTCCTTTTAAAGCTCACTGAGGTATGGTTTCCTAAATCTATATAGTTTTCACTTATAAAAAAGGGATCTAAGAATTCACAGGTTAGCAGCTATCTTTTCAGATTTTCCCAGCATGAGATCATTGTTTCTATAGGGCACTTGCATCATTCTGATGAGTTCTGGGGAAATAGCTGGGAAATTCTGCTCTGGCGGGCTAAACCTGACTCTGTTCTAATCTGTTTCTCTTACACCTTTCACTGCACTTCGCCTTGGTGTCGATTCTATTCCATCTTAACACATGTTTTTAGCTTTTTTGTGGTTTGGGTGGTTTTTTTTTTTTTAATGTATGTGATATTTTTATGTATGTGTGTGTACTCACGTGTGTGCATTCATCTGTAGAGGCCAGATGTTCACACTAGGTATCATTCTTAGTTGTTGATTTTGTTTGTTGTTATTACTGTTTTACTTTATTTGGCACTTTGCAGCTCAGCAATCCAACCAGACTACGCTACCAGCAAGCTTTAGTGATCCTCCTGTCTCCATCTCCTCAGAGCTGCTATTACAGGCACATGCTGCTCCTGAGCTTTTTACAGGGTGCTAGGAATCTGAACTGGGCCCTTAGGAGTGTGGGTAAGTACTTTACTGACTGAGCCATTTCCCCAGCTCCTTGCTATTAGTTTTAAATCTCTCTCCCTCCCTCCCCCCCCTCTCTCTCTCTCTCTCTCTCTCTCTCTCTCTCTCTCTCTCTCTCTCTCTCTCTCTCTCTCTCCTGTGTAGCATTGGCTATCCTGGACTCATTTTGTAAACCAGGCTGGCCTCAAACTCACACCTGCCTCTGCTTCCCCAAGTGTTGGGATTACAGAGGTGCACAGTTGCATTTAGCAGTTTTAAATTTTTTTCTATGTGTATTTTCTCTAAAAACACTGGACATTTATATACACCTAATGATAAACTGGTTCATATATCTGGCATAGCTGCTGAACTTTAATTTCTACAGCTAGGCACAGTGACTTGGGTTTACAATCATTGCCCATGGGTTGGGCCAGTTCTGAAAAGGAATAGAATCATTGCAGACCCATTGACTAAAGTAAACAGAATTGATCCTCAGAATACATTGTGTGCACATCACACATTTAAAGGAATACCGCACTTTGCATTCTAAAGTATCTCTACAGGAAGTCTTCTTCCTTTAGGATAAATAAGATTTAGTGGGGGATTGATTAGTCAGAAGTAATTAGAGTATCAGGCATAAGGAATTTGGGGAGGAGGGCCCAGAGAGGGCTCACTGGCAGATAAGAGAGGACCTGAGACCTTGGGACACTTGGTATGGTGTGGTAAAGAAAGAGAGCAGAAAAGTAAAGAGAACCCTTTCCTCTTCTGAGTTTTCCAAGGCATCCATCTCTACAAAGTCTAACACCTGCTGCATAGTCTGATGAGACGATGCAGGGGTTAGCCTCCCAGGCTGATAAGCATACTGCACCGAACTGTCCAGAAGACAGGTGCTTTCATTCTGTTGTTTATCAATCCTCATGCACGCAGCAGGCGAGACTGAAAAGGAAAGGGTTGGCATGGGCATCTGCAGCATCACTATGAGCAGCTCGTGTTTCTAACCAGCTCTTTGGTCTTGTGGAAGACAGACTTTGCTGAAATCCAGAAGGACCAGGCTGCCTGCCTGCCTGCCTGCTTCTGGTACTAGCTCCTGATATTTTGGAGGGAGAACTAGTTAGTGCTCCTTTGTCTCAATTTCCTCATAGTAACATGACATTTAGTGGGATGATTGTCAAATCCCTCCTAGCATTAAATGCTATACCTCTCAATGTTGGCATCCAAAGCCCTCATCAGCAACCAAATAGCCTCATGCCTTTAGGCATGTCTGTTAATACTCTGTGCTGCCATTTAACCTTAGGAGTTGTCGGATATTGCTATGGATTTAGGTTCTGCATCCAGCCTGGGAATAAAACACCAGCACTAATCTGCTATCAATGCTGTGTGCATCATATCCATGGGACTGTCTGATGCCATCTACCCCATTTGGGGGTCAGGATAAACTAGAAGGACTTCACTATCTTTAGGAGAAAGTTCCTGCCATAAATATCTTATAATCATTCAGTAGGGCTGTTTTTTCCCCAACTCAAATAATTTTGAGCAAGATTCATAACATGTAAGAGTATCAGGACTAAATGCAGTGATTCCAGGCTTCTACGTGGGGCTTCCTGTGATCTGCCCACTGGAGGTTTCAGGGAATCATTACATCTGACCTATATGTAAATAGCAGAGACAGTAAGAGGAGATGATGGAGCTGCTTGAAAATGAAGATTACCGCTGCCCACTCATTAGGCTGTCTGTGCCGACTACGGCAGACTGGGTAGGAAAAGCTGTCGGTGAGAACGCTTGACAGCTGTAATTGTAGACATTCACTTCCATTCGAAATGATTGATGGTCTAGTGTGTCTTTTAATTTTTTTAAAATTAAAAGTTACTTGTCAACGAGAATAAGTTGTATTTGTTTTACTTAAAGACATCTGTTTCTTCTGGTAAAAATAAATTAAAAGTGAGATAAAACCCTTTTTACTAGACATAATATGTGTGTAGGTATAATAGTGTGGCTAGCAGTGATGATTTTTGTTTGAGTCTTTATTAAATATGCCTAACACATAACATAGGAAAATGTTCAGAACTTAAAAAATAATATCATGCAAGATGAAAAATATTTAAAATCATAGAGCTTTTAAATGTGTCTATTTAATACAATTCTTCATGATTTCAACCAGTTGTCCCGGTACATGTACAAGGAATGGTGTTACTCTCTAGTGGGACAGTGGTTATGCCCACAGACATTTTTTTTCTAGTACAGACAGTAGTGCTATGGGCATCTACTAGAAAGCAGTGAGGAGATACTTTTTTCCAACTGAATCCTTACTTTTTATAGCAGAGAGTCAATATACATAATTTTTCCTTTTTATTCCTCTCTCATATATTACATCCCAACTATAGTCCCCCCTTTCTCCCCTCCCCCCCCAGTCTCTCTTCCACACTTTCTCTTTTTCCCAGACAGCCACTCCTCCAACCTCTTCTCAGACAAGAGCGGGCCTCCCAGTGACACCAACCAAACACGGCATAACAAGCTACAATAAGACCAGGCACATTTACACAGTGGAGTGTTACTCAGCAGTTAAAAACAGTAACATAGGGGGCTGCACAAACTGATGCCCCAACCAAGGACATTGCAAGCAGAGGACCGAGACCCCTGTTCATACGTAGCCAATGGAGAGGGGGGAGCTCATTCTCCACATGGAGAGGGGGGAGGTGCAGAGGACCGAGTCTGACAAGAACTTTGTTGCTCTCGATTTGATCACTGTCCCTTAGTGGGGAGGCCTTGTGGGGACACAGAGGAAGAGGATACAGGCTATCCAGACAAGACCTGATAGGCTGTGGTCAGACAGTGGGGGAGGGGATTAGAATGGAAAAGGGATGGAGGGTAGAAATAGGGAAATAAGAGGGAGGGGATTACAATCGGAATGTAATGTGAATAAATTATAACAATAATGAAAAAATTAAAAAAAACAGAAAAACAATAACATCATGAATTTGCAGGGAAATGAATAGAACTAGAAAATGATCATCCTAAGTGAGGTAACCCATACCCAGAAAGGCAAACATGATATGTATTCACTTATAAGTGGATATATTAGCTGTAAGGTAAAAGACAATGATGCTACAATCCACAGACTGAAAGGGGCTATGTAACAATGAGGGCTCAAGGGAGGGGATAAGGCTATTACATACTTTATGAAACATAAGACCTGCACTCCTCCCATAGAAGTTAATTCTCCGGGTAAAGTGTCAATAGTGCTGTGAGTGAGAAAGCCTGACACTTGGATAAGAATAACCAAAGACCATCTGACAAGACACAGAAGTCCAGCAAGATGACTAAGTCTAGACAGCTTCTTTTGTACTTCAAGGGGATTCAGGTGTAAGTGGCTCCAAACTGGACCACCCAAAAAGCAGCTTTGATTGCACTGGACTCTGACATAGATTTAATCTGTGAAAAAAGACCTCTAAAGAATCCAGAAAATTGTAATCACTGCAAGAAAATAAATCTTGATTCCTGAAACAACTTACAAATACTGTGTGTGTGTGTGTGTGTGTGTGTGTGTGTGTGTGTGTGTGTATGTGTGTGTGTGTAACTCTTTTATCATAGATGTATATTTTGTTAATTTGGGGCCTGTTGGGAACCGTGTTTGCTCGGCTATTCTTCCACAGGAGTAAAATTAGAAGCAGGCAAGTTGGGAGAGTAAAATGCTAAGCACTAACTAATCCACAGAAGGCCCAGAAGGACGTGACCATTTAAATAAGACTTTTGAAGGCACGGTCCATTTGATCCATTTGTATTTGTGAGCATTTTGTGGTCCTAGTTGCTTGCTTTAATTTACATGTATATGACAAAAAGTTTAAACATTTGTTTAAGCAGTATTTGTATTTCAGCTGGATTCAGGTTTTTGTATAGATGCCTAAATGTCATGTGGAGTTAGAGTCTGGGGGAAAAAAAAAGATGGAACATGGTTTTATACGCTGATAGTTCCAAGCGGGTAGTATAAAATAATTTTTAAAAACTCTCCTTCTGGTAATGCTATAATTTGAATAACACGTATTCAAATAAAATGAAATAAGATTGACTGTAAAAATGACACTGGAGCAAGAGACAGGAGAGTAGCACTAGCCTGAGCTCAAGTGATGCTGGGATTCTTGTGTGTTTGTGAGATGCTTACAGCTCCTGGATTCAGTAGAGGGGGCACACATACACATACACACACACACACACACACAGAAAGAGAGAGAGAGAGAGAGAGAGAGAGAGAGAGAGAGAGAGAGAGATG
>OU015750.1:50276508-50344250 GCA_907169655.1 Acomys percivali
GAGAGAGAGAGAGAGAGAGAGAGAGAGAGAGAGAGAGAGAGAGACTAAGGGCAGGCAGCCAGCATGGTAGAGATAAGAAAACTCACACAGAGTTTATATTGGGAAACTTGACTTGGTGGGCAGGGCATAGTCAACTCTCTTTTAAAATGAAGAACGACAAGTCACACACAAACACAAAAATTAACACATAGCTGAGGCAAAACACTTTCATCACCTCATTCCTTTCTTCAGTTAATGTTGTTTGCACGTCTCTCGCTGGCTCCTTTAGCAGGTCAATGCAATTGTCATGGAACTCTTCCAAGTTCGGGATCATCTTTGGAACATCTCCCTGCTGTACAAAGCAAGTTTAGTGAGAGCCTGGGCCAAGGGAGTTGGAGAAATAATGCCATATGCTATCCACTTGGGGGAAAACCGTAAGCCCCATGGTACCTTTCTGTAAGCCCAGGGTACCTCTCCGTAAACGCATTTCACCAGAGCCCAATGTTCTCTCCTCCAGCTCACAGCTCTCCTCCTGCCTCATCTTTTTGCTAAATCTCATTGTTCATGGAATGAAGTGACTGTTACACTCGGATGCTGCTGCAAGCTGGCTCTCTGGAGATGGGAATCACTGTGTGGGGCCGTGTGAGCCATCAGGAGGCTGAAGAGCCTCAGTGGGGGAGAAATGATAAGGTCTCTGGGGGAGAATAAAGTAGAGGAGGCAGAGAATCCACCCCAGCCACCTGGGGGAACATTGAAAGGAGCGAGGAGACAGGACAGTTGGGGCCACACGCTGTCTCCTGGGAATACGACTTGTTCCTGCATTTTATGGGGCTTGGCTTTAGTCACAGAGGTAAGTGGGGCTTTACACTGGCAGGGGCCAGCATGAGGGCCAAGGCTGGGTGAAGAGAAATGGAGGCACAGGTGCCCCGAGTGACGGAACACACGGTTTTTACATGATGTTTGTATTATAGTCGACAATTGTTGCATGTGGATCATGGTATTAGATGGTTGTGGAAACAGGCTTACTCCCCAAAGTGCACATGACACTTGCTCAGAGAATCTGGCGACAACCTGCTAGGGAAATTCGGCTTTGAATCTCAACTCCAGCCTGCAGCTGGTTTGTATTACTGGATGAGGCACTCGGCTCTAATACACACTTGGCACCTAAACCACAAAGGCAGCTGTTGTGGAAAGAATTCTAGGCGCTAAATTAGATGTGACTTCAAATTCCTGATAGACTACCCGTGGCCGTGGAGACCCAGGGACAGACAGAACTTCTAATTTCTTTGGACCATCTCTTCCCTCTGGAACAAGGAAAGCACCACTTGTCGTGCACACTTTTAATCCCAGGACTCGGGAGGCAGAGGCACTTGGATCTCTGTGAGTTCGAGGTCAGCTTAGTCTATATAGCGAGTTCCAAGACAGCCAAGGGTTATGCAGTGAGATACTGTCTTAGAAAAAAACAAGAAAACACCCAAACCAAAAAACTAGCAAACAGGGAAGGTTTTCTCTGCATCTCAAGGTTATCTGGAAATCACTGGAGATGATATGTGTGCAAGTCTTTTTTTTTTTTTAAGTGTCAAATTGCTACACCAATAGCAATAGATTTTTATCACTATTTTATCCTTTTTAGGAGCTTGTGCATGCTCTAGTAGCTCCCATCTAATAAGAGGTCGGGCCCTCAGGGATGTAATAGTGCACTTGCAAAAGAGGCATGAGAGACTGTTTGCCTTAATAAATTTGAAACGGGGTGAGTATGAAATGGGAACTCCCCAGATATCCTGATTTCAGATTTCTCAACCCCTGGAACTGTGGGAAACAAATTTCTGTTGCTTCTGCACCACCAGGTCGGTCTATGGCATTTAACACAGTAACTGGGACAGACTAAGGTGGATGAGAAAGATCACAAGTCTTATGGGAGAGTAGCAAGGGAGGAATAGAAAGGTTGGTGTGGAGAGACGCATATTTTATTTAACTCTGTGTATGGATACGATTTTGGTAAATATAGGGCCATGTGTTTTGCATCAAGGTCTAGCAGTAGAAGCACTAGGGAGTGAGACAGGAAGCTGCAGTGAGCACAGAAGCACAGCAGTTGAGAAGGTCACAGGTCAAAATGCCATGGAAAGGTCTTAGAGCAAAGAGCTTTTACTACAAAAGGACATGAGCCCAGCAATACTTAAAAGGGGGGGGGGGAAACCAGACCAGCTCTAAAATCAAAGGACTCACAAGAAGGATGAAAGAGTATCTGGATGACAGATTGGGCTTGCAAAAGAGAGAGAACCATCCTAAGTGAAGTCAGAGAGACTGAGACAGTGGAGGCAGGTTATGAAGGCAGCTCTTCCGGGTAGAATAGAGCCATGGAAACGGAAGGTGGAAAGGAATGCCATTTGGAAAGACAAAGCTTCATGAAGCTGAAGATGTACAATATAAAAGAGGGTGCTAGAGATGGTGGCCAGCTGAGCCACATGAGTAATACGCATGAGTAATGGAGAAGGCGGAGGAGACCCCAGGGAATGAAATAAAGGTGATGTGAGATGTGTGGCTTAGTCACACCTCACTAGTGGCTTCACAGCTGCGAACTATTTATAAAAGGAAATTTGGCTTCTATCTTAGAAGCAATAGTATTTCCTTCCTCGTTTTTCAAATCAGTATTGGAGAACTTATGTGTAAGTAATACAAAATACCACAAAAGAATGAAGAAGCCAAGCACAATGATGTTTACAGTAGGGTGATATAAAAGGATGGAAAGAAACTAAGTTGAGCCGGACATGGTTGCACACATTACAAATCCCAAGCACTCAGGAAGGCTGAAGGAGCTGGACTGTTGTGAGTTCGAGGCCAGCCTGGTCTACAAAGAGAGTCTAGGACAGCCAGGGCTACACAGAGAAACCCTGTCTCAAAAAACAAAAACGAAAGTTAAGTCAAAAAAAAAAAAAATCTAAATGCCCGACAGAAGGAGAAAGGTAACCTGGCTGCATAACTACTGAATTAATATTCCCCCAGATTGTCTAAATTCAGTAAACACTATATGGAAAATAATAAAAATATTTGCTGTGAAATAGATACAATTCTACCTGAACCGCAAGTTGACTAATCGGCATGAACACCAGCAATGACTTAACCCAGTAACGTTGAGTCTTCTCCATAGTTGAGCCTCAGGATCACTGTGGCATACATTTAGGAGGTTAGAAAATTTAGTCTCATGGAGATAAAACAATTTATCAATTTTGTAAGCCAAGGGTATTCCTAGGCAACTGAGTTCCCATCGCCAGCTTATGTTCTTTTATTTGTTTTTGTTTGTTTGTTTGTTGTTTTTTTTTCAAGACAGGGTTTCTCTGTGTAGCCATGGCTGTCCTAGACTCACTTTGTTGACCCGGCTGGCCTTGAACTCTCAGTGATCCGCCTGCCTGTGCCTCTCGAGTGCTGGGGTTAAAGGTGTGCGCCACCATGCCCGGTGAGCTTATGCTCTTGATGATAGAACTATTAGCCTAAAGCCATCTCCCCTATCATATTGTAAAAACTGCATCAACCAAAACAATTTTAAGGATGACAGCATATTTTTCCTTTAGCTGGTTTCTTTCTACCATAGGTATTTACACTGTTTTTAACTATCATTTTATTTTGATTCCAGGAAGATTGTGGTGGCTAGCTTAATTATGGAGATAATGCTAGAGGCTCAATAAACACAATACCTGAATATTAGTGTTATTTTCTTTGTTGCCATATTGTGGAGGAAGAAAAAGCATTATATCTATTGTTTATGAACACAAACGTAAGATTCCTTAGTATAAACTTTGCTTTGGTTTTAACAGAACAAGTTATCCACTAGGATATGATCCATGGAATTGTAAGTGAGACACCTTAATTGTATTAAGCTCTCATTCCCAGCAACATTTTTCCCTGCAGTAATGGAAAAGAACAGGATTAATTATCACAAACCCCCGGATAATTATGTTAGAATGCTGCAAAACAAATGTGCATGTTGTGTCTCTTGGGAATTTGTAGTAGAACATCTCTGTACCAAAAGACATTTGATTAACACATTTTTTATTTATATCACTTGATAATGCATATTCTAGAAGGAAAAAAATTACCGTCAGCTTTTCTTTAAGCTCCATGAGAGAACCACATAATTCAGTAATAGATTCGAGAATCTCCTTGTGTCTCGTGACAATCTTCTCAGCATATTTTTGCCCTTCTTCTAAACCTGGGAAGGATCAAAGGTAAACCTACATGTAAAGGGAATTTTTAACTGAAAAAATATAAAAAACCAGATGTTAATTTGTCTCCTGAGTGTCTTTTGCAAATGCTGGCGGATAGTAAGCTCCTAGCAAACACACACAGAGCAGACAAATCCATGAATGCAGGTGGTTTTTAAAAGCCAAATGTTAGAGTTTAGATATATTTGGATATGGGGTAGGGAACTGGGATGAATGAAGGGTTGGGACATGGTCTCATGTAGCCCAGACTGGCCTTAAACTCACTATATAACATCCATTTCCTAAGTGGTGGGATTATAGGCATGGACCACCATGGCCAGATATCAAAGTAAGTCTTGCATGTTGAAGGTTTGGTCCTCAGTGCTAAGAAGGAACATGAACTCTCTGACTTAAACAATGGGTTGGTTTGTTGACTAGTTAATAATTGAATCGATTTTTGGTTGGTAGTAGATCCTGTGGAAAGTGTGTGGGGGTGATTAGAGGAAACGGGCTGCGTGGGGGATATGTCTTTGAAGGAATGTCTTGCACCTAGTCTCTTCTCTGTCACCCTCTGTTTTCGGGCTGCTGTGCTGTGAGAAGCCTTTTCTGCTATACATTCTTGTTGCCATAATATTCTACCCAACCAAAGAAGTGGAAGAAGCCGAGCATAGAACGATGTCTCTGAAACCCTGAGCCAGGTAGTCTGTCACAGCAATGAAAAGCTCATCAGGCCAGGATTTCTAAAATAAGGATTGCATCTGCTGTGCCAGTGTCACTTTTACAGAGCCTAAATAATGATGTTATATTAATGCTCTTAAAACTCAATACTAATCAGGGTTTCTACCCAGGACACTCAGAAATTAATCATCGCTTAGAGAATGTATCTTTCCCAGGATGGCATGCGAGGCTCTCCATCATCTGATTTGAGTCTGCCTGCCCCAAATATGTGTAATTGTAATTCTCTGAGACAATAGATCTATGCTCAGAAATTCCTACATTAACATATATATTTATATATTATATGTACATAAATATATATAAAACATAGAAGACTGGGACTCAACCACCATCCCTTCCCAGTTTATAAATTTTTTAAAAAATCAATTTGAAAGAGATTAAAGGGTGAAACTTGAGATCTGGAATTTCAAAGCTACTAGAAGAAAGCACTAGGAATGTTAATTTGAGTGAGGACTTTCAGGTGAGACCCTGAAAGTGCAGGAAACAAAAGCAAACCTAGACAAATGGGAGCCAGTCAGAGTAAAAGGCTTCTGCAGAGAAGTGGAACAAAGTGCAAAGGCACCTTAGAGAATGGGGAGAGTATCTGCCTCTGATTTACGTCTGAGGAGGGCTCAGGATCCAGAAGAAATCAGGCAGCTCAAGAGGCATGCCCCCACCAAGTCCCATCTGAACTCCGGCAATAGCTGGAAACTCACGCGTCTTATAAGAGGACACTCATTCTGGGCTACGGATGCTGGCCGATGGCTGAGTGCTTGCTTCATGTCTGTGAGGCCCTATCCTAGTTTCCTTCATCTGTTTCCTTAGTAAACTACTGGCCAAAAAGCACCTTGAGGGAGCAGGGTGTGTTTCAGCTTATTGTTTACAGCCATCCATCATCAAGGGAAGCCAAGGCAGGAACCTGGAGGCAGGAACTGAATCAGAGACGGTGAGGGAGTGATGCTAACAGATTGACTTGCCTAGCGTTATCAGTTCCCTTGCTTATCCAACACAGGCTCCCCTGTGTAGGAATGGCACTGTCATGGTGAGCTTGGTGCCCTCAGATCAATCAGCAATCAATACAACGCCCCATAGATATGCCTACAGGCCAATCTGATGGAGGCAATTATTCCTGAGAATCCCTCTTGCCAAGTCTGCCTAGGCTTGTATTAAACTGACACAAGCTAACTATGACTAGCCCCAAATTCAATCCCTAACACCAGTAACAGAAGATGAAAATGATACACGTAACAAAAGTCAAGCATTGGCTACGTGGTGTCTGTGAGGCCCAGATCACACTTCCTGGCGGCAGGAACAGCGTTCTTTGTTTTTACATAAGCAATGCAGACACCTCCTGATGCGTGATATACACCCATGATTAGTTTCTAAAATAAATTTATCTGCATTGAAAGGTTGGGCTCTGACTGGCCAGATGGCTGAGCTTGTGAAGACATTTGCTTTCAGGCCTGGTGACTTGAGTTAGAACACTGAGGTCTACGTGGTAGAGGGAGAGAACCAGCTCCCAGAGGTTGTCCTCTGACCTCTACATGTTCACCATGGCACCTATCTCTTTATACTGCCACCCCCATAAATGTAAAATTTAAGAGTTCGGGGTTCAGTAATGCTTTAATTGTCTGTAAGAATTTATTTCATATTCTTAGAGTAATTGTGTAGTGCAGTTTAAAAGGTGTATAGCTTCTTGGTCTGGTGAGCTATCTCAGTTAGGAATTAAGGTGCTTGCTGGCAAGTCGGGGGACCTGAGTTCGATTCCCAGGTCTCACACGGTGAGAGCCCTGATTCTGCATTTTGTCCTCTGACCTCTAAATGTACACTGTGGCCTGTGTAGTACACGTACACACACATACACACACACACACACACAATTTTAAAAGCTGTGTAGAATTCACAATAAATAGATAATACTCACAAAATCCATATTTTAAATCATAGTATTCAATTATTCCTGCAATACTTATTGAGTCCCCATTATATGCTATGATGCTCGAGTTAACAGCAAGGTTTTACATGAAAGCATGGAGATTATATTCGAGTAATCCAAATAACAACTTACTAATGCATGTACTAATTAGCAATAAGGTATAGAACACCCAAAAGACAGGACACAGAACTCTGCAAAGTTATAGAAGAGTTTATGGGGTCTTTGTGAGTGCTTACCACATCTTGGCATTGAACAGCCACTGTAATGAAGTGTGTTATGTTCTCCCCTCACCCACTAGTAAAGACAAAGGACAGAGGAGTGGAAAGTAAAACAGAGACAGACACGCACAGTGTTAGAGATGCCCTTAAGTCTTCCTCTGTAAGCCAGGCGTGGTAGAGCATGCCTGTAATCCCAACACTCAGGGAGGCAGAGACAGGTGGACCTCTGAGTTCAAGGCCAGCTTGTTCTACAAAGTGAGTCCAGGACAGCCAAGGCTATACAGAGAAACCCTGTCTCAAAAAACAAACAAACAAAACAAAAAACAAAAACAAACAAAAAGACTTTTTTTTGTAGCATACTTACACAATAGCAAGAGTGAGACATCGGTTTTATTTCAATAGCTTTCCAGTTATATTCCACTGTGTGTTATTTCTATTAGTTTCTTTTGTAAAATAACAAACAATTTATTCTCAAGAATTTCCTATTAGGCAGTGCAGTCCATGTTGCTAAGCATTTTGCATTTATCTGGGAGTAGGGCTGCATGCTCTAAATGGAACGCCTGCCTGGAGCAGCGTCTGGGGCAGCCAGAGCATGCTTCTGAAGCACCTGCTGATGTCTTCCTCTAGGCTGCCTTTGCCTGGCCACTTGGAATTTCCCTTCATCTCACAGGAACCACATCAGAGAATTCATGGACCGGCTCTCTTAGAGCCCTCAAGCGCTGTTGTCATCCAGGGACCTCTTTTATGCAGAAGCACTTGGCTTCTCCCCCTCGTCCCTCATCACGGAGGGAAAGAAAGCGGCTGTGAGGTGACAGAGCTCTCCCATTTGCTTACAAGTGAGGGGAAGATGAGGGACAGTTCTCCAGCCAGTTCTCAGACCCACAAATTAAACTTCGTGGAAACAAGAGGATGAAAACCGTTAGGGGAAGCTTCGCACCAACTATCGCTGAATCTTAAGCTCAGAGAATCACTCTAGGCGACATTACACTCATGCCTATAGAGTGTGTTTCTGGTTTCCTTGCCCTAGAGAATAGAGAGGCTGGAAAGAAAGTGAATAGAGATGTGGGGATGATATGAGATAGTTTAAAAGCAGGCGTCCCTGCCTGCTGTGGCAGCTCTGCCCTCTACACCCTACTGATGACTTTTTCTGGGTGTAGGATGAATCTTGAGACCTTTCTCGGGATAGGTGGGGATAGTGAGGACCCTGGTCTGCTTCCTGCTGGAGTAGGTTCAGCATAGATAAGTTCAGTGGCAAATCACCGACTGTCATGCAGTAGCTCACCATACAAGCGCTGGGCAAGGTCGATGACCTCCTGAATCCTTTCTTCTTGCTGAGGCACCGAGGGAGTAATAAACTTATTGAACTGCCTGTGGAGGATTTCCACAGCGTCCTTGGTTTGGCACTCCATAGAATACTTTCCAACTCGTACAACTGTGGCGCTTGCATCGTCATACCAAAAGTTACACTACATTAAAATGGAAGAAGACAGAGTACAGACATGTGTTCTTCTGGATGACCTATGGCAGATCAAGCTTTATGTTGATATAGTCCTAAAGTCATGTTGAAAAAATATCAGCACACAGTCGATTACCTTTTCACTTAGAGACCCAAGGCGCATATTTTAAAAGCATAATTAAAGAAATATACACAAATAAAATTAGAAATTAAAAGTATGAAAAGAGCTTTGGTTCTCCTGTCTTCTTAGATTTGTCTTTTGGTCACTAAAAAGAAGTGAAATTTTGGGTGGCTAATACTTAAAATTCAGCATAATCAACTAACACTGCTGGTAATCCTCAAGTAAAATTCTTTTCTTAGTTTTGGGTGACTGCTCAGGTAGCAAACTGTCTCTGTCATCTTCTCATTTGGGAAGCTGCTAACCTACACTCTCTGTATACTTGGGCAATCAGTTTTATTCCTTCTCAAGTCTCTGATGGGGTTGAAGACCGGATAGTTTAATCTTACAATGAAGCTTGGTTGTTTAGGGGGTTAAGACTTTTTTAGGTCTAGATAGATGTTTTAAGTTGATAAAGTTGAGATATGATAGACATTGATTTATATTCAGAATTTTAGATACACCAAGATAGGAAAGATGTTCTCTTCAAGGCTGCCAAATACAAATAGCCAAAAAAAAAAAAAAAAAAAAAAAAAACCACTAAGAATGTAACATTTATATAATTTCTGATTGTTTCATGATTCTTCTTGCTGTAGGTAGTTTATTGTATATATATATGTAATAATATTTATATTTAAGATATAAAAAAGAATGAAATCTAGATATGGATCAAGGCACTATCATCCAAAGAGTAGAATTCTACCTTTGTGAAAAAGAATCTAGTCATTATTTCAAAACACAGTGGAGGCATGGAGCAATTTTTTCACTAAAAATAAGTAACTGTGACAGAAGGAATGTCTGCTCCAGGCCAGAGGCATTTGTACTGGGTAAAAAATAGCAAAACAGGACTCTGTGACAAGCTAGTGTTAAGTAAGTGCCAAGAAGCTTCAGCAAACCTGTGCATCATGCATCGCAGAATAATCGTATCCTTCATAATGTGGTATTAAGTCCTAACGCTCAACTGTATTAGCAGTAAAGAAAGATAGTTTGTATGCCAGAATATTAGGCAACAAAGAATGCTCAAGACCCTCAGGTGTTCTTTCTCTGATGTAAATATGAGGCAATGACCTGAAGTTGTCAACTTTGGTGTGTTATAGGTGGACAACCACTACCTCCTTCACAGTAACGAAGGTTACAACACCAGTAACAAAGCACCAAGATACCCCAGCATCAGCTTATTCTGAAATGTTTTCCAGTGTTGTGAAATAAACATCCCACTTGAGTGCTTAAACAGATTTCCATCAGTGATTGTAGTATCAATGGTTAAACAGATTAAATCAAGGTTATAAAAGGATTGGGAGGAGTAAATAAACCAAAGCTTTCCAAAAAGCAACTAGACAATGCAGAAAAACAAAATCCTGGTGTCATTCATTCCCTCCGACCAGCCCGTTCAACTGTAGGGAATTACTCTAAAAACGATAATAAAGAGGAGCGTGACCCGCGCTCTCATGACAGCAATAACTAACACTAAATATATTTTTTAAAAGAAACAAGATTTTTTTTCTGAGTTTGCGTCTTACTACGGAGCCTAAACTGTATATGAGCTTGCGATCATCAGCCTCTAACTACGGGGACTAAAGAGTTCTCCTCACTCGGGACAAATGCTTTCTGATGCAGCATTCCAGCAAGAATATGATTACAACAAGAAGAAAGTACCTCTTCTATTACTTCCTGAAGATGTTCAGTCAGGTCCAAATTCATCTTGTAATCTGTCACAACTTTGTCAAAATCATCCACATGCTTTTCCAAGTCCTCCATGGCTCCCAACAGGATGTTGGCTTTGTCACTTGGGCAACTTAAGAATGAATCTGGTGTCTTATTATTAACTTTTTCCATCTTCTTCCTCAAAGCCTGTAAGGGGTGGTAAAGGTGTTTTAAAAGGAAATTATATTCTTACTCATAATGTTAGTGGTAAAACAGAATAACTTGGAAAATCTTGTCAATTTCCAGCATTCTGATATCTTAGAATTATCACTGTAAACATACTTTGGAAAGAATATGTTTTATCTCAGATATTTTATTCAGTCAGTATTTAGAAATAAAGAGAAAAAATCTAGAAATAACCTGGATCACATACACACACACACACACACACACACACACACACACACACACACACACAGGTAGGGCGGAGTGCAGAGGGAGAGAGTTATCAGGAGCTCTAGAATCTGTGGATGCTTTGGGTACATGTGGGGACAAGGAAGGAAAGAGGGTGGAGGGCACACAAGGCACATGGGTACACTATCATGGACATGTGATGGGGACGTGTGGAAATGCACGGGCCTGTGTGGCAGAAACTATTCCAGTGCTGACTCAGCACATATATCTCACCATACACCATTGGTGCTAGGTTATAGGTGATGGGGCCAGAAACTGATGTATTGCTGCAGCCACCAGGTCACCACAGATGGTGGTAATAGTGATAGTCAAATGCAAAGATATAGAGTGTATTTAGAATAAAGTATGATAATTTATAGACGTAGTTCTCACCTGGTTTAAATAGTATGCAACATTTGCATTCACTAGACTATAACTTGGTACCCTCAAAGTTCACACATTTCTTTTGTTTTCATGTATCTGTTAGAAATAACTTGAAATTTGAAAAATGAGTAAGCTAGAAAGCTCTCGGAATAGAGGTGCACTTGATTTCAGACAACAGAGATTGTTCTCTGTGTAGAATGCTGCCATATATCACACCACAAACTCTTTCCTGTAAGTTAATCCATTTAAAATCAGCATCACATGACTGGATACCAAGCAAAGAACTAAAACATTTCCAGGAAAGTCAAGCTTGGACTATAGAAAATAAAGTTGTTATTTTTGAAGAGAAAATTATTTTTCACTAATTGTATAACTACACACATACACACACACACATGTACCCACGCATGCACACACACATACTACTTTCTCATTACCTGAATTTTTTCAGCATATGTATCAATTTGTTGGATTTGATATCGAAGAGTCTTTAGGTTCCGAGATTTTTCATTTTTCTTGGAGTAATTAAACTTAAGATTGTTGAATTTCTTTTTTATATCTTTGAATGACTCTTTGAGCTACAATTTAATAAAAATAAAATTATAATTCCATTAAGTTTTATGAATCAAAGTATCTAAACATTTTCAAATACTCATAATCAAAAGATTATGTTCAGAGTAATTTCAATCAAAACCAAATCTCCCACTCAGACATTTATCCATGAATGAGGGTACTTTCTGATGTATGATTCTTAATTGAGTATAGTTTTAAACTATCCCATTGGTTGCCAAGCAAGAAAACGTCTAACATCTTGAACATAAACTTTTGCAAACTCAAATGTTCTTATTTGTATTAATTTAGTATAAAATGTAACACTCATCGCATTTTCTGGATGCTAGCATTGTTCCTAATCTTTCCATATCCTGGTACTCTCTCAGTCATTATGGATAAACAATTATTAAGGCTCCAAGGAGCTGTTCATAATGAAGAGGTCAGTGATGGATTGACTTTTAGAATATTAAGTACAGTATGTGAAATTCGGTGAGAAAGGAGTTTTATTTGCCCAGCAACAGTTATTCCCATGAGCAAATTTTAGTTAGTTTTGCTTCTTAGATGTAGACCATTAACTCTGAAATGAAAGCAAACTAATTAAAAATGCCAAGTAAGAATCCTCACCACTGAGGGCAGAGCTGACTTGTGCATAGACAGGGCATATTACGATGGTCTTGCAAATGCTTCACATTTACCAATGCACCAAGAGTCTGAATAACCTGGCGCTTTTGAACATTCCACTTTCCCTAGCTTCTGCATATTCATGAAGGCTAGGCATACTGCTAGGCAACTTTCGCTTTATATTATCATCAAAAGTAAGCATAAAGAAAACATAAACCTAAGATTATATGGGAGCTTTTACAACAAGAAGGAATCACGTCGTGGTTGATAAATCTGAGTGATAGAAAAAAAAAAGCTAGAAAATACATTAAAATTCTTTTCAATGACAACAAACGAATTACCTGAGAGTGTATAAAAAGCCATGCACATGTTACATTTTAGATTCAAAATATAGAAAAATACATCTGTCCTAGAAAATGTATGCTTTCTCAAAATGCTTACTCCAAATTTTCCATATTGTGGAAATAAAACATTGGCGTTATCCTAAACCCTTCTTGGAACGAACCATCTGCAAGGCCCTGGCAGACCGGATTATGTAGAAATTGCTATACTTATATAACTTTTGCATAGGATATACTCAACCAATATTGATATTTTTACATAGAAAATGACATTGCTGAATATTAGCTTTAGGCTGTGGATAGAACCAAGAATAGAGACAACACAAACCACTTTAACAGATAAGATGACAATCTCCAGGAAAGGTGGAAAGAACTGTAACTTCAGAGTTTGAAAACAATTTTGGCATCAGAAGTCCAGAAAATATTTAAAACATCCTATTAGGTTACTCTATTTATGAAATTGCCAATAAAGAAATCCACATTCTGTGATGCTTAATGTTTTAATGCACATGTGTTAATTCTAGCAGGAAGGGATAGATGAGGTATATTTAGAATGCTGAAATATAAAGAAACTATATCCTGGGTTATTAATAGAAGGCTAAGTAAAATCTTTTTATATCCCTAAATTTTAATCTACAACTATAAGTTAAGAAATATTGTATGTGAGTCAGCCAGAGATTGTTACTAAAAAACCCCTTCAGTGCCAAATTACTATTTAACTGTAGAGACATTCTGTCTGAGATGATCACAAACGCGGGATGATGGCGAATGCGTTGGTTACACCCTAAAGTATATTTACTAAATACCACAGAGCAGCACACATAGAGTCGTCAAGACAGTCAGAGTAATGTTCCAATATTATGCCAAAACTACCAACCAAATTATTTAGGGTGCCAGAGTATATGCCTATAATCCCAGTACTTTGAAAGCTGATAAAGGAAGATAACAAATTCAAGAAAAAGGCTGGGGAAACAGCTCAGTGGGCTGAGAGCTTGATGTCGCTGAAGTGTAAGAACTTGAATTCAGATCCCCAGAAACCATGGAAAACCAAGCAGCGCAGCATGTGTCTGAAATCGCAGTGTCCCTAAGGGTGAATAGAGAGGCAGAGGTAGAGTCCTGAAGCTCACGGGTCAGCTCGGCTGATACACACAGCTGGGTAGACAGCCACAGAGACTGTCTCGAACAAGGTGGTAGGAGAGAGCTAACATCCAAGAATTGTCCTCTGACTGGCACACAAACAATGTGGCACGCTAGTGCCTATACTCACATATGCAAGCATGCCCTCACGCACATCCGAAATAAAATTGAATAAGATAAAGTAATAAACAATACAGAAGGAATGAAAGTGTCCATTCATTGGCAATTATACACTGGAAAACACAATTTTCTACATATTTACTGAAATGTGGTATTACTATAGACTAGTCTGCAGGAAGAGAGATGTCTTGCCATCAACTTGATAGCCAAAGTGTTTTATCTGCTTCGTCAAACAGGAAGGCTTCCATCTACTTGAAAGTTGTATGAGCAACGTACAGTGGCTGAGCCCCGACACTCTCAGTCTAAACCATGAGCTTTCTAGCTTTACTCTGGGTTAAGAAACATCAGACTTATAAGCGGTAGGAACGGCTTCGTTTCTGCATGGCCAGCATGGATGTGTTTCCACTGAAGAGGATTTATAAGGCCAAAGAACATTCGTGATGCTGTAGGTATGTGAAACTGGATCGCTTCATTCGGACACACGAGCTCTCTCCACACAGTTGCTGGCACTCCTCTTGTTTAGTCACATTGGACACCCAGTCAAAATCTAATCTCTTGGACCTTTCTCAACACAAATCCAAGACTTCTCTGCACACAAGTAGAAGGGAGCATGGATGAAGCACCTCTAGCATTAACAAATCCAGCCACGCCTCATTTTTCTTAACCTGCACATTCCGGTATGAAAACTTAATCTAATCCCCACGTAGCTTGGCATCACGGCTGTAAAGGAACTGAGTGCTATGGTTACTGGCCTGGGCTATCATTGTCCATGCAGCTGTTTCTAACTTTAGCGAGCTTGTCAACAATAGAGAATGGTGGGGATGGTTAAGGCAACTGCCTGGCTCGAGCACATAAGTAGCCACATACACCAAGCTGCATGGACAAAGGCTAAATTCACAATAGTAAGATTTACGTATTAGGATGTCAGAATTTTTTTTTCAGTGAGTAATTTGATTCTTCCCTCTTTGTACATGCTCAGCTCTCTCATATGTGCATGGAATAAGCAGGCTAAATTTATGTGGCTATAATTAGAAAAAAATACTAAAATTTTAAAACTGGTCTTTTTTTTGTTTTTTGTTTGTTTGTTTGTTTGTTTTAGAAACTACGAAAATTATCCTCTCATAATTTTACCACTGAGAGAAGAGCTAAGATTGAAAAAACGTCTATGGAAACAGAAGAGCAAGAGGCTCCTCACAGGCTACGCTGGGTCCTATTCTTAGTCTTGTCTGAGCTGGGTGAGGCAGCTTTCACAAGAATGTATTATGTGCAAGTCTTTGCTGGCAAAGCCAACTGGTGTGAGGGACCTGGGCTATTTAAAGCCAAGGCAACGGATTTACAAAGTAAATCTTGCATTAGAACTATGGCATACTTCTGGCTAAGCCCCCAAACCCGAAGTGAGCAGTCAGTTTTTGTTTCTCTAGCGTCCACTTCACAAGCTCCATGTCTTACCCTCTGTTTGCCCACTCCTGAGGAGAAAGCCTTCCGAGGCTTATTTTCTGTAATGGAAGGCTGCAACGTAACCAACTCCGAGAGAAGCTTGAAATTGAAACAAACACACGCAAAGATGCAAAATCTCATCCTGCTGAGACGCTGGAAATATTATTAATGGAGGGCACTGGGCCTCAGTGTTGGGCCGACTTCTGGAGAAGTCTTTTTGGCCTCCTTCCATTCGGTTAGCACAGCGCATCTCTTCCTCAGCTCCAAGCTGTGTAGCAACAGGAAGTGGGAAAACTCAGATAGCAAAGACCGGTTCCTAATTGCAGGCAGCAGCCAGTCTCAGCAACAGGTATTCTCCTGAATGTTTGCCATCTTCATAATAAATTTAATACATCTAAATTCTTTCTATTTGGGGGAACGGTAACTATAATTTTAAATGCGAGTTATCTATACCCTCCAGAAGACCCTATAGGGCATTTTACATCAAACACTACAATTTAAAATTTTGGACCTTCGGGGTGAACATTTTCTGAACAAATTGTGATTTTTCCTGTCCACATATACATGGCACCCAAATACATTTGGGTCAGGTCCTGCTGAGCAAGTGGCTACGGCTGGGATGCTCTGTGTGGGTTTTAATTTTCTCGAGACTCTTAGGTTTTCTGTGGACATCTGTAGTGTTACAGCCTGGCTCACATTAGCCACATTAAACATATTCATTGGATAAAGACAATTTACTATGTTTTTAAAAAACAAGATTGGGTCAGAGATCGGAACAATGACTGTTGTGTGCATTTTTTTCCACAGTGATGCCCCACAGGTGGTTTGTTCACTATGCAAACATGTCCTTTGTTTTTTGTTTTTTGTTTTTCCTGCCACAGATAGCTATCCATGCTCATTCTGTCAGGGGCAAAGTGCCGCACGGTGATAGGTGGGTTCCGTGCTATTAACTGCATGTCATGTGAAAGCAGCAGTCCTCAATTATAATCTATTGCCTCTGATCCAGTTTGTATGTGTGGCTCTCAGATGACAAATACATCTAAATTTACAACAGAATTTGGGGGGAATTCGTGCCTGACATGTGGAATGCATGTGCTAAATCCTTTCCTTCTTACTCCCTGATAGAGATGATGTTGCTATCCTAGGGGAGCTTTTCCAGAGTAAGGTAATATAATCGTCTGGAAGCTTATGTGTAGAAAACCTATTTTGAGAAAATGGATAGTGGCCTGATTCTGTCATCGCTATTCTTCCCAGCAAAGTAATTGTTTGTGACACAAAAATGAGCCTTTAAGTTATAAATCCTCATTAATATCATGTAAACATAAGGACTTTTTTTTTTTGGTCAGTTTGCGAGAAGAAAACTTGTTTCCTACTAGCCTATGACCTTTCTAAGTGTAGATTATAAACAAATGGTTTTTCTAGGCAATGTAGTATGGTTGTGGAAATTTCTAGAAGGTTTTGCGTGTTAATGATATATTCAAATGGCCAGGCAAGAAAATGCAAAGTGCTATTGAGCAGTTATGCATACAAATGTATCTTTGTGTGAAATGGGTGGGAAAAATTGCCATAAAATTTGGCAGTTTGACAGTTGTGCTTCTCATGGGTAAGCGTAAAGAAAACGAGTTTTTCAAAACTTTACTATGTATAAAAACTATGTAGAGATAATGAACCATGAAAGTCATTGTTACATGTCTTTAAAGAAAAAGCACATCTTATTTTTAAAATTTCATCTACAGCAGCTTCCATTCTTTTATGTTGAGCTACAAAGTTCTTCTGTGAGGACCTGAGTGAAGGGCACCGAGTTAGTTCTAGCAAAGTCAAGAGAAAACATTTTCTGGAATCAGGTCAATTGTGACAGATCATTCATACATATTGTAATAGATTGGAGAACAGGATCTGAGACGGTTGGCTGAGACTATGCTGAATGGATAGTTCCTTCTGGATAAGCACATACCAATCATGCTCATGTGCAGCTGATGAGTCTCGACTCAAATTTCCCCCTCCCCCAAAGAAAGCAACAAAATACAGAGGAAAGCTCTGCAGTCTTCTAGTATACTAAGATCACACACACACACACATACACACACACACACACACACACACACCACCATTTTCGTATATGAAAGATGAAGACATTATACCAGATTGTCTCCAAAGTCTATTGCAACTCATGTCTGTGAACCTTTGTGAATACTTTGGTCACTCTGAGATTAAAACTGTTTTGTGATCAACTTTAAAGATGAAGCCAGGTGTGGTGGTGTATGCCTGCAATCCCAGCACTCAGGAGACAGAAGCAGACAGATCTCTGTGAGTTCGAGGCCAGCCTGGTCTACAAAGCTAGTCCAGAACAGTCAAGGCTATACAGAGAAACCCTGTCTCAAAAACAAAAATAAAACAAAAAAATTAGATGTTAAGTATGCTCTTACTCCCTGACAAAATATTATTCATTTGTTTATATCATAAAAACACTTAACATACTTCAGTTTCAATTATCTGTTCTTTGTTTTGGCGTAAGGTCTTACATAGGCCACACTGACCTCAAACTTGTTCTGTAACCAAAACTGGCCTTGAACGCCTGCTTTTTCTGCCTTAACCTCCAAGTGCTGGGAGAACAGGCATGTGCTACCTTGCCTGGCTTTGCTTCATTTTATAGAAAATTCTAGATACCCATGTCTAAACAAATAACACATCTGGATGCCAAATGTTGTCATCACGGAAGTATCAACTTAGTCTCCTCTCTCATAGTCACAGCACACAGTAGAATGAGACATATCTTTGTTTTATTTTACTAAGGGGAATCAAAAAATCTTCTTTCTGATCATTTTGCCACTAGTTTGGTGCTTGAAAAATCTAGCATATGGCTCCTACACTTCAGCATGCCTGAGACAAACAGACAAGAATGAAAGTAAACAGGGCCCACTCTATTCAGAGGCCCTTCGAGTGTGAATGCACAGCCTAAAGATTAATCAGACTATGGGTAGAAGTGATGGAAAATGATACTTCTCTTCATAATTAAGTGTGTGTTAAAATGATACCTGATTCCTAAATCAAGCCCACATGTGTCTGCTTGCTCATTCCTGAGGTGGTACAGACAATCCCGGGGCATCCCTACTATGACTGGAAGGATCATCTGTCATCTGGGCTGGCTCTGAGTGCATGTTCCTGTAAATAGAACTGCTGGAAGGCCCTGGGTAGGGGGACCAAGTCTCATACATGCCACATCTCTCCAGGGACATGGAAACCCAGCCAGGCGGGGCTGGGAAGACATTGAGCCTGCTCCACTGGTGCGCTCTATAGGTGCAGAGCTGTGCCATTTCTGAAGGGAGGAATAGTTGGGCAAAGCAAAGGAAGAGAAGGAAAATGAGAGAGGAAAAGAAGTCAGCAATTGTTACAGAAGGTCATTTTTTTTTTAAATGGCCATGACTGTTTCATGAGCCCTGGGAGAACCGAGAAGCTCTGGCTGGCTCTTGAACCAAAACTGAACAGACCTAACAGAAGTGTAGACTGTAGCACAGGGAACCAGGAGGCAGCTCCGCTGTGGAGATGGCAGACTACACTGTGGGTTCACAGCAATGTGAACCAGACCAAGAACAGAAAGCATGCAGTGTTGGAGCACACCGGGAAAGAGAAAGCGATGTCAGCAGCTTCTCCTTGTCCCCTGCTGTTGAACTGAATCCCAGCAGCTGCTTCTGACCTCCTCTCTCTTCCCTTCCAGCATGTTCCCTCTTGCACCTGCCTGTGACCTGCAGGAAGGGCGGGCACTTCAGTGCAGACCACCATTAAAGCTCTATGACCCATCCTTTCACCCGTGAGTTAATGATTTTCAATAACCGGTAGACCTAGATTATGCAGACGGGGCATAAACTCAAAGTTCCAGAAAGTTAGTTAGCTGCCTTTTTGCTCAGCCCCTTCGCTAGGAGATTCAGACTTTTTTTTTTTCTCCAGATAGAGACAGATATGGAATTGTCATTATCCTGGTGTTTTCCCTAGAACAAGCCCACGCTATGCCCAGCACACAGCCCATGAATGAAAATCTTAACCGTGGGGCTAGAAGTAAAGCCAGTGAGCTGAGTATATGTCAGAGCTGAGAAAGTTGGTGGCAGCAAGGAGAAATTGCCTGTGAGGATGTAGAGGCATGAAGGACCTCTTTTCTCCTTTCCTTTCCCTGAGAGTTCTTTTTTCTTTTTTTTCCTGAGCGTTCTTTTACCAGAAAAGACACCTCTTCACACCAACACGAAGGGAAGTGAGCTACTTGACTTTGGGAAATATTCCATGGTCTCCGAAGCGAAGAGCCTTCTCCTTGCCCTTAGCACCTTCGCCGCCCTGAGTCAATGCCACTTAAATAGAATGTCAGCAGGCTGGAGCAAGCTACCCCAAGGGACAGGG
Source organism: Acomys percivali (assembly GCA_907169655.1). Taxonomy (NCBI): domain Eukaryota; kingdom Metazoa; phylum Chordata; class Mammalia; order Rodentia; family Muridae; genus Acomys; species Acomys percivali. The sequence goes on from OU015750.1 coordinate 50,296,246, forward strand.
CCACCCCCTTTGCTCCATGCCCTGAGAGAGCTGTGTCCAATCAAGCAAGCAGGATGAAACACACACACACACACACACACACACACACACACACACACACACGGAAAGCAATAACTAATACCCTAAATATTCAGTCTTGTTTTTGAGGTTTTTCTATGCATTGACAGCAGGCTGACTTCAACATATTTGGGAGCTTGAAATTGGCTCAAACTTTGAGAATCCTAAGGCTTCTCTGAGAATAAAGGGGCGTGGATAAGAAAAAAAGTGTTCGGATATTCCTCTCTCTCTTTCTCTGTCTCCGTCTGTCTCTGCCTCTCCCTGTCTGTCTCTGTCTCTGTCTCTGTCTCTGTCTCTCTCTGTGTCTCTCTGTCTCTCTGTCTCTGTGTCTCTCTGTGTCTCTGTCTCTATCTCTGTCTCTCTCTGTGTCTCTGTCTCTCTGTCTCTGTCCCTCTGTCTCTGTCTCTGTCTCTCTGTCCCTCTGTCTCTGTCTCTCTGTCCCTCTGTCTCTGTCTCTCTGTCTCTGTCTCTCTCTGTGTCTCTGTCTCTGTCTCCCCCTTCTCTCTCCCTCCCTCTTTCCCCTCCATGTATGTGCAGTATACAAGCATGCGCGTACATTCCTAGACACTGGGACACACGCACTGGCCTCAGGATGGCCTTTCTCCAAGCCCACCTCATTGATCTCGTCCTGTGCGGCGCAGTACTCCAAGCTGCAAGACAGGACCTGTTCATACTCTTTGGCTCTGGCACTCCAGTTCCTGCTATCCCGTTCAAGGGCTTCCAGCTGCTGCTGCAGGTTCTTTGCAGAAATACTGGAACAATTCTGGAAATGAGGAATGTGGAAATAACAAAAGGAACCTGTGAAATGGCCACACGGCAATATGCCATTTGCCTGGATTATGACGTACACAAATGGCTTTAAAAGAGATATAGGGTTCTAATTTATTTTACCCTAAACATATTTGAATCTAATTATTTTAGAAAGAAGCCAGACACTCAACATTAAGGAATAGACATTTCTATTCTTGACTCTCATCATCATCTTTAACTCCTCAGAGACGCCATTCATGATAAGGTCTAATTTTTACTTCAAAAAGCATAAAATATGCATTAGGAACATCCTGCCTTGGCGCTGTAATTTTCTCGTCAACTTGAGTTTAACCTCAGGTTCATTATGCGGGTGTTCCAATTTCCACCCAGCACTCGGGGGTCAGGGTGGGGGGAGGGGGAAGGGGGATGCTGGAACCAAGGCCAGAAGAGGGGTGGAAAACGGTTTATTTTATTTTACAAAGCCAGATACCTTACTTTCTTCTTACTTTTAAAAATAAATTTAAAAATATAATAAAACTCTTAGAAAACTCTGACACTGGCAAAAGTGAATTCTATTAAGAGCAACAAATCCTTATATTCTGCTATTTTAATTTAAAGAATAGGTGCCGGGCTCACTACATCACATGTGGCCGATGGGTGACTTAAATGAACTTTAAAGTAAAATTGGACCTGTGGTTTTTATTCATAATGAAATAAGCATAAGCTTTTCCCCCTCAAAGTATGAATTTGGGAAATTTGCCAAGCACCAGAAGTCAGTGCATTAGTTATGAACTTTTGGTCGAAAAATACTTTCTGGTCTCTTAGGCTCCTCTGTTGAAATCTGACCAGTGGTATAAAGCAGATGGGAAACTGGGCCAGAAGCAGAGGGCCTGAACCCGCTGGGCTTTTATGGACGAGGAGCCAATACCTCCGCATGTCAGCTTCTTCCCCTATAAAATAGGGCTGACGGTCTGGCAAGACTCTAGGACTTACTCTTCTAGACTTGAAATACTGACGCGCCACCATACAGTAGAATTACATTATGAGCCATGAGGTAATTGAACAACCTCCAACAATCTCATTGGAAAGCAAAGAAGAAATAAATAAAATTAGGCTTCATAGCATAATTTAGCCACTTGTGTCCAAATATTATCATTTTGTAACATAGATGCAATATAGAAGTATTAAGAGCTTTTTCATCTCTCACATCTTAGAAATCTAATGTGAATACTTTGAACTTTTCTCAGTTGGGGTTAAGTTTCTACCAGAAAGATTTTATCTAGATTTAAATTCCTCAAAACTTACAGTTTGGAGAATTACATACCTAAGTAGTTTCTGAATATATTGAGAAATTTCCAACAATGTATTGGCATTTACAGTTTAACTTAGTACAAATGATATAAAATTAGAAAGTGTAGGTTCTTAGTTGCAGTAGACACTGTTCAAATGCAGAAACCTAGTGCCCATCTGAGATTGTCGCTCTATTTTAAATTAAAATGAGAATAATATGAATTAAATGTTTTTATGCTCGTGTTTTTCTTTTAATTTTATTTGTTTGTTAATGGTGGTAGAAACTTAGAACTAATAGGCACCCCAATGATTTTGTGTGTGTGTGTGTGTGTGTGTGTGTGTGTGTGTGTGTGTGTGTGTGTGTGTGTTTTAATTTAACATACTGGGCCTAGGGACAGTGCGATGCCAATGCACTTCGTTAGTATGTGTGAGGTTCTGTGCTGAATCTCCGGCAGCACACACAAAAGCAACAGTTCAGATTTAACATATGCTAAGCAATATGCCTGTTTCTTTCATATCACAGCTCAAGTACCAGTGAGAGGAGGCAGTGATGAGGCACCATAGTGCTTACAGGTTGCTGCACAGACGAAATGATGTCCACTCCTAAGGACAGGGCCAGCCGATGAAGATGGTCTACATGTGCCCGTCTTTCCTGAGAACGGCCCAGTTGCCTCTCGACCTCCTTAGAACCTCCCAGTTCCATGGGCTGGGCCAGAAACTCCAGTTCTCTCGATTTGATGAAGTGCATCAGCTGGAATTCAGAACGTTGGCACTTAACCTACTTTTCCCAAAGCCTGCTTTCTGTAACGCTTTACTCCCCAGCCCATGCAGAATCATTAGAACCATGGGTCATGACACAGACACACACATCGCAGAACTGTGAATCCAACAGAACTGCACTGGCCAGTCAACATTCTCGGTTCTATGAAAGAAGGAAATATACTATGGGCTCACAATCCCACACTTCAGCAAGATCTGTGGTTTATGTAAACTCAAAAAACCATTTTTAAAAAATGTTTTCCTATTAAAGTATATGTGTGTTTTTGCCTGCACACATTTCTGTGTCCCAAACGCATACTCAGTGGGCACTGGAGTCTCTAAACTGGCATTATAGATGATTGTGAACTGCTGTGAAATAACCAAATAATGGTATTTATTGAGCACTTCATGCTGACAGGTTATTTGGATGAAAAAATAAGAAAAGAAAGAGCAGACTTGGATTTTGATCACCCCTCCCCTCCCCAAAGCTAACACACTGAGTTGGGAAAATAAATCTAGTTTTATAAAGAACAGACAAACAAACAAACAAACAAAACAGCAGTCATGATGCTGGAAGCGTTGGGTGTAAAGAGCAGTCATCGCTGTGGGAATTTAGAAGAGAGAGTCACTGTGAAGGAGGAGGAATCACTGGAAGGAAGCACGAGGCTTTTTTTTTTCACCCATACCCCAGAAGGCTTATTCTTACAAAGAGAAAAGGACCTGCCAGGAAGCGCCAAGTTGAGAGGCTTAGATGTAGGAACGGATGTGTCATATTCAAAGGACAAGGAGGAGTGAGCCTGGACAGGGCACGAAGCAGGATACAGGTACAGCAAGACTTAAAGTAGCCATTAGGGTAAGTCAACCCCTTATACTAAGACAAGCAATTTATTTTCCATTTAATTAATGCGTAATAACAACCTCTTAACTTAATCTTGGAAAACCCTGCAACTTTCGGACAACCGCAGTAAGGCTTACTTCTTCCTTGACTTGGTGGAACTGGACTGTCTTGTACAGGATTTCCTCATAGTCCTGGATTCGCTCTCTCTGCCTCTGGTGGAGATGGGTAAGGTCCTTCAGTTGTTCAGCCTTCTCTTTCAGGGGTGCCCCCTGACCACTTAACCCTTCCCACTCCTTCACGATATGCTGGACCTCCTCATGCAGTTGCTAAGAAGAATGAAAGAAGCACAGCAATGAGTGTGGACCTTACCGTGGAGAATCTGATGATCAGAATAATGGATCACTCTCTCATTTGTTAACAGACACCCATGAGCCTCCTCAAAACCCAGATATTATACTTAATCATGGAGATATAAAAACATATTGTTCAGTCCTTAACTTCTCAGGACTTTATAAGCAACATGGTGGGGGGGGGGGGAAAGGCAGGTATTTCAAAGACAGATGGTAAAGTGGAAAGCCGTGTGTGTCTATGATACATCAGATGTGCCGGCTTCAGTTAAGTCTATATACTTCTGATATTTAATATAGAGAAGAATCATGTAGTATGATAACGACACCAAGGGTAGTATAAAAATACACCAGGGGAATTACTTGTGCTCTGTAATGAAAGAATGATCAGAATGAGCCAGCAGCTGAACAGCACAGGAGACACGCGGCTTCAAAGCAGCCATGCCATATTCCACAAATAGCCACCACATGGAGAAGGGATAAACCACATTCCCTTTCAGTCAGCACTGCTCAGACATCCCATACGGGGATCCAGACCCTGGAGGGGAGCGTGCAAAGGACAGACTACTTAAATAGGATGCTACTGTTATCCTAGGAGTGGATCTTGTATCAAAGGAAAAAGTAAAAGAAATGCTGCAGGCTAAGGAGGGAATTTTCAGGAGCCTGGCTTGCATCAGATTGTCAAGTTCAAATCAAATCTTTGGATCCCAAATAGATGGTACACAACTTAGTGGTGGAGCTAATTGCCTTTAGCAATGGCTCCTAAGTAAGAACTTAGACATACCTACAAACATGTGTGCCAGAAGAAGTATATGTGCACCACACAGGACATAGAGAATTGGGCCAGTCGTACTTACTGGGAGTCTGGGTAGAAGAGTTTGTTGTGGATTGTGATGCTATAAGTATGTATATGCCTACAGAGTATAATGATTATATTTCACATTTGTTTTATCTTAACAGAACAATTAGATATTTCCCAAAGCCATCTCCAAACATCTACTTCTGGAATTCTTTAAAGCCAATATATATTAAGTAGTAACAGACAGATGCATCTGAAGTTTTTCACCAACCCCCCCCTCCAAATACAATAGTGTATGTTTGTAAGTCAGGACTTGGAAGATGGAGGCAAAAAAACAAAAACAAAAACAAACAAACAACAACAAAAAACCCAAGACATCAAGGTCACCCTTGCCTATATAGCAAGTTTGAAGTTATCCTGACCCACATGAGACTCTGTCTCCAAAAACCAAATAAATTAATGAGTAAGTAAGTAAATAATCAAGTCCTGATAGGACACTCTGAGAGTCAATCTGTCTTGAAAGTTGTATCAAGGAGTGGCAGGGGTATTGGCATAGAGGTGGAGGTTGAGCACTCAAGGGCCTGAGATCCGACTCATGGCTTTATCTCTCCCACTCAGAAAGCTTCCTTGGAAGATGAATGAAACCCACAGGAAAAAATTATCCATAAGGTAGTGCGGTAGGAGCTGGAATGCTTGTGGGTGGGAACAATGACAGTCCAGTGATTTGGGGACCAAGGACAATAGAATTTCTAAGCTGGAGGTTGTCAATTTTGTTCTGTAATGCCTTAATTTAAAAACACTCCCTAAGAAAATGATGACTAAATGGTAAACACATCAATAAATTAATTAAAAGTATAAATTAAATTAATGTAAGATGGATATATATTCAGGGTACAGTGTGGCTTGAATATTTGGGTATCATCAAATACAAAAATATATATGGGAACAGTAAGGAAAAAAATGTTGTTACAAGGGATTTTTAAACCAAATGGGTACTTGTGCAAAGAAAAGGGAAGCTCATAAGGCAAGCTGGAGCTGGGGAGTTTGGAGAGAATTTTTTCCGTTCACCCAAATCCAGCCATTCCCATCTCCACCTGGAGCTGAGGCTTCATCGCATTCCACCTTCTTCGCAGATCTGACATGGTCTGGAGGCTCCCTCCAAGGTCGAGAGCAGAGACGGGCATGAGAACCTCATGGAGAAGCTTCACACTGTGCATAGTCTGAAACAGACGTTGACAAACCATGAAAGCGTTTCTGGCAACTCAGCACAAGTGGTCGCTTCGGTGGTGACATTGTGTGCCAAGCTTTCCGACCCCTGCAAACACTGACCCTCCTCAGTGAGGTCACACAAGGTCCACGATTAGCTGTGGCTTGTATGCTATTTTTAAATACAATTTTCATCCTTTCTAAGTGTACAATGAAGTGGCATCAAGACTTATGTATTACTGGGTGGCTGTCAGCACCATCCACCTAAGATTGTTTTCATCAGCCTGAGCAGGACCTCTGAACAGCTCCCCACCCCCTCTTCCCATCCTGCATTCCCTGGGAGCATCCATTCTGACCTTTGTCTCTATGAATTTAGCTACAAGGTTGCAAACTATAGGATTCCTGTGCTTTGTGTTTGGTTGACTTCAATTACCACGCGGTTTTGAGGCTCCATCGTATTGCGCATGTATTCGAGTTTATTCTTTGAAAGGGTTACATTGAACATTTTGTTAGTTTGTTTGGGTGGGAGGGTTCATTCGAACCCAGTGCTTACACATGCTTGGTACTCAGTCTACCACCCACTGAGCCATTGCCCTGCCCACTTCCTTACCTGTTTAAGTTTCTCTTTGAATGCTTCCCACCGCTGTCCCACAGGCTTGCCTTCGGTGGCTTTGAAGTGCCAGGCCATTCGGAGATGGCTGAGTTCTTCCCTTGCAGTTGTTTGCTTTTCCATAATGTTCTCCGTAATGTGGGTTTCATTTTCAACATTTAATATCTCATTCTCTTTTGCCTGTTGAATTAATAATCCATGTAATAGCTTTTCTTTCCTAAGAGATACATTTGTCTTTTGCATTCAGATATTTTTAGGTGGCAAGCACTTCATCACACTAAGGCAGGATACAGACAAGTTTGGGCTGGTGGGCAGAGGCACAGCCAAGTGCTTAGACCTGTATTCTCTGCTTGGACATCAGGTACAGGGATTTTAAGGGCCTCATCAGGATTTTAGTGATGGGAGTATAATAAAATGATACGTTCTATAATTATGATTATTAAATTTAATAAAGTAAAGACATTAAACAACAGTGGGAATAACTCTATGCTACATTTTTATGTATGTTAAAAATAAAGTTGTGTTATCTTTAACACATCATTAAGAAGCTATTAAAGCATAAAATGTTCTTTTTTGCATAAAATGTTTTTAATGTGATATAAGCTAGGAATTGTTTTTTTATCAGTGACAACTACAGTCATAAGGACACAGTGGTCAGAGAAAGGTCTAGTAACGGGCAAGCTATTATAAGACTTGTTGATGGTTATCTAGCAGGATATAAGAAATGATTTTGAACTTGACAGAATTAATATTTTGTCCATTCCAGAAGATCAATAAGTTGCCTTTAGTCTAGTTAGTGAACATAGTCTTCCTTTTACCTCAGTGTAGTGAGTGGAAAATTTTGTGGTAATGTAGTCTAAATAAGGAGCTAAATTATCCATTCATTTTATACTTATTTCCATGCACCATGGACTGTTCTCTGATCTGGTTTTTTTTTTTTTTTTTCAGATGCCTTGGTTGTTAGAAGGCTAATGCTTGACAGAATTATCAGTATTCACCACTGCAAATTAACAAGTTGGCACATTCATCTGCCAAAATTCTGGGCAAAGTCAATTAATCTGATTCAGGCAAACTTTAGATGAAAAAAAAATCAATTTCAAGCTTGAAAATACCAGTCACAGAAGCACACCCATCTAGGCAGAAAGAGCCAGCTTCCATCTCCCTACCCCCAACCAAGCCCCTCACCACAGTTCCACAATACTCTCTTACAAGACTAATGCTCTATGGATAGGAAGAAGAAAAACATCCTTATCAACATTTTCACCTATCAGAATGTCAATAAATCAGTAAAGTAAATTATTACGTAAACTGAATGTTTTAACAATAAAGAACTTATCACTTGATTATTGAAGAGACTTTAAAGTAACAATGATGATGTGAAGATATAAGTCTATCCTCAAGTAATGGGTAGATAACAGACTATTTTCAGGAACTCTGTGAATTAGGATTTCCTAATAATCTGCTAATCTAGGCATAGATATAAGAAATGAGTTTGGATCCATTCCTTTCTGCAACCTAGTCTGCATGAAGTCAACACTATCTGGTTTTTTATAAGTGATACATGAAACTTGATAAGGATTCACCAAACTGGTTAAAAGACAGGACTGCAAATCAAAAGGCAAGAGAAAAACCCACACAACAGAAACATCTCTAGATGCAGATAATGGAGGTAACTGGGACACACTCTAAATATCTTGGATTAATATGGCCCAAGGAAGTGTGGGAAAGATAGAATGGGTATGAAAGAAAACATCAACAATTATATTTAATTTTTAAACCTCCTGAAATTTCCAGAATTGAAAAGATTTCTAAAATTCAGCAATAAAAACAGTATATTAAAAATAGGCAATTTTCAAATAATTTAGTTCCTTTGTAATATAAATTATAAACACCTAGAGATGAAAGCAAATACACTAAGCCAAAAATGATGTAAAAAGTTAAAGATAGATTGAGTCAATGTTTCAAATGAAACATAATTTGGTTTTTGTGAAGTAAAGCACCTATATAATATAGAAACATGGATAAATTGCTCAACAAGATTTTTTTCTGATGCTTAAGGGGATGTTATCTGATTTATAACTTTTTAATGAATATTTTGGTTCTGCACATGCTCATCACTATTGTCCTTCAAACAACAAAAGTCACAAGAATATACATGTAAGGTGCAACATATAGATATGATTCTATAGAAAGGGAAAATAGTTAGATAAGATCTTAAAAAACCTCAGAAATATACAGAATAGAGCATTTAAAAATGCTTTTATTATTTTAAAGATTCACTGATAATGAGACAGGTAAACTCCTGGCAACACCCAGCCTACCTCAAAGAGGATGATGAGCATCAAAGAACCTCCTTATGGAGATGGCTTCAAATGTGGCGAGCAAGCCATGGGGCACAATGTTCTCCTTTCTACCACAGACAGAATTCTGCCTAAAAAAGGGCAAGCTTGGATGCAGGCAGAGTCGACGGCCAAACTCTGCCAAGACAGGGTAAGCAAGTCCCCAATAGTTCCTGCCTCACACATATGTTTGTCAGATATATTGGGCCAGAAAGCTGAAGATGATGCTCCAATGTTATAGAGAGTTTTGGATGACTCTTTAGATAGCAAACTGTCTCTGTCGCCTTCTCATTTTGGAAGCTGCTAACCTGCACTCCCTGTATACTCAGGTAATCAGTTTTATTCCTTCTCAAGTCTCTGATGGGGTTGAAGACCAGATAGTTTAGTTTTACAACTAAGCTTCGTTGTTTAAGGGTTAAGATGTTTTTAGGTCTAAGTAGATGTCTTAAGTTGCTAATGATGAGATATGATAGATATTGATTTACATTCAGAATTAGAAGCACCAAGATAGGAAAGATGTTTTCTTCAAGGCTGCCAAATACAAATAGCCAAAACACTAAGAAGGTAGCATTTATATAATTTCTGATTGTGTCATGGTTCTTCTTGATGTAGGTAGTTAATTGTATATATGTGTAATAATATAAATGTATATGCAAAATATTTGATTAAAAAAAAGAAAAAAAGATAACTGAAAGTCAAATAGATGAGAATGGTTACAACCTGAGTCAAATAAGTGATTTCTGTCTCTAGATTTGTATCCCAGTTCTCAAGAAAGTGGTAAATGTCAGCCATCTTTAAACAGCTACAAAAAAAGGTCTAGAATATTAGAGAAAGGAAAATGGTCAGATTTTCAAATGGGGGTTATTCACTATTCAGATTGATAGGTTCCACACTGACAGTCAGCGTGGTCAGATCCCCACTTACAGAACATTTGAGTATTTGTAAAGAATGCCCCAAACACAGGGGGTAGAAGGAGTTGTGCCAAATCATGAGTGATAGGTAAGTGCTTTATAGGGTAGACTGTGTGTACACTCACACACAGTGGTGACTAGAGTAAAACATATTGAGAGCATTAATTGTTGTCTTGTTTTTTTTTTCTTTAATTGTTAATCAATAGATTACCTCACGAAGTAGGGTGTCAATCTTCCTTTTAGACAGTTTGTGCTAAAGAAGTAATTACAGCTATAGAAGGTTGGCTTGATAGATCTACAGAATAAAACCCAAGAGAAACAGTTAATAGAGAAGGTAGATCCAAATTAGTTTAACAAGATGAGTCATAGTCTAAGGCCAAGTGAAATAAGGCATGAACTATACAGGCACACACCTTATGAAAAAGCTAAATAGCTGATATAGAGAGTCCTGGCTAGACTGAATCTAGGATTAAAAAGGTCATGTGAGTCTTAACAAGAGAACATCAGAGACAGATTATTGCTTAAAGTGTTAGCAACCTCATGTCTCAACTACAAGAAAAAATGTCTGGTTGGTTGTAGGTCAGCTTCTGATTCCATTTTATGAGTGGGTTTAGCAAGTAGAAATTTTGGCAGGGCAGATCAGCTTGAAGGAAGAAATTAAACTACATCATAAATGATAAATTTGCAAGTGTGTAGCTATAGAAAAGAGGCTTATTAAACACAGCAACAGCTTTCAGTGTGGGAAAGAACTTCATAGGTAAAAGAAATTACATACGGATGGTTTTATTCCTGCAAAGCTACAGAGGCGCAGGGCGAGATAGGAAGACAAACTTATTTAACATTTTAAAACATTCTTTTTATAACAGCTAGCATTTTTCCAACAATAAAATGAGCCATTTTGTTGGGGGGGGGGAATTCATGAGGTTTCTGAGGGAGAAGTGAACGAACAGTGATTTAAGAATTCCATAGGCAACTTCAGATGAATGAATGGTAGACATAAAGGTCGTAGGATCGCTTGTTTATATAACTCAGGGAAACCAAGGCTTAGGATGTAGCTTTAAATACACTGGAGCTCTTCACTACAAGGACTGGCAGGAGAAGAAGTGTCAAGGAAGAGACAGTAGTACAACACATGCAAAGTGAACACAGAGCGAGGAAATCCTGGGAGTGGAGAGACTGAACCAGGGATGGATATGGGGGAGTAAGGAGAAAAGACAGTTGCAGGCAGTATTAAGCCAAATCAAGGATGAGTAAAATCTATCTTTGGAAACCTACTTTGCAAGCTAATTAAAACTTGTGTGTGTGTGTGTGTGTGTGTGTGTGTGTGTGTGTGTGTTTGTGTGTGTGTGTGTGTGTGTGTGTGTGTGTTTAAGATCTGTTACGCTGAGAAGAAATTCTTTTTTTTTTTTTTTTTGGCTTTTTGAGACAGGGTTTCTCTGTGTAGCCTTGGCTATCCTGGACTCACTTTGTAGACCAGGCTGGCCTCAAACTCACAGCGCTCTGCCTGCTTCTGCCTCCCGAGTCCTGGGATTAAAGGCATGTGCCACGACCGCCTGGCTCAAGAAGAAATTCTTTAGAACAAATATTTATCATTGTCTTTGGGTCCTTGGAAATTCTGTAAGGACCTTGCTGTCAACATAACTCAGAACTTCAGCATAGACTTCTTAGAACTCTATAATCATCATAAGCACACAGCATTTGAATCAGAAGAGCCAAAATGGCTTCCTTGTGATACAAGGGCTGAGACCACAGGGCTTATAAATATTGCCCTCCAAAACTAGTCTGGCTTGAGTGATGTTGAAAAGACTTCCCTCTGCAGTACTGCTGAGTGATGGGCACGTTGAACTTGTGAATGCACAACCTTGACTTTGAGGAGTAATATCTACCAAAGGCGTTGGCTCACTTAATATGTCTCACCATAGCTATTAAGTTAAGGAACTCAAGCCCCAAGTCTTGGGTCAGAAAACTCTTCTTTAAAAATATCTGCCACCTCCTTTCAGCTGAGCTAGCACGGCTCTTGGCTGCAGCATCACGTTCATCCTTCTGAGGGGTTTCGGTCAGATAAAATTCCTTTAGGCCTCGAAGCTGTTCCTCTACCTGAAACAGGAGGAGACAGATTAGAGTTAAGAAATATTTTAAATGAAAAGGAGACAGATTGCATCTGAAGCCTGTATAGAATTAAACTAAAACTACACTTTTCAGTATTCTTTAAGCAATTATTGGCTATTTTCACGTTTCTGAAAATGATGAGAATCTGCTTAGCTAGCCGACAGACAGGAATTCCGTGGGGTAACATAGTTTGATAAGTTACTGCCAATCAGAAAATTTTATTTTTACCCCAGATTATTTTTACATGTATTTTACGATTAGAGTAGTTTAATTCAGAGATCAGGTAGCTGCTCTGTTTAAAACTGAGCTTTATAATTTAAAAGCACAAACAAAAACCAGAGAATACAAATCGGGGGAAAAAAGGTAATTCAGCAAAAGGCAATTATCACTTAATATATTACAGTGTTATGATTTATTTATTTTCATGTAATATGTTACATTTTAAAACAATGTGTCTTGATCATATTCACCATCCAATTCCCTAACTTTCCAAGATCTAACCCCAACTCCCTACTCCCTCCCAGCTCCATTTATAACTCTAACCTACTGAGTCCAACTTGTGCTGCCCATATAGACTCATGGATGTGCTACCATCCACTGGAGCATGGTCAACCTACCGGAGGCTACACCCTTAAATAAAACTGGCCCAGGGCTGTAGACATGGCGCAGGGGTTAAGAACAACGGCGATTCTCCCAGAGGACCCAGGTTCAATTCCCAGGTCTCCTGTGGTAGCTCACAATCATTTCCAGTTCTAGGGAACCTGATACCCTCTTCTGACCTCTGCAGATACCAGGCATACACACATGAGGCACACAGGTACATGTTCAAGTAAAACATCCATCTCTGCATACAACGTGATACAATATGACACGATACAATAACTATAATACTGTTCAATAGTAAATAGAAAGAAAACTGACTGTCCCCCACCACAGTAGCCATCAACCACCAATAGCTCCTCAATTAGAGCCCTTCCCAGCCCTCCAGGCTAGAACATTGACTGGCTTGATTTTGTGCAGGTGACCACAGCTCCTGTGAATTCACAAGTAGAGTGGCCCTGTCATGTCCAGAGGACACTTCTCCTGTGGTCCCCTTGACCCCTTGACCTCTGGCTCCTACCATCTCTCTTTACCCTCTGGGCAACAGTGCAGGGTGGGGGTGGGGGGTAAAGTATATACCCATTTGTGACTGAGCATTCAGCTGTACAATTTAATTTTAATCATGGTGAGCCATAATAAAAGGGTACAAATAATGACAAATTTTCTGGATAAGCATTAATATTAAATACCTTCACAAGCTAATCTTATTAAGATGCACTACTTTGCCTCCCTAGAACCACATTTAAGCATTTGTTAACCAATGTTAGCAGTACTCAATTATTTTAAATTACTCTCCTGAGCAGAGTTAATGTACAATCAAATGTGTAACTATAGATTAACAAGGAATGGGGTGATATAGAATTAGTAGAAAGTGTTTGGAACTAATTTGTATGCATTTTGAATAATATTTAATGACTAATAAGACAAGACTCATGGAACTCATAAGTTAACAAAAGCCACAGAGACACAATATGAAATTTCAAGCAATAGTCACTATACTTTTGAAAGTTTTAAGATAGTTCTAGTTAAAATGAACTTGAGACAGCCTGCACTAGCTCTTGGGGCCAGAGGCTCTTTCTTGGTTTCCATATTCTACTTACTATGTTGATGCCTGTTCCCCAGGCTCATACCATCTTTTCCTTAATTTCCTTCTTCTATTTATCCCTAATGAAGCACATAAAAGCATGTCCTTTCCATGGAGGATTCTAAGATCCCCTACTAAGAATTGTGTGTGTTCTTAGAGACCATAGTACTGTGAAAAGGGGCCAATAAGCAAACTGTTAGAACAAAGAGAGGTCTGTTATTTTGTCTTTTTTTTTTTTAACAGAGCTGAGGACAAAACCGTGGGCCTTGCACTTGCTAGGCAAGTGGCTCTACCACTGAGCTAAACCCCCAACCCCAAAGATAGGACTGTGAAGACACAAGAAAACAATGTTATAGGGACAACGAGGGAACAAGAGCCCCCTACATGGAATAAGTATGGAAAACTTCCCAGCACATGACATTTGACCTGTCCCCTTCTAGGGTGAGAGGAGAAGTAGGAGACCTTGGGTGGAAGGACCTGGTATGAAAGTCCAAGTGTGGAAACACCGTCTGCACCAGGGACAATGCGTGCTGTCAGCGTGATGCAGCTCAGATCGTTCAGCTGACTAGCAAGGAGTCCAGAAAGATAATTGTACTGGGATAAGGCTGGGCAGGAACTCCCGCTTTGCCTTCTACCATAGCCAAAAGAATCATAGTATATTCTCATTAGTTTGGTGTAGGCAACAGTGACCAAGTCTTAAGGGCTTGGACTGAGAAGACAGCAGAACAAATTCTGAGAAAGGTATGCAGAGCTCTCTGAGGTTCTCTCAGTAGACACATGAATGTGTGGCCTTTGAAACAGAAAAGGCAAGGCAGACAGGAGCTGTGGTGTTTATTAGTTGCCTGGCAGTGCATGTCTAATTTCTCCGAGCCTCAGTTTCCCTCACTTGTTAAGTGATAACACTAGGTTACTAAGATAGAAATATAGCGACACAGCGAAATCAGGAGTTAAAAGCATGGGGCCTGACACAAAGTAAGTGCTCATCGAAAGAGAGAATGAATTCAGGACTAAACTGCTTCATACGGCTCTTTAGAAAAAGTTGGCACAACACCCACGCTAGCATGCTTTAACGGTTGTACAATTCATAAATACACTCAACATCACTGCATCGAAATGTAGTGAATTTTATGTTAATAAAGCGTTCCTCGATAAATCTCATAAACACCACAGGGGATGAGCGAAACTGTGGCAGAATAAGAAATAAAAATGCACCAGCTCAGTTTCTCATAGTGGGTATCTCATAAGAGATGCTTAACGCCAGCAAGAAGTGACACAAGGTAAGTGTGACAAGGGTGTGAACTGAATGCACTGCAGTGGGATGAAGGCTATAGAGGACAAGCCAGTAGAGCAACGTCATCTTCATCCCATTCCAAGGGTTTACAGTGAAAGGAAGGAAAATGACAGAAGGGCAGATTCGGTGAGAACAAGACTAAAACTATAGACTAAGAAGCACAGAAAGAAGCAGAAAGAAAGGCAGATTTGAGAGCAAGATTTCAAAGAGAGTGGACTACACAGGGAGAGACTATTACTGATCAGGGCTAGGGATGACTGTACCACTTTGCTGGAGCCATGGGGGAGATGAGTGAATACATCGGGGAGTTGGGAAGTACAAAATAAAGTCAAGATCGGGAGCCTCCGAGGCCTTGTTATTTCCCACAGTGGGTGGAGTCCAAAGTCGTCATCAGCTGAGATCTGGGGATGGAACTAGACTAGGGTAAGGGGCTTGAGCATCACCAAAGAATATAAGGCAACTGGGGAGCATATGGGGCCCAGCTGGAGACACCCATAGACTAGTTAGTAACCATGCCGATGATCATTGCAATTGTCTGCCTTTGTGCCTAGAGGGGAGTCTGGTGGAGAGACTCATAGACTAGTTAGTAACCATGCCCACGATCATCGCAATTGTCTGCCTTTGTGCCTAGAGGGGAGTCTGGAGGCTTCAACAAAGAAACTGAGTGGAGTACCGGACTGACCAAGTGTTAGGAGTTCGCAGGGCTAGTACGTGGTAGAGGGCAGGGAGTTGGTTCAGATAGTAGAATGGGAGTGAGTACCCAAGAGCTGGTGAGGCAAAATTTAAAAAGAGGGAAGAAGAGGAGGAGGAGGAAGAGGAGGAGGAGGAGGAGGAGGAGGAGGAGGCTAGAGGTATAAGGGGGTGACAGATGGAAGCAGTGGCCGGATTAGAATGGCAAGCTCTACCAGGCAGGAAAGGAGATTGAGTGACAGTGGGAAAACTGAAGGACACGTGGTGTTTCAGAAATGTTGTTTATAAAGGCCCCATTTCTAAAGATGATATTGGATCCAAATGCCAGTGTGGGATATGGAAGGAGATACTCCACAGGACACTAGGTAGGTACCACTTTGGCCGTGATGATACAGAGACCAAACACTGCTTTGCAGCTGCTCTAACATCAAGGCTTCAGACTGGGTTAGGATGGTTGTGCTGTTAAGAGGCCAGTAGGAAGAGAGGATGAGGCTATTAGGAGGCAGGGGTGACAAAACAAACAGAAGCCAAGCATGCTACCTAACTTTAGACAGCTAAAATTCTGAGAGGACCTTGCTACCACTAACACAGCACCTATAACCCGTCACGAGGAGCCATCTGCATTCACACAAGGTTCCCTGGAACCAGAGCTAAGCAAGGAGCAACCCCATACTTTCCTATGACTGACACCGCCCTCAGGAAGCTTTCCTCTGAGATGCGCAGTCTCAGTGCACTCGAGGCAATAGTAGCGATTACTTGAACCTTGTCAAAGCTTCAGAAGAAGCGTGGGGCCACACTCAAAGCCTCCAGGACCATTCATCCAAGAATGAATCAGTCACCTCCATCTTCCTGTTCCGTTCATTTTAAATGCACCATACCTTGGTACTAAAGAGAAGGTTCAGCAGTCAAAAGCATATTCTGCTCTTACAGGGGATCTGAGGCTAGTGCCTGTACCAGGTACCTCACAACCTCCTCTAACTCCAGATTCAAGGAACCTTTTATCTCCGTGGGAACTGTACTCACATCCACACATATTCCACACTCGTGTCACCATCACCATCGTCATAACAACAATAATAAAAATAATAAATATTTTAAACAAGGGAACCACATCACTCCACTACTGTCTTGGAATTCAAAGGTAACTATGGTCTATAAATGATGAATATTTTCATAATAAATTTTGTTTTTTTAAATTTAAGATATTATAAGTATTGATAGGATGTACAAAACAAAAGTATTTATGCTTATCTATTTATACTATTCTAGGAAAAATTACTTACTTTTTGAGGTTTTTACATGGTGTCTCGAAGAATAAAGGGTGTATAGGTAAATACAGGCATTGGCAGAGACACAAACCATCCACTTGGGTGGGAAAGAGATATACAGAGGCCATCTTGCTAAAGCAGGTCAATATTACACCATACCTCCTCAGATGACGTTCGAAACGCCACAGAAGTTTGCAGGACTTGTGACCTGTAGCTGATGCTTCGAACAAGTGTGTCTAATTCTTCTTCTAGCCATTTCACTTTAAGAGAAAGCACTGCCACTTCGCTGAGTTCAAGTTCATTTTTCTCTGTCACGATTTTTGCAGCCGCTTCTAATGCATGTGCTGTCTCCTAGGAGAGCAAAGCACAAGGGGTCAGGAGCTGACGGGGGAGTCGTGAACACTCACATCCCATTACCCTTCGGCACATCCATCTATTACCGTTATTAATTGAACTTGTACTGAGAATTTCTTCAATCAGAAAAGGGTGTAACTTTCAGAATTCCAAAAAGGAAGGGAAAAAAAGGCACTTGAAGCTGAAAACCATCTCGAATCCTTCCCTGGCTCTGCGCTTGAATCTGAAAACCATCTCCGACCCTTCCTTGGCTCTGTCCAAAGCTGACGGCCTTTTGCTCTCATGCTTAAGGTAGAGGCGCATTGCTCTGGAGTCAGTTTACAGTTCCTGAGCTGTGTTGTGCTGGGACTCTAGAGCGCCCGGTGGAGCTCTCGAACTCTTCTAGCAAGCCTGGCTTACACGGCTTGAACTCTGAGCTCCAGCTTTTGGTGCCTCCCTGCCTCTCTGCTTCTCAGGAGGTTCCGCTTTTCTTAGCTACCCTAGGAGTCTGCCGCTGGCGTTGCTCTGGAACGCTTAGCTGACTTGTTACACCTTGGGCTCCCCCGGCATCAAGCCCTCAGCTCCTGGGCACACTCTGGAACTCTTCAATTCTTCCATTTCTTTGCTGCTCCTTCTCCCCCTGCTGTTGCTGCTGCCTCAGCCACCAAAGCCTGAAGCCCCCCGAGGTCTCACCTGCTCATTATACAATCAGTCCAGCCTGCTCCGTGATACGGACCACAAGTAAACTAAGAGATTATTCAGGATGGGGAATTTCTTACTGTCTTCTGTGGCAACGGAGGGGGATAAGACAAAGGAGGGGAGCCCCTCCGACTAAGCCCCCCAATAGCAGCAAACAGCCTGCTTGTTCAGGCAGAAGAGGAATCTGGCATGCTGTTGCTTAGATTTCGATTCTATCAGGGACAACCTGGATATGTGGACTTTCCTGTTCTATCAGTCACAAGCTTTATATAAGGACCAATCCCAACCTCCTGTAGGTACAGCCTCACAAGCTTTGTGTCACTGTTCCTCTTCCTCTCAGATCTTACTGAGAACTGCTATTACTAGACGCGGAGCCACCGGGAGGTGGGGTGTGGGAGATACAGTGGGTAAGAGTCCCCTGGGGAGCCCTGGGTGGGGCCATTTGGAGGGTATGGCTCAAGTGAGGTTTTTGTTTTTTGTTTTTTGTTTTTTGTTTTTTTGATGATGGTATAGGTTGGGGCAGTAGTGTCTAGATCAGTGGTTCTCAACCTTCCTAATGCTGTGACCCTTTAATTCAGTCCTCCATGTTGTGATGAACCTCCAACCACAAAATTATTTTCATTGCTACTTTCATAACTGTAATTTTGCTACTGTTATGAATTGTAATGCAAATATCTGATATGCAGGACAGCTGATATGCAACCCTATGGTGGCCTGAATAGATTTGCCCCACTTCCTCCACATAGATTCATGTCTTTGAATGCTTGGCTCATAAAGAGTGTCACCATTAAGAGGTGTGGCCTTTTTGGAGTAGGTGTGGCCTTATTGGAGGAAGTGTGGCACTGTGGAGGTGGGGCTTTGAGGTAAAATGTTCAAGCTACTCCCCCAAGGTGAAACACAGTAGGTCTCCTCCTGGCTGCCTTCAGATCAAGATGTAGAACTCTCAGCTCCTTTTCCAGCACCATGTCCGCCTGCAGGCTGCCATGCTTCCTGTCATGATGATAACAGACTAAAACTCTGAAACCGTAAACCAGCCGCAATTCAATGTTTTCCTTTATAAGAGTTGCCTTGGGGCTGGAGAGATGACTCAGAGGTTAAGAGCACTGACTGTTCTTACAGAGGTCCTGAGTTCAATTCCCAGCAACCACATGGTGGCTCACAACCATCTATGATGTGATCTGATGCCCTCTTCTGGCCTGCAGGTGTATGTGCAGGCAGAACACTGTATACGTAATAGAAACAAACCTTTAAAAAAAAAAAGCTTAAAAAAAAAAAAAAAAGAGTTTCCTTGGTCATGGTGTCTCTTCACAGCAATGAAATGAAACCCTAACTAAGACAGACCCCCGAAAAAGTTGTGACTCACAGGTTGAGGACCAAGCCTCAGCCACAGACCTGATTTGCTGTGTTCCTTGTAGCCAAGTCGAGTTTCTGTAAGGCATTCATGAAATGCTCAAAGCTGCCAAGATTCCATGACGAAAGTTTAGCCAGTAGCCAACGAGAGGGGTTGTGTATAGTTGATAGCCCCATTCAAAGTAATAGGACATCAAGACGTGTCTGACAGCTGTCCATCAAAGGCTCAAACTGACCCAGCCCCTAGTAGCTTAGCTTATTTGAGGGGAAAGTAAACATTCAAAGGTACTTACAAGGAAGATCTGTCATAACATTAGCAATCTTAATAGTATTTAGCAGTGTTGAACTCCTAGCTAATTGCCCGTTAGGGAGAACTGGTCTCTCCAATCCCTTTCAATACATTACCTGCCTGTCTATTCTGATGGTGTATAAACAAACTTATTACTGCCAGTCATATAAAAGTGCAGCCCATGTGATTATGTGCAACACATAATGCTTGCTAATTGACTGCATTACTGGCTCATATATTTACTATCTATATTTTTACTGTTAGAGCAGTCTTCTCCACATATGAAAAATGTACTGTAAAAGATGGTGTCTACTTGTGCTGGCAGCAGCCTCACACATGGTGTTTACATTTCTCTGTGGCATCAAGGAATCATGTCTAGGGACCACCTGTGTCTGTAAAAGTGCACACTGTGATGTTCACACAACAATAGGCAAATCATGTAACAGCACGTTTCTTAGAAGGTAGCCTCATCATTAAGAGATACATGACTGAGAGCCACAGAGAGGGCCCTGTAAAATTCTGGAGAACAAGGGAGGAATCAAGCTGAATTACAGAGCAATCTGTGTGCTCTCGTGTGCAGCACAAGGGATATCTTCACTGGTGTTTAACATGCTTTTCCGGGAGCCCCACTGACTGCACTGAATTGCAATTTGCCAGCCCTGCTTTGTGACAACACGCTGCAGAATAAAACAGGAGCATGGGATTTCTCCCGCCCCCCCTCCCCCTGAGTTCTCTGCTGTGCTTCTAAAATTTAAAAGGAGGATGCTTTTAGACATGGCTTAAGCATTTAAAATACTTTTCTAAATCCTGTTCTAAAAAGAAGGAAAGGAAAGGAAGTGTGCCTGCCCGCTGGGAGGGTGCTGCTTTCGGTGAGGGTCTTCTGTGAAAAACAGGAGAAACGGGGCTTTTCTTGCTGGTGCAAGTGAGGGATGGGGAGGCACTCACTTTTTTTAAATTCTGAAGCTCTAGCACAGTGGTTTTTAACCTGTGGGTCACGACCCCTTTGGGGTTACCCAGCCGGCACCCTGCATATCAGATATTTACATTATGATTCATAACAGCAAAATTACAGTTATGAAGTAGCAACAAAAATAATTTTATGGCTGGTGCGCACAACGTGAGGCACTGTATTAACCATTAGGAAGGTTGAGAACCACTGATGTAGCAGGAATCACTGAATCCAAAGAGCAAGGGCAGGGTACCACAGAGCCATGGCTAGGAGCGGGGCACTCAGTGTCTGAATATGGAAGGTGAGGCAAGGCTGTCTCCTGACTTGTCCCTTGAAGATTAGAGTGATGTCTGTTACTTCTGGAAATTCTGTGTGACTTTATTCTTGCAGAAAGCCACAAAGAGTCTTAGAGAAGTGCTTTCCCATCTGGCACCTCCAAAGAGCTGTCGACACCTGAGTCTGTTCTCAGGCAAGGAACAAATCCCAGCTAAGTACTGAAACCACCATTGCAATGAGTGCAAATGTGCTGATAAGTGGACACAAAAATACAAATAACTTCGACGCACGTAACAGTGTATGGGTTTTATGCCATTATCTGTTCTGTATGAACTTAGTGCTGCATCTCTCAAGGAAGCTGCAATTGAGCTCCTTAACTTTGGAAATTGTTTTTAAATAATAATTTACAACACTTTGGTCCCCATGATAGCTTTCATTTACCTTGGCTCGGATATCTAATTCCTGATATTTACTCAAAATCTTCTCTGATTCAGAAGGGCTGGAACCAACATCCAATGTGTTAGCAAGAATCGGCCTGATTTCCTGGATTGACATTTCCACCTTGAGGAATAGAGAATATATTGTGGTCTTAATAATATAAACTTATATATAAGAGTATGCATAAAAGGAAATATTATTTTGTACATTACCATTGCATTTTAAATGTACCAATTTTGATCTAAAACAGCTTTAAATATTAAAGGATTTTATATTTTGATGATGCTCGTCTTCCTATAATACCATACTAGTAACTTACGAACACACCCTTTTATTACCAGCCATGACTACACACTATCATCCATACATATCCTTGGAGAACTTTTCTATATCACCTACAAAGGATGACAATGTACTTGCTAGCGTACTGGCAGAGATGAATTCATCCATATGATGAATGAGAGCAATTTACTGCCACATCGAGAAAGCGTTCTAAGTCGAGGTGTTAGACCATCCTTCAGGCAGGTGTGTTTAAGGCTGAGGAGCTCTGGGCAACATGCTCACCAGATGATGGTGAAGGCGGGGGGCCTACTTGAATCACTTCGCTGATGAGCTGAGGGAACTGTGATTTGAGCTTTGGTTCACAGGAGTCAATGGCTAAGGTGACCCTGGAAGGGTTTCTCCTGCACTCACTACTTGCTTCCTCCCCTTGCTTTCGGTGGAATGCCCACTCTCCACAGCTAAGTTGGCAACAGACAAGAAGCAACAGTTGCTTTAATTCCCGCTGTGTTTTCCACCATCCCTGAATTAGCTCAACTGTCAACCTGTAGGGAATGCAATGGCACAGCTGCCTCTGTGCTCCAACTGGCCCTGGACCTAGGTGACAGGACAGGGCTCACAGTCCCAAACTGTGGGGTCAACAACAGATGAGGAAGTGGATAGAATAGAGACGTTATTTAATGCCGGGTCCTAGGGACTCTGTCAACTCTACTCCTATACATGTCTCTTCCGCTGGTTCTGTTTAGTAAGTATGATAATGACAGACTTTCCCCAGAAACACAAAACCCAAGTTACTATTTGTCTTTCCGACGTCCTTCTACTCAACTACTGTGCCGTGTAATGACAGCTGCTCTGTGACTGCACTCAGACTTGTGCAAACCAAGGGTCCCCCTCTCATCACATGTCTGATGCGGTCAGTAGAGCCATGAAGTATCCATAACTTCACATACGTACGTTCAGGAATGGGATGGAATCTTAACATTAGACTCTTATTATTGGCATCCTGGGGCAGCAGTGGTTGATGAAAAACAGTGAGTTACAACTCTTCATCCAATCATAGGCTCTGATGCGTAATACAGAGGAAGTCTAAGGAGGCGCACCCCACTTTCCCACTGTGCTCACAGACAGCAGTTGGCTCACCGTTTATGAACACCAAATTTTTAAAACATGTACATTTTATTTTATGAAGTACCTTCCTCAGGTAGCTTTCCACTGATGCTGCCAGTTGCTGTCTCTTTCGGGCAAAGTCCTTGTGTGCTGTACACTGTTCGCTGAGATGCTCCACTCGTTTCTGAATGCATCCCATCATCTCGTGGATACCTGTCACCCAAGAGCTGGATGGAACAAGCCAGGTGTTAGTTCGCTCGACCTTGACACAGAAGCCCTGACAAGAGGGAACATTTGAAAACAGATATGCTCTTTCATGTGCAGTATGAGTTGGTACAAGCCACACGCTACTGCTTTAGGATAACGGAAGGTAAGAAATTATCATTATCAGTACAGCAGGTAGCAAAGCCAGAGGAAGTTCCTTGTCTTAAGTCAGTCAGCCCTGAGGGAAGGATGAATTGCACCCTCTGCAATAGGCTTAATCTCCTTTTCTAAGGGTTTACTTTTTAATATTTCTCTAAGATACTTTGAGAATCTATGGTAAAAGGCACAGTATGTTTACCAAGCTTTCCTGGGGGTATCATTTAAAAGCTTCATTTATCTCAAGATGCTCTTTGAATAGGAATGTGAATCGGCCAATTAACAAAGCATTTGCTAACCCAATAGGGTAAAATATTTATACATTTTGTTCTCAGTGGTTATGAATGCTCAAGGCTATATTCACTAGATAAAAACCTAGTTATCACTAGCAATTAGGTATCAAATATGCTTATCCATATTTGATGCCTCACATTATCATTTT
This sequence comes from Acomys percivali, assembly GCA_907169655.1. Lineage (NCBI taxonomy): Eukaryota > Metazoa > Chordata > Mammalia > Rodentia > Muridae > Acomys > Acomys percivali. Next base: position 50,319,716 of record OU015750.1, read on the forward strand.
TCTAACCTGTGCTGCTGACCTCAGGAGACGAAGGTAACATAAGTGACATAAATGTCTTTCAAATCAGCTTTGAGTTGGATTCCAGTTGTCCCCATCTGCTGTCACAGGCTTCCTACCCATTTCCAAGACTCCACAGTGCAAGAAATGAAAGAATGCTATGGACAAAATAAACGCTTTTGAATTGTTCAGCCTATTCCTAACATAGTACCTTGACTGCAATTTTAGAAATCTAAGTCTTTTATTTCCCTCCACCCACTTTCCTTCAAATACCAGCAAAAGTTAGCATGATAACTCTTTAATTATCCTGAGGGATTCTCTTTCTTATCTTTCTTTCCTTTTTTCTTTCTGTTTCTTTTTGTTTGTTTGTTTGTTTGTTTGTTTTAAGATCTTGAAGCTATATATGGATTTCAGGAATTTGACATCAAATAATTCATTTATGAGTCATTTAAAAATATTGGTAATGAAATGAGGACAAGATCAGAAATGAACTAGGGGTACAGTGATGTCACTAGAATGATTGTAAGGATGTTCTCAAAGTAAGGAACACTTGGATGTGTCTTGTAGGTACATCAAGGGCCCCAGACAAGCACAATTGTGAAATACGATATGAAGCCACTATGAAAATATTGTTCCTAGTATATAATGTTCCAGGCACATTTAGAACAATTGGCTTTATATCTTAGAACTCACAGTCAGTGAAGAAAATCATTAAAAAAAAATATCAGGAGGGTTTTAGAAATAATTTGTACTGACAGAAACCCACACATTCTGTGAAAGCTGTATGCTGGCAATACAAGTTAGTTTGACTAGGATTTAGGCATAGGTGCAGTGCACTACAAAGGTCTTTAGATGACAGTTGTCCTATGAGCAATATGTTCCAAATTTTCTATAGGATACTGAAATCTAGAATGAGAATGATAAAGTGCCTGTGTAGCACAATGGAGAAGGTACAGAGGGAAGGGTGATGGGACAGGTGGACATGGAAAGAGAAGAGACGGTGGGGAGTGGCAGAGGATGCCACGGCAACTTGCAAGCTACTGGCAAAATTTATTAATGTAATATGGAGTTCGACAAAAGAACTGTGTCCACCAAGATGAAAAATGCTTACTTCTTCCTGGGGCACCAGGATGCTCATTACCCCCACCCCAACCCTAGCCTGCACCCTGCATCCATTATAGTTAGATATTTGTTACTAGTCACACTTAGAATCCAGGCCTCCAAGAAGGTAACTGGAAGACAACTCTAAAATTTGAATAGGCTACTCTCTAGGGGACAGCAGTTGTCAGTAAATAAGTCCAGAAAAGAGGAATAATAGTCACACTACTCTTTGGTTCCTAGCCAGCTTTGTGAGTGGTATGTGTGGTGTGTGTGAGTGTGTGTGTGTGTGTGTGTGTGTGTGTGTGTGTGTGTGTGTATGTACTGGTTTACATGCCTGAAGGTCAACATCGAGTGTCTTTGCTCCTCACATTATTTTAATTCCCCCCCCCCATTAACTTGCCTAGTCACAAAATGGCAGAATAGGGCATAATGAAATATTTTCCCCCTGGCTTTCTTTCATTGACTGCCACTGACTTGCATACAAATAGATTGACCTGGTTGGCATGTTCTTTTGAAACTGGTTGCTTTCCCTAAGATAAAAGCTATGTCCGCATGTAGTCTGAAAAATGGCCACTAGAGGGACATAATACCTTACTCAAGTTGTGTGTCTTGAAGGTCCCTCCAGCACAGAGAATACAAAATAAGAAGATAAAACAAAACTCAAGCATTACTTCAATAAAAATATCACAGTTTGCAAAATTATAATTTTAATTTTGATGAATCAAAACCAAATAAAATAGGATCTGTCAATTTCTGATTTTGTTTTTCTGTCACCTAGGAGGTTTATTTATTTATTTATTTTTTCTTATCTGACGCTGCATCTGTTGGACTGTAAATTCCATAAGGGTGAAGGCTGTTGCCCTACTTACTCCTCAATCCTTACAGCCATGAGTGCAGGACCTTATAATAACAGGAAGGTTAATATATTTTTTTAAAGGTCTGAGACAGAGTCTCAGCTATCTGAGCCTGGCATCAATCTTCCCACGCAGCCTGCAGACCCTGAAGTCTTGATCCTCCCATCTGTATCTCCTGAGTGCTGAGATTACAGGCACAGACTGCCATAGTTGGTGCATGACACTGGGGATCAAAGCCAGGGCTTTGTACAGGTAGGCAAGCACTCTATCAGCTGAGCTGCATCTCCGGACCAATAAATGGCATTTTAACGTTCAATAAGATATTGTCTGATCAATTTTAAGGGAAAAGAACACATAAATTTAAAGAGCAAGAAAAATATATGCAGAGTAGCCATATTTAAAATATCAATATATGCCCACTAGTACAGTAATGGTATGACTATTATGTTAGTAACCAACCACTTTCTGATTGGGGGGAGGTCATAGAACCTCACTGTTGTTTTGACAGGCTGTCACATGGAATTCTAAATCCTTACATTTATACTCGTAAATTAGTGCTGTTCTCAGCCTCCCTCAGAGAATCTTCCCATTGCAGTGGGCAGTAGTTTACGCAAAAATTCACACATAGTCAAAGTACAAAGAGTATGTGACTGCTGTGTGATCAACCCTAAGTGGGACGTCAGCTTCTGCAAGGCTCAAGGAACATGGATGGTGTACAAGGAATGTAAGAGCCATCGAGGGAGAAGGGACTGTAAAATGGTGCCTCTGAGGACTGGCAGGGCTGTTGCATTCATAAACTCCAGATAGCTATGGTTACGTGCATAAAATCTACACAAGATTTGGCCACCATTTTCTACATGCAAAGGATAGACGGGTTATAAGGCCTCCTCTCCTGCTAAGGGGTTATGAATAGTTACTGTTACTGGATTCTGGGGGAAGATAGCATCATTTTCTTCAGTGATAGAGCCTCTGATAAGTGGCCAGTGTTCCAGTCACTAACTCCCTACTGATACTCATGCAAGTGGCCATAACTATAGTTAGCTAGTGGGTCACCAAACAAACAAACAAACAATCAAAGCAGAAGAAGGGATCATGCGGAATGGGGATTTCAGTCAGGGAAGAAGAGAGAGAGAGAGGGTAAAGAGATAAGAGTGACCAAAATTCAATATACACTGTGTGACGTTGTTGAAAAAAATACAAGGATTTTTAAAAAAGGAAAAAGTAAGATATTCTGAAGTCTGAATTTCTTAAATGCCACAGTAATAGTATGTCATGGCTTGTGGATAAATGGCTGCGCTTTATGCTGCTTGCAGACATTTTAGGCTGTCTAAAATGCCTGGCTTCTTCTTTGGTGTGTTAGCACTTACAGTTAAGTTCAAGGAATTTTAACATAAATATTTTGTTCCTTCCTCTAATAAAGCTTTATGAGGACACTCTTAGTCACCTCGCTCCAATGAGAATTACTGTCCTTCTGTCCCACTTCTATCTGCAGCATAGGCTCATTTCCGGGCCAGACAAGTTGCCAACTGCCCCGCTTACCCAAGCCAGTCCTTCTCTTCTTCTTTCTCTGTCCTCAAAAGGTCGCCTCTTCCATGTCTCATTCCCAGCAGGAATGCAATGATAGTGTCTACCCCAGTCCTAATCCCAGGGCTACCTCCCCTTAGGTTTCCTGAGTGAAACCCTGATCTGCAGATTACAACCAGCCCGGATGCTGTCACTTTCATTTAGAACCTTCCATGCTTGATTCCACTCTCTCATTTTCAGTCCTTTAAAACACGGTTGGCACACATACTGGCAAGTTTTCTCAGTGCCTTAATAGTCAATGGCCTGAACAAAGAATAAACTATGATTCCCCAGTTTGCTAGTCATTCTCACATGAGTTAAGATTAATGAGAAGAATTTTGTCCTTCACAAGGAACAAGTGCTATTACATTACAGCTATATTCATCTGCTGCTGGAAGGTGGATTGATGGTGACTAAAAGAAATCTGATTAAAGCAAACCATGGTTCCCTGTTATTCTGCAACTCCCCCACCCCCCACCGGCCGATAAAGCACACTGCCTGTGTGCATCTAAGAGGAGGAGGATGACCAATGAACTAATGATCTGTGGCTCTGGTTTGTATTGGAAATATTGATTGACCTTTGGATTTTTCTCTGTGAGCATGGATTTGTAGGTGCCTGTCAGCAGAGTGAGCAGGAGGCACACCAGATTATCCCTGATGCTGACTTTGGAGTTCCAATAATCAGAGATGTTCAGACACGTCAGAAGTGAGAAGTCTTCAGACATTTGTTAGAGGTTCCATCACAGGGCACTTTATCCTGCACTCGTTAAGTCATTCGAGGGAAAGACAGGGATAAATGTTTGTTTTTTTCTTCAGAAAAGAAAGACATATTGACTTTTGTTTCCCTAATAGACTGTTCTGTTTACCGTAGGGAAGCAGCCACCCTTTCTTAGCATCTGCTCCAAGCAGAGGCTGGGGGAAGGGAGCAGAGCCCAAAGTTAATGCATTCTAATGATTCATGCCGGAGCATGGCAAGTTGCTTTCAACCCTTTCATAAATTACTATTGGCAGCCCATCTGGATTAGGAGCCGAACCAGATGGTGAGCGCTTGACAGCTTACTCTGTCTCAGCAGAAGGGATCAGCTGACCAGAATTTTCTTTTCATTTACGGCAAATGACACTTGGAAGATGGGGTCGGGATGGTGGTGGGGTAGGGGGAATCCTCTTATCTTTAGCTTGCTGCTCCTCTTAACAGAGAGAGACCTGAACCGTGTCCTTTCTTGTTTGTGACCGTCTTCATTTTGGAGGAGGCAAGAACTGCCTACTTTTTATCCTTGCTTTGAAAACATGCTGTTTTTACTGCAAATGTGAGATGCATGCTTATTTTTTGATGATTTCTTATTTTTGATACTATCCATAAAATATCATACACACACACACACACACACACACACACACACACACACACATACATATTATAGGTACATAATAATGACTACCTAGAAAGTAAGGAAGTAAGCAGTAAGTGAGGCTGAAGTCACAGGCATCTGAGTTCTGGTCCTAATGGATAAGGATTAAAACCTATAAAACTATAGGGAGCAACATATGTGAGAGGAGTGTCCCAGCTGGGACTCTACATGAACTCAGAAATGGAGATGATATTATCTCTCTTTGTAAAAGGAGATTGAGAAATACTGCACCCAACAGCCACTGGGCCACGAAGTCAGTCAGAGCAGGACACTCAGACATTGCAGCAAACCATCTACTGCCTTTCTGGTTATGCATCCGAGGGCCACAAATCTTCCAGGAGAGGTCATGTGACCCTGTCCCAGCACCAGAAGACTGACTCTGGACTAGGGGTCCTGAGAATCCCAGGAAGATATCATTACAAAGCCAGGAAGAAAAAAAAAAGAGCAATAAGGAGAGAACAAAGTAGCCAAACGCCAGAGAACAAATCCCATCCCACCAGGCGAGAGTGTAACCGTGTCCAGATGAGCAAGGCAAGGCTAAGACCCTCAGCTAGCAGCACAGAAAGGCAGAAAGGTGCTGCAGCTCAAAGGAAGTCAATGACTCTCTAAAATAAACACACCTGAAATCAAGAGAGGCGATGGAAAACCAACCCTCAAAATGAAAGAAGAGCCCCTGTAAGCCACAAGCCCCCTCCACCCCCAGATAAAGAGCTGTTGGCAATTAGTGGCTGCTGAGAGAGAGAGAGAGAGAGAGAGAGAGAGAGAGAGAGAGAGAGAGAGAGAGAGAGAGTGTTTTTCAGGGATATGCCCTCAAATGGGCTATCCAGTCCTAAGTGGCCAGCCCTAAACAAGCAACTTGTGAACAACATTGAATGGAATAGGTAAGTTGGTTGGTTGGTTGTATGAATGTCTGTCTCTCTGTATGTGTGCATATATGTATATAGGTATATCAACATGTAATAATAACAATCATAGAAGAAGAGGTCGTGACCCTGAGAGGCAGCAGCAACAAAGAGGGAACTGAAGGAAGTATAAAGGGCAGGCATGAAGCAGATACAGTACTCGTGCAAGGAATTCTCAAAATAAAGTAAAATAAACTCCAAAACAAAACATACCCAGAAAAAATAAAATAAAATGGGATCCAAAATTAATTAAACAGAATTACGAGAAATGGGAATATCAGTTACTACAACTAAGAAAAGTCAATGAATGAAAACAAAGGGGAAACTAACAAAGAGAACGGCAGCCAGGCCATCTCTGAGAACACAATACAAAGCACAGAGGAATGGGAGAGCACTCCACACGGTGGTACTAGAGCAGGAGAGACAGTCTGCACACTGACTGACAGACAACCACAGCCTTCTTACAGGAAGAGGGGAACAAGAATCATATGACAGCAACACCTAAAAGGACGGTAGCTGAAATTTCTTATAACTTATGAAAGGCAGAGACAAAATGGCACAGCAAAAGACAAACAGGTAAATACACGTATTTGAGATCACTTGGAAAATGTAAAGCTGAGTTTTTATTATCTCCTTCTATCTAACAAGTCTTGGTTTTTTGGTTTTTTGGTTTTTTGTTTGTTTGTTTGTTTGTTTGTTTTTCTTCTGACCGGCGCTGTGGTGACCCTCTTATTCCTTAGCATGTCTGTTCACACCCCTTTCTCTCTCTTTCCTTCCTACACTCCCTGAGCTAAGAGAAATCCTCCTCGGCCACGCAGGGCAGAATTTCTGACTTTTCAAGGCAACCTCCCTGTGCTGTCTCTGCTCTTCTCAAGCATTTGTTTGTTTGTTTTTCGAGAGATGCTTTCTCTGTGTAACCTTGGCTGTCCTGGTCTTGCTTTGTAGAACAGACTGGCCTCGAACTGCCTCCCCAAGTGCTGGGATGAAAGGTATAGGCCGCCATGTCTGGCTCTTCCCGAGCTTTTTACCCACAGTAGGATTCAGGGAACTTTACATCACGTCATCAACATTATAAGAACGTAGATTTGCACTAGTGTGACTAACTTATAGATATTTGTGAAAAATAAGTTGATAGATACTCCTTTAATGCAGTCTAAGCTTTGTGATACACTCTATACGCTAAGAGTCTCAGAATGAAAAAAAAAAAAAAAGCCATCAACCTTAAGAGTGTTTGTTAAGTGTTAAGAGGTTGAGATTGCAAAGATCACTCAGCATCTAACCGAGCAGCTTATTACAGACATGAGCATATTTGAAAAGCAGCTAAGTTCAAACTGTCATACAAACTCAACTTAGTAATTTCCCAAATTTTAGTATTTGACATTTACAACCCAAATATATCATCAAGCTCCATTTAGACCAGTTACCTCCTTTTGGGGGGAGGGATTTTGAGACAGGGCTTCTCTGTATAGCCCTGGCTGTCCTAGAACTCACTTTTGAAGATCAGACTGGCCTCAACTCAAACATTCATCAACGTCTGCCTCCAGAGTGCTGGGATTAAAAGTGTACGACACCATGTCCATCACAAAACAAGCTATTTCTAAACTCTGAAATATTTGGTGGAACTCTAACAGAATGCAATCACAAACAAATCTGCTAGGCAAGAGAAAATGTTTCTATTTCTCTTAGGGGTCTGGCATTGCTTTTATTTTGCATTTAAGGTTAAAACAAAATACATGTTTTACTATGATGTGTCTTTTCTCTGATGTCCTATCATACCTGCTCCTGAATAGTTCAAGTGACCTAACTGTGAAAATATCAAGAAGGAAGGTGAGAGTTTCCTTAGGTGGTTTAGCTCTCTAGGCAACATCAGCCTGTGATACAGCCACAAGTGAGAGGACTAAGGAATGACCCAGAGTAGCAGAGTGAGAAGGGAACAAAAAGTAGTAGATGTGAGAAATGGGAAGGGTGACAAAGTATCATGTTGAAGGTGATTGTTCTGGTCACCTCTGCCTGAAGATATATACTCTTCCCTGAGGTTCCATGCAATCCCACTGCCTCACTCAGCCTACGCAGATCTCTGTTCAGAATGACTGTTCTCCGGAAGGATTACTTCTGGGAGGAACAGTGCACAACAGCCTCTGTCTCCGTGGGGTCCCTTTTTCCTAGAGCACGTACGCTTCATGTACCTTCTTGACTGATGCCAGTAGGTTCTTGCGATTCTGAGACAGGTTGATGTAGCTTTGTCTGGCCTCGAGCTCACAGCCATTTTGTCCATGTTCGGTGCTTTTTAAAACAAACCCAAAGAAAAACTACAGAGAAGGTGGGGCCTGAAGGTAGAAGGTGAAGGCGGGGTTGAAGCTAGAGAGGGGGAGGAAACTCCTCTTGTGCATACTAAGATAAAAGAGAATCTATATCCATGAAGCAACCAGGCTGAATGAAAGGAAGAGAGAACCCAAGAGGAGTAATCCAATTGAACCATGAGGACAAGTCCTCCATCTCCGACCACAGCAAAGTTGTTGAACCTCTGTGCCCAGGTCCTATTCTGCAAGACAGGGACCATGATGGATCAGGCCCATCCTGGAGGGTGATCATTAAAGTCACCAAGTCCTACATAAAAGATGGTGGCTTCTGTGCTTGGTAAGGAGCCTGTCAACATAGTCCCACCCAACTTCTGCCAGGTGTCATCTCTCCTTCAGCCACACTGTCCTTTCTGATGGACTCTGCTGTTCTCTGTTCTGTCCATCTACCTCCCAGCGCTGTGCATGGGAGCTAGCAACTGTTAGTCAGTCCTTCCTTGAGTCCCAGAGCCTGAAAGAGTCCCTGCCACACAGTCGCTTTACATCACCTTGTTCTACACAGCATTTCCTGACACAGAGTATACACTTCAGTTACAGTTTGATTTGCTGGTTGGCTCTTCCCTTTAGAATGTCAACAGCACGAGGACAGACATGGCATTAGATGTTTGGGGTCACCTGCTTTGCACAGCATTGGGCATGATTCTGGAATGAATAAATGAATAAGTGGGCTACATTCTGCCCAAAGTTCATTATCAAATGTAATATCAGCCAAGGTGGCAGTAGCCAATATAAATGAAAACTGGGGGGGGGAGTGGGGGGGCCGCGAACAATAGCATAATCTTGATCAACTCTTAGTTCTTCCCCAACTCCGAGAAATGGGAAGAAGGAAGAATTTACATAAAAAAAGTCATATGCATTGGGTCAAAGCAGATGATGCATAAAGATACACACTAGCAAAATTATTCACCTAAGAAGTAACTAGTACGTTTAACTCCCCCACGATAAGCTAGAATAAAAAGCGGGTACCATCTGTCATGCGGGGATAGGAATTGAGCTGATAGAAGTGCACATATAACTCTTAAGTGAGTTTTAACAAACAAGAAAGGTAAATGAGTGTTTCACTAGGTGGCCTGGTCCTGCTGTGTGTTTCATTTCTGGAGCTCTGAAGCAGGAACTGAACTTAGAGAAAGAGACAGAGGTCCATCCCTCACAGCCACCACTGTCACTGAAGCTTCAGACCTCGCACTTCCAACCACCCCCAGGTTCCTGTGGTTTAATACCAAATACTGCGTGGTAGCAGGCCACCTTTGCTTAAGAATGATGCCAATCAATGCCTGGGAGGAGGAGGTGAGGGGGACCAGAAGCCAAGAGCTTCTCTGCCTTGCTCTGAGTCTAAATTTGGCTGTTACCACATTCTCTCCTAAGTAGCTTGTATCATAACTGCATGAAAAGGAATGCACAAAAATCTCAGAGTACAATATCTCTTGATCATATGACAGACATTGGCATTTAAAAATCCAAAAACAAAACAAAACAAAACAAAAGCAAAAAACCCTCTATGGCCCAGAATTAACATTAGACGGTGGGTTAGATTTAGAAGAAACTAGGAAATGTGATCATTGTGACTATTTATTCTGTGGGGGCTGTTTGGAGTTCAATGTATTTGATTCCAGGATAGGAAAACAGTTTGAGTCTGTCCCTAGGATGGAATTCTTTATAGAACAGCAATGACAAACATCTCAGATTTATCCTGAACACTTTATCTTAGACAAATATTGCCAGGTCCAAATGCAACTCAGAACAAGTGGCTAACTGAGGTGCCTATTTGTACCCCAAAGAGCATGCTGGCCTCAGGGCTCACTCAGCTCCTGTGGCTGCTCTCAGCTGTCCTCTCTCTGCTCCCTAGCCTAACCATCTCCAGCCTATGGGCTTCCCTTCTCCCCCTCCGGCCACTCAGCCTCTCTCATCTCCTTTGCCCCTCGCTCTTCTCTCTCTCTCTCTCTCTCTCTCTCTCTCTCTCTCTCTCTCTCTCTCAGTCTCCCTTCTCGCTTTCCTCTCATGGCCCAGTTCACTTTACTGTTTTGTCTACTACTTTCTCTCCCTGCTGTGAACTCTTCCAGATGCTTCTAGCGCTACTCTCCCTCATATCTACAGTAAAAACTCCTCATCTATACTTTGCAGCGGTCATGTCCTCATTTAATTCAAATGTAAACTTCTGAGGTTTCTTTCTATTATTAACAGTAAAAAGTTAAATAATAGAGCCCCTGAAATGCCTACCTGCTGATATTCCAATTCTAAATTCTGCCTTTGATATCTGAAGGGCCTTCCTGCTTAATCTAAGGGAGCATCACCCTGCTGCAATCATTTGAAACAATCATGTGGCTCTTAATATTTTACTTTGAAAGCTCTTTATATAGATTTTTACAACTAAAGTAATCATGTGTTGGGTATTTTCTATGTGCAAGGAATGGTGTTATGTTACTTAATTATAATCTGTTAGATGGTAATTTCCATTTTACTGAGGAGGAAAGAGAGAGTTAAGCTTAAAATTTTCACCATTGGGCTGGGCATGGTGGCACGCACCTTCAATCCCAGCACTCGGGAGGCAGAGGCAGGCAGATTGCTGAGTTAGAGGCCAGCCTGGTCTACAAAGAGAGTTCAGGACAGCCAAGGCTATTACACAGAGAAACCCTGTTTCAGGGGAGGAGGGTTCACCCCATTATCCTGGCACTCCTAATGCACACAGCAAAACTCCGTGAAATGGAGTCTTGAGTTTCTGCTCCACACCATTTTGGAAGAGTCTGCTAATAGGAACCTTGATGTCTTGTGAACTGGTGGTCCAGCTCGCATCTCAAAGTCTAGGGACCCATTATTCAAATATTTTTTTGTTGTCTTTACGAGGATTCTAAACTCTACCTTCCCTCCAGTGTGGCTGTGACCAGAAAGCTCCTTTTGGGACATATCCATTCTTTCCTTTGCTAGGCACCCAGGTATGTGGAGATGGGTCAGATAAAGAAAGGGGAGCAAGTCCCAGATAGAATGCTTGGAATTGAGGTCAGTGGCCATGCTGTCCTCTGGCTTGCAACTGAGATTCTAATGCATTTGTAATTCGGTTTTTCAATGGATTTCTATTTTGCATCTACTTTCTGTATCAAAAATGTACTTTGCCAAGAAACTATTTCCCTTTACCTTCAGTTCCTCCTCCAAAATGGAAGTGACATTGATTTGTAGAGTTATGAAATATCATGGCAAGCAAATATCTTGGTACTATTATGAAGCAAGCTCACATTTCTGAGATGCTGACAGAAACATACTCTAATTCTTTTTAAAAATCAAGTCAGTTAGCTATTAGTTCAATTTTCTTGCAATGGTTCTAATTACTGGTTTTTCTATTAAGATCCAAACTGCCTGCAAGAAAGACAACATGATAGACTCCTCTTTGGAAAATGGGATGAGTCTAAAAAACTAGAAAGAATAAAAGAGGCAAAAATTGAACTAGATGAGTAAATAAATATGCAAGCCATATAAAATGGATGTCTAAATACAGAAGGGGAGGGAGAGAGAGAGAGAGGAGGAGGAGGAGGAGGAGGAGAGGGAAGATGAAATAAAAGCACTTCAATTTAGGTAACAAAATCAAAGTATTTCAGACCGGAGCAAACTGGATGAAGCTTACCAGTGAAAACTTGTGACTGACTGCCTTTCTGACTCTCCAGTGAAGCTTCGAACTGACCCAGAAAACTTAGTTCCTGAGTAAGAAGCAGGAGTTAAACTTCCCACTGTCCCTTAAGTGACTGGGAAAAGACAGATGGGTGAGCCAGAGAAAGGAAGCAAAAGTACAAGCATTGTGATGGGACCAGCTTCGGGCCTGAGGTGGGAGTGGGGGCAGGAGTAGGTTCCAGATCAGAGCTTAGAGAAGCAACTCAAGAGCCCAGAACACTTGCTGAATTGAGACGTCAGGGACCAGACTTCAGAGAAGCCCAACACTTAGGATCTATGGGATGGAATACCAGGTAGGGGAAAAAACAACCCAAACCCAAACTCCAGAGATCAGGGGAAGGGGAGGCAAGGATCTTTGGTTGTATTTTCATTTGTTCACACATGTGGAATCTCTCCATGGCCAGAGAGAAAGCACAAGCAAAGAGTCACCTTACCAGGAAAATAACACTGGCCAGGGCCGTGAGACCCAATAATAACGGCAAGTCCCACCACTTACTCCAGTCATCACATGGTCCATACCAACATCCAACAAGTGTTTCTTGTATCTTAAAGACAGTCTTCTGCGTGACTGGAGACATTTACACGGAGTAGACATGGGCCAGGAGGGGGAAAGGGAGGAAGCAGCTGCTGCAGGCACACTTGGGCCCAGATGGTGTATGCCTGGGCACTAGTCTAATGGAAAACAGCCTTCCCTGGCATCTGGCTCAACACCTAAGTCAAGACACTAAGCAGCCACAGTTGCCGCTGGTAGTGTTTCCAAAGTGGAGAATTGTTCGACCTTGTTATGGCCGACAGGGTTTGGCTCTTGCTGGGAGACCCAGGATTATTTCTGATCTCATCTCTGCATGGTCTCATAGCAACCATCTAAATCTCCGAATCAAGTGTCTCTGTCCAGTCGAGACTGTTTTCCGGGAAGAGAATTCCCTATGCCTAGACTTCCACAGTCACGTGTAAAGGAGCCAAACAGGAAGGTAAAAGGAAAGGAAGCCCTGTTTACCACATCCTACCTGCTCCGTTCCTCCAACTGTGAATTTTGAGTTCAAGGATACTGCAGATATGGAAAACGAGAACTGGGTTTAGCCTCTTTGTACACACCTATTTTATCTCCTTCTGTTCAAATGTTAGTGGCATCTTCATGTCTTCCAGGCTGATACCCGCTCCAAGAACTGCTCCATCACCTCTCTGTCTTCAAATCCGCACACTTCCCAAATGCCTGCATTCTCTTTCTCTTTCCTAGTGCCCCTTTCTCCCCTCATGCCTTGCCAATGATCAGCTCCTCCCGAGGAGGCATGCACTGAGCATGCTCACTGTACATTACCCAAGAGCATGGAAACTGTAGCCTGTGCCCTTGGATTCACAAGCTGTCTCTGCCACAAACTAGCTACGTTAAACTCTCTGTGCTAGTTACCTTATATGTGGAAGGAAAACATCCTGAGCATGTGTTTCATAGAGTCACTGTGTGGATTAATGAGAGAATGCCCCTAAAGCCCTGGGCGCAGTGCCTGGCATGTACTGGGCTCTCACTAAACGTGAGCTTTTGTTATTCATGGTTACCTTTTATTTGGGGTTTTGTTTGGTGGAATAGCAAGGTCAAAAGGACCTTGTAGTTTTCTTTTTCTAGAAAGGAAAAATGGGACAATAGAGAAGGCTAGTGAACTGAGGTAGGAAAGACAGCATGGAGGCGCCAGGATGTGGGACACAAAGCCCCTCCCTGCCCTGTGCAGTCCCCTTCCCCTCCTCAGACATACAGAGACAAAGCTTTAGCATCTCTAAGTCCTTGAGCTCAGGCCATGGCTTCACTTGTGGGTGAGCAATGCTCTGTTCAGAATCACTGCCGAGCATAATTCAATAGGACCTTTTAAGCCACATCATAATGCAGCCAAACATCAGAAGCAGGAAAAAAAAAGATAAATAAATAAACCTTGTGCAACTTATTTATTTATTTATTTATTTGGCCAGGTTGTGGAAACTGTGAAAAAGCTTGCTACACTGGGGATAAAACAGACTTTACTCACCGGCAGGAGTCTGCTTGGCTGATTAAGGTTCGACCCTTTTGCAGAGCCTCGGCTGTGGAGTCTTTAATTTCTCTGTGTAATTCCTCATGCTTTGCTGCCAAGACAGGCAGGCTTAAACCCTCTGATTTAAGGAGCTTAAGGTAAGCCTCAACTTTTCCAAGTACATCAAATGCCTGCCAAAAAAAATTAAAAATTAAAAAAAAATACTTTCATTTTCTGCGTTTCTAGTTTAAAACTCTACATCAAGGTGTACATGAAACACTGGCGATTAAACCAGTCCATTCAACTCTTACTAGTTTGATCACAGCAACAACAAAAACAAAATCTTAGTTCTGGAAAACAGCTGTGCAGTTCCCACTTAGAGAAACGTATAGCTTATTTCAACATAAATAAATGTCAACACCAAAAAATGGACAAAAATCATGTATATTGAGACAATACCTGTATGTCACGGATAGTTAAAACAGTGTGAAATTCAAAGAGTCAGACCGGTGTTTTGCATATTTTATACTGCACACATATACTGGATGAGCTACTAAAAACTTAATAGCCTTTCATGACTTGAATATCTCTGTAATAAGTCTTAAGGAAAACTCCAAATGAGCTACACTTTGACCCTGAAACACTAGAGAGAGAGATATCCAGAAAGTACTACTATTGTTTTTCCCCTTGCCTTTTAAGACATGACCTTGGTCTATTCCATCTGAGGCATCCATATGTCCACAGGAGAGGATGACAATTCAGTTCTGGAACAGTGTGAAGAGTGGGACCAAAGTAATAGTTTCTGATATGCTCAATAAGAATATACAGCAATCATAATAATCATAATCATAATGAAGCTCTTTCCAAAAAAGCTTAAAAATTTTTTAAATATTAATTTATTATTATGTATACATTGCTTTATCTGCCTGCATGTACACCTGCACACCAGAAGATCACATTATAGATGGTTGTAAGCCACCATGTGATTGCTGGGAATTGAACTCAGGACCTCTGGAAGAACAGTCAGTGCTCTTAACCTCTGAGCCATCTCTCCAGCTAAATGTTTTTATTTATGTGTATGGGTGTGTTTGCCTACTTCCATATCTGTAACGCTTGCATGCCTGGCGCCTGTGGAGACTTGAAGACGATACAGGATATAGCTCCCTTGAACTGGAGCTATAGATGTTTATGAGGGGCCACGTGGGTGCTGGGAGCTGAATCCCAGTCCTGTGCAAGAGCAGCCAATGATCTTACCCACCAAGCCATCTCTCCAGCCACTTTTTCTCAAGGTATTGTCTTAAAAATAAGATTTTAAGCTGGGCGGTGGTGGTGCACACCTTTAATCCCAGCCCGCGGGAGGCAGAGGCAGGCAGATCACTGTGAGTTTGAGGCCAGCCTGGTCTACAAAGTTAGTCCAAGTCAGCCAAGGCTACACACAGAAACCCTGTCTCAAAAAAAAAAAAAAATTAAAACTCCTCCATTTTCTTTCTGCATTGGCAGACAGACTGACTGCCCAACACACTAGATGAAGTTTACAAAATGAACGTGGGATATAAAGGTGTTGATCATTGGCTATGGAGGCTTAGGTGACATTAAGATAGAGGAGCCCTGGGCTGGAGGGACATCTCAGCAGTTAGGAGTGCACACTGTTCTTGCAGAAGGCCTAAGTTTTGTTCCCAGAACCCACCCTGGGTGGCCTACAGCCTTCTGTAACTCTATCTCTAGGGACTCTTACGTCCTCCCCTGGACTCTACAGACATCTGTATTCATGTTCACACACACACACACACACACACACATACACACACACACATACACACACACCTGCTGTACATGCCCCACACGCCCCCACACACACTGTATACATACTGTGCTGGCAATCTAGAAGTAATAAAATTAAAATTAAAAGCTATACAAGATAACATAAGATTAATAAAGGAGCATTGTAATTTTTTTTAAAAGGTAAGGCAGAGTCCAGTCTTTGTAGGTTTCCTGATTGTCCATTTCTGACCTTTGGCCTAGAGAGGAGATGAATAAACTGAGTCAAGGAAAAGCTGAACATCGAGAGAGCACCTCTTCCCTTCAGCAGTACCAGAGAAAACCACCCTGCAGAATGGTCCATACCACCCCAAAGATGACTTCTATTCCAAGGAGTGCATAGTCCCATGGAGTACCAGGGAGTGCAGAAGAAGCCTTGGAGTCTAGCCTTTCTGTATTGCTAAGTGGGAATCCACTGAGCTGGGCAGGGACCCCTGGGAACGGAGCAGGAATATTCTACAGAAGACTGCCAGGGAGGATTCAGACCATCAGAGACAAGAACAGGTCGGCTAGTGGAGAGTAAGAGAGGCAGAGAAGCGGGGCTGAGTTGATTCTCATAGAAGACAGTTTGAAGGTTCCAACAGAGGAGGTGAAGATGCACCGAGCATGTGCCCCTGGGTTCAGGCACTGTCTTAGGGAAGCATCCAAATTCAAACTGGACAGAGTCGGGATCTACAGAAATCTCTCAGGTGATCTTATATGTTGAGGTTTTCTTGTTCCTCCAATGTCCTCACGTCTTTCAGGTTTGTTCTCTCTAGCTATGTAAGCTTGTAAAAGAATCGTTGATACCCAAGAATCCTTTCTTACCTGACTATGTTTCTCTTACAGTTGGACACAGAGCAAAGTGCAGCAGTATGGTGATGTTAGTAATGTGGCTTTCTGGTGTGCTGGGTCCTTCTGTGCCTCACGAAAACACCTCTGGGGAACACGCACTGCTTCTGGAGTCTCACTTTTTATTTGAAATCTGGGGTTGCTTATCTAGGAGAGCATAGTGCTTCCTGCTAAACAAGGGTTAAAATTTAAAGCTGATGCCTATGGCAAACATCTGGTGGCTAAAATTACCTTGGAGTCCCTCCATTCCCGCTTACAGTTAAGGTTGGTGAACTGCTGCACAGTATATTGATACTTTGGATTGCCAAACCCCAAGTTCCACCAAAGGAAGAGCTAAGTGGAAAGTCTACATGTGAATGTCAGGATGCGGTCTCCTTTCTTCCTTTCAAAACAAGTCTCAGTATCCCTGGATGAATGAAGGAGGGATGGAGAATTCAAGGAGCCTTTCCTTGTTTACAAACCTAACCCCATTCTGTTCTAATAATAAGCCAAGTGCTGCTTATTGTTGCTTTGAAAACAAAGAAAAATGAGAGTAACCAGGAATGAGGGCATATGTGTGGTACAATTAGCTGCTGTTCTAAATCTTGATCAATCAAACACATCTTTAAAGTCTTCTAGAAGGGCACAGGCACCTGCTGCCTGACCTTCATCCTATGGGCTTTCTTTTCTCCTATGACCTTGCCCCAGCAGCCACCTCTCTCAGATCTCAGAGGAGTTAGAAGCTCAAACTCCAAGGCTATTAGATGCATGTGCAAAGGCCACTGTCCCTTAGTCATGATGCTATGATAAAGGCGTGACTTCCCAAAAGAATGAAGATAAACTAAAGGGTCAAAGGTGAACTAGAAGTAAAAGCCATATATCAAAAGCAAAGGCAACTCATTAACTTGGAGTCAAAAGAGGCAGATCTTCTTCCACAGTCGTTTTTCAGATAGACCAAGTGTTAGGGATACACTTCACGTTTTTTCTATATAATAAAGCAAATAATAAACTATGGCAATATAAAGAAGATGCCAGGTTTCCTTCTTTCCGTAGCTGAACACAAAAATGTGTAGAAAACCTGTGAGTAAGATGGGATGGATACCATAAAGGGACTCCTTACCTAATATGTTAGTTAGTCTTTGTTGTCACAATAGAACACCAAGACCAAAAGCAAACTCTTGAGAAAGGGTTTATGACATCTTAGAGATCAAAGTCCGTCGCTGAGGGAAGCCAAAGCAGGAGCTCAAGGCAGGAACTAATGCAGAGACCATGGAGGACCACAGCTACTGGCTGTCCTTGTTATCCAACCCAGGATCCCCCACCCCGGGGTGGCCTTGATCCCCCACAACAACCACTAATCAAGAAGATGCCCCAAAGACACGCCTACAGCCCAGGCTAAGGGAGGTGACTCTTCCACTGAGGTCTCACTTCCAAAATGACTCTATTTACTGTCAAGATGACAAAAACTAACTTAAGTTTCAGCATAATTGGAGTCGTTCTTGGAGGTGCAAAAATAAGAGCTAAACCTTTGGGGTTTAAAAGAATTCTTCTTTCAGGATTATACTCTCTATTACTGACTGAATTATATGCAAAATTCCTTTCTCTCATTCCCATGATGAGAAATCCATGTGCTAATTCCAGAAATGATCTAAGAATCCTTGTTCCTTACTTCATTGATCCCAGAATAGAATGGACTGCTTTTCTATGTACCCTATCCATAGGGAGCTGGATATACTGGATTTTCTCTGTTGCAAATACAATTCAGAAGATCTTCCTGGCAGTAAGAACACTGTGAGCCTCATACAAACTCTCTTGGAATTAAAGTCTCCTCCCCCTTGGCTTTTCTTTTCCCGGACCCCTGCTTCTCCAAACCTTATATGTCCAGGGTGAGTAAAACGTTTATGACTAGGCTGAGAAGAAAAGATAAAAGTGCAAGGATAGTATTTTCTCCTGCTGGATCCTAGTCATTTGAACCATCTCACATGGTACCGCTCAGTCTCCCCACATAAGGAAGAGGCAGGTCAGCTCCTCTGAGCCCTAATTTGGAAAAGATTAAGGAACTGCTTGGCTTTTTTTCTTAAAGGGGCCAATAAAAACCTTTCCTGTTCCCTTTGTTAAGTGCAGACCCAAGGCCGACTGTACCAAATCAAACATAGATGGTATCAGAGAACGGCATGTTTTATTCTCTTTAAATATCTAAAAGAGTCATGATTTAAGAACCATGAGCCATCCAGCATTAATTCTGCTGCCATGCCGGGTCACAAAGATGCTGATAAATAACGGCATTAGGTTTTTTGAATAGTAAATGCAGAAAGAGTCAATATTAGATAACAACAAAATGGCACACCCTGAAAAACAACCAAGGACACATAACACAAAAAAGCCTTGGACCAGAGTGCCTGATTCTACCACCTTTGCAGAGTCAGATTTCCTCTGGGCTGCTTATACAAGGACCCACATCTTCACTTTGCTTCCCACAGCTGCTGGTGGCTCAGGCTGGTGACCTGACTCACTCAGGACATGGCCAGAGTCTCTCCAGCTAGCCAGTCATGAAGACAGCTTTCTCCATTCCCACATTACCCAATGCCCCCAAGCACTTTCTTGCTTCTCAAAGTTGTATTGCTGCCCCGCCCTTATGCCTTCCAGTCTTAGGGTAGATGAGTGGTCCTGTTAAGCTGTGCTTAAAGCCATCTGTTGCTCAGCAGGTTTTCTTGATAAGCTGGAAAATACTGGAAAAGAAGCTTTGAGTTGAATGCCTGTATCAGCAGCATTTGATTAATAAGAGAGTGAAGGAAGTTTACATGCTAACTTCTTAGTCTTCCTGAGGCAAATTCACCTTACAAATGAAATGAGGCTCATTAAGTAGAGACTCATTGGGTGTCTCAGATCTAGCCACTTTTCCCCTCCTTTTATCTTAATTGATCTAAGTGATTTTAGGATGATCTTTGTACTGCTCATACGGGAACTAATGTAGAAGTCATTTCTGTTTTCATCCCTTCAAGAAATATCCAGCAACATCTATGGACCATATAGACTCGACTCTGCTGAATGGAAAGTTTGCCCCATGAGAGGGCCTGAAGCACTATGAAGTGCACATGGGGGCTGGAGAGATGGCTCAGAGGTTAAGAGCACTGGCTGTTCTCCAAAAGGTCCTGAGTTCAATTCCCAGCAACCACATGGTGGCTCATAACCATCTATAATGAGATCTGGTACCCTCCTTTGGCCTGCAGGCAGAATACTGTATAAGTAATAAATAAATAAATCTTAAATGAAATGTACATGAATGGCAGAACAGTGGCCAGCAGTCGGTAAGTGGTTAGCTGTGCTGTGCATGGGCTGCGTACCACCTTATTTAGACAGTCTGGTGATCCTGTAAGGACACAGAATTGGGATTTCTATTGTACAAATCAAGACGCCAGGTGCAGTAGGAAGTTAAGTAA
Organism: Acomys percivali; assembly: GCA_907169655.1. Lineage (NCBI taxonomy): Eukaryota > Metazoa > Chordata > Mammalia > Rodentia > Muridae > Acomys > Acomys percivali. The sequence goes on from OU015750.1 coordinate 50,339,621, forward strand.
ATGTCTGAGCCATGCAGTTAGTAAATGTGTCAGGCCAAATTCATGCCCAGCCTGGCTCCAAGGTCCACTATGTTATTTTAGCAGTCATGCTAATAAATATTTTAAATTTTCCCCTTAATGTCCTACCAGTCTATTTTATACTCCAAATATACCCTTAAACGCCTATACAATTTATCACCAACCCTAAAAATTTGTGGAAAGATATTCTCTGAAGTAGACAGGATCATTAGACTTGTTTTGGAAAAGAAAACTCAAGTTGAAAAACTAAACTGATATACCATATAACCAGCTGTTTCTTATTCATTCATACACACAACAACTTTGAACACTAGGTGGCATACAAAGATGATTAAGACAATCCCCCCCCCCCCCCCCCCCCCCCCCCCCCCCCTCTCACAGTGATAAATAGCATGGGAATACTAAGAAATAAGCAGTCAATGACGTCATTGGAGAGACTTTGGAAGGGTGACACATGTGGTATTTTCTTTTATATAACTCTACTTAGCTTCTCAGGTAGGATGCAGAAGTTGCACTGCAAATGTGTTTTCCTGGGACTTTGCAGTAGGTAAGATTATGTCTCCTTTCAAACAGATCTTATCCCAAGTGCTTTGGATCAACATAATCTGTTATGAACAGCGCAGTACAGTTTTCTTTGTTGTAAGCACTTTTCCTCGGGGGGGGGGGGGGGGGGGGGGGGATGGGAACAAATGTCTACTTATACCATGTCGGATAGATCAAAGTAGGATCCTCCCAAGGTCCAACATGGGAAACCAATGAGCTTGTTGGGCTTACTTAGAGAACATGGACTCACACTTACAGGAGCATGGGCAAGCACAAAGCAGCCAATCAATGGAAAGTCTGACCCTAGCATAGATGGCAACCTTCCTTTAGCTTTAGAGATGGAATCTTTTTCTATCACTTAACTTGCCGCACACAATATATCCATGAGCCCCCCCTGAGATGATGAGGCTATGTGCATTATTTAGGGGCAAACTATATAGAGGGGTACAGGAAGCAGTGGCTGGACCCTCAGGAGAAGGGCCAATGACATGTGTCTCCTCTCCTATGAGAAACTACCAACAATCAGTGGGTCCCATCTTGAAGGTGTTTTACAAGTGGCTACAGCTGCTCCCATGAAGGTGGGAGCTGCTATGCTCAGTTCAGCAATCCTACCATCTGTATTTCATGCTTTCAATGGCTCAGATAATTAACTAGAAGGCACTAGTCTGTTTGGGTAAATACAAAGTGAGGTAGACATGCTCCTTAGCCTCAAGGAATTTTAATTAGGCAAAGAAAAATAAACCTAATACGGAATGACGACCACAAGGCTGAATTTGTTCACTGCCAAAAGAGATATATAGTAGTGTAGAAGTGCGCATGGAAAGACACCCAATGAATACATTCATGACTTAAAGGTCCACTGACAAATGTACTGGAAAATGTACTTACTAATGAGTAGGACTGATATTGATTATCTCTTTTCCTATTTGCGGTATTGGAGGGTAGAACCCAGGACCTTACAAGCACCAGGCAAATACCTTACTATTGAGCTATACTACCCCAAAATTGAATATCTTGACTCTCAAACAATTAAGCCTGAAGTGGGCTTAGGACTCTTGTGATGAATGATGCTAAAGACATCCCTTATTTTCTATTTTCCACCATATACTTAGTACTTTTGTACTAATAGTTTACTCTGCTTCATTGACTATTTGCTGAGATTTAAACAACCTGACCTCAGAGCTTTAAAGTAAAAAGGTCTAAACCACAGAGCCACCATTGTCTCAGAGGGGTAGAAGGAGGGTAGCGCCAATGAAGATTATCATCAATTTTTGTGCTGAGATTTGACTTATCATCTTTTCAAGTTCTTAAACTTTTTTCTTACATATTATACAGTAAATGACATATAGTAACGACAACTACATATACAGTAGATTATATATACTATATATAGTAAGCATTATATATTGTAAATGCACGTGCGTGCACACGCGCACACACACACACACACACACACTCCTGAACATAGTGTCCATACTCCTCACTACGCCCTGGCTGCCTTTGCTGCTTTTGTCACTCTTTGCCCTGATCTTCTATTCCATATCTCAAGAAATGACTTAGCCTACATTTCCCAAGCATGACCTGACTTTGCATATTCTAGCATTTTCTCTTCCCTTTGTGTGTCGTCCTTACCAACAATGTCACTCGGTGGCTGTTACCTTCCTCAACACATTCATGCTGAGCAGGCGCTGTGCAGTGCTCCCCGCTGTATTGGACTTAACACATCACAGCTTTCCTAGATAGCATCAGCCTGTCTTAGAAGCTACCCATGAGGCTCTGGAAGGCTGAGGCCACAGCTGCCACTGGCTTCACTCAGGTACCTACCTGGCACAGGGACACAGTAGGATACAACATACTCTCAGGGTGTAAGAAGCTGGATAGGAAAGCAAGTGTCCCAGACGTTTGTAAGAGAAAAGCAGCAGCTCTTAAAAAGACGAGTCCAAGGAGCGGGAGAGATGGGTTAGTAGTTAAGAGCCCATGCTGCCCTTCCAGAGGGCCAGAGTTTGGTTACCAAGCACCCATGCCAGGCAGTTCACAACTGTCTGTAACTCTAGCTCCAAGGGATGGCACTCCCCTTTCTGGCTTCCCTGGGCACGTGCACTTATGTGCACAGACACACTTACACTTACTTAAGCCTTTTAAAAAGAACTCCGAGACACCGTGCTCAAGAATTATACAAGTAAAAGTAGCTTTTAAATTTTTTCTACCAATTAGTGTAATTTCCAGCTTTTATTTACATAATTTTAAGAAATTCCTTCTCAATAATATTTTTTAGGTTCTCTATCTGGGCATTTTTCCTCTTTCAGTCTGTTCAATAATTGAACCATTGTAATTGTTTTCCACCAATGCGCCTAAAATACATTTATTTTTAAATGGTAAAATGAGGAATATGTAAATGGAAAAAAGTACAGCAAATGTCATGCTTAATTATTTTGTTTTCATGTCAAACAGAAATGTGGCTCCAGGCATCACTGTCTTGTAATTGTTTTGAGAAGTAACCACATCCTCTAAAAGACACAACATTTGCAGGAGTGACAGGAGAGGCCCTGGAAGCTGTGTCATTACATTTTGTATGAGTCCTTAGGTGTTTCTTTGAATGCCTAGATTTACTTCACCTTTGCATTCATACTGACCACCTGACCTTGTTCATGAAATGAAGTTGGCCTATCTTTCCTGTTTGCTTCCCCCTGAGAAATCATGTGCCTGAGAACAGAAGGTAGGTATAAGTGAGAAACTTGATAATCCAAGGGCCATACTTGACAGATTTGGGTCATAACTTCTGCATAAACCAAAAGCTCATGCTCTTCCGAACTTGAGACACACTAGATATTCATCCCTGCTCCACTCAATCACAACCCCAAACAATGATAAGTATGTCTTAGATGGTCTATAGATAGTAACAAACTTCCATGAAAATGCTGGCAATATTACACACATTATAGCCTACAATTGGGAAGGCTAAAAACTTGGAGGGATCAAGGTATGTTCTGTAAGAGATGTCACGCTCATGTTTCAAGCCATGAGGGTACAATTCAGAGCGGTATCGGGGGATGGGGGGCTCTTCTCCAGCCAGCTACTACTCACTATAAACCATCAACACTAATTTGTAGGAAACTCTGAAAGGGAGGTGTGTCATCCCCTTAAGTGGCATGGCTCGGTCTTTGACTGGGTTTTAGAGGCTGGTCCAGGACAAAGGTAGCAACATTCCCAAGGCCCGTGTCTCAACATTGCCACCTGCTGCCCAGATTCCAACAGCCATTGCTCCAGAACAGTCCACTGCTCACACTTTCTCTGCTTGAGAGACAGATTCATGAGCTTTGAGTTATTGTCCCAAACTCCCAGGAAAATGACAAGGTATCATTTGGGTTCCTGGAGCCACAAGGCGACGGCACTGGGGAAATGTTCTAAGTGTGGAAGTGTGGACAGTTAGGTGATTCTTAGAGCTTACTAGATCTCAAAAAATGGAAGCTATACTGACTTATGGCTCTTCTGCACATTTTGCTCAATTTTATACCCTCAGGGCTTAGCCTAGTGCCTGTCACAGCAAGGTTGCTCATTCACTAAATAAATGAACTCCTAATGATGAAGGTTAATACTGCTATGGATTTATTGTACTACTTATTCAGTGACTTCAATAAATGAATTGTTTACTCAATCTAGAACTGGTACAGAGGAATGAATGAAAATGAAAAGAAATGGAGGAATGATTATAACAATAAACATGGTAGAAAGCTGTCTAAATAGAATATATGATATGAAAATGTACTATGTATTCTGTAGATAAACTTTACATCCATTCCTTTCTACTTTCACAAAGTTGAAAAATACTATTTGGGGTGTGTGTGGCAGTGCACACACACATGGTGTGTGTGTATGTGTATGGTGTGTGTGTGTGGTGTGTGTGGTGTGTGTGGTGTGTGTGGTGTGTGTGGTGTGTGTGTGTGGTGTGTGTGTGTGGTGTATGTGCGGGGTGTGTGTGTTTGGGTGTGTGTGTGTGGTGTGTGGGTGTGTGGGGTGTGTGTTGTGTGTGGTATGTGTATGGGGGTATGTGTGTGTGTGTGGTGTGTGT
>OU015750.1:50349467-50367491 GCA_907169655.1 Acomys percivali
ATATATATATATATATATATATATATATATATATATATATATATATAAAAGCATGTCAGGAGGAGAAGCAGCTTTAGAGTTCTTAGGCTGCTGTGTAGCCTTGGCCGTCCCGGACTCACTTTTTTTTTTTTTAATGTGGTATGAGAATTAAAACATACAACCAATAGGGAAGAAAATACAAGTTTGAATAAACTAGTATTTATGTTACTTTCTTGAGGAAGTTCAGCTTTCTTGAAATCGGAGCGCGATGCCAGATTTAGCTTCATCAAAACAGTAGTTATCTCTAAGATGGCTGTCTTGTTGGTGTGTCTTCTGACACCCGTCTCAAATGACACTGAGTAAAACACAGGGCAGTTCATGAAGCATAAGAAATTTAACATTAGACTTCAAACATCTCAGCCTGGCTTTGTGGCATGTCTGCTATGCAAGAAGTCCTGTTATTAAATTACATTCATTATCTTGTGTTGTATAAAATAAGTCTAATTTAGGGTCATTGCTATTACAGTTTCCATAAATGACACGCTGAATACTACGCACCTGATACAATTGAGGGCTGTAATGAAAGAAGAAAATGTAGCCCCATTCTTTAGCATTACATAAATTGCTATTTCATACAACTATGCTATATTCTTATATTATGAACTACATTAAATATACATAAACAATATGGTGGCATTTTCAACAGCAATGAGTGGCGGGTCTTGAAAGTAAAAACTGTACATATTTTTTGGGATGCTCATGGAACTTGTTTCAGTATTTATTCAAAAGAAAACTATTTTGATTGAGGGATATGAAGAGAAAGGAGGTAGGTTAAGGGGTTAGCACTGGAATTGGAGGGAAAGGAAGAAGAGTGGGAACGGCCTACTATAAATATGGCTTGTAACTGTAATCGTCAAAAAACCCTCAGATTCGGTGTATATTTTTCTTCTAGTATTTTTACAGAGTCAGGTGAGCATGTTGCCCATGCTGATATAACCATAAGAAGGCCCACAGAGGCTAGTTCACGGTTCTCTGTGCCATGCTCCCTCCCAGGGGACAGAGGAGACAGATTCCAAGTTCTCCCAGCTTCTCACTGACTGGGAAAGCTGTGCTCACAGACATGGGCTTTGTGCCACATGCATTCTCAAGATTTTTACAAAGATCATTGTGTCCCTACTTGAACAGACTATACTCCTTAGTGTCCCTCTCTAAAGCACGGCAAATAGGACCCCCCCTTCAACCCAGCAAAGGCATGTTAGGAAAGAACCAATGTTCCCAAAGTCACAGTCTCCGGCACACACACCGGCCCTCACTGAGGATCAGCCCCACTTTCTCCCGTCAGTCCTATGGTGACCCCCGTTACCTAATATTTGATCTTCATGAATGAATTTTCCTTTTTCCCCAGTTCTGAGCTAAGGGCGATGGGATGTTCCCCAACTGGGTTCTGTGTCCCAGCACTTCTCAAATGTCTGCTATGCTGGTATGTGCCCAGACCTTTCTAGAGGGTAATATCATGTGAAATATGTGGGTAAACATCCTTGACAAAGAAACCCTTTGTGTGCTAATCATCTCAGGAGTCCAATTGTCCAGGTACAATTGTGTTGGGAAACACACCTGTGACTAAGAGGCCCTGAACTGCCTACCGGTTTGCCTGTTAACCCAACTTTCCTTCTTCGGTTCGCTCTCTCCCCCTCCCCCTCCCCCTCCCCCCCCCCCCCCCTCCCCCTCTCCTCTTCTCTCTATAATCTCTCTCTCCCTTCTCTCACCTGCCCTTCTCCTCTCATTTCTTTCCATTTTTTATGTACACATGTGTGCTGTGCTATGCATGTCTATGTATTGGTATCTTTTGGCATGTTTAAACACACATGTGTAAGCACACATCTGTGAGTGTATGTGGAGGTCTGTGGTTGAGGTGAAGAACCATTTTCAATCACTCTTCTACTCTATTCATTGAGGTAGGGTCTCTCAATCAAACCCAGAGCTCACTGATGGCTGTTGCTAACTAGTCTGCACTCTGGGCTCCACTGCCTGTACCTGCTTAGGCTGGAATTACAGGCCATTTGCATGCAGCTCTGGGGATCCAAAGTCTAGCCATGATGCTCACATGAAATGTACTTTAGCCACTGAGCCATGTCTTCAGCTCTGTTTTCCTTTGTACAGTTAACTACCCACTCCATCCATCTCCAGTCTTTGTGCCGTTATTTCTGTAACCCATTAAGATCTGTGGGCCAATTAATCTTGAACTCAGGAGAAGAAATACTTAATGCATGACGACGCAGAATAAAACAGGTAATTTTTTGTAATTGGAAGTGACTAGAGCCTTCTGTATTCGTTAGTGAGAAGGGACCCTGGGGATTGCTTAGCATGCTTTGTATAAGGGAAATGCAGAAGAAGTCAGAATGTGGAAAAATGGTTCATGGCCATTGTGTGTTCTGCTGGGCCACTTGCAGCTTTAGGATGCCGAACTGACTCCCAACAAAGGGGTACTAGCACTGCCTCTCCTTTACAAGAGGGAGCACTGCGCTAAGTGCTTTTCATTAGCATCTCACCTAGTCTTCCCCCACCTCTGCAAGGCCCAAGCTGCCATCCACAGTTTAGCCACAGGGGAGCTAGGGCTCAGAGCAATTATGCATTTGCCAAACGTCTCAGCACCAAGGAGAGGAAGGCCTGTTCTTCAAAAATATTCCTACATCTGCCTTAAGGGTAAAAATTGAAAACCACGTGAGAGAGAACATTCTGGCACAGAGCCACGTTTGTGGAAAGCCCCACTGTCACTTGCTATTTTGAATCCTGCTAGAAAGAGTGGGCCCTGACCTTCCAAAGAAACTCAAAGACCCAGGTTCAGCCTCTTATCTATTTTCACTCTTAATTACATTCTCACATGAACTCTGAGGGCATTAAACGAAGCTGGGTGCATCCACGCTTTCTGCTCAATCTTCTCAGAAAATTGACTCTGTTTTCTTTGGGCAATTCACAGGCAGTTTCTGGTGCATTTCTATACCATTGTGATGATATATTTCCCTGGGCATTTATCTGAGGGGACACTTTTACTGTTTTATTTATTTATTTACTTTTGATATAAAACTTTTTGCAGTCATCTGAATCCATCACCCTTTTTAAAAAAAATGTAGTTGTCAACCTTGTCAAGGCTGGAAGAACCCAATGAAGAAAACCTTAGTTCGTTTCCGCTAAGCCATTCCCGCTGTCTCCTAAGTGTTAAATTTCTCACAAGGTTTCAGTCACTTTGCAATAAAGCATTTCCAGTATGTGTCCCCACCAGCAGAAGCCAAGGTCTGCCACCTCCCTGGCTTTCCAATTAGACAGAAGCGTGTGCATATTCCTGACCCAACAAAGCCGAGTGGCAGCCTGTGCTCTTGGGCTCAGGGTGTCTCTCTGGGCCACTCTATGATTTTCATTTATCACGCACAGCAGTAGCCCCTTTTAAACTATACCACTCAGTATTCCATTTACCATAGAAATTGCTTCTCTAGTTTCCCTCGATGGAAAGGGTGCTTTAAAAGAGGATTAGTGTGGCTGGGCAAGAAGGGGAGCCATTTCTTTCTTTTATTTTTGTTATAGTCCTAGGCTAGATCTTCAGAGGAAGTCATGGATTGCCACTAAGTAGGTTGGAAAAGCAAAATATGTTCACTAGTTCAATTTGAAAAGCAAAGGAAGTAACAATTGCAGTATGTTTAATAAGCTTTTCTTCACACCAAACTTCCCCGCACAGGAGGGGATCTGATCATTTAATACTTTAGTTTTCATTCTGTGCTTGACTTCAGAGTGTAATTCTGAAGCTAGAGGAGACAGACCAAATGCAATAGGGGGTGCATGTGTAAGAGACCGAGGAAGACTGACTATGGCCATCACGGCCAAAAACAGATGTGGCAGACGCACATGTTGAGTGCACGCACCGTTCCCCAAAGCATGGCCGATCCCAAGGCCACCTCACTGCACTCAGACCGTTTCTTGTTCAGTCTCAAATCTAGGATCCCATTTGGTTCAGCACCAGGAGGATTAACTCACTGACAGAAAAAAATCAGAATTTTCCATGATTGCATTAGCAGATGGTGCAAACAAACCTGGCAATTTCAATCAGAGAACATTTGAAAGTCGACTTTCAGGCATGTTTTTGAAAGAAATGTTTACGCTTTGGAAAGATGGCAGAGAGCAGGAAGAAAAGGAAAATTCTGGTTACGTCAAGTTGGACAGTAGCTACTTTACAGCCCCCCCCACACACACTCATGCTCCCTTCCTAGCACTTCACACTGACCTGTTCAACTGTGGGGTCACCATAGAGGGGAAAAACCTCCCTCACTGTCCACACACGCAGGACACAGTGCCCAGAGGCTGTGTGAACTGTGCCCTGCTGTGGCGCGTTCCCACAAAGGTATGCTCTGCATACAGAAAGAACTCTCTCTCAACTATGCAGCAAAGAAACATGCAATTTAGCCCTCAGGTAGAGAATCCTGGAAATGAACGGGACATGGGCCTGGAAGAACACTTTTTACTCCGAACTTGCTTAGTAACTCCAGGCAAAAGTTTTGCTTTAGGGGTTCTGTTTCGTGGGCAGATCAATGTTGGTGCCACCGCTTGGTCGGCTACTCCTGCCCCTGCAGTGATTTGTGTTAATTCAATGGTTCATCCACTGTTCTTCACATTCTGGTATTTGAAGTGCTCCCCAAATTTGGTTTATTAGCCTAATTATTCATATAAATAACCCTGCTGGGACTCGACTGATATGCTTTCATTGAAATGACAGATATCCCCAAATTAATTTCTGATTATGAGCTAGATTGTTTTTCTGTCATCTCAAGAAGAAGAAGAAGAAGAAGAAGAAGAAGAAGAAGAAGAAGAAGAAGAAGAAGAAGAAGAAGAAGAAGAAGAAGAAGAAAAACAACAACAACAACAACAACGCAGCACCCCCCCCCCTCCCCGCCAAACTCCCTGCTTGGACGTTCCTGGGTTCTTTCATTCTCTCCCTTGTTTGGCCACTGAGTGGAGCCCATAGTTCACGGGTGCAGGGCAGGTGCTCGCTGCTGGCTCTGAAGCCAACAGCTGTGCGGCACAGTACAGTGCGAAAGCAAACCATAAACCCTGTAAAGCACATGATAAACACATCTCCAGACAAGTGGCAAAACAGCAACAAACAAAACAAACAAAGAACCCAAGTAAATCCACTTGTTCTCCCTTAGTTTTAGGATTTTAATTATGTGAGAAATTGTGTGTGTGGGGGGGGGGGGTGTATTTTCCCAAAATTTATGTTTTCTGAGAACCACTGTTTTTCAGTGTCTCCTCTTTAGATTTCTTGCCCCTCCTCAAACATTTTTTTTCCTAGTTGATTATGACTTTATTCAGATTGGTGTCTCCATTTTTAATTGAAATTAATAAAAGCCTGACTGGCCAAAATATTTTTATTGGAAATAACTTATATGCGATCATTTTGGAACTATAGGCCAGTGAAGCAGTTTTATTAATGGCCTGTAAGGGCTTAGTGTTTCCTTTGTTAGAGGATCTGCTGGGGTCACCTTGAGGGTCTAAACATATGCAAATTAACCATAGGGTGAAATTATGAGCTTGTGATTTCAACATCATATAGAAAATTTCCCTACATAAAACAAGTTAAATTAACAGAGGGGCAGTTTCTATTGTGTTTTGCCCACAATTTTCATTTGGTAAAAACTAGAACACTGGCTGTAAACCCATTAGTATTTTCTGGGAAAGTTTTAAGAACATATTTTTGGTTCACTTCATATCCATTGAATCATAATTTGTACAGCTAGAGTGGGAAACTTTTATTTTTAAGCAAGAATACTTCTAACCAGTCAGCTGCATGACTATCGATGTAGAATGTTCATAAAGTTCTAAGGAACAGGTGACAAGTATCTTAGAACACTCTATAATCATGCCAATAAATGAAGGCAGGACTGTAAAATCATGGTAGTTTTAGCATTAAAACTCAACAAATTTGATTCTTAAAAATTATGCTATTGCCTAAAATTTAAATTCTGTGTTATAAATCCTGTAAGATTTGAAATGGACCATGGAAGACACAATGACAAGCAAAATCCTTGTCTTTATTCTTGGTGAGTGACTCACATTGCAATCCGTCATATGTTAAAATATCTCTGATACAATGTTCACTATCACATGACTCACGAAGAAGAACCCACGCACCAGGGTCAATTTCATCCTCTCTTCCTGCCATAGATTTAAGGGGGAAATGCAAACAAACAGACAGATTCTTTTTTTAGGATTTTCTTTTCTAAACTTTTCTTGTAAAACTTTTATAGTTGCACGTAGAGGGCTTATACACTCTATCTTCGTCAGAGGAGCAAACCCTGCCCTCTAACGGTATGGAAGCCATCATCACCCTTCTCCAGACAAAAGTAGCCAAGACTAGAATTTCACCCAGCAACCTCCCTTTCTGGAGGACCTGATGGAGTTCGTTACTAAGTACAACCACAGCACTCTTAATGTATACTCCTTCATCTGGAAAGTAGCTACAAGTGATGCTGGGATGGGCAACTGGTACCTCTCACAGTGAATGGGGAACTGTCTGAAAACATTCTTCAGCGCCTCTTAGGGATAGAGGACTAATTTAAAGTGGATTGCTGTGAGCACAAGTGGGAACCAAGCAAATGCTCAATGGAAAGTGCCCATCCCTTCGGATTAGAGAATCTGAGGCGTGGGCAGGCGTGGAGCTGGCGAGCTCGGAGGTGGGACTGGGTAGAAGGCGAGGGGTGATGCTAATGGAAAAGACAGCCCTGCCCAGAGCAATAAGTCAAGGCAAGGTGGGGTGAGGGGGTGTGGATCACAAGAGAAATGCAGCTGGCCCTGAGCAGGACTTGCACACGCATGCATGTTCCACGGGCGGAGATGTCTAAGATGAAGCTCAAAATTAGAAGGTCAGAGTGGTCCAGGCAAAGGACTGTGAGGGGTTAGAAGTGGAAATGACTGAGAAATGAGGGAGGGGTTAGGAATGAAGAGTCAGGGCTGGAGAGATGGCTGCCCGTCCAGGGGACCTGGGACTGATTCCCAGCACCCACACGGTACCTCATAGCTGCCTATGACTCCAGTCCCGGGGGATTCAACAGCCTCCTGTGGCATCCGTGAGGCACCAAGCACACATGTAGTGCACAGACACACATACATGTAGTGTACAGACACACATACATGCAGGCAAAAACACCGATGTGCAAGATAAAAATGAATGCATAGATACAAAATGAAACAAGTAATTAACGCAAGAAATTTGCAAGGCTGATATAAATAAAACAAATTTCAGTAGAGTCAATTAAAACAGTTATACCAGTCGTTTCAGAATCTTCCAGAATGATGAAGGCACACATTGTCAAGCCCAGACTTGGTCGTACAAGAAGCCCAAAGAACGGAATGGAGTTCATGAGTCAGCAGCTCAGGATGCAGCCACCAAACAAGGCATGGAACCCAAGAACAAAGGAGATCAGGGAAACTCACGGCTGGCCACCAAGTGATCACCAACTGCATGTTACAGTAACACCGAAAGCACGTGGCGGTTTGGAGCGCAACCATGCTAGGCACTAAGGAAATGCCTCCTCAGGCAGCCACTTAAAGTGGACTCTGCTCATGGTTACTGTGTGCTTATGCATCATTGAAACCACAAGAAGGCCTGCTTTGTGGAAATTTCCACTTAACAGTCGGCCAATGACGAAGAATCAGGAGGAAGAGGAGAAAGAAGGAAAAACCAGAACCCAACACAAAAGCAACCAAATCCTCCCCTGGGCTTTTAAGCAGAGAGAGCTGAGGTTCCAGGACGCAGCAGGTGGCTCCAGCCTAGCAATTACAGACCACAGTATTCTGATTTTTTGGAACTCAGCTCCTTCTAAAACAAGCATATTTCTGAGGGAGTTTTAAAAATGCAAGTTTCCCTTGGAAATTAAAAAGGATATGGCTCGCTGAGCTTGAAACTAACCCCAAGTAGAGGCAAGAATGAGGTTACCAAAAAAAAAAAAAAAAAAAACAGAAAAAAATCCTGTTGTTTTATGGATTTTCCCAAGGCTCACTGGCAAATTCAATTCTATTTATACAGATTTGTGACTGTTAGTGATGAAATTGTTTCTAATTTATGTCCTGTGAAAAATGACATCTGCTTATAATTGGAAAGTTCATTTAAAAACCAGGCAAGTAAAACAAATTATTCACTAAAATGAAGACAGAGGAATTGAGATGCACGGATGCAGGTGTCTCAGTGTTGGGAGAACTTAGCTAATTTTGCCTTGAGACATCTCAGATTTGACTCTTAATCCAGACGAAGCAGAGCAAAGGAAGCAGATTCTCTCCGTTTCAGGGTTTCCTTGACAGTCATCAGAAGTGATTGTGGCCTGATTTCAGGGTGGAATGTGCTTCACTTTCACCGTAACTTTATACATTTTGTCATCATCACTGAAGGAAGTCAGGGAATAATGGAAGACTGACTAGTGCAAGTTAATACATGCAGGAATGGGAAGAAAACATTCTACGTGCTCGTGAAATACTAAGAAAATATTTGGATAACCTGAAACCTGGCTATTTGAACTCCGAATATTGCCCCACACCTCCTAAAGCACCAGGAAATAAATAAGTAATTCTTTTTAAGCTGAATACTCCATTTCAGTGGTACTTATGGAGGATAATAAGGAATTTTCATTCAAAAAATGCATTCTGGTCATGCTTCTCTCCCCCCCAAATCCTTCCAGTTCACCCCCATCCCTCGCCTTATTGTTAAAGGAACAGTAAGACATTTTACATGTTCATCTTTTGATCTTCAATCACCTGCATAGTGGGTCTGGGGTGGAGGTGGGGGTGGGGCTCAGGGTGGGGCTGGGGGAGGGGCTGGGACAGCAAGCAGCAAAAGGAAATCAAGGCCTAAGCCTGAACAATCTTGCCCACAACCTCAAAGACTAGAGATCTATTTAATTGTACATTATCATGGCTGGGCAGGTGGCTGGGAGGTTAAGAGCACCTGTTGCTCTTGCAGAGGACCTGGGTTCAGTACCCAGTACCCACATAGTGGCTCACAGCCAGCTGTCACTCCAGTCCCTTGGGATCCTGATGCCCTCTTCTGGCCTTTGCAGGCACCAGACAGACACAAGGTGCACATATGTGCATGCAGGCAAACATACATACATCTACCAATCTAAGCAAATCCACATATCTGATATCTAAACATATCTACATATCTAAACAAATACCTTGTGCTTCTGAAGACTAGTAATGACCAATATGGATAGGGAACCAGAAGGCAATTCAATTTATTGTAGTATAAGAAAGAATAAAATAGGAATAAAATTAATGAAAAAAAGGACAAGACCAGAGAACACTGAAAGTTACTAATCATTGTTGAAAAGAGGGAGAAATCCAGAAAGAAAGAAAAAGCCTAAAGAAATGCAAAGACAATCTCTGAGGATGAACCAAAAAAAAATTTTTTAATTGTTAAGATGGCAAGACTAGGGGCTGTAGAGATGGCTCAATAATGAAGAGCACTGACCATTGTCCCAGAGGACCTGGCTTGATTCTAGGCACCCATATAGTGACAAAACAGATCTGTGACTCTAGTTCCAGGGGATCCTATGCCCTCTTCTGGCCTCTGTGGGTACTGCATGTATGTGGTACACAGACATGCATGCAGGCAAACACCCATACATGTAACATTATAAAAAAAAAAAATTAAAGCCAGGCATGGTGGCACACACCTTTAATCTCAGCACTTGGGAGGCAGAGGCAGGTAGATCACTTTGAGTTCAAGGCCAGCGTGGGCTACAAAGGGAGTTAAAGACAGCCAAAACTTCACAGACAAAATCCTGTCTCGAAAAAACAAAACATTAAAAAAATGTAAAAAGAAAAAATAAGACAGTAATATTCCTCCAAATATTTGGAGATACAAAGTAATTTTTGCCAGGATCTTCAGAATGATACTTGAATAGAAAGTTGATATTAATGTTCATTTGAAATTGTAGGGCCACCTGAATAGCCAAATGTCCTTTAAACAAAATCTTGAGCCTCTCAAATATGTCTGTCAGATTTACTGGGCCAGAAGGCTGAAGATGATGTTCCAACATTATAGAGAGTTTTGGGTGACTGTTAAGGCAGCAAACTGTCTCTGTCATTTTTTCATTTGGAAGCTGCTAACCTGTACTTCCAGTTCACTCGGGTAATTAAGTTTTATTCCTTCTCAAGTCTCTGATGGAGTTGAAGACCACATAGTTTGGTTTTACAATTAAGCTTAGTTGGTTAGGGGTTAAGATGTTTTTAGATCTAGATAGATGTTTTAAGTTAATAGAAATGAGATATGATAGACATTGACTTTCATTCAGAAATTTAGACCCAACAAGACAGGAAAGATGTCTACTTCAAGTTTTCCAAATACGAATAGCCAAATCACTATGAATGTAACATTTATATAACTCCTGATTGTCTTGTGGTTCTTCCTGCTGTATATGGTTTATCTTATTTGTGTGTAATAATATAAATGCATATGTTAAAAAAGAAATAGAATAATTTTAAAAATCTTGAAATAGAAACAAAGTAAGAGACCTTACACTTCCAAATTTCACTTTTTCCTTTGAAATTAAAATGATGTGGCGCATCAGCATAAAAGGCACACAGATCAATAGAGTGAGGGTGAGAACCCAGAAGGAAGTCCAAACATCTGCGGCCACTGATAGAGGTACCAAGACCCTTTAATCGGGAAACGTGCTTTATTTAATTCCTGACAACCACATGAGAAAGAATGAAGTTAATCCTCTGCCTCACAATATACACAAAAATCGGCTACATACAGAATAACGACCTAAATACAAAAGCTGAAGCTACAGCATTCTTTGGAGGAATGCATCTTTGTGACCTTGGATTTAGCAGACGTGGCACTAAAAAGCATAAGCTCAGCATTACAAATAAGTTGGAACCTTATCAAAAGTACAAGTTTTTGTTCCTGGAAGGATGCTATGGATAAAGGGGTTGTATGAAAATTTCTTCAAAGAAACACACATAGTGCATAGCTACCACGTGAGAAGGCTGCAAAGTCATTAGTTACCAGGGGAAACGCAAGAAGTCACCATCAACTAGCACACTGCACACACTCAGGAGGGTACAATGGGAGTGTTGGGGTGAACACTGGAAACTGGAGCCCTTGAGTATAAAATGGTGTGCATGGAAGACACTGAAGTGAGTCAAACAGAAACAGCATATAGCAGCAATCCTACTCCCACTGCTACTACTGCTACACAGACACAGACACACAGACACACACACAACACACACGTGCGCACTCACACAAAACATGTACATGAATGTTCACTGTAGCAGACAAATGGTAGAAGTAACCCAGATGTATGGATTAAATTGTGTAGTATAGCCATGCAATATTTCTCAACCATAAGAAGAATGCAGCATCACACCGCAGTGAGAACATACCTGGCAGAAACCAACCATAAAAGGTCAAATTATGTGAGTTTATTTAATACATACAGAATAAACAAATCCATAGAGATAGCAAATCAGTGGTTGGGGCCTGGTGGAGAAGGGTGTATCAACTGTTTAATGAGGCCAGTGTTTCCTTTGGGGGCCATGGAAATTATCTGTGATACATAACATTGTAAACTTAGTAAATGTCACTAAGGGTGAATTTTATAGTCATTTTATCTATTTTGCTGCCATTAAGAATCCATATGCCAAGCGTTTTGCTGAACACGGTTGCATTTGAACACATTTAATCCTTAAAACAATGAGACAAGTAAGTAGGCTGCAATCACTATTCATCTTCATGTCTTACATTTATTCCCAGTAGGAAGGAGTATAAGCGCCCACGTACTATGTGTGGTGTTAATTTTCTATGATTCATTTTATGTATTTTTTCACAAAATAAAAGCGTATTATTCAATTAGGAAGGCACAATGAGAAACAGGTTATAAAGAGTCACTTACCTTGGCTGTACAGGTGGTAATTATTCATGCAAATTATTCAAATAAACTTGCAGGAAATTCTACTTTATTTCCTTTTCTCATAGTAGAGAGCATCAAGCTTGACTTTTTCCTTTGACTAGAGTTTCTGTGGGACCCTAGCACTGGCACTTTTCACAAGATATTCTGATACTATTATTTATAGGAACTTGGGGCCAAGATCAAAAATCCAGTTTGTGAAGTCAACCACAACTGGAAACTATTTTCAATGACTTGGAAAATCCAGCTAGAGGATGACTCACGCAAGATGGTTTTAATCTTGAAGCCAGTGGGTGCACTACTGTGTCAAAATGTGGGAGGTGGTGTTTCTGCACACCACTTTCAGTCTGCTTCTCAGGACGGTACAGACCGCTGCTGATGAGGGTCATAATACCTAACCATTATATACTCAACCGTAAAACCAGGGGTTGCGCAGCCATGCCTGAATAAAACTGTTAAGTCTGTTGTAAATCTTAGCATGCATACAGGTCTTCCCAGGGGGAACTGCTACACACAGCCTCTGGTTCTAGGTTTGATGAGAATCTGAGGAGGACATTTGCATAGCATGCCCGTAAGTCTCCTTAGATACTGCGGGCGAATAACCCCCAGCTCCAAAGAGACCACGACCAACCGACCTCTAAATTCACCTGTTTCCCTTGGGTTTCCAGAAGGATTGTCTTCAGGCTCATTCCTCAACTGCTCTCATGCAGACCGCAGAGCAGACGGGCATCTCCTAACCTGTCAGTCAGCTCTCAAACTCCAAAGCTTCCCAGGGTGAGGGGTGAGGTGTGAACAGGTGGGAGGAGGCATACTAATCACTAACGGGGAGTACATGCTTGTTTTGTGGGGTGTTCTTAGTGTGGGGATGCCTTTTTTTGTTTGCTTTCTGGTTTTTCTTTTCTTTTGTGAGACAGGGTTTCTCTGTGTAGCCTTGGCTGTCCTGGACTCACTCTGTAGACCAGGCTGGCCTTGAACTCACAGCAATCATCCTGCCCCTGCCTCCCTGATTAAATCATCCTGCCCCTGCCTCCCTGATTAAAGGCCTGTGCCACCATGCTCAGCTAGTGCCTTAAAAAAAAAAACAAAACAAAAAACCTAGACTTGAGCCAAAAAACCTATTATGTCTATATGAAATGGTAAATCCAGTGATGCTAGATCTTTAAAGGATATTTATTTCTTTTTAATTTTGTATTTATTTTTATTTTATATATATGGGTGCTTTGCCTGCATGTATGCAAACTATTCACATGAGTGCAACGCAAGAAGATGGCACTCAATCACCTGGGACTAGAGTCACCAACAGTTACAAGCTGCCAAGTGGGTGCTGGCAACTGGACCCTGGTCCTTTGCAAGAGCAGTAAGTACTCGGAACCACTGAGCCACCTCTACAGCTCCTGAGAGCTTTCAGGTTTTAGAGGAGCCTGAGCTCTCTTTCTTTTTTTCTTTCTTTCTTTCTTTCTTTCTTTCTTTCTTTCTTTCTTTCTTTTTCTTTCTTTCTTTTATTTAAAAAATAAAACCTCAGCCGGGCATAGTGGCGCACTCAGGAGACAGAGGCAGATGGATCGCTGCAAAGGGCTGAAGTGAGTGGAGGGTTGATGGCCGGGGAGCCCAGACCAGTTGTAGACATCTATGTATGAGATTCTGACCTCTAAACTTGCAATTAAACTTCGGGGTATCAGGTGGACTCATGACGCCATTCAAGGATGATTTCAAATCATCTCTGTTTGCTATTCCCTTATCAGTTACATTTGTGAAGAGAAAATAGCTTTTCTATTAAGTAAGGACGGCACAGCTAAAACAGTGATTCATGCTCCAGGGTTCTATTTAAACACCCTTCAGCTTAACTCTTTCGGCATACCCAGAAACTTATCTGATAGCTGTGGAAGTTACTCCATTTCTTTGATTTGAACATATTCGAGCAAGGGGCAGCAGACACATTCTTGCAGTTTCTTTAGAAAAGACTTACAAGACCGACAACCCATGCCACCCAGCTCCCCATGGCTCAGTCTCACCATGGGAAGCACAGACACCTGCCTTCACCATGAACCTGGCCACTTCCATGGGTTTTGGTGATGACTCCCACTTGCTGCCGGATTTCTGATTAATCCTCTTCGAAAGCAGCTTCCCCATTCCTCTGCTCATGCTCATGCACAAACATGAGCCCAGAATGCAGTGTGCTGATTCCTACTGGGGCATGTAAAAATCGAGTCCTTTCTTGAGGGAATGAGAGTATTGAAAACCCACAGACGAGATCCATCAGAAAGTTTGCCAGAGGAATGAAAAAGTAAACATTATTTTGGGACAACTAGTCACAGGGACAGGCCTGCACAAATATGCTCTCCCAGAATTCCTAAGTTTCCTCTTTGTGAAAACGAGGCACTGAGAAGTCAGGTGTATCCAACGTTTTGAGTGCTGTAGCAAGAACTCAAGCCCGTTTGTTGAATTTTGACTTTGTTTCTGGCCCCTCCCTGACATATGTAGATAGATACATAGCATGATAGTCCTTTGGCCCCAGAACATAGTGTGCTCAAGAGGATGGGGGAGAAAGAAAGGGTTTGCAAAGAACCAGGGGCATTCTGCTTCAGGGGTCCTCTTATATAGAGACTCTGTCTCTTTTAAAACTGAAGACCATCAAGATGGCAGAGGAAAATCTCTAAGTGGCAAAGGCCATTGTGTCCCCTAGCACACCTACACCATGCTCTGTGGCCAGCTAACGGGCATGAACTCTCTGGCCCTGCGTTTGGAAGGGCCCATGCCTGACTGCGTGCACTGGTAAGCTGAAACTCTCAGTAATGTGTACAGAAAAGCCTTCAGAGTTTCATTTTGCCCTGAGGATCACACACTGGGGAGCTGGTCCTTTCTGTGGGACCGGCAAATTGGGTAAGGCATTCATTAGGGGGCACACGATAGCTAGTGAGAGTTGCAGTTGCTTCAACTGGGAACCCTAGGAAGGCCGAGTCTGCTGGAACTCAGTTCTCCAGCCATGCCATCAACATTGCCGTGTAAAACTAGGGTGTCTGTGAACACATGAGAGAGGCCCTGATGAGACCGGGCCTAAGAGGAGGCAGAGAAGATCCTGGGACCATCACCTGAGACCCCAGCCACTCAGTCCAGCTGCATGCAATTCTTCCCCTGCTGGATGTGTGAAAATAAACAGGAAATGGAACGTTGACTGGGATTGGGAGGAAGCGTTCACGAGTCCTCCTTGCCCATGCTGGGACGCACTTTTCCGTGATGCAACTGTAGATAATGCTTGCCTATGGTTCTGTAAGAAATCCTGATAAGCTCCGAGGTCACCAAGATAGATTTGGATGGAATGACATTATGTCTCCCCAGTCAAAGGAACACAGCGATGTCAGGGGCCTGTGAATGTCTGGATTAGAGCTATGTGCACTTACAAACAGTAGACACCAACTTCATGAGTTGGATGTACTGAAAGGTGCTATGCAGGCTGCTGGGTAGGGTGGGGGTCATCAACAGTCTTGTCAAGCTCTGGACTCTGTGAACTGTGACAGTGACCCATGTGGTAAGATATGTCCATGGGTACAATAGTTGTACGAGTGTTATAGTGGTAACCACCCACTTTTTGGTTGGATTTAAGGCTAACTCTGCAAGAGGAAGCTCATGCCTGGCATTGCAAATCTGGCCAAGGGCCGACAGTTGGGGAGCTTACAAGCACCAAGGATAAACCTACTACTAATACTCTATAAGGTGGTAAAGTGCAAAACTGCCCTCTAAATTTGTATCTTATTACTTATGGATTTGTACAGTCTCAGGCCTCTTCAGACAAGTTTCTTTGTGCAGAGGATGATGATTGACTAAAAACTCAACGGGTCAAAGCGTAGCACTCTTAGCTGCCTCAGGGCTTCAGCTGGGCTTGGTAATTACTGTTGACACGCTCTACTCAAATTTCCTCTGTCTATTCACCCATCTTTACCTGCCATCCAGCCAGCGCCCATTTCTTCCTCTGGACCCAGTCCTGGCCTTTTAGCTCTTAAGTCAAACTCAACTCTATAGCTTCTCTCTCAGCCCTGTGGCCTTGCAGTGGCTTGACACAGCTTCTCCAACACTGCTGGATTCATGAACTTATCCATACAGAAATTCTTGTAGCCCTGTCAATTTCTTAGTTTTGGCTTCTTTTAATTTGGCTTCTCTTTGAATAAATATATTATATATGTTACATATACATGTATTATGTATTATATATGTACAAATATATACCATAGCAAAAATAAATATATATATTTGTTATTTTAATAAACATATACATATATGTGGATATAATATATATATATATATAATGATGTGTAGTGTAGTCTTTGCTACTTTTTGGTTTCTTCTTTTTCCCACCTTCACCCCCCCACACCAGTTTTATCCTCTAACACTAGATAAGAGAGAAACAAGGACAGAGGGGAGAGAGGAATTAAGAAAATTCCTGAATCTAATTTCTTTCCTTTTGTTTCTTCTTTGACCATGACTACTAACAAACTGCCACAAACCTGTTTAAATGACCAACAGTCACCAACCCTGCCTCTCGGGGGCCTCATGTACCCTCTGAAAAGTTCCCAGAATTCTGAACAGCGCACGATTGCAGAGGTTATCTGCAGGTGACAGATAGAGAGCTGCAGGTGGAGGCACAAATCGTGGTCAGCTGCTGCCAAAGCAGACAACAATCCTTTCACCTGGGATGAAAATGAAAGCACATTCCTTTTTTTTTTTTTTTTTTTTTTTTAAGATTTATTTATTTTATGTATATGGATGTTCTATTTGCTTGTACCCCTGCAGGCCAGAAGAGGGCATCAGATCACATTATAGATGGCTGTGAGCCACCTTGTGACCCCCCCCTTTTTTTTTTTTTTTTTTTTTTAGACAGGGTTTCTCTGTGTAGCCCTGGCTGTCCTAGACTAGCTTTGTAGACCAGGCTAGCCTCAAATTTACAGTGATCCACCTGCCTCTGCCTCCCAAGTGCTGGGATTAAAGGCGTGCACCACTATACCTAGCAAAAGTGCATTCTTATAATATTTCTGTGTTGTTGTTGTTGTTGTTGCTGTTGTTTTAAAAGAAACCAAAATCCCAGAGTTCTCAAAAGTGTCACTACAGTGTAGTATGATGTGGTCTGAGGTAATGTTAGGGATTGAATTAGAATATTCACCTCAGCCAAGGAGTTCAGGAAAATGGGGATCTGGCAAATTACTGCCTTTGAAATTGCTGCAGCCTGCCGATTTATTCTCATTCAATTAATGATGACAGTGGTGGAAAGACACCATCTTATTCATCTATGTTTCTTACATAACACATTCATGGCACTCTTTGTTTTATAGTTTCCGATGTGAACTGGAAACAATGCCAGGCACAGTACCCTCCCAGAAGCAAGGTCACATGTGAATAAAGTCTAAGCCATCCTCAGGGCTATAAGGGAACAGAATAAGTTCACAAGCACTGTCCCCAAAACTCTAAATATGTCTAACCTTTGTGAGCATGCTGGTTTTGTTTCTGTTTAAAGGTAGCTATCCCATGCAATTTGAATCATGCCTGGTCCTTGACACATGATGATATCAATAGGATCACACTCATTGCTCAAGTCTGAGTTCGGGGTACATGGAATAAATTAGCGTGTAACTTCAATGAAAAACCTTAACATGCAACGGAAGCTGAATATTTTTTTAAAAAAAAAATGAGCAGTTATTACAGGGTAACTTGTGCTTTGTAACTGCATGTTTTTAACAATCAGTTCAACATTGAAACTAGACTTTGGAAGACCTACAATATACTGCATCATTCACCAAAAGGTGGCAACACAACACTAAGAGAGTATTTAAGATTAAGTAAATGCAACCCTTTCCCACAGGCCTTCCATCAGCTGTCAAATGAGTCTTTGGCTAGTCTTCCCACTTTTAGGCACAGCTAACAAGTGTTCTACAACCTTCATGATTTCACTTAACCTGCAACTACTAACCACCCACAATGTTCTGGGTAAAGTGACCGCAGTTCCCTGTGCTTGGTCACCGAGATACGCTTTACTTTTCTAAGGACCACCTGCAAGTGACTCCCTAGCTGGGAGCCAGGTTTTCTTGCAAAGCAGGGGAAA
>OU015750.1:50367501-50392336 GCA_907169655.1 Acomys percivali
TGTGTGTGTGTGTGTGTGTGTGTGTGTGTGTGTAAAATGCTGAGTGGCCTTACATAACCCTCCAGTGATCCTTTCTATGAAATTAATGGGTTTTTGAAAGCTAATGCTTCTTTCTTTTGGCTCCCCTACAAATTGCTGATTCAAGCACATTTCAAGAGAAAGCCTGCTTGTGTTTTCCACTTTCATGCATCTTACCTTTGCTTTGACCATCAGGTCCTCCTGCTTACAGATTAGCTCCTTGTTGTCCGAAAGTGACGAACCCAGACTCTGCTCCTGCAGATCTCTTATTGTTTTCTGAAACCAGCAAGAAACCTGGGAAAGAGGTGAGAAGAAAGAACCAGTGTTTTAAGTGATCAGAACAGAGGATTTAAACTCAGAAATAATAAATACTGCAAACTTTCAAAACAAAGCATTTCAATTTCTTTCTATATAAACTAACTTATATATGAAGTCAATATCATCCAGGCTTTTAATTTTCTCTTTATTTCAGCCTCTAAATGCTTAACAAATTCCCCGCCCCCCCCAAAAAAAGCATAGGGATTGCTTAGCAGCTCAGTGGATCATAAGGCCGTGGGGAATGAACCAGGATCTTCTCCAAAAGTACCAATGTGTTCCCACGCAGCCCATAAATGCTGCTTTCTTTTCAAAAATAACTTCTTTCTCTATATAAATGTGAATTTGAATACAGTTACACAGGCCCAGTTAAAGATATTGAAAAGCATATGTGGAGTTTTCCTAGTATACAAAAGAAAATACAAAAGTATTTCATTTGCTGTCACTGGTGGAAATCTGTATTAAGAAACTAAATGAGAACTTTATTAAATTCCTCTGTCATTGTAAAAATATGACTAAGATTCATAACACATGACACATGGTCCCAAGGCAACAAGCATTATAGAACGTGAAAGTATCAATAAATACTTTCTTACTTTCATTTTTTAAAGTAATTAACTTTGGGGAAATGCTGACCTTGAAGCCAGGGTCTCACACAAACCAAACGTGCATTGTGCCTCTAAGCCCCTGAAGCACTGCAGTTTTGGCAATGCCAAATTTTAAGCGACACCATAACTTTATGTGAGACTTCTGACTTAAGACTCCTGAACACAGAACCTTCTTTATATTCATTAAACAGACTACAGCTAGATTTTTACCATCTGCTTCCGTATGGTATTAT
This sequence comes from Acomys percivali, assembly GCA_907169655.1. NCBI lineage: Eukaryota > Metazoa > Chordata > Mammalia > Rodentia > Muridae > Acomys > Acomys percivali. Next base: position 50,368,676 of record OU015750.1, read on the forward strand.
CCCCTGAATCATATCATAATGACTAGTTTTCTTTTTTAAGCGACTGCACTGTAAACTAGCTATGATGCTAGTTGGGTTGAGAGCATCATCCTTGTTTTTCTCAGTAAGTCCACAAGAGCAATATTATCATACAAACGTACAGAAAAAGTAAATGAATTTGGAAAGCCGAAGCAGTTTATCTAGAGACAGATGGTAAGCAGCAGACGAAGGGCCGGCCCCAAGTGTACATGATTCCAAAATCCATGCTCCTCCACTGAGCCCTGCCACGATGCTCATGTGACCTGCAGTCTCTCAGCCCTGTTGTCTGCGGATATTTCTGCCAGCCTTGAAAATGAAAGTTGGCAGCCAGTTCAAAATGGTGGGCCCAGCCAAGAGTCATACTGTGTCTCTCCTCAGCCTCAGTTATCTTGTCTGAAACAGCCATGGGCTTTCTTCCAACTCCTGTTACAGGAAGGACCAACTGAAGCAGGAGGCTGAGGGAAAAGAGTGTTAGGTGTAAAGCTCCAAACAGAAAATGTCCCTCACAGATGGCAGAGGTGGAGGATCACCCCCATTATGGTGCCTTGGGGACCCTCTGGGAGCTGATGTGGCAGCTGATCTTGAGAGCAGAAGGTCTGAACCCACGCAGCATTTCCCAGCAGAGAATTAGGAAATACGTTATGGGGTAGCACGGTTTCCCCAGCTTACCAAAGCTTTGCCCTTTATCAGTGCAAACAAAAATAACACGTTTACTCTGTAATTGTTTTTTATGTGAAACACACCTTCTTCATAATATTTGTAAACTACATTATTTATATTTCATATCATTAATATATATAGTATTTTTATATATTTATGATTCTTTTATATACTTACAATTCCTTGAAGCCATTTTATCTGGTTGCCAATTAGAACTAGATGTTAAGTACAGTATGCATGTAAGAACCCACAGAGGACACTTAATGAGAACATTAAAATGCATTTTTTAATGAAATAATCTCTCACAACAGTACCAGTGAGTGTGCACAGAAATGTGACCAGAAGGATGCTTGGGGGGCAGAGGGGTCTCTCAAATAGATCACGAATATGACCAACTCCCAGAGACGATTTAGTGGCTGAATACTAGAAGTGGTTTCTATTCCTGGCTGAAGTTAGTGTGGGGGTAGACATCTCAAGAATGTCTTATTGTGGGACAGCTAAGATGGAAGCTAAGTGAGTGGACCATGGGTGGAAACAGGTGTTCATTAATCTCCCCAAACAGGTGAGAAGCCTGAAGCCCCATATAATCTTATTTAATTTGTGACTCAAAAATTTGTCATCTAACTCATGCCAGAGATGATGAAAGCTCTAGGAGGGAGTGAGCTGCTGCGATTTATTTATTTATTTATTTATTTATTTATTTATTTATTTATTTATTTTGACAAGGATCTTACTCTATAGCTCTAGTTGGCCTGGAATTTGATATGAGACCAGATGGGCTTCCAACTCATAGAGCTCTGCCTCCCTCTGCTCCCCAAGTACTGGGATTAAAGCCTCTCACTACTGCAACTGCCTGCTTTGAATTTTAAATGGAACTGACTGACTTCACCCTGTAGATATGGCTGACACAATTCCAGCCCTCAAAAGCTACTATTCCTACTGGGCAATGCTTTGCAGGTAGAAAACAACAGTGATATTCAGCATCTTTCAACCACTGCCTTTCAAGACATATGACTCGAGAGCTACAAATTTTTTTTTCCTGACCAGACACACTTCAGGCAGAAACACAAACAAGTTGGTGTGGCTGGATGAGGTGAGTAGACCATTGTTAGCATGTTGCATCTTATCATGAGGCATTCAGACACATGTGCAGCCTCCTAGACCAGGCGTACCACCTGTGCTGTGAGATGCCCACAAACAGGCTCAGAGTCCTTCTCAGGCTAAAATAAGAAAGCCTAAGTAACCACAATACTCTGATACCCAGTCAGTCAGCCATCCCACAGCAGTTACTACAGACAGCTGCATAGCTATTCCAAGGGTTCTTTCCATAAGCTTTTAAACTGCAGCAGTTGCTGTCCAAAAAGCTTCAGTGATGAGTCCAGCCAATGAGTCCAGCCAGTCTGCAAATTCGTGCCTCAAAAGGAGGCACATGGGAAGGAATAGAGAACAACAGCAACGTCAACAAATAAATAAACTAAGCTAAAATAAAACAACTAAAAACAACAACCTCTAAGACCTCCATCAGAAGGTGAAGACAGACAGAAGCAGGTCAATAAAGATACAAAGAAGAAACAAAGGGGGAAAAAAGCAAGAGACAGAAGGGAGGGAGAGAGGAAGGGAGGGAGGGAGGGAGGGAGGGAGGGAGAGAAGAATTGGGATGCTAATGAAAATCAAGAATTATCCCGAGGGTTAAAGAAGAGTCACAGAGCAGGTAGGTAGACTCCACTGCCCAATAGAGCAGCCGCCACCAGCACACTGGCTGGACTATATGATAAGTCTAACCTGAAAAGTGTTGTAAATGTAAACTGTATCAGACATCATGGGCTTTGGATACCTTTTAAAGTACAAGTATCTCATTAGCACTATTAGTACTCTATGAAAAATACTAAATATTGGATACTTTTAGTTAAATAATACATATTATTTTTTACTTCTTCTGTGGCTTCTACTTTTTAAATACTTAATGGTCTTTGAGATATTTTCTTTGGATGGCTATGTTAGTCAAAGGAGCTCAGAGTATGTTTAATTGTTAAATGTAAATTTGAAGACTGATTCAGATTTAATTTTTTATAGATACATTTATATTATTACTCATATATAAAATAAACTACATACAGCAAGAAGAATTATGAAACAATCAGAAATTATATTAATGTTAAGTTCATAATGTTTTGGCTATTTGTATTTGGCAGCCTTGAAGAAAACATCTTTCCTATCTTGGTGAGTCTAAAATTCTGAGTGTAAATCAGTATCTGTCAAAACTCATCTCTATCAACTTAAAACATCTATCTAGACCTAAAAACATCTTAACCCCTAAACAACTAAGCTTAGTTATAAAACTAAACTATCTGGTCTTCAACCCCATCAGAGACTTGAGAAGGAATAAAACTAATTACCTGAGTAAACAGAAAGTGTAGGTTAGCAGCTTCCAAAGTGGGGGAAAAAAATGACAGGGACAGTTTGCTGCCTGAACAGTCACCCAAAACTCTCTATAAAGTTGGAGTGTAATAAGAAAAATTTAAATAGCAAAGCCAGGAGAACATTTGGGGACTTTCACATGGGGGAGGGGTGTGTCGAGAGGAGGACGGAGATCTAAGGAGCCTTTTGCAGAAGTTGACTGAGCTCATCAGCCAAGGATTGGAAGTTGGCTTTAGGAACAGCAGAAATAGTCACTTCAGCTTTTTTTTTTTTTTTAAATACTTCTTTCTTTGATGGGAAGAGGTGTAGTTCTTCACAGTGTGGGGAACTGGAGGTGCATAAGAGTTGGAGGAAGGCGTGACCCCGACTAAGAGCTAAGAGGGAAGGGGACGAGTGCTCTAAGTATCTGCTCGCCTTGGACAAGGAAGGGCTAGTTTGTACTAACAGGTCATTCTACCCCAGCCTTGCCTACTGGGAGAACGGAGACGCTAAGGGGAGAGGATGGGGAGCGTCTCAGAGGCATCAGTCACTACTCTAGGCACCTTACAATGTCACCTAAGCCAGTGTCTTCCCTGCTCCTGCGGTGGAGACAGCAACTGAGGAAACAGAGAGGAGACTTTCCTTCCCATCGTCACATCTGTCTAGTGACACAAAGGATTCTGGGAAAGCCTGTGTTTATGAATGTTTTTAAAACAAAACCTCAAGGCAAGGCTGGAGCTGTGGGGCCTGATTCTAACATGGAAGTGTCGTCGCGGAAGCCTACGTAGAAACTGCAGTTAGAGAAAATAATAGAAGCGTGAGTCAGGAAGGCAGTGACGAAGAGACCAGCCATGCGCAAAGGTGACAGAGCCCAAACTGAGACGTCCATTTTGCAAATGATATACAGTCTAAAGCACAGAGGGGACAAGCAGTGGAAAATGTCCCGTGAAGGACAAAGATGAGGAAGTCTGGAAGCAAAAAGGGGGGAGGGGCTGTGGACGCCAGAAGCCCTGCGCCAGACTGCCACCGCCGTTTGTCTCTCTTCTCTGCAATTTGTTCTACAAACTGAGATGAGGTTTAGTTTTTAATCTTTATTTAAAACTATTCGGGGGCGGGCGGGGGCAGCCTAGCAAAAAGACATTACAACCACCTTAACAGAAACGCATTTAAAAAAATAATAATCTCTTCAAATTACTTTGGTTTTTTTCTTCCTAGTACAGAACAGTTCTTGGCATAGAACCAGCTACGGTTCAGACCAAAAAAAAGGGGGAATTGACAAAGAATAAAAGAGGCATCATTGTTTTTATGTTTCTCAGTCCAAGCATTTTTGACGGTCTTCCATCCAATTACCAGAAACACCAACATGTTTGCAATTATAGTTGGCGTCACAGTTCCAATGCCTACTTTGATTCTTTTTTCTTTTGCTTATAGCAGAGGAAGCAGTTGTCGTTATCTCGTGTTAGGTAATCTGGTCAAATGTGCTGTGTGCCTAACAAGGCGATAAGCGGAATTGAAAAGCCCACCTGCCCCATCAGGCAGGAGGTATATTAGAAGAGACGGTAGACCCAGAATGCTGATTCTGTATCACAGCACTTGAGAGTCGAAAAATCACTGCTGCAACGCTGCAGTCATCTGGCCTAAACTGGCCTCTCCATAGGAAGAGGATCAGAACGGGATGTGCAAACAGGCTGACCTACACCTGCAGCAGGAGGCCATGTTTGAGAAGCCAACCATTCAACCACCTTCAAATAAGACAGACACGAGCGATAGTCAACGCCGGCATCTCCGTAAAGATGCTTGCACGTTCTCCTGGTCACCTTTTTCCTTGGCTATAAATAAATGCTGTGCATGTAGCAGAATGGGACAGTCTAAGCCACCTTGTCCCCCTTGTGCCTGATTGCAGAATCACAATGAAGCCAATTATGAAGTTCAAAATTAAATTTGTGGACAACGTTGTCTTTTAACATTGCTACAATTTTTTACTGATTTCTGTTTGTTTGTTTTAAGAAACACTTTTGGATTGATACACATTTTGGCCTGTTATCTGGGGCCCTAGCTTCAGGTTTGAGGAAGACAACAATCACATTCTTTTGCGGAATTTGGGAGCCTTTCTCGAATTACCGAAGTCAGCAGGGAAGTATTATCGGCCCAGATTCTCAAATCCTACACGGCTGGTGACAGGTGGCAGATGGTTGCTCTGTTTGTCATGAGGAAACCGGTTACTTTATAAATAGATTCATAGATAATCTTCCTACCTAGAATTAAAATTACAATGCTACCTACTTAATTACTCTCTTTGTATTAGCATATAACGTCTTCTTACATCTGAACCTCAAAAAGTAATGATGCTAAGGGCCCCTTCCTTTTCCTCATTACCGTGGGGGTTTGTTTGCTTGTTTGTTTATCTTTGTTTTTAGGTAAGTTCTTTAACTACACTTACTTGATAGCAGAAACCTTCCTAGTCCAATAAATAAAGAGTCTTTAGGCCTGGGTTTTATTTCAAATATCACCTCTAGCTCATTGTGGGGAAATTCTGAGCAATGGGAGGAAAACTCGTTATTCAAGAAATGAGATAAAGTTCTATACAATAGAAATCACCATGCCGAAGGTACTTAAGGCATAGCATTGTAGATACAACTGCGTTCCACTTTGTGCTGAATAGTTTATGTCAACTTGACACAAGTTACCATCATCTGAGAGGAGGGGACCTCAAGAAGAAAATGTCTCCACAAGATTGGGCTGCAGGCAAGCCTGTAGGGCATTTTCTTAATTAGTGGTTGATGGAGCACCATTGTGAATGGTGCCGTCCCTGGGCTGGTGGTCCTGGGTTCTATAAGAAAGCAGGCTGAGCAAGTCATAGAGAGCAAGTCAGTAAGCAGCACCCCTCCCACCATGGCCTTTGAATTAGAGCCTGCCCCCAGGTTCCTGCCCTGTTTGAGTTCCTGCCCTGCTTTACTCCAATGAGAAGCAGTGATATGGAAGTGTAATAAAAATAAACCCTTTCCTCCCCGAGTTGTTTTAGTCATGGTGTTTTGTCACAGCAATAGTAGCCTTGACTAAAACACACTCTTAGGGACCTGGAAATCTGGGCCAACTATACTCCTGTGTGGAGGCAGAGAGACAGACACTAGAAGTGAGGTCACGGCTTGCCTCTCTCCTAACACCATCCCTGCCCCTAAGCTGTATAACTTGGTGGATTTCACACAAAGCTTTAACTCTAACCCCATTTGTTAGAAAAAACTTCCCTACTGAATATACACTCTCTCCTCTAAATGGAACTATTATAATAATATACTGTAAAAAGTGTTAAACATTATGAGTTATTTATTTCTGGTATTTTTTCATTTAATATTTTGCAGCAGTAATCTCTAAACGTGACAAATTGACATAATGAGCATGAGGTCAACCATATCAAGTTTAAGTGAGCTAAAGAAGTGTGTAGAAGGTAGAGAGTATTAATGGGGGTGTGGTAATTTGAGTGAGAATGCCCCCACCATTGACTCACATGTTTGAAGGCCTCTTTCCCAGTAGGTAAGGATGAGGGGGTGTGGTCTTGTTGGAGGAGCTATATCACCGGAGACGAGTGATGAGGGTTCAAAAGGCATCTCTGTGCCCCGTCTAGTTCCCGTGGATCAGATGTGAGCTCTCAGCTACTGCTCCAGCACTAGTCCCGCCTGCAGCCATGTTTCCTGTCCTGATGGTCATGGACTCACCCTCTGAAGGTATAAGCCACCTCCAATCAAATGCTTTCTTTTATAAGTTTCTTTGGTCACGGTGGCTCTTCACAACGATAGAAGTTGATTTTTAAGTATGTTGCAGAGAAGGCTGACTTTTGAACTTGGCAGGATTCCTAGCCACATCTGTCTTCACGCACATTGGGAGATGCTAACTCACCCAACAGTTTAGGCAGAGCTGGGATCTAGCTAAAGTGCAGCCTTGTGCCAGTTCTTAATATAGCTTGAAAGTGACATATAGTGATACAGTGAGCACTTGAAGATTTATTGAACATTTATATATCAAGTTATGCACCAAGCATTTATATATTTTATATATCTATATACATAAGTATGACTTTATTTTTATAACAAGGGAATAGATAGCCATTATTATTAGCCTCATTTTATGCAAAGGAAACTAAGACAGAGAGGCTGATAACTGGCCAGTAGCCTTGGTAGTGAGTGCACAAGCCTAGATAGGTTTCCATGTCATCTACACCAGAGTCCCTGTGCTGTGGCCCTTGACCTGCAGGACCACTGAAAGCAATGATGATCAGTATACATTCTAATCTGCAAATGTGTCTATTGCTTTCAGAAGTGCAAGGTTCTCCAATAAACATTAAGATATTTTACATTTCCTGCTGGCATACCTGAAAAAGAATTCTAGACATGGCCAATGTGTTAAAATAAAACTCTATGATAAGTTTTATTTATGTCTGCACTTGGACCAAATTCACAGATCCTAATATCACCAAGCTAATTATAACCCTTTCTACTTCCACCATTTTGGCCTTATAGCAGATAGTGTTAAAAAGATACATTTAAAGGCACTTTCTTTAAACGTTTAACCCTTCTTATGCTGTCTCATATTAACGTAAGCTAGTCATTCGTCCAGACTCTAAAACTAATGAGAAAGTAGCAGCATGTACCAGAAAACATACATACAAGTTTCGCAGACGCTCCACAGACACACGACTACATGCATTGACGCTGCGCTTCCACAGGCCATCTCTGGTGACATCCTAACGGCAATCGGCAGGGGATACAGCATTTGCTAATGGCGTGTACTCTGTTCCAATTAGGAGCCACAAAACCTTTCCAGTGATTTCTGTTATTTTCCCCCCTCCTTGCATATTCATACAAATACATACGTAGGTGCAACTTGAGTATTAAAATCAGAGTGCCCGCCCCAGTCTTAACTCCCCTAGACATCCTTGACATCGCCTTGTGCAAAGAGGCCATGAATAACTTAGTGTTAATATATTTGTTTGCCTCACTTATGCCTGATTGGAACAATTGAGAAAAATTACATTCATAAATCTTCTTGCCAAGATAATTAATTATGCACAAAATACTCCACGCTGCTTCTGATTTTCATTAATGAGGCAGATTATCTGCAAACTAAGATGTTGCTACGGCTGGAAAGAAAGGGCAGTTTGCTCGTCTGTTGGTATAAAACGCGTGAACACTGTTTTACATGCGGAAAAAATGGTGATAAAAGAAGAACACTCTGGGAATATGCCTTTCAGATGATCATATCCCAACTAACACAGAAAAGTGGTTCAGTTTCACTTGCTGGTCTCTGGAGATAATGGACATCTCCATTTGCTATTATGCCAGTCGTTTAACTTCCTTCCCCAAAGAAAACTAAGTGACCTTCTCAAAAGCATCAGGTCACAAGCAGCGAGAGTCACAAACTCATCAATTGTATCAGATAATGCTTAGGGGAGATGCATGGTATCCATGTTAGAATTATCGATAGTCTTTGTTGTGATTCGCCACCTCATTTCCCTTTCCTTAAGTGGTTAGAATGACTGACAGAATTGGGGTTTTACTACTGTGTCTTGTCCTCGGCCCTCATGCTCATCAAACAAGCACAGTCTGGGGAAACCCCTTTCCCTTATGAAGTGTGTCTCCACCGTGCTCTGGGAGCACCAGATACACTGTACATGAGCGTCACCTCCTACACCGCAGCTCCCTGGCAATCTCTCTCAGTCTACTGTGCATGCTGCCATGTTCAGCACCACATCATCCACAGAACTATGAACAGAACACCCAGGAGGCTTAACATCTCCTGAGAAGAGGACTGTGTCAGGTTAACGTCTAGTTAGACCGATAACAATCAACCTTCCAAGCTTAATTATTGTGACACCGAAGAGGCTCTACCTGCAAGCCAATAAGACACTATTTAAATTATGTTACAACCAATATCATAGACTCATCAGATTTCTTATTCTACTTTTGACCCAAGGATATGTCTGTTACACGATCAGATTCGCAAGCGCCATCTCATAGTATGGCATATAAGGGTTAGCTCCTTTAGTTTTGCTTATGTTTTTCTATCTTCAATAAAAACACTCTTGGATGTGACTAGACTTGTGCGGGAATAAAGTACAAATGTGTACTGACACACAGATGGCGTGTCAAAATGCTTTCAGCAATCATCTTAGTGGACAGTGGTCCCAAAATGTCCAGCAAATGAGAATCATTATGCAATAAGATAGGAAGATAGTGTCTTTAAGAAACTGTAGTTGAGTGTCCATGAATATATATGGCTATTATGACTTATTTGACTATAAATTTATGAGTCAAAAATAAGTAACAAGTTTGCCTTCTATCCAAGACTGATTCTTACTTGATCTGGGTAGTGGAGGCAATACGTTGGGCTTTATATTCTCCCTTTCAGGAAAAAAAAATGACAACAAGTGTTGTTCCGATACAGTGACTATATGCCTGGGACTGTCCCAAGTACTTGACATATAAAAACTCACTCGGATCATCCTTATAAGACTGCAGGCAATTACTCTTATTATACACATCTTTAGAGATAACAGGACTTGAGAGAATTTAAATAACTGCTCAGTTACTCAGTTGATAAATGATAGAGCCATAATTTAAACCCACCCAGCAGTCCGGCCCTGGGATGTGTGTTCTTACAAGCACAAAGAACGGTTATTATTAATTGCTCTTGCTGATGCACTGCAACTAGCAAGGGAAAATGCACTACAGACAGTTTTAAGAGCACAAGTCTAAACTTTATATATTTAAGGCAATAGCTAGCTTACTCATCAGTGAGTTATATTTAAGCAGTGTTTATTATACAATAATTATATTAGTTTTGGTTCCGGACTGTTAGGAGTAGAGTACAAATGAGAGATCCATCATCGTCTCCACGAATATATATATTTTACTAGGCCTATAGGGCATCCAATGACATGTACCATCGGGGGCTCCAGTGTGCACAGTATCACTCACAGTAGATGTGGTAGAGGAAATCTTGTAAGTTTAACTGAATAGAGAAAGCAAGGAAACTGGTGTATATTATATGCTTATGTGTGCTGTTGCATTTTGTTATTAGAATAACTCTCTGAATTTCTATTATTCTCAGTTTAAAGATAAGGTCCCCCAGTGAAATACTCCTGCATACTTACTGGAAAGGCCAGAATCCAAAACACTGATAGAATCCACGGCAGGCAGAGATGTGGGACACAGCAATCTCGTTCATTGCTGGCAGATACACGGCTAACTCTGGATGAGATTTAAACATATTCTAAGCACACTGTCCAACACATGCTCCTTGCTATTTACTCGAATGAACCGAAATCTAACTTGACACTAAAACCTACACACAGCTGTTCACTCACACTTGCCAAAACCTGGAAGCAACTAAAACGCTCTTCAGCAAGGGAATGGATGGGTAGCCAGTTGTCTGTACAGACAATGGGATATTAGGCAGCCCCAGACAGACATGAGCTATCAAGCCATGCAAAGATAAGGAAGAAACTTAATTGCTTATTACTGGGTTGAAAGTAAGTTACTGTGAAAAGCTACATAATGTATGGTTCCAACCAGACAATCTAGGTAAAACGGATCAGTGTACACAGCTGGGGAGGGGAGGTAATTGAGCAGGGCACAGAGGACTGGAGGGGCCGTCAAGTTATTCTGCGCGGTATTATAATGACAGACACCAGCCATTACACATCTGTCCACACTCACACAATACACAGCACTGAGACTGAACCTCAGTGAATAGAGTACCCTGGATGATAATGATGTGTTAATGGTTACATCAGTGGTACCCAGGCCCTTTTCACGTAGAGGATGCTGACAATATGGTTGCCAGGGTGGGGTGCATGGGAAATCTTTACTTTCTCCTCAACTTCTTTATCAACTAAAAACTTCTCTAAAGGATGAAGGGTGTCTTTTGAAATCCAACCTCCAAAGGCACCTTACTATTTTAAAGAAGAAAGGAAGGGACGGAATGAGAGAGGGGGAGGGGAGGAAAGGGAATGAAAGGCTCCATGAAGTCTGAACTCACCAAGTCAGAAACCTCCTACAATACGTGACTTAGCTGTCTCCAAAGGCCTCAGTTTCCCAATGTTGTCAAAATACCTCAAAATTTCCTTCAGTATGTAGATAAGTGAATATATTTTCATTTAGAATTATCTGAATTCTGATATTTTTTTTATGCTGCAGGAATTCAGGTGGCTGATTAGTTTAGCAGTCATGAAGTGAGAAGGCAAAATTACCATCACAAAAATAAGAAGTAAGTAAAGCCTACTATGGCTATGTTTTCATTGTTGGAGCAATTGTTCTGTGCTTGGAAAAAATCCTTTTCTATGAACCTTTTCTTTGAAGAGGAAGGGCCTCTGTGTTACTCTGAATGAACAGCAACGTCCAGTACATGAGTGAGAGGAATTTTGAGGCTGTTCTTGGAAGCATCAGAATCAGAGGTTTGAAATATGAACCTAGGAAGACAGAAAAAATCAGCAAGAAATTCCCTTCTCTGAGAACATGGTGGCAGGCCAGAATTAAAAGAGAACTGGATGCCGGAGAGGACAAAATGAGAATGCGCAAGAGAAAAGTGGGAAGGAAGTTCATGACCTCTCATGGACCAGATTGTGATACAGAAGACAAACAATTTAGGAACCCTTGTTTAATAAACAATTTTGAGTGGACTCTTATCTGGGCGTGAACTCCCTCTTGGTGTACCACCAACACCAGTGAAAGACGACTGCACTGTTTGGCTGCACCTTGAGGAATGTACACGTGTGAAGGTAGGATGGGGATAAAGATGGAGTCTGGAAAAGACGAGCGGGCAGGTACATCATCAGAAGCAGACAGGAGCCAGCAAGAGCCCAGGCAGAAGATGCCAGAAGAGGTACCTTACAAAGAGGATAATGCTTAGAGGTGAAGGTAACAAAACATAAGCATAATATATAGCAGGGGTTCTGCACTGAGATCTCCAATATATGGCACCTCCTGCAAGAGACTCATCTGATTAATAGAGCGACGCATGCCAGCATTCATGTCCCATTGGATTTTCAAATAGCACTTGTCACTGTTCACTTATTTTATGACTTTCTCATCATACGGTCTAGTAGCTCTCAAGTGGCAATGATTTTGCATGCTGGGATTCATCTCACAAATTCTGGTGACATTTTAGATGTCCTGACTGACGGTGTTCTAATCAAAACAAGCTGGTGGACATCAGAGATTCTGCTTCCTATTGTGCGTGCGACATCCTCCTCCAGAGCAAGAACTACCTACACCAAATATCAATAGTTCAAAGACTGAGAAAAATACAACGAAAGAAAACCCATAAAGGAAAGCGACACTGACTTGTGTTGTGTGTCCTGTAATAGGGCACAGCACACAGTAGGTACTCCATGAGTAAAATCGAAATGTTAGGCATTAAACCTTCATTTTCTTTTTCAGCCTGAAATAAGAACCAACGTCTCCTGGTCACAATTGTGCTTCTAGCTGTATGCCTGTCTTCCAGCTTGCATCAGAGAAATAGGCAACACTGAAAGATCCCCTCCTATGCATCCTGACCAGGAGAGCAGCGTCTGTATGATTTCCTGCCACTGAATCTACATACCTGTAAGCATGGGATCGGGGCAAAGAGAAATGCTGCAGTAAGTGTAACAAGGACTTGATCTGGGACTTTGCCCACTTTTAGCTCAAAATGACTAAGGTGTATCCAACAGTCTGAATACCGAGCTCTAGCTGGGTCTGCAAAGCCACGGAATCCCAAACACCTATAACCACGAACATCCAGACACCAGGCAACACTTTACCTTTTGCCCACTGGTGCCTGACAACTCTTCCAAGAAAGTGATCTCTATTTTGCATTTACAGATTTTTTTAGATGACGTCAGTAGCAATCTAGCACAATCAGCGCGCATCTTTCCAGCCTCCCAGAAAACTATAATTCATATTTCAGAATTTGAAAGAAAAATATATCCCAAAGTCATGATCTGGGATGGAGAATGCAATTCAACGATAGAACGCAGTTGTTGTCAAAGGCTGGCCTTGGCAGTCTCTCACTTACAATGTTAACGTTACAAGGAAAGGAGATGGGGATCTTGGTTTTCATATCCATGCTTACATGGGAAAGTCACATGGTAGTTACGAGAAAATGCTTTTAGACGAGACATTAACAGATCCAACAGTGGCAATTGTGATGCCATTCAAAAACATCGCTAGTCCATGCAATAACCATCCGTTTGTGTTACCTGGCTTTCTTGTTGGTCCCACAGACAGACCTGTAGAACCTGAGCCAATTCCTGCCGCCGTTGCTGCAAACACTTGTCCAGCTGCCGTCTCCTGTCTTGGAGAAGTTCCAGGAGGCTGTCGATCTTCAGACAGCTACTCTGTGCTCCCTGAATCAGCTCAGAGTTCACACTAGATCCTTCACACTTGAATTTTTCTATGAAGTCAGTGAGCTGTTGGCTTTTGTTTAAAAGGACTAGAGATCTTTCCAAGAGTTCTAGAAAGAAAAAGAATACTGTAGTAATGAACATCCGTGTAGCTTTATTTGCATTCTTCATATAATTTATATAAGTAACTTATATTAATGATTAGTTACATTGAAAATAATATAAATGTATACACAATTTTAATGCTTTGAGATTTGTATGGGTTTTATTTTTTTAAATACCATGTGATCAAACACATGTGTCTGTCAAATAAATCACCAGTTAACAACCTCTATAGTAATCATATTGTATATTATAAAATGAAGATTTACATCCTAAGAACTGAAGCGACACCATGGGGGAAGAGTATTGAGGTATAGGATTTGAGAGCAGTACTTTGAAGATCAAGACATCAACCGAAGAAACAGTTAAGACCATTTCCCTCTCCACAGCCAGTAGTGGAACCAGGAATCATCTGACACATGCCTCTCCTTATTCCACCATCATTAATTTGTCTATTTTACACTCCCAACCCACTTCCTGCACCTATCTTGTTCTCTCCATCCCATGATGCAAAGCATTTTCCGTTGTCAGGGCTTGTGCAACCTTCTCTTGACTTCACCCTCTCTCTAACCCCCTCACCCACTCTTCACACTTACCCACAGAAATCTCTTTAAACATGCTTTGTGGTGTGGTGTTTCTCCCAGTTGAAAAACATTCCTTCCTGAAGGAGGAAGGCTCCTAAGACTCAGGAAACTAAAACACTCATGAGGCCTACGGAGCTCACTACACTTACAAGACTCCAAGAGCTCTAAAGTTACAGGGTCTCCAACCTCCCTGAGGGGTCAGGGGGCTTACATGAGCTGTATGTAAGTGTCTTTTCAGTATATCTGGCTGCAAGTTGAGCAGAAAGCTTCAGGGAGGCAGCAGCTTGCATGCATCATCACCCTGCTGAGGCGGGCTCCCTGGAGATGGGCCTGTACGTAACCCCAGAGGATTTACTCTTTTCACCAAGAAAAAATGTACAAGTGTTTCCTTTAGTCTGTATCTGTCTCCCTCTCTCCCTCGCCTTCTCCATCTTCCTCTGCCTATTTCTAGATCCCTCCCTCATTCGTCTCTTCCTCTTCCTACGGCAACCTGCTACTTTTCTCTTCCTCTCACAACAATGGCTTCATTGCCTCAAAATGAAAGGCTAGCTCCCTTAAAGTAGACTAGCACATCTGGCACAGCCCACTTTCTATCTTCCATTTCCAAAAGTCTCTAGCTTGCCTCTGTAAATTCTTCACACATCTATACTTCCCTCTGCCTCTATATCCCTCCCCCCCCCATTTCCTCTGTCAAGAATACCATTCACCTCCACTCTCTTCCCCCCTAACCTCTATTCTTCTCACATTTCAGGCCTGTCAGTTGTCAGTTCCTCAAAGGATAAACTGAACCAAATATTCCTATTAACCATTTTCATAGCACAGCATTGCTTTTCATTCATAGCTCTTGTCTTGGATGTAATATTATATATGGTTACTCATTGAACACCTGCCATTGCCACTAACCCCAGTGCAATAATGATGATGGGACACCAGCTTCCTCCCCAGAAACTGTTTCAGAAACATTGTTCTATGTCATTGAATTCAAAACAGAAGATGGGAAAGTAATCAGGAATCTGTTTCCTGGAAAAAGACTAACACACCAAGGTTAGTCCAAAAGGAGAAAAGACAAATGAGGCTATGTTGGTCTTCAGCTATCTAAAACGTTGTACACTAAAGGAACATTCTGGAACATGATGAAAGGCAGAAATCTCAACCCAGTCACTTTGTTCTGACCTAAGCCATGGGACACAGTGGTCACACAGGTGAAGCTTAATGAAGTAAGTGGACAGTTGGGGGTAAGTTTCGTCACAGCTCCCAGTTGTATTTTGTCATCATGACATATGCTTTTGTACCACTCAACCACTCAACAACTCAGAAGTTTAGTAGAACTGCTAACTCACATTTTATTCCCTTAAATTTAATGATGATGATAGATGCAGAGCCCTTGACTAGCAATCAGAAATCTCACCCATTAATATACACTTCAAATCATATCATCTTAACCACACCCTGCTGAACCGGCTGATTAGTCTAACTCCCATTTTATAAAAACAAAGCTCTTGAAGGCACCACTGGGCATCATTCATTAGGAACAAGTTCTTCTGCTCACTGGCCCCCTACAATCCTTCAAGTATCACACAGAGAGGCTTAAAAATATCCCAAGATTCATGCTACCAAAGACAAAGTGTGATTCCTGTATTCAGCTAGCATTTTATCCATCTTGTCAACCCAAGATGAGGCTCAGTGGATTCTCAAAGATTACACTGAAAGGTAAGACATGGATCCATTGTCAGCTGGGTACCAGGACAGTATAACCTTGGGCTTCCAAATAAAAGCAGTGTGCATCTGTGTCTGGGGCCTTATGTGTCACAGACCCTGTCACAGACAGGAGAGACAGAAAGAGGGATATTAAACAGTCTCCTTTCCCAGCTCCAGATATTTGTGGGAAAATCCCAACTTCCACAGGGTAAAATCATTTCACTTGCATGAGTAAAGTTGCTGTGTGGTGATCGAATTGTCTGTGTGAGATTGAGTTGAGGCCTAGAACCCATTTTAGTCACCGGACTTGACTCTCTTCCAGCCTCCTACCAGGAATGTTAAGTGATTCAGCTCAGGCCCAGGGGACCCAGCTAGATTACTGCTGCTGTGTCAAAGCAGCCAGCTGATGCTCTAGTGCTGAGTCTGCGGTTACTGTTTATATCTCACAGTGACAGGTGTGACAGACAGATCATCAGGAAAATACGTCTCTACATTTGGTAGGCTGCCATAAAAAATTGCACTGGAAAGACAGAGTTATTCATCGCTTTATTTTGGGAAAGTGATAGCAAGCAATTAATAACAAAGAACTATTTTATAGAGATTTTGGAGATCAACATTGTGTGTGTGTGTGTGTGTGTGTGTGTGTGTGTATGTGTGGTCAAACCTTTTGGGGATCAAACCAAGTTGAAAGTGACAAATAAACACTGCGTAGAGATTTGTTGTTTGAAAAAACCCAAATAAAATGAAACAAACAATATCAAAATGTGTGACAACTCTGTGAGGGTATTTCACTCAGTCCCAGCAAAGATTATAAAATATGTTCCAAAGAAGAGAAGGAACCTTCCCTCAACCATTTATCCACATTATTTTCATTAGGACACCCCCTCTACACTAGTCCTGGCCAGCCTGGGAGTCTTATGGTGAAGACCTGCCTTAGAAACCATGCTTTAAGAATTCAACCATTTCTATGAGATACTCTGAGAGAGTTGAAAAATATTCTGCATAATGTTTTATTCGACTTACATCTAAATTTTTTTTTCACTGCAGTGGTGAAAATGGGAGTTTTTTTTACAGTTGATTTTTAAAGGTTGCTCTGCACCTAGCTACACTTAGAATATTTACTGAATTCAACCAGTGAGTATGGCCTAAGGCCAAGGGCACTGTACACACCTTGAGAGATGTTGAGGATGGAGGGATACAACAGCCTCCATCCTCGTGGATGGAGAGCTCAAACCAACAGCTGAATGTCCCACAGGTCTGCTACCTTCCCCTAGTGTCATCTACAACCAGTGCATTCCTTCAGAAGGTGGCCAAAACCCAGCTTTCTTCATCCTTTCTCAAGACAAACTAAAGTATAACAGTAGAAAGACTCCGGATGCTGCACTCATGAGAACCCACGCATTCACGTGTTTTGAAATCTGCAGAGGTTAACATGAAGGGAAGAGACTATGTCTTGCCTTTGGCATGGCGGTCATGAAGCAGAAGAAGCGATTGTAAGGCGTCAGCACTCTGATACTCATGTGGGTGCTGCAGAAAATCTCCAGCTTGGTCTATTTTTATAGCAAACTGTGAAAAAGCACAGGGGAAGACATGAGATGATAAAAACCAATGGAACATCTTATTATACTTACAGATTTTTCTCACACATGAATCGTCTAGTTAACTCAAAAGGAGAGAGAAAGGGTGGGAAGATGCATGTTCCAAGCGAGGATATCATCCATGTATTTACATTACTAAATTTACACAATGCCATGTTTTCTCCTCCATTTTTTATTTCTTTTGTAGCTAGAAACATATTATGTTCCCCAAAACAAACCATCTTGTTTACATTCAAATATCTAGTAATTTTTTTTAACCAAAGTGATCTCAAAGATTATATCTTCCCTGTATCCATATATTCAGCAACCATCAATACGCTATAGTAATTTCTCAAATAATAGCCAAAAAAACTATTGAAAAAAATCAACAAAAGGTCATCTAACCAATAATCTGTAAAATGTCAAGTAAATTTACCTTAAGTGATCTTAGAGAAAAATCTAATTAAATATTGTGATGTTTTTCCTCCCTGTGTTTAAGCTTGAGTGTAGCATATAGGTGTTTCTGACCAATAGTCTATGTTAGTGAAGATACACACATGGTACATGTGCACACATAGACACACATGCACAGGGAGAAGAGACAGAGGTCTAAAATAACTGTACCAATTTTGTTAATTTTATAAGAAGGAATGTGATCAAGGGATGGGAGAAAAGAGACAGTTTTAATTTTTTGAAGCTATAATCGGCAACCATATTTAAAGTTGTGCCAAGAGTATTTGCACCTTGTTTGTATAAATAGGTTGTATAAATAGATTGACTAAAGCAGAAATAAAAACTGGAATATTTCAAAGGAGAGTTTATAACAATTTGAGACACAAATAGTGACTATTATGATCAATTTCACTTAAAAAATTTCTTAAAGTAAAATTGAGATGGAAAGATATTTGAAGTTAGGATAAAATCCTCAGAGGGGTAATCTTAAGCATACATTTTAGGTGGGGGGCAAAGCACAGTTAAATATTTTATTACAGTGTCCCCCTAGTGGCAGACAGGTGGTATGTTTTTTCACCAAAGTTCACTGGGGGTTATCACAGTTTATAAAGAGCATGGTAAAATGTTCATCTTTGGATTTGGCTTAGAATAAAACAATAAAGGCAAAGTAGCCATGAGAAAGATAAAGACGCTCCCCCCACTAACTGCACTAGACTTCCTGTTTTGGGTCTTTGAATCTGGTGATTGCTAATATTTTATGAAATCAGCTGACTAAGAGGATGTGTCATATTTTGATAACTACAACAGTTGTAGGAAATGCAGTTCTCCGTGCTATGGAGTACTGAGAAGGGCTGATGAGCATGCCCCCTGTTGAAAAGGATGGAAATCCTCTGCCATCTTGTAGAGCAAGCTAATGGACACTAGCCGCTGTCACTCTGGTGCATTGTTCCCAGATCACAGCAATGTTTGAGAAGACCCTCACCTGCCCGCTAAGCCTGTAAGTCAGTCGCTCTCTCATAACTCCCACCACAGCCCATCACGTCGCCTCTTGCAATCCTAAGGAATTGTACGTGCACACATGTTCATAGCTCTCATTCATCCAGTTTCTGATAACTGATTTCAAGACTCTTCAAAAGAGAAACCCTCCCCCGATAGGTTCTTTCTTGATTTCCAGCAGAACATTACATAAATTTTACATCCA
Source organism: Acomys percivali (assembly GCA_907169655.1). Classification (NCBI taxonomy): domain Eukaryota; kingdom Metazoa; phylum Chordata; class Mammalia; order Rodentia; family Muridae; genus Acomys; species Acomys percivali. The sequence goes on from OU015750.1 coordinate 50,387,744, forward strand.
TGGCATAGTTTATACCCCTATTTCAGATTCTTACTCAAAATTGCTTAAACTGAAACAAACCACGCTTTAAAATCTCCCTGATCTCCTATTAAGTCTTGTCTTGTGGAATTTTTCCCATCTAAAACGTAAGATTCCTCACTATCATGTTTGTACAGAGTGGGAATGGCAACGTGAGCGTAGGCGTTCAAATCATTTCCATCATCTTTTTGATCATTGGTGAAAACTGCTTTGCTGTGGAGAAGCAGCCTGCAGCTTCTGGAGGCCTCTGTCCCCCTCCCCCATGCCCCCCCCCACTTAATGTGAGCGGCTCACAGAGGGGAAGCGGGGTAATGCAGCCACGTTTGGTCATTTCCCTGTAGCCAATAAAAGTTCACTTGAGTACAGGGATAAAGTGCCTGGCTGATTTGGTTCCTCTTGGTATTTCCTTCCACTCCTTACAATTTCTGGAAGTAATTTCCACATCGCAGAGAAAATTAGCTAGCATTAACGCTGAAACGCACCGAGAAACAAATAGTGAGCCTGATGTTAGGAAAAGATAATTTACCGTTCTCGGGAGGGCTGAGTTTCAAAGACAGTGACATTTACTCCCCTCCTACTAAGATGGGACGGATTGGCTAGAGCTGTAATTTGGCTTTTGTGAGTATATTTCAGCTGGCTTATTTCTTCTTTCAAGAAAGGAGATCATATATCGAAATTTCCCCAAAGATGTTCTATAAAACAAGCTGAGCCTCGGTGTGGAGCTACGGCGTGTGGCTCCTAAAAGCTATGATAAGGGCTTTATCTTCTCCTAACTGAATTCATGGCCTATGAGACTGTCCACCTCAAGGCTTATGTTCTGTTACTAATCTTCTTGCCTCTGTAATTCCGAATTTAAGTCCTGAATTCCCCTTCTAAGTGCACCATGGTGTTTAACGCTAGTGTTTTGTCATTAGGAGGAAGCATTGATAACATCAGCAGGAGCCGCAGCTCACAGAGGCATTCAACTGTCAAATTTCCAATAACTGTCTTACACAAAATATACACCTTTTGAAAAAAATTGGGGGAGGGGTGTTCTCACATTTTGAAATCGAGAACCTCCACAAAGAAAAGAAATGTAAAAAACAAAAATTCAAGAAAAATTACAGAAGGAATTCGCTGTCGGTGCCATTAATCTATGTTGGAACATGATGCAGGAATGAAGTTGTGAGGAGAATTGTGGGTGGGTGCTTGTGAGAAAACAAGGGTCGTGTGACCTCAGTTTCTTCGGAATACAGAATTGTTCTTGGACTGCATTTTCAGACGCAGTGGACAGGAGTGAGATGACTTTAGTTGTTGCTATTCATGTGCTTCTAATGGAAAAACATGTTTTTGCCACGTGTTGCTGGTCCTTGTAATTGTACAGTTTATTCACATGACTCTTCTTAACCCTCAGAGTATAAATTGTCTGATGCTCTGAGTAAAGTTGGCTACTGCGTGAGTCTTTAGTTGGCCTCATTTTCAGGCCCCGTTTTCCCAGGGTCATGCTGCCAACTAGAGCCGTAAACAAACTGAAGTTCAGGGCCTTTTCTTAAACTATAGGAAATCACCTATACTCTATAAAATGCTACGTTTACAAGTCAAACACTCTATAGGATATTATGTAATTGATTTTTCAAATGAGCAAGAGAAATTTTATCCTCTGACTTTTAGGCAATAAATCCTCCACACCAGCACTCCCTGATAAAAGTACACTAAGAGCAACTAGATTCCATGACTACATTACTATCTCCTAAAAAAGAAACTGGTCAAACTGACACGAGTAAGAGTTCTACTTTTACTTAACTTACATGCTTGATGATCTATATTTAAAATATCAATTGAATTTTTGTCAAAATAATACTAAATAAATTGCATGTATCTGTCATTCTGCCATTTTGAATGTGTGTACAGCATTTGTTCCAAGGTCAAACATTTTTGAGCGTGCTAGTTATCAGCAATGATGTGGAGAAGCCGATGCTTTCGGAAACACCAACCTCCAGAGCACTTTCAAAAAACTCGGAAGTCAGCCCAAGGAGCTCCCTTCTTCTTTCAAGCATGGAGACCAGGGTTGCCCACGCCTCCGCCAGAGTCTGGGCCATGGCATCATACACTTGACTCTGAGCCTTGTCCGCTTCCGCTGTCCTGTCTGCTTCTTGTAAGAGTTCCCACACACGATCTTCCAAGGCCTGAGTCCGAGAAAACAAAAGATGTCAGTCAGTTGTCATCTAGTGTGAAAATAAAGGACCACATTTTAAACACGGGTACCTGAAGCTGCGTGTGAGCCAGGAAGGTCTAATTCATAAATGTAAATCATATTTGATGAGAAGTTTCGTTATCCCCCTTGCTTCTAAGTGGACGTTTCTGCTCTTAGACCTACAAACTCTATAGATGCTAATTTTTTCCGATGTTTAAATTCTTCTGAAAAATCTTCACCAAAACACTCAACTACTTACTGAAAATATTTGAATCTCCTCGTATCATCTTAACCAGGTCTACTGCCAGAACAGCCACATAGCCGGGCATGGTGGCGCAGGCCTTTAATCCCAGCACTTGGGAGGCAGAGGCAGGCGGATCGATGTGAGTTCGAGGCCAGCCTGGTCTACAAAGCGAGTCCAGGACAGCCAAGGCTACACAGAGAGACCCTGTCTCGAAAAACAAAAAACAAAAAACAAAAAACAAACAAACAAAAAAACAGAACAGCCACATAAAAGACAATTTTCATTCCCTGGCCCCTTCAACCCCAACTCCCTTCAGCTCCAAGACCCCTTCGTTGGTCCTCTGCTCCTGCTCCAGGCTGTCTCATACAGCAATGCCCTATAGGTCTTTCTAACTCAAAACTGGGATCCTACCACTGTCCGGCTGATTTGCAGATACACTTCAGTCGAAGCATGGCGAATCAGGCCTCAGTGAGTGATTTCACTTCTACTCTGTTATCCTCTTCTCTACAGAAAATCATCTGTGTCTCAGCCCAGCATTCTCTCTCTTCTTGTCACACAACTCTCCTTATTCCCCCTCGTGACTCGCTTGTCTGAACAGTTTCTCCCCTATTGGTCAAGACATTGGAGTTCTGGGTCTTCCCTGACCCTAGGGCTTAACCTTTTAAAAAAATACTGTCAAGTACATAGCAATTATAACTGTTTTTTCTAATTATAAAAGCGATGTTTAGATATCCTTCATCCCATGACAGTGTTAGACTAATGCCCAGGATTGGAGAGAATGCTACCACATATCATCAGAACTACGCTGACTTAGTGCTTTATAATAAAAATGAAGACATGATAAGGACATAAAGGTGGGAGTGGGAGGAGTAGGAAGTATATATGGCCAATACACTAGATTTGTATATGAAGTTACCAAGAATAATTTCATAATTTTAAAGAAAAATATTTTAAGATTTCTATATTTTTAAAACTATGCAAAATTATAGGTACGGTGTTCACACATAAAGTCCTTTTGGAATACAGCCCTGATCATTTCCGTATCTTATGGCTGTTTTCATGTCACAAAAACAGAGTTTGGATAATTGCAACTCATGGGTAATATCATCTACAAAGCCCAAAATAGTTACCATATAACTCTTAAATAAAACAAAATAATAATGTTACTCTATGGCCTTTAAAAGAAAATAAATAGTAAGAAAATGTTTTTTAGTGGCAAATACAGCATCACATACAATGCCATGATTTATTTATTATTATCCTATTGTTAAATTCCAAATCTGTTTTTCCTCTTTAACTACTATAAAGTGCTGGGTTGAGTTAATTCCAATAATCATCACTCCATCTAACTTCCTGCTCCTTGTCTATAAGTCTGTGGGCTGCTCTTACTTTCACAGACTAAATTCTTATGGGGAGTGGGGTAGAAGTAGTCAGGGTTACAGGTAACACAAGGTTTATCTGTATTGAACTCACTGTGTTGAACTTTGCCCTGAACGGCTTTATAGACCAGGCTGGCCTTGAACTCACAGAGATCTGCCTGCCTCTGCTACCCTGAGTGCTGGGATAACAGGTGTGTGCCACCATGGCCAGCTACAAACTAAATTCTTCATAGTGAGTAGATTTGGCATGCCATCATTCAAGGCTCTTGATATAGGTGCTAAGATGTTCTCCAGAAGATTTGCACCAGCTGATGACAGCATATCTCAATCCTCTCTACCAACTAACTACTGGAGCAGAAACTGACCATGAAGGTCACAGAAAGCATGTGAAGGTCAGGCTGGGCTGTGGGACTATTCCTGCAGCCCATCTCCATACTGTAGGGCAATGTGTTTCGATCTACAGAACTCAGACAGCAAGCTATGGGTCCTCAGTATGGAAACCTACTTTTTAAAAAAGTCATGTGTTGCTACTCCATTGCTCCACTGTGAAGCTGAAAGCACAAATGCAAGTGGAGTCATCAGAATACAACAACTTATAGTATTTCATGATAAGCATCAAAAAAGTGAAATTATCATAGGTACCAATGGATCTCTCTGAGATTCCACTTGTGGATTCCCAGGGATCTAGGAAGCACAGTTTGAGAACAATGCAGTAGAAGTTTCAAAAGAGGAGTGGGCTGGGCTACCAATAGCACCACCAGGCATTAGATTAGATGAGG
>OU015750.1:50394135-50445581 GCA_907169655.1 Acomys percivali
TTGACGAATATGCACAACTCAGGAATAAAAGGCAGAACAGGTTAACCCGAAACTAGGATATGTCTAGAGGCCCTGCATCTGTAATTTATCTGTGTAAAAATAATGAAAATGTAATGAGGCAATGAAAATATATATCACACCTTAAAGAGCCTCTGTCACCTTAAGAACAAGTAATCATCCAGGAAGTGAGGGCTCTGTTTCACCACCGCAGCCTGCTTCAAGTCTGTGTATATCCCCTGGCGTGGCAGAAGCTGGGTCTCTGGACCACTCTGTGCTTTCCCACCTTTCAGGAAATAAGGCATTGCCTTTTTCTTCTGTCTACAACCTCAATGAGTATTCATCCACCATTCATAAGGGAGCCACACTAGATGTCAGCCCAGGCATCAGCTACTTCAGATACCAATTCCCGAAGCCCCTCTCTGTTCTCCTGACCACCTTAGGCTGTGAGCTGGAAGACTACCTTGGAGAGGAGGGCAAAAAATAACGCCAATACCATCCTTCCCTCTCCCTTATCTAACAATTTCCGGCCCTGATTTTCCCCCCAAAGCTCCTCAAACACAGGCCAGCTTGTTCGATGGAGCTAATACTGCCTAATACATCACTGATGGGAATTTGATGTCCACATCTTATAGAGGGAGAAGGAGGAAGTGAGAGGAAGAAAATAAGCTTAATAAACAATATGACTAGGCTTTGGCTCAATGACATCTCATTACCGATAAACCATTGATAGATGGCGCGGGGTGGGGGTGGGGCGTGGAGGGGACGGGGAGTTTCATACAAAAGTATCCAAATGGCATTTCAATACATCACTCTACAAGACACCGTCATGGAGGGATGCAGCATCTACCCACAACACTGACTAGGTGGCTTCTCCAGTCTTGTCTAACTCTATGGTTCATAGGCACAGATCCATTCATATAGAATACTTGCTTGCTGAGTACATTTGCAAGGTACAAGGACTAGCTAAATCTAGCTTTGTATGTGCAACATTTCACACACAGGTTTAAAGTTAGAACTTATGTCAGTGAGAAGCCTATAGTAGCCATAATTTACTGAAAGATCAGATAAACAGCTGTTGGTCTCACTGTTGAAGAAATACACTTTCCTCATTTTTTTTTTTTCTCGAGACAAGGTCTCTCTGTGTAGCCTTGGCCACTCTGGAGTCACTTTGTAGACCAGGCTAGCCTCAAACTCACAGTGATCCGCCTGCCTCTTCCTCCCAAGTGCTGGGATTACAAGCGTGCACCATCACGCCCGGCTTACTTTCCTCATTCTTAAGGCCTGTTAAGCAATGATTTACTTCTCCATTGAAGACTGATTATTTTTCTTCCTTTCTTAGACATATAAACACTACTGGGAAAATTAAGTCATTATGGAAGGTGTGCTTTATTTCTCTTCACTTCTTCCTCTCCACCTCCCTCCTCTTCCTCTTTCTCCTCTTTTCCTTGCTCTCCAGCTCTTCTTTTGACCAAAAAAAAAAAAAGTCTTTTCTTCTCTGTCATAGACCCAAACCCTCTTGTATGTGAAGAATGCGTGACGGATGATGAAAGCCATCCTATCTCTTACACCTTTGCCCATAACAGAAGAAGCCAATGGCATTGGCCTAGCTTACGAAACTTGATGACTAAGCTACACACGCATCAACTGGTTAGTGGATGAAAACAATATCAACTCAGGAAAAATAATAATAAAATGGAAAATAATAACTAAAAAACAATCCCTGTAAAATCTAACCTCACAGAGCCTTTTCTGCCAAGGTTATCTGCAGTGGTCTGTTTGCCTGCCGCTGAATTGTTTTTGGTATAACCCTGTTTGGTGACCATCCTCTAGTCAAGAGTAGAGCTTATTCAGAAATCAGACAGCCGGAGCCCTGACAATAGTACACATCTTCAGTGTCTACATAAGACTTGTACTTTAAGATACTTGAGGATAAAAAAAAAAAAAAAAGAACATGACTTGTTTCATATTTATTTTTTATTTAAATAATTTATTCAGATTACATCCTGATTTTTATCCCTTCACTTGTATCTTCCCATTCCCCACTCTCTCCCTCTTTTACCCTATTCCCTTCCTCTAGACCTCTGACAGAAGGGGACCTCCTCCCCCGCCATAGTAACCACAGCCTGTCAGGTCTCATCCAGGTAGCCTGCTTCCCCTTCCTCTGAGTGCCACCAGGCCTCCCCACCAAGGGGAAGTGGTCAAATAGGGGGCACCAGTGTTCATGTCAGAGTCAGCGCCCACTCTCCACACAACCGTGGAGAATGTGCTATCTATTGGCTGGATCTGAATAGGGGGTTTAGGTTTACTGCATGCATTGTCCTTGGTTGATACAGCAGTTTGTGCAGGGCCCCCCTGGAAAATGTCTAACAAGAATCTTGCTTTGCCACCTCTAATGAGATATGAACTAAGGACATGAAATTGTACCATCTCTTCTTCTGCCAACTGAGAAGGCAGAGTATTTAAAGTCATTTATTTCCAAAAACACATTTGAGAGTAACATCATGGAACGAATGTCAAGTTGAGACTCAAAATGATTGTTCCTATCATCATTGTTTAATACAGGTCTGGTTAACTACAATTATTACCTGCACCTGTTGTCACTTAGATTATCTGTCATAATCACACAGCAGTGATACATGCCAAGGAAGGAGTATCAGGGAATATGTTCCCTGAGTGTGGCAGTGATACAAGATGACTAATGTCATCCTCTGTGTCCTTTATCTCCTTAGGCAGAGAATCTCACACAATGACTGGTCCCCAGATTAAAGTCTAAAATTAACAGACCTGCTTAAGTCTGAGTAAAGAGTTAAGGTCTCGGCTATCTGTTTTTGCATTTTTAACATATCTAGACTGCTTGGCTAAACCAAAGTGCAGAACTCCACTGTTGACTATCTCTTTGCTAACATGGGGGGAGGGGGGTGGAACAACATCCATTTCACTCATTAACCATCTACAGCGCCCTCTCTCCAGCATGTGCGTCACGTCTTGCAGCTTTCCAAGGGCCCTGAATCACCTATGGTGTTGCATCTTGTGCAGCACAAGCTGGCATGACAAACAAGTCTTCACAGCATCTGGTTTTGTTTCCTTAGACAGGGCCTATTTCTGAGTCCTTTGTCTAGATCTCTGCTGCTGAGTCCTTCCTGCTCTGATTCTACAGCTGCATGGTCCTCAAATCAAGCAGTAACTGGGTGTCGTACCCCGACACCCGCCCAGGAGAGGGTTATAGGAAAGGCAGATTCCGAGGCCTTGGATTTTGATCATCAGAACTGGGAATCCCTGCTAGATTACCATGCAAACAAACAAGCAAATAGACAAAACAAAAATAAAACCCCTATTATAGATAGAAAAAGAAAGAAAGTAGGACTCCTAATCATGTGTAAGACATTAGGACATTTAAAAGTCCAAGAGCTGGGCTGGAGAGGTGGCTCAGAGGTTAAGAGCACCCACCAACTGGTCTTCTAAAGGTCCTGAGTTCAATTCCCAGCAACCACATGGTGGCTCACAACTATCTAAAATGAGATCTGGTGCCCTCTTCTGGTGGGCAGAACATTGTATACATAATAAATAAATCAATCTTTAAAAAAAAAAAAAAAGTCCAAGAGCTCTCAAACCTACATGTAGTTGCAGACCTATCAAGGTACCTGCAAATTTCTACCTTTGTAGGATTTTCTTTGGTTTGTTTGTTTTTAATATGCTACATGATGTTATTGTTAGATTTCTGGTGACCCAACACAATGAGACTGCTCCCTTGCCTCACACTTGTCAATGACTCTTCATCATCCACAAGACAAGCTAAGAGGAGCCTCCTTTTCCTGGCACACCTAGTCGTCCGTGCTCTGGTCACTATCGCCTGTCCTTCCTGTCCACCTTCTCCCAAGCTGGTGCTGCTGCAGCCATGCAGAAATTTCACCTTTCCTCCACACTGTACAGGTCCTGGGTTCCTCACACATGGCCCAAGCTTCCCACTGCCAGCAAGTGATCTGTTACAACCCCTGCCCTGAACCTTCCTTTCTCACCAACTGTATTTTACAAGGGCTTATACCAACAAGGGCCCTTACAAACTCATTAGACTTGTTTAAATGCCTACTCTCCTGTAGTTTGAAACTAACCTTTAAATGGTGCATTCCTCTTCTAAAATAGCATATTCAAATACTCACATTTTAGAGAAATGATAAGGAGAAATAATATATGGAGCAATACTAATATATGGACAATACATAGTCAATGTAGATGAAGACATTCTATATACTTGAAGTTCTTCAAAGTGAAAAGTGGTTAAGGATGGATGATCTTCAGATGTGCTTCTAGAATCTAGAAACCATCCCACACTCAAAATTGCACTAATTGAATCTCCCCCCAGTAACCTCATTCAGGGTTACTCTTTTAAACCATGAGAGAGGGGGCTGGAGAGTTGGCTCAGAGGTTAAGAGCACTCACTGACTACTCTTCCAAAGGTCCTGAGTTCAATTTCCAACAACCACATGGTGGCTCACAACCATCTATAATGAGATCTGGTGCCCTCTTCTCACATGCAGGTGTACATGCAGGCAGAGCACTGTATACATAATAAATAAATAAATCTCTTTTTAAAACTTAAAAAAAAATGAGTCAATCAGCAAATAAGTGAAATGACACTTTGATTTCATGATTTCCTTTGATCACTGGGCAAGACAGAGATTACTTCTTAATGTTTGTAAACTTTCATTCAGTGGAAACAGGGAGAATTCTGGCTCAAGTTGGACGGAAAAGGGTAGCCTCATGATGGAGGGTTAGAAGTGGTAGACTGGGATGTCAAATCTGTTGGTGCTCTGTCTTTCTACAGTGTAGAAGGTGCTAGATGTGGTAAAGATTGAGTTATTTCCTCACCCCTGGCAAGCATCAGATACAAATATATGTTCCCTACATCCTTACCCACAATTCAAGAAAAAAATCCATTGTTGTAATTTAAAGCAAGATTTTAAAGAGATTTCTACATTTCATAAACATAGTCTATTCCATAGTATAAATACTTATGAATTGTAATTATTAATCCTTCAATTTTATCTAGTTTATTTTGAACTTTAAAGCTGTATTGCAAGCCAGGTGTGGTGGCACAAGCCTTTAATCCTAGCACTTAGGAGGCAGAGGCAGGCGCATCGCTGTGAATTCAAGGCCAGCCTGGTCTACAAATCAAGTCCAGGACAGCCAAGATCATACAGAGAAACCCTGTCTTGAAAAACTAAAAAACAAAAACAAAAACAAAAAAACACAACAACAAAATAAAAAACAAAAAAAACCCTGTATTGCACTCAGTTATTTATTGTAGGGTGGGACTGGATGTATGTATGCCATGGTGTAAATATGGAGGTTAGAAGCCAACTTTTGGGGAGAAAAGGCAGTTCTCTTCCTTAAAGTAGGTCTCGGGAATTGAACTCATGTCATTAGTCTTACTTGCAAAAGCCCATCCCACTTGTCCTGAATGTTTAGATAACTACTTATGACAAAAGTAGGCGCCTGCTAGTTAAGGTTCTCGAAGCTCTTCCTCTATTGATTGGCATCTGAATAGTTGACCCTCCTCAATAACCACATAACTCAGCCAGGTCCATCTTCCGGCTGTGATACTCCAGTGGCAGAGCCAGATCTCCCACTGTGAACTGGCAAGTCCTGCTATGATTCCCTTCGCAAGTGTATCTTCTCTGTGTGGCCAGCTCTCCCTCTGTCCGTTGGGAGTTCCGTGCTCTGGGTGTCCCTGCTGGGGTCAGACGCTCACTCCTCACACCTTCTATACTACACAAGCCCTTTCTTCATTGTACTGCCACCTTTAAGTCAACAGAAGTGGCACTCGGGTTACACAAAATATCACATAGAAAAATTGGACACTGCCTGAGGTGACAACATCTACTCCACTCTAGTTTTAAAGTCTAAAGAAAGAAAAATGAAATCCTGTCCTTACTTTGAAAAAAGAAGCCACGACATCTCCTCAGATATGAAAAATCCATTCTCAGTTTGAAGAAGCCTCGGGTCAGCCACTAAATGAAATACTCAGATTAATTGACAGCAGCGGTAATATGTTTGGTTTTTTTGGTGTTTTTTTTTTTTTTAAGCTAGTTGTTTCACAGAACAAATGGGGTGTCCAGTTTACAGCATAAGCAGACTTTGTGTTGACAATGAGCTATGGTGCTTTTAAGACGAGCAAGCCATGAAAAATGAGTTGCCTCAGGACTCGGTCAAGGCCAGCTTAATTTAAGTTTTCCTTTCCCACTTGGCTGGCCATTAAACTCAGGGAAAGTATCTTGGAATTGGATCAGAGAAAAAGACATCCTGGCCAACATCATAAAGCTTGTTATTTAAAGAGATGCTAAAAGGAGCTACTTTAGGTTGCAGAAGCATGGAAAACCAAGGCTATTCTGTGCTCCTCAAAAAGTGCACTCTGTCTTTTTAAGTGTGGCTTCGCAATAGTCGCACTTTAAGTAGAGCATATTTTATGGTCATTGCACCACCTGAGCTGCCATACGGAGCACAAAAAGATTACAGACTTTCTTTTCAGCGGAGCATTAAATGGTGCCCTGAATAGCAATTTACTCAAAGCCCAAATAGATGTGGCACATCCTGCATATGTTAGCCTGACAGGATAGCCCACCTGGACCAGAAGCAGGCAGTCCTTTTGTTTATAGAAATCACCTTAGTTTTACCAAGGGAGCTGAAAGTAATTAGTTTAGGACCTTTGGAGGCAAAGAATAATGAACATTTTTGGAACGTGAGTAGTTGAGTTTAATTATTTTTTTTGTCAGTCTCTCACATGTAGCATTGGGGATCCACTGCCTTTACTGTTCTTTTTAACTAGAACATTCCCCATGTTTATTGTTGCTTATCTAAAAGCCTGTTTGTTTTCCAGTCTCAATGTCATCCTTGTGGATGCCTGTGCGTTTTCCACCCTCCTTTCTTGGATGTGGCACTCACTGCACTAGATAAACACTCAGGAGTGACCGCCTTGTGCATTCTCTGGATTGCTAGGTGAAGGGGAGGCCTGTCCTGTCCCTTCTGTGCTCCTTGTCACACAGTGTAACCTTTCAACTTCGAGAAAACAGCTGCTGCGAGTGGTCAACAGCAAAGCCGAGTGAAAATCTGTTTTGAAATTCACATTTCGAGAAGATAGGCCATTTCCATTTTGTCTTTCAGTTAATAATAATTCCTTAAAAGATGGACGTGGGTTGAGGAGATGGCACAGTGGGTGAGAGTGTTTGCTCTGCAAGCATGAAGCCCTGAGTTCCCATTGCTAGCACCACACTCCGGCTGTGTGCCTGTGTGCCTGTAACTCCAGCATAGGGCTGTGGAGGCAGGTGGATCTGAACAGCCTATTGGACAGCCAGACTATTAAAAAGCCAGTTTCAGGTTCACTGGAAGATACGCCGCCCCTACCCCCCCCCCCCACCTCGTGGCAATAAATCAGAGAACAAGAGAAGGCATCCAGCATTTTGCTCTGACCTTTATATAGGCACACATGGAAGCATGCACCTACAAACTCACATATGTATATCATACACCCCCCACACACTCACACATACAAGAAGAAAAAGAGAAAAATGTAAACCTAGCTTCTAATCAATTATAAGCACCTATACCGATCTGTTCTTTTGGCCTCCCACAGCTCCAGGTTCAGAGTACTGCTTTGGCTATGATAATCACCATTTAGTGACTTAAAAATATAATTGTGCTCACCGAGCCCATGTGGCCATATATAACAAAAGTCCCACTTGAGCCAAATGCTTAATATAACAAACACCAAAAATATTTAATGAACGTCCCAGATATTTCTATCTACATATTCTGAATATCTGACAGCTCACCCAGTGATTCAGAAGTCAGTCAACAAAACATGCTCATGGCCTATACTGCCAATACGCACCTTCTATCTTAACAAAAGTCAATGTCCCTGCAGCCTCTGCTTCTTTTACGTGAACGTCAGTGACAAGAGAAAAGTGCCTGTTCCAAAAGCCTTCCCTGTTAACCCATGTAGACTGCTGCTGCCCAAGCCTGATTATTTCTATTTTCTGTGAGATTAACTCTACTTTAACTACACACTCTTCACTTCATATAGAAAAGTGTTTGGCAATTAACAGGAGAGCAAAGTTACTTATCAGCCACTGTGTGTCTTCTTCCTCACTCTATCTTCCTTATGACTTGCTGCCTCATATCAAAGATAGAATGACAACCAGGCACCGTGGGGCAGAGAAACCCTGTCTCGAAAAAAACAACAACAACAATAACAACAACAAAACAAAAACAAAATAGAGTGGCTGTTCTACAGTAGGCAATTATACTTTAATAATCAATATTGATTACAGTAAAAATTCAAATAGATGAGGACAAATCTTGACTGCTTCCCAGAGAGGGTCATTTAAATAGGTCTCACATGAGAAATGGCTTCACGTTGATTTGCAGTGAAGATCTTCTCCCTTTGCCTCTTAGGATCCAGAGTTCCTTAGATCCATGTTGCAAATCCAAGTGGATTTCTTTCTTCCTTTCTCCTCCCTTCTTCTCTTCTTCCTTTCCTCCCTCCTTTTAAGTTTTTTTGAGACAGGGTTTCTCTGTGTAGCCCTGGCTGTCCCCGACTCACTTTGCAAACCAGGCTGGCCTCGAACTCAGTGAACCACCTGGCTCCGCCTCCCCGTGTGCTGGGATGAAAGTTGCGAGGCAACCTGCTATCCTTCCTCTGAGTGCCACCAGGTCTCCTCCTCCAGGGGACGTGGTCAAATATAAGGCACCAGAGTATGTGAGAAAGTCATACCCCACTCTCCACTCAACTGTGGAGAATGTTCTGCCCATTGGCTAGATCTGGGTAGAGCATATACAGGGGGAGGTAATCCCCCTCAGGAACAGTCATAGGAGAGGGGAATAAGGGGAAAATGGGAGGGAGGGAAGAATGGGAGGATACAGGGAGGGGATAACCATTGAGATGTAACAAGAATAAATTAATAAAAAAAAAAAAGGAAAAGAAAAGAAAAGAAAGTTGCGAGGCACCACGCAGGCTGTGAGTGGATATTTTCATTCTCCTCCACCACCCAGGAAGTTTGAAAGCTGAATCAGAAAGCATCAGGTTTATATAACTGAGTTGCTGGACTTTGCATCAATTCTGTGACAGCCTCACACATGTACAGTCAATTATACCCCAGGCCTTAAGAAATGGAGGAGAGAGAGAATGAGAGAGAGAGAGAGAGAGAGAGAGAGAGAGAGAGAGAGAGAGAGAGAGAGAGAGAGAGAGAGAAAGAGAGTTAGGGAAGCAGGCTGTGCTGCTGTGACTTGGGGTGATGGTTAGAGGCCCCTCCTATGTTTACCTGCTCCTGTGTTTCCTGTCCAGGCCCATTCTGAGTCACACATTCCTCTATCAAAGTCATTCTTTTGGGTTATCAAGAAAGCACCCTTTGTTTGACTGTGGGTAGAGAAACAAGCACTCCCATTACATTTCACCCTGATCTCCTCTTACTCTACCTCCTTTGTTACCTGAGATTTTAGGGAGAAAGCTTGGCTACCCTGGCAGCCCCCTGACAAGCTAGGCTCAGCCACAATCCCCAATACCCAAATTGAAAAAATATATATGTAGTAGTGAAAATCAGAGAATGATGGTGGATAGTCAGTGTGGCCATGGGAAGATAAACAATTAAAGGGGTGTAATTGTAATAACCTCCATGGGCAGTCAGGGCACTGGCTAAGATTTAGGTTTGAGTGAAAGGGGAAGAGGAGTGCATAACCAAGCAGCCAGGATGGAGGTTTGGTCCTGCCCACAGTTAGAAAAGAGACATTGAGATTGCTTTCCTCAGCCAAGCATGGTGGCACACATCTGTAATCCCAGCACTCGGGAGGCAGAGGCAGGCAGATCTGTGTGAGTTGGAGGTCAGCCTGGTCTACAAAGTGAGTCCAGGACAGCCAAGGCTACACAGAGAACCCTGTCTTGAAAGCCGTCCTCCCCCCCCCCACACACACACATAAAGATGCTTTCCTCATAATACTGTTAAAATGAGATTATTCTTTGTCAAATTGTGTGGCAGAGCACCTAGCTCGATCCAGTCTTCCATAGGTCAGCCATACAGCATTATCATCATTATTAACTGCAATGGAAATATAAGTATTTAAGACAGTAAATACCATGGAAATCACAGACTGCCTTTTACAGGCTTCGTATGTCTCCCCTTTGCTCTTTACATCGGTTAGGCATTTATTTGTAAGCCATACTGAATTTGAGTACACGCATGATGTATGCAGATAACTTTCTGACTTCAGAACACTTTCCTGGTGAGAGAGAAGTAACATACCATCTCCCAGTTCTGGCTATGAAAACTTATTATGCATGGCTGCTTGGTGGTGGTCACGCCACTCCCTGTTTATAAGGCTGCCCCTGAGCCGGACTGGCACATGACACAAAGGTCTGCCTTTGGTTTCTGGCTCACTTCCAGTTAGAAAGGGTTGTTCTAAATGGGCTGCTGAGAACCCTGAGTGCCAAGCCTGGGGTGGAAGCCTCCAGTAGCCTCCACCTGAAAGCCAAACCACAGCCCTGGGGTAATTAAGAATGCGTGGCCACGCTTTCATCTGCAAGGCTTCGTGTGCTAATGCCAACTTAGTGAAATATCAAATGTTCTGTTGTCAGTAGGAAATGCCAGCCACATAGCAATGACAGAGAGACAAAAAGCTGGAAAATTCTAACACCATACAATTGCACCAGTCCATTTGAATTTAAAAACAAATAAGAACTCTTTTTTGCGAGTTTGTGTATGTCATTTTTCAAACTAGAACTGCTTAAAGGACCACAAACAACTCCATTATAATGAAAATGCTGCAACTTCTTATCGTTCAAGGCTTATACCCTGCATAATTAAATGTTAATAAAATCAGATAGTTTCCTCTCAATTTACTGCTTCATAATTGTTATTCAAAAACATTTCTTTTATGCAGTAAAAGATGGTATTTTAGAAACATTTCAAATGAACCCCAAACCTCTCCACCATTACTTTCCATAAATGCATTTTCTTAATTTTTTTCTAACCTTGCATTTGCATATAAATGACTCTCCCAGGTCTGCTCCGTGAATTGAAGTAAATAATGTAATTAGAAATCATCTACAGGTGTATAGCTGAGGTGCTTAATAGTGTTTTCTACTGTTGGGAGGGAGCTTTTGTACACTTGGACTTGTTTAGGTTTCACTACCTTCCCTGCTGTTCTACCCTCTCTGCGTGACTGAAAACAACAGACCCCTGGAGACTATCAAGGATGCTATTGTGTGTTTCACTGGGTAACTTGAACTCTTCAGGCTTGATCAAAAACAAAAACAGCAATAAAGAGAATGACATATTCTCCAAGACGTGATGAAAGCTAGAACATTAGGAAGTTTTTGTTCCAAAGAGAAGAATAAATAAACATAAGTAATAAGCTAACATCTGTTCTCAGGACAAAACCCAGCAAAGCAGAAGCAGCCACTCCAGACCCTGAGAGTCTCCTTCTTCCCTTCCAAAAACTTTTCTCTCTTACGCACTGCACTTACCCTGAGACAGACAACCCCATTATTTCAAAGCTGTCCTTAAATGCCACCTTCTCCCTGAAACGACTCCAGCTAAATTAACTTCCTTTCACCCCGAAACTTGCCTATGGTGCTCTCACTCTCAGCATCCTTCATCTGGGGACTTAATTAATCATCTTGAGCCCTGATGTTGTGATTGCAGCTACTTAATTGCTCCATGGACCTCACAGGGTCATTTTGTCTTCTATGCATTATACATTATAGACTTCTAGCAGCCAAGAGTGCGTCTTACATTTCTTTCATGTCCTCGCAATGGCAAGCACAGAGCAGGCAGACAGGATGGACTCTGGCCTGCTAGAACTCAGCCCTACTGTTGCTATGGCAACCTGGTTTTTCCTACATCATATAAGACCCACAGCTGTGGCACTGATATTACTGCGTGGTCCTACAGAGTCGGATGAGAAGGAACTCGTGTTATGGTTACACATTTCCTCAGTGAGTGGGTTCTTACAGTCCGGCCAATGACTGAAGGGTTTGCCCGTGACACAACAACAGCCATAATAGGCGGGGCTCCCGGACAAGCGTGTCCTAGTCGTCAGAGCTGGACTAGTGACTTGGCTGGACCATACATTAGTTTTCTCACTTGTAAAATGAGGATTAAACACCGAGAGGGTGGGAACTAGAGAGAGAGAGAGCTCGGACATTTAGAGCACTGGCTGTGCTTCCAGAAGATCTGGGTTTACTTCCCAGTATCCAATGACAGCTCACAGTCATCTGTAACTCAAACTCTAGTACCAGGGGATCTGATGTCCTCTTCTGTCATCCATGGGCACCAGGTATACATATGGTACAAATATATATATACACACAGGCAAACACACATATAAAAATATTTTTTTTTTTTTTATCAAAAATACTGATGAGGCTGCGGGGAAAACTCAGTGGTTAATATCCTGAAGCTAGCATGAAGGCTGCAGTTTGGACCCCTAGATGCCCCCTAATGCCAGTATACATAGTTACCTGCCTGTAACCCCAGCCTCTGAAAGTACAGACAGAGGTCCCTAGAGTAAGCTGGCTAGCCAGCAGAAAGAGCCGTACCAGTGAGCTCTGGGCTTCCTCATTGAACACTGTGGAACAGCCATTGGTGATTCTGCTTATCCACATAAGGCCTCCGTATGCGTATATGCTCATGCACACCGTGTACACACATACAACACATTCACATGGAAATGGAAGAAGAAAATAATAACTAAAACAAATCAGTCAACACATTATTTGTACCTCTTGTCTTATAGGTGCTAACTCTTTTAACTCCTAGAGTCCTCACACCCACCTTATGAGTGGGTATGAAAAGAGAGGTGTGAAAACTTAGAGGTGTGGAAAATGAAATAGTGCGAGATCAGCAATGTCCCAGAAGTTATACTACAATAAAACAACACTGGATCTGGGTCTGGACAGGAAGAACTGACAGGCTCCACCAGTAAGGTGCTGTCTCTTACAGACATTATCTCCCATGGTTATTTTTAAGATGAGCAAATAAAACATTTACATATATTTTATATTTGAACTTAATTTTAATGTTTAAAAGCCAGTTGATGCAGAATAATCAATAAATGCCCACTGAAATATCTTCATCCATAGGTCATGGTGTAAATTCAAAGTTCAAACAACTAGTTTAGACAAAAGTTAACTAGATAATTTAGTATTGCTACACAGTGTCTACCCAGAGGAAAGTTTGCAGTATTGTGAGATATATACACATGTATAAAAACTCAAGTAAGCCAATGTTACAAGCAGGGCTAAATGTTAGAGTCAAGGATGGCAACTACAGAACACCTTTCTTTGACTGGAGTCTTACCTTATGTGGGCTAAGGAATTGGCCTTCTTCAGGTGCACAAGACAATGTGGGTGTAAACACTGTGAAAGCCACGCTTACAGCACATCGCACAGCCCAAGCGTACACGAACCCAGCATTCGGGTGAGATGTGTTGCATATAACAAGTGTGTATTGAGAAGCTCGAGTGAACCACTGTGGAGAAAGACGGGCAAAGAGCAGGGCAGAGCTCAGCAAAGACTTCACAAGGGAGGCCGCTTTGGCATTCTAAAATGAGGATATCAATAATTCACTTGGAAATCCATCCTCCAGCTCAGTTAGAAGAGTAATGATACAAATCAGAAACACTAATAAGTATTAATAATTAATCAGTCCCACCATGTGTTTTAGGAACTAGAATGTTCTATACATTAATTATTGATTCTTCAAACCCTCCGACTGGTGAGTTCAAGAAGCACAGGTCTGTGAATACCACTCCAGTCATCCCTAGTGTATTTCTTTATCTGGATTTATTTTTGTGTGTTTCTTTTGCCCAGTTATGGAATGGATATGCATTAGTTCAGTCCTTATTTCATTCTGTAAGCATGCATTTAACATATAATCCAAGCACAGGGCTAGGACTCAGAGATGGAGCTCTGCTCACAGTCCAACAACCAAGACGAAAAGAAAAAGATCCTGCGGTAGATTATAGAGATATGACCAATTATAAAAAGCAGTCAGAGGATAACATGGCCAATCACAGAAGGAAGGAATGTTCTAGAGACGGCCAGGACAGAAACCATTTCCTGGCTGTCAAATCTAACACTAGATTCCAGCAGTGTGCTGCTATTTCTAATGGTATTTCATACTTTTTGTCTTGGAATTTCCTATCCCTCATACTCATACGATCTGTCTGATATTTTTTGCCTCTGATTTTCCATAGTCTCGTCTCATTTTTATTTGTTTGGTTATTGGTTTTTCAAGCACTTCCCTGGCTGTCCTGAAACTCAGTTTGTAGACCAGGCTGGCCTCGAACTCACAATGATTCACCCGCCTCTGCCACCCGAGTGCTGAGATTAAAGGCGTGCGCCACCGCCAGCCTTTAAGTTTATTTTTAAGGGTGGATGTGTTCCCTTATTGTTTTCAGGTATACTTCACTTTGTTTCATCCTCCTTAACCAAATCTCTGCTCTCCCTATCTTACCTTTCTCCCCTTTCCCCATGTGGTCACTCTGCCCCACTATGACCCATATTTCCCTTTCTACTTTCAGATCACGTGGGTTCTACTAGCCTTCCTAACCTCTTCCTTGAAACCTCTCTTTCTCATCTCATGGTCCCCTATTTAGTTTCTAGACCTCTGCACACACCCATTCACACATAACTAAGCCCACACACAACTAAGCACATTTTTTTTTTTTTAAAGTTACAAGCTGAGGCAAAGGAAATAACTCCAGGGGTGAAGAAGAGGTTGCTGAGTAAGCATAGTGACCTGGACTTGACTCCCAGAACCCATATAAAAACAGCTAAGTTTGAATAGTGTGGTTGTAATCCTGGTGTTGACTAGGCAGAGACAGTCAGGTCCCAGGGGTTTGTGGCACAGACTGCCCACCCAACCTGGAAAAGCTGTATGTAGGCCAATGAGAAACAACTTTCCAAAAACAAGGTGGACAGCGTCTGAGGAATGACATCTGGGGTTGATCTCTGAACTCCAAAAATATACCTACACAGGTGCATCGTGCACATCTGTACGCATGTCTACACACACACACACACACACACACACACACACACACACACACACATAACCACTAGAGGCTAGGCTCTACATATAACAAAGAAAAGTATGACATTTGTGTTTCTGAGCCTGGGTTACCTCAATATGGTATTTTCCAACTCCATCCATTTTTTTCCCTAAAAATTTCATCGCTGCATTTTTCTTTAGAGTGGAATAATATTTCATTATATGAACTACATTTTTGCTATCCACTCATCTATTGATAGATGTTTGAGCTAATTCCATGTTGTTGCTATTGTGAATAGAACGGTCAGATACCAGGAAGTGGGGCTTGCTCTTGCGCTTGGTTCCCGTTCTTGTTTTCACCAGACACGTGCACCTTTGTGTTTGATAATGCCCCTGAGACCATCTGGCGAAGGCAGCGGTGACCACATAGATAGGATATTGTTATTTTATATGGGCAGTAATGTGTTGATGTCAGTGGGGTATCTTTTATTCTTATTCTATAGGCTTAAGGGTGTGGGGTAATCTTTGACTATTCCCCTTGCTCTTTATGTAAAATAGAGACTGAAATATGTTTATAATTCACTGGCAAAAAAAAATCATTCCCACTATACAAACATACTGTGATAACTACTCTATCAAAGACTTTTAAATTTGATTCCTGTTGCTTTATCCCTCGGAACGGCAGTATAAGTCTCAGCATTAATAGCTTCCACTTACATCTTTAAGTTGAGAAATTTCCCATTCAAGTGTACCTTGTAAATAATTACAAAGGAAACGCTCAGGAAACCATTTTGTCAAATCTGCCCCTGCTTGACTACTGCCACTAAGGCCGATCTGGAGCCCAGTGTACCCTGTTTTCTGGCTGAAGCCCAACTCCTCCTCCTCACCAATGGCATCTCTTCTTTCGATGCCCTGACAAGGCTTTTCATTAATGCTTAGTCCTTAAAATGTGAACCTTAAGCCAATCTTACAGGACAGGGCATATTCACAGCTGCCTAAGCAGGTTCAGAAATGGCTAGTGATCAGTCCCACGATGGCTTATGCCGGACTAAGTCATTGCTAAGTCATTTTAAAATACAGAAGAGGCTTTACCAAAATATTTACCTTATTTATATATAGTATTCATAAAAATTGGCATACAAAGAACTGTTTCATTGTGTCTTTTTCCCCCTGAACAAAATTTGTTTTTGCTCTTCCTTTTCATCTGCTCTCCTCTGACCTTCCCACCTCCAGCAGTACCTTTCAGTTTTTAACATCCTGTGTGACCTTTTGACCACTCCTAGGTTTTCTCAGTACCTCCTGTTTCCCTGCTCCGTGTTCTCCTGTCTAGCTTAATATTCTATGCATACTCTCAAACTGCCTTAATTATATACAGCGAGACATTAAAAGTTAGGATCTTCAAATGAGAGATAACATGATTTTTGCTTTCCTGGGTCTGGGTCACTTAATTTAATATTTCTGCAAGTTTCCTAATTTCAGTGTTCTTCATAGCTGCTGACTTTCAACCCCAGCACATCACTTCCTTCAAGATCCAAATGTACTCTCGGCTCTTGAGCTGCTGTCTTTTCTCTGAAGCTATCCTTCAGCACTTTGTAACATGCAGTTTTTCATATATTATTTCACAATATCTACGATAACTTAACCTGGCATAAGCCATTGTGGGATTGGTCACTAGCCATTTCTGAATGTGTTTAGGCATCTGTTACATGTGTTTCCTATCATGTGAGATTGACTTAAGGATTAAATATTAAATGCAGCATGGGTAGGATGATTGGGTCACAGCAGGTAGTACAGGAAACCACCATGATCACCTCTAAAGCTTTTCAAGGAGAAGGAAGAACTTATAAATATGCCACATCTATAGCCCTCTGTGCACCAGCTCTGAGCCATGTACACACAGGAATGCAAGGGACTGACAAGCTGGTGGAAATCTTATTAACTATGGAAAGATTAACCACCACCACCACCACCACCACTACCACCACGACATTTGCTTGCTAGCTTTGCAGTGGTTGAAACAAACCTCCTCTGTTAGAAGGAAGGACTCACACTGACTAACGACTAGCATAGGATGAGACTATCAGAATTGGAAAATGTTCTGTTTCTCTATACTTTGTTAAGCTCTTCTGTAGTCCAGTCGTAAATCTCAAGTGATACAGAACTTTGTGTGTGTGTGTGTGTGTGTGTGTGTGTGTGTGTGTTTTCTTAGAAGAAAAAGAAAATCCAGAATTCCTAATCTTAACTGTCCATCACTTTTTCCAGGTACCTAGCTCCTGCTCTGGGCCTGAGGACCAGTTCATTTCTGAAGCATTCAGCTGATGCTAATGCCAGCCAGGCTGAGAGACTTCACCAAATATTTCAACCTTCACCCTATTTTACACGTAACATCCAGACAATGGATCACTTTTTTTTGAAAGCCCTAATTTTTTTGTTTGTTTGTTTGTTTTGTTTTTCGAGACAGGGTTTCTCTGTGTAGCCTAGGCTGTCCTGAACTTGCTTTGTAGAGCAGGCTGGCCTCAAACTCACAGCAATCCACCTGCCTCTGCCTCCCAAGTGCTGGGATTAAAGGTGTGTGCCACCACGCCTAGCCCTAAGCCCTAAATATTAAATGGAAAAAATAGACGGAACACTCCAGTTATTAGGCACTTAATTTTCAGTAATATTTGTACTACTCCTTTTGTTTATTATTCAAATTTTGGATCATTATCTATGACATGAAGGAAAACTAGTCATATGTGAAATATTTATAAATGAATTAAGCAATACAAAAAGCTCCAAAGTTCCCAAATACAGAAAGTACATCCTGACTTGCTATTTAATACTCATCACTCAAGAACAGAATCTTTAATGATCTGCTAGCCAGAATTAAGCATAATTAATCAAAACATTTTAAAAATTATTTTTAGAATCAGAATTGCATTTAGTCTCTAATGTTATCATTGCATAACATAACCATATGAAATCCACTGAGCAATATGTGAGCCATGAATGAGCAACAGACAACAAATTAATTACACATAAAAATATTAATGAAATGTGCAGCGGTGCTTCCCGAAGCTGGAAGCAGACAGCTTACCATTTAATCACTGCTGTCTGCTGGTGGCTTTTAAACTGTAATAACAGAGTTTTCTCTGTATCATTTCAAGCTATCATTGCTATTTGCCTTAAAGAGTTTAAATTCTAACACTACGTGTATGTGATTCTCCGTTTGGGGGTATGTGCAGGTGAGTGCCAATAGAGGCCAGAGGCAGCAGATTGCCTGGATCTAGATCTGAGTTGATGTGAGTGCTGGGACCCTAGCTCAGGTCCTCTGAAAGAACACCCCCTCTTCACCACTGGCCATCTCTCCCGTAGTTGGAAAGACATTACTGTCTAAAGTAAAATCAGTTTCCAACAGTTATGAGACACATGCACAAATTTGTTCAAACACATACATATAATGCTCAGACACAGATGCAAATATGTTCACACACTTATGTATAATACTTCTCAGAAGCATTATATTAGAAAAATATTTTTATTCCTCTTATGACCATGTTCAATAGCACTACTTAATTATAAAAATCTATGATTGAAAATAATTTACTTTTAAAAAACATTTAGTTCCCTGGACAGAAATATCAGGCCACTATTTTTCTTTTTAGGACATACATGGCATTGACTCATTGATTCATAAGTTCCCCTGGAGCTAGAAAACAAGGCAGAGAAATTCCAAGGTGTAGACTCCTTTATTCTTCAAATCCACCATATTGGACACACAGTGACCCTTAATCATTTGCAAGGGGTAGGTTACAATCACAGTATCTCACTGGGCTGATGCAATACTTCATCTGTGGTTTCAATACGTACTAAATGGTAATATTTTGTGTATATTGGAGTAAATTAAGCATATTATTAAATTACTTTCACTTGCTTCTTTTTATTTTGCTTTTTGATTAGGTCTGATAATTTATGCTTTCAAGGACTCGGTTCATTTCATCTAAGCAGTTGGATTCATGTACATACAGATGTTCTTGGCGCTTTCTCATTATACATTTAATGACTATGAGATCCATAGTCAGACCTATTTTTCATGTCTAATAGTGGTAATTTTTGCCTTCTCTCCTTTTCCTTCCTAGTCTGGCTAGAAGTTCATCAATTTAATTGACCTTTTCAAAGAGCTGGCTTTTGGACTATTGATTTTCCTATTGTGTTTCTGTTTTCAATGGTATTGATCGCTGTTCTTTGTAGTCCCCCCCATTCCGCTTGCTTTGGTTTTAATTTGCTCCCTTATTTTTTTAGTCTCCTAAGCTTAGATCAATTTAGGGCATTTATTCTTTCCTAGCTAAGCATTTAACTCCCTAAAATTTACACATGCCTCCTCCACACTTTGAATTACAAATGTGGCTTACCCTTGCACTTTATATTATATATTCCTATTTATCTCTGCTCAAAGATGTGTGGTGCTCTAGCAAAGCATTTTCTTTTCAACACATTAATAAAAATTTAATAGCTTATGGGACCAGTGGACCAAAAACACTCAGGCACTCAGGAAGTAGTAAGCAATAGCCTTGGGTGCTTAAGATTTCTCTAGTTCCAGTTATGGCAAATTCAGGGTGTGTTTTGAGTCTCTTCACAGAGAAAAGAATACAGTCTATAAAGTTGAACCTGAGATGTCCAGTTCTTCAGCTCCCTGCCTAGTGACAGGATAGTGGGCTTTCTTTTGAGACAATCAGATCACCATCAGTATGATATGAGCTATGGGGTCACTTTTTTGATGTCTTGCTTTCCTAGTTCAAGTCAGTGGCTGAGAGATATAGCAGGAACCGAAAGGCCAAGGTTGAACCTAACTCACTGGGCCATGCTCTCCCCCACTACTGTGTTTCTTCAGTTAAGTGGGACGGTCACAAGGAGGGGAAAAAATGGGTGTGAACTCACCCCAACCACTTGAGTGAAACTAGAACATTTGTCTTACTGGTTCCAAGTCCAAGTAAATTAGAAAGAGGCCCCTCTATACTGTTTCTACTAACTAGTTTATAATCCCCTGACAGAATGAATTTTTGCTTTGGGCAGGAGATCAAAATCCCACATATCACCGTGCTATGGTACAGAGATTGGGAGGGACAAGTAGTTGGGAAGACATGGCTAACTGTGAAGTTTCAAGTTTACCTTAGTCTTCTGATGGCTAACAGCTAGATGGATTTGTCGTCTGAATGAGAAAGCCAAGTCATTTGAAGATCTCTTGAACTTTGCACATGTATACATTTTATTTATTAAAGGCAAAGATGCGTTTGGGCTAATGCTAATAGGCAGAGATTGTGATGAGCAAAATAGAACAAAGGATTCCTTCATTTTCACTTAGGTAGCATGCATACTGAGGACTTTTCCTAACAGGAGGATCTGTCTGTCGCCTTCTAGCCAGAGCTCAAAAGGCACATTGCTGTCCTACAAGTAACCAGACCCAGCGTATTTGAAGATGAAGAGTGGAGATGACACGTCATGTTCTAGCACCTGCTCTCTGCAGCATTAATGCATTTGCACTGCCTGAACTGGCAGATCCCAGCCTGCCTCTCCAGGCCACAGTCCAGCAGCCTCTTTGTCATTGCCAGTAAGAGCTATGGGGTCTACTTTCATTGGCTGAAGATTGCATTTTCACAGAAGGCTCTCTTCCAAGTAAGTTCTTTATAGGTCACAGGCTGTGAAGTTATGACTGGGGAGACAGATAAGTAGGTAAAGTATTTATGGGACAAGCTTGGCAATCTGAGTTGGCATCTCAGAACCTATGTGAAAGGCAGCCGGGTATAGTAGTAGTGCACATATCTCTCAGCCCCAAGATCCTACAGAAAGATAAGCAGAGACAAGACAGTCCCTGGTTCACAGGCCAGCTACCCTGGTGTACAAAGCAGTGAATGACAGGGGATCTGCCTCAAACAAGGCAGAAGGTGAAAAGCGACACCCAAGATTATCTTCAGACCTCCATAGGCATGATATAGATGTGACCATACACATACACGAACAATTACACACATATGCCACACACACAAAATGTGCGCATGCACATGCACACACACACACACACACACACACACAAACACATACCCTTAACTGTCATGTACATTGTGAATATTTATTACCCACTCTACGGTTTGCCCTTTGAATTTGTCTCTGGTGTTTGGACCACTCATATTCACTTTCTAGGCAGGAACAACTACCTCCTTCGTCAACTGCTATTGGATTTCCCTGACAGAATCGATCCTTCATCTGCATATAATATTTTGTGCATATCTGTGTATGTAGAGTTATAATTATAAATCTTCCCCTCCTGATATTGAAGCTGTAGTGGGATGTGCACCAAACGGCTAAGCGCCATCACAGATATAATCTTTGGATGTATGCTCACTCGCTAATCCTTTAAGAAGCGAGTCACACACACCTCAGAGGTGCCATTTGCCCTCACTAGTCCTTCCACACCAGCTTCTGTTTCAGAGAAGTCTGGTCCTACTGTATCTAGTCTCAACTGTATCTCCATAAGAATTTTCCTTTTCTTCTGCCTGTGATTATTCAATGTGTGAATGCTAACTTCATTGTCTTTAGAAGGCATTGATGCCTGCTGATGCCCTTCGTCCTTGTTCCCTGCTGCTATGTCACAAGCTACCCCAAATTTAGGTGGCCTGAACCAGTCATTTATTTGCCTAGTTAGGGAAGGAGACAGGGAAGTCATTCTGAAGTCCATAGAGACACGGTAGGGTCTCAACTGGGCCTGGAGATTCCCTCACAGGGCTGGCAAGCCGCTTATCTGTTAGCTGGGCAGCCCGCCGATCTGCTGCTCAGGAGCCCAGCGACATCTCTGGGTCTTTACAGGGCTGATGAGATGTCACCTGTGGAACGTGGGCTAAGAGTCACAGTTCTAAATCATGGAGTACAAATGTAGCCAGTCTCTTGAAGCTGGGGCCCTCACAAAACCCCAGCTTCATCTATGCTGCATTCTGCTTGACCAAGCAGGGGACGGACCTGCCCAGCCGGGAAGAAGCGACATAGACCTTGACCCTCCATCCGAGGACGACCAAGTACTTTAAAGCATTTCTTCTCTAGCAGAGTCCTGTAATGGATCTTCCCAGAATCCTCAAAAGGAGTGTCTGTACTTGCTGCAACCCAGACATGGTCAGTTCCCTACAGAGATGAGGAGGCTTCTCTTTCTTACTGAATCAGTGTCCTTTGGTTTCTGAGGATGTGCGGACTACAGATAACCATGGTGTGTGCCTCATGTCCCCCATAGGCCCTTCCTTCAGCTTGTGCCAAGGATCCCAAGGCTTACTCCTAAGCCAAGAGCTAAGAATCTTCCATCTCTGTGTCTCCTAAATTGCACCTGTAAAAATGAGCTCACGTCAATATTTCATCAATAATGGATGCTCCTTCAATTTCTGCTTCACAGAAACAAGTTGTGGACTCTCAGGAATCTGCTAAATTAGCATTTTTGCTATGGCTTGAGTGTGTTACCTCAAATTGAAATTCACATGCTGGAAATGTAAACTCTCATGCAACAGTATAGGAAGAGGCTAGGTCATGAGGTCTTGTTGCTCTAGAGACTGAGTAACGCCAGTGCCAGTAAAGGAGTTTGAGGGAGAGACAATATAGTCCTGGTTTGCCTCCTCTCCTGTGAAGACACAACTCTCTTGTTCTTTGCATGGCTCTGCAGTAAGGCACCATCTTGGAAGTGGAACTCAGGTGTCTTCAACTGTGAGAAATAAGCTTCTGTTCTCTGTAAGTCTTTCTGTCTCTGTGGGTTTTGTGTTAGCAGCACGAATGGGCTAAGATAATCTCTCACTTCTACTTCTAAGAACAGCATTTTACCAGATTGTCCACAGCATTTTCTAGTTCTAAAGAATGCTACTCAAAATTAGCCTCCCGGGTCACTCCGTAGCATGTTCTGTTCACTGGAACTAAATATCTAGGGAAGGAAACAGCCTACAAGCTAGAATCCTGTAAACAAAACGAGCAAAGGCACCCGGAGACTTCAGTGGTTCATAGCTGTGAGAACTTTTCTTGGTGTTTTTTCAGTAGAGGAGTTCTTCCGAACGCCTGCTCTGTCCTTCCCTTCTCTCACTGAGCTCATCAAAATGGTCGCTGAAAACTAAACCAGAGGCTTTCCATGACTGAAACACCAATGTGCAAGCCCGCTTGCCAGCCTCCCTTTAATAATGATTAGGAAATTGACATCAAGATGAGGTATGGATTGAGATATTTGCTCTCACTAGTGGTAGAGAGGAAATGGAAGATGAGACTGTTCTGGCTTTCTTCTTCAACCTCTAGAATCCGGGCCCCAACCTGGAGCCTGCCTGCAAGAAGCACTGACTGGGGACACAGCTGTCATGGATTGAACTGTAGCCTGAATCTACTAGGTAGAGATGCCTGGCCTGGTTAGCAGGAGCTGAGAGAGAGGAGGGAGCTTGCAGCCCACACAGGCCTCAGAAAGAGCCTTCCTTCCCCAATGGTGGCCACTGCTTTCCCCAAGTCTCACCAGCCAGGTAGCACAGTGTCCTCGCTTTCCTAGAACATTAACTAGAAATCTCGACAGATGCTTCCTTAAGCTGGAGCCAGCTTCTCAGGGTTCCAAAGGTGGACAGAGGCCCAGCAGCTCTCCAGTAACCCTCCCGGCCTTTGGTGATAGATTGGGACTGAAGAATCCTGGAAAAGCTGGTTCCTAACGTCAGCTAAGGAATTAGAAACAGCAGCAACAGGGCAAATAAACTTGATGAGAAGTAGGGTCAACTGAGCAAAAAGCAAATAATCTCCCTCTCCCTTTCCCTCTCCCCCTCCCCCTCCCCCTCCAATCCTGGCTGCTACTGTAAGATGCCCTCCACATTTGAGGTGTGTCTTTCCACACCCATATTGATTAAGGCAATCAAGGAAATTCCTTACAAACATGCACAGGCCAATCTGATAGAGATGAGACTGACGTGCTACCTACTGCACAAGCGAGGCAATCTGATAGAGAGCAGCCTGGAATTGACGCTCCCTGCTTTAATGGTTTCAGCTGTGGCAGGTTGACATTTAAAGCCAACTGTTGCACCACGCAAATGTATTCTTTTCTACCAGGGGAAATATTTTAGCCTTTCTTCAAAGCCTAAGAATGGAAATGCCATACGATCCAGCAGTTAGACTGCCACATGTTGACCAGAAACAACTAGAGAGTTAGGTGTCCAAGAAAATACTTGTATGCCAGTGTTGAATATAGCACAACTTACAGAAGACACAGAGGAAACAATCCATGTGCCCCCCAGACAGATAACTAAACAAAATGTCTTACAAATTCGATATCCTTCATCCAAAAATCTGAAATCAAAAGCATTCCAAAACGTGTGGTTAGAATAAGAGCTCAGTTGGTAATAGTGCCTGCTGAGGAAGCATGAACAGATGAGTTCAAAGCTCCAGTACTCATGTAAAAGCTAGGCACATTGACCCATGTCTGTAACTCCAGTGCCAGGAGGTAGACACAGTGGATCCCTGGACTCATTGCCTAGGCAGCCTAGCCAAATGAACGAGCACCAGGTTCAGTGAGAGACCCTGACTCAAAAGCTAACATGGAGAGCAATGGTGGAAGACACATGATGTCAACCTCTGGCTTCTACGCCCACACAGAGCACATGTGTGTATATACCTACACACATAGCCACATAAACATACACACATAGCCCTAGTTTGTTTTCTGTTGCTGTGGTAACCACCATGACCAGCTTGGGTAGGAAAGGCTGAATTTGGCTTACTGGTTACAGTCGGTCATTGAAGGAAGCCGTGACAAGTGATCAAAGCAGGAGCTCAGAGGCAGGAACCGATTGAGAGGCCACAGAGGAAGAATACTGCTTACCAGCTGGCTCCTCATGGCTCGCTTATCTGTCTTTTTATTCAACCAAAGACCACCTCCCCAGGAATGATATCATCCTCAGGCTAGGCCCTCCCACATCAGTTGTTAATCAAGAAAACACCACTACAGACTTGCCTACAGGCCAATTTGATAGAGACATTTTGCCAGTTGAAGATCCCTCTTTCCAGGTGATTCTGGTTTGTGTCAAGTTAAAAAAACAACAATAACAAACTAACCAGAACACATACTACTCCAGAATCAAAATATTTTTGAGCACAGCCATGACATAATAGATGGAAAATTCCATACCTGAAATCAACCCATACCACAGGCCACAGTCAAAATGCAGGCACACTAAAAACACTAAATCACCATTTTTCTGTATGTTTATCTGAACTACTGCACATATGCTTGGGCTCAATGCTCAAAATAGCTCATTGTGTTTATACAAGTATTTCAAAAACCTAAAAGTTGAAAAGCTGGAACATTTCTGGTCCAAGCATTTCTGATAAGGGATATGCAGCCATTACAGTGTGTCATCATTCATCATTCATACTTTGCTGTTCATTATTCAAGAAGTGAAGTTCTTGTACAAAAGATATGCAAATATCATATGATAAGAAAACAAGCCAGGCATGCAAAGTCAAATATATTATTCCATTTATATGTAGTGTCTAGAGCAAGCAAACTTATCAACAGGAAAAACAGACTACATGGGAAGGTAGGACAATAATGAGAATACAGAGTTCCTGTTCCATGTGACCAATTAAAAAAAACACACAGTTGATGGTTGTGTACTCTGAATGCAATCAATGCTACTGACTTGTACACATACAAATGGCTAAGATGGCAAACTTTATATTGCTTATGTTTTGGTGCAATAAAAACATGTTTTTAAATACATTCTGAGTAAACACTGCAGCTAAATGCAGTAATTCACACTATCCCTTGTTTAAGGCAAGTTTTAATATGAAGTTTTTGGTGTTACTACTCACATGCTCTTTTCATAGCACGTCTGTTTCTAGATCAGTAGTCAGAAATAGGATAAATATTAGCTACTTCTGAGCCTGAGATGCCCCCTGAAGCAGGAACCACTAGCCTTCTGAGAGTCAAGTAAGTGGTAAAGCAGTTCCTGGTTGGTAATCTCTCTGAAGGGTTGGTTGTTCTTCTGTGAAGGCTAATGTCACATGCTGGTAACAAGAGGCTAGTGCCTAAGAGTCTCTTGGCACCATAGCCAGCTCCTCTGGACACCTTGAAGAGGCAGTTAAGAGGCAGACTCTGAGGATGGCGACACCCCAAAGGTCCTTCCACCTCTTTGTTTCTGCCATCAACCGCTTCGCACCGGCTTCGGGGCACAAAGCCCAGGCAGCAGGTCTTCACCGACTTCAGTCCCCTCTTCTCCTTCCTGGATATCTTCTTTCTTGTTGGAAATAATTTAGCCCAGTGTGGGAATCAGAAGCCTCTGGGGGTTAGACCTTTTCCGCAGGATTGTTTTCACCACTGAAAACAGGGAAGTGTTTTTTCTCTCTGGCTATTTCTCTCTGGCTACTCCAGTGGGATTGCTAAGTACACAGCTAAAGGCAAAATAAAATCCCTCGGGGCACAGCCATCACCAGCATTAGAAACACTAAGGAAAATCATGTGTTCCCAGCACCGTCCCCTTACTCTTCATTATGAGGGTTTGAGATAATTTTCAGTGGAAGGCACAAAATAGCTTTTCTAGTAAACGGTCACATTAGTCTGATATATTCATCATTAGCATAATAATTATGCTCCTATCTGCCTTAAAGGCAGCACGGACTTCCATACGCCATTACATTTGTCTTCCCACGTCTTCTTTTTGGAGGTGTGAAGGGAACTGTTATTACCCTAATTTTTCAAATATATATCCTCATGCTGGAGAGGCTAAGTGTTACAATCGACCAGAAAGGGCTCCACTCTTGACTCCTATACCCTCCCAGAGCCCCTTCCAGAATCTTTTTTCTCTATAATTGGAACATACTGCAGGGTTCTATATGCTGAGAAAGGACTAGAATGAATGCTAAATATTAAATATGATTGGCTTCTTGAACTGTTAACATCCTTTTCATTTGAAAACCTCCTATTACAATTAACTCGAGGCCGACAATGCTCTGCTGCAGGTTAAGTTATGGTGACCCTGATAACATAATAGGTAGTAAATTAGTTGGGATCCATTTGAGAGATTCAATTACCATTATTTTTAAGTTGGCACATCTGAAATAGACTCCAAACACCTTGATAACTTTCCCCTCCCCTTCCAAACATTAAACAAAAATGTAAATACCAATACGGTTTGAAAGATGGGCCTGATAATTAAATTGCTAGCAGGCTGAGCTGGCTAGGTTACTAGCAAACAGATGGGCAGGGGTGGGGGTGCGGGAATATGAGAGGTGGCCAATCAGAGGCTAGGACTAGAACCATAGGTGAAGCCAAGATGAGTTTTTTATTTGAGAGTTTATTCTTTAGACCCATTTGCAGGGAGCTTGAAAATGACTCCAAAGCCCATGACACATAATAATAAAATCCAACAGAGATGAATCTCTGATCTCCTCTCTCGTTATGCAGATAAACAGCTTGAAGCTCAGAAAACTTAAGTAGTCACCCCCACAGTCTGGAGCCTGACCTAAAAGCACCAGGTATTTAGAATCCAGAGCCCAAAGTGCCCTGAAAGGCAGATAGAGCCTGTTAAAATGTAAGCTGAGATCCAAGGTGGATTCAGATATAGAGGTAAGAGCATGGAGTGGGGAGGGCCACATTGTTTTACCCAAGGAAGCCTGTCTTCTTGTGCTTTCTCGAAGATACGAGAGACAAAACGCAATAGCCCCAGAGACCCAATCTACTATCAGCCGCCAGCCAGGATTCATCAGTGAGCTGGAAAATGGCAGGCAGCATGAGTTAGTGGGAACTGAAAAAGGAATGTAGTTTGAGGTCCAGGTTACCTCCCACAGCTATTGGCAGATGCACAGGAAGGAGCTGGGGACCCATGGACCACGGGGAAGCAAACCCCGGGGGGTGGACAAGGAACAGTGCAGGGGTTTCTGTGGTTGACAGAACAGTAGGCTCAAGAATGTTTTCAAGTTGGTTTTTTTTTTTTTTTTTTTTTTTTTTTTTTTTTTTGTAACAGGAAGACTTTGAATTGTTTGTCATAACTGAAGCCAAGCAAAGGTCTTTTGATTCCTCGTTCAGTGTTCTCTCACATCATAACAGTGTTTTGTTCGGGTATTGTTTCTTTTCAACACACACAAGACTTCCTCATGACCAAGGCCTGCTACCTTGAGTGACAATTCAGATCCCAGACATCAGGGCAAGGAGCTGTCAAATATCAGATTCTAAAGGCTGTCTTCCTCAAAACTGCTCTATCTTTCACCTTCTCAATTTGACTCAACCAATTACTTTTCTCAGAGTCTATATAAAGAGAGGCAGATTAAACCTGATTTGGGCTTAGTAATCAAGTATTCATTTCTGCCTATAAACCCAGAGAAGTCAGTGTTATTTAAGTCTGGCAACACTCTAGAGCATCCTGACCATTTCAGGACTCTGAATCTTCACCAACCCTCTTGCTCTTCGCAAAGACACCCACTTCCTCGCGTGTGAGGCTTAGGACACAGACAACTAGAGGCATCAGACTGCGCTGTTCAGAGGAGGGCAGCTCGGAACCTCGCACTCTGCCTGACGTTGTCTTGGAAGTGTTAAAGATGGTTTCTATTTCAGCTTGCCCTCTCTAAGTAGATCCCACAGATCATGGAGCAAATGCTGAGATGGGGAGCCACGTGGCACGTGACGTCATCCTGGGGGGAAGGGCACTGTCTGCTCCCTGTCTACCTTCGCACTCTCATGGAGTTCGGTCCTCATAGAGTGTGCTGCCTGAGTTATGAGCGATGGAGTTACGAGCGATGCTCCACGTTCGTGGGCCGGCGTTCACCCACCTGGAGTGTCTACCTGGAGTGGGACTTTGGGGTTCTTTAAAAAGTGAGTTATGTTATGTGAACATGGTTTTGTTTTAATCCCAGATGTGGGGTATGGGGCTGCTTCAGATTGTCCACAGCAGCGGACATTTGCCTCGTGTGTGCTCTGAAAAGGGGGCGGGGCATTCAAGGAAGAGAGGGCTCTGAGGAAGAAGAAGATGGCTGCTGCTCCCCCCATGCTGCTCCTGGTTGTTACTGATGCAGTTTGATAAGAAGAGGTACTTGGAGATGTCCTGACTATGAAGATTCGATTTGCCCCCAGGAACCGGATGACCCTAACCAGCAGGAAGTAGTCTCAAGAGACATATGCTGCCTCTTTCCCCTCTAACCATCTTGCCTACCTGGTGTTGGAAGCACTTGGGAAGGAGAAGGGAAGTAGAGGTGTAAGAACCCCAATAAACAGATTAAAAAACACACGCCAATGTCTACTAGTACCCAAAGCATCCAGATAGTAAACAGAATGAAAAGGGCTATGGCAGCCTTTTGAATAAGGGCCTGCACATTTTCATTTTGCACTGACCCTCACAAATTACGTGGCTGGCTTTGCCCATACCTGGCGATCTCAAGTCAATCCTAATTTTACATTCTTAACCATAACTACAATGTGTTGGGTCCGATTTTACTAATAATCTTATCTGGTTTCAGAGACTCTTAATCCTAAGCATAAAATCAAGTGGTTTAAAAAGAAAAATGATTCCTCTAAATTATTTCTATCAGAAGGTCACTTTCGCAGCAGAAAGGCTAGCTCTGATGCGTGTGTGTTGGTGACTTAACGCATGGAATCAAAACGCAGTAGACTTTGTTTTCATTGAGGTAGCCTAGCCAGTAGAGGGAATGCTCTTAATTCTGAAAATAGTGTGAAATAGTCTCCCTCCACCGTATTTTCAATTGCATTAGGGAAAATTTAAAAATACAACTTGTTTCTTATTTTATTGTACGTGTCTGTCTGTCTGTCTGTCTGTCTGTCTGTCGTGTCTGTCTGTCTGTCTGTCTGTCTGTCTGTCTGTCTGTCTGTCTGTCTGTCTGTCTGTGTTCCTGTGGAGGCCAGAGAACAACTGAGGCGTCACTCTGGAGCGTCCCACCCACCTCTTTTGAGATGACATCTCTCTCTCTCTCTGACAGATAGCTTGCCAATTAAGCTGGGCCAGCTGGTCAGCAAACTTCGGGGACCCTTCCGTCTCCTGAGCTACCATGCCTGGCGTTTTCTCGTGGACTCTATCTAGGACTCCAACCCAGATCCTCACGTTTGCAAGGCGAGCGCTCAAGCAACAGAGCCTTTGGTTACTTCTTTCCTATGCCTGATGCCTGCGCTTAACAACAGCACTGTTTTTCTCCACCATCTTATCGAACCACGGAAGCCCGTCACCGCGGTAAGGACCACCACAGGAAGCTGAGATCTGGCGCCATCTTCCTTTGCGGCGCTGCCTCCGCGCCCAGTGTGAGACTCTTACCTTAAGCTTGGCCAGGAGAAGCTCGTGGTCTTGAAGCAGTTTCTTGGTTTCATCTTGACTGCTCCCGATTTCCAGGAGATTGGGCTGCGATTCGGCCAGCTGGAGTTGGACCCACCTGCCGCACTGAAAGTCAAACGTGGACGAACTTTTACTCTCTCTTGCCCGTGTACTTTTCTCAGTTTCTAATCTTAACTCCCAGATACACTAAGAGCACTTTCTTCTCCTTCCAGAGGGATGGCCTAACACGTTGAGGCACAACCAACCTGTGCTTGGTCTTCTTTTATTCCTAGAGCAAATTTTCTTACGGAGTGCGGGTTTGAGTCCTTTAAATTCCCAAGTGAGGAATGTGTGCATTAAATGATGTTTGATTTACCATCTCTAAGTCACTGAATAAATCCACACAGCTGTAGCCCCACAAAAACAACTCTAGAAAACTAGTGACACGTCACATAGGTAAAGTGGGATGGGACCTTCACTACAGACCAGACCTAGGCTTTTCTCCTCCATCAATACGGACCTTGCTCTCTGAAGAGGCTGAAGTGTGTTTTATCTGGTAGTTTGGTAAGGGAGATGGACAGAGGACTGTGAACGGCCATTCTGAGAAACAGAATCCGGGTGGTGGTGGCGCACACCTTTAATCTCAGCACTTGGGAGGCAGAGGCAGGTGGATCGCTGTGAGTTCAAGGCCAGCCTGGTCTACAGAGCAGGTTCCAGGATAACTAGAGCTATTACAAAGAGAAACCCTGTCTTGAAAACAAACAAACAAACAAAAAAATCTTTCCCATATAATTTTTTTAAAGTTCATATGTTCTATGCACTTCTGACTGTCCCATAGGTTATCCCCTAAGCATCGTGAGTCAGTGTGTTCTAAGGAGTATTTTAAATTGGAGGAAAAGTTTACTTTAAAAGAAAAAAAAAGTCATAGACTTGCTTCTTCTCCCTCTCTGCTGGAATCTGCAGGTTGCCCACAGCATCATCTGTATTCACCTGGACGGAAGGGAGTCAAGCTGAGGTCCCCTTTGTGGGGCAGGAGTCTCCCAGCACCTGGAACCCGGCCTTGAGCAGAAGTCTGAAATCCAGGCTTCCACAGCGAGTTTTTTTGCTCAGTGTCAAGTGCTATTTTCCTCCTACACATTTTCAAATTTTGCAGCAATTAAGTTAAACAGGCCTGGTTGCTAGCTTTTCTTTCTTTTTCCTTTTTTTTTTTTTTTTTTTTTTTTTTTTTTTTTTTGGCCAGGTTTGCTTTCATTAAGCACGAATTCCTTAGGTGGCAGATCATCTAAAGAGCAAGCTTATATCCAGGAGGATCTTTCATGATGCTTTCAGTCAAAGAGGAACAAAATCACGGACACCTTCTATAATGCAAAATGTGTGGCCATCTTTGCAAACAGACATAAAACATGCAGTTAAGCCCCAAGCAGCCGCACTTTCCTCTTCTCAAGAGCCAGTTGAGTGTACAATCTGTGGTAGAGCCTCCCTCCCCTACAGTAGGAGAAGTATCTCACTGCCTGTACCAGTGAAAACCAGTTCTAGGAGGCACTTGCAGGAGCCTCTTAGTAGCTCCCGTGCTCCGTGCCGCTCCCGACAGGGCCCCCCCACTCTGACCCTCCTCCTCTCATTTCCATCACACCCACTCAAAACTCACACACACTGTCCTGGTCCACCCGGACTTTTCACCTGGCATTCTTGAATCTCTGTCACCTGTGCCTTGCCTTTAAGGCCCAAACTGAAAGTACACAGTGAAGTTTGTTTGCAGTGGCTATAGATGGCTTTCTATGCTGAAAAGCGACCATGGCAACTCGTTGAAACTTGGCAGTCCTCTGTCCCTGATTTAAGTGATTGAGACCCCTATTTACTTATCTTCTGCTCTGTGCTGTGTCCTGTGAATGTGTGCATTCTCCTCTAGGGTTCTCAGCACACCACAAAGAGCAACCCCCCCGACCCCCAACCCCAACCCCGGCCCCAGCCACACAGAGAAAAGAAAGCTCTGAGTTTACCTTGACAACCGCTATCACGATCTTGGAGTCCCCTGCTTGCACGGCTACCGAGCTGACAGTGGTGGTGGAAACACCCACATGGGGACTTTCTTTGCAGGACATGGCACTTTAGACACTGGGTTTAAACCCTGAGCAGCCCTGGTAAGGAGGCTTGTCTACTTGGTCATGTCAGAAGGCTCCCAGGAGGCTGCCGGGTGCAGGGGCTCATTCAGGGAGTGCTCTCTGCTCACGCTGATTGCCCGGGCCAAAAGGAAAGAACAGGAAGTTAAAAATAGACAGCCCCATTGAGCTTATCGAGAGAGGGAGAGGAGAGAGAGAGAGAGAGAGAGAGAGAGAGAGAGAGAGAGAGAGAGCGCCACACCCCTACTATGGTAACCCTAAGTGCCTGTTATTTTTGCCATTATCTGAAACTGGAGGGGCAGCTTTGAGCTCTTTCCCTATCAGCTGATGTCTGATAGCTAATGGAAAAAAGAAAAAAAAAAAAAAACAAAACCCTACATCCTGACAACCCAAATTAGTTTTGCCATTGAAACTAAACAGTTGTAACTAAGGACTTTGAAACTAGAAAGTTACTGACCTGGATATCAATCTTTTCAAGTCTTCTTTATGCAAAGAAAACTGTTTTAAAAGCCCCTCCCCTTTTTTTTTCTTTTTCTTTTTTTAAATTTCTGGTATTCAAGGAGTTAAGTCACAGAGTTGCTCAAAGTGTCTTTAGATTAATCTGTTTTTCTAAAACTTAATGCAGTGTGCCAAATGAAGTCTGTGGAATGGTCACCTTTTTCTCTGAGCTTCTTAGGGGTATTTAAGAAAAAAAAAAATTTCACCCAGCATTTAATAATAAAACACATCTTGGGATTTCTTCGTGCCAGGTTTCAGAACAGTATTTTCAAATTCAGCTAGGAAACGGCTGTTAGGATGGTCATCACTTTGCTGCTACTTTTCACTGTAGCAAGAGATGTATTTTGTTTGTTTGTTTGTTTGTTTGTTAGTGAACATTTTGTTTCTTTTTGTTGTTTTTTGTTTAGGCTAGCACAGGTGCCCCCACCCCACCCCTTTCTACATGGAAAAGAAGAAAAGAAAAACAAAAAACAAAAAAACCAACCAGCTTGAAATCAGAGTGGGGCTCACAGTTTAATCCTATTGCTAGAAGCTCAGCCTGTGTCAGAAGCTGCCTGTGATATTAAACAGCAGCTGTTGGAGCTCTGTCAGAGAACAGCTGAAAATAACAAGACTGAAGTCAGAGGTCAGAGGTCAGAGGCAAACACATCAGGGACACTAACTCCAAATCTGAGGAAACCACTAGAGATCTCTGAATGAAAGATAAAGCAGAGGACAAAGCCATAACCAGAGCCAAAGGAACCTACTCCCTGTGTAACATGCCCTCCCACACCCCCACCTGTGTAACACATCTTCCCCCACCCCCACCTGTGTAACTCGCCCTCTCCCCACCCCACCTGTGTAACACACCCTCCCTTGCCCCCAACTTGTGTAACAAGCCCTCCCCCTGCCCCCCACCTGTGTAACAAGCCCTCCCCCTGCCCCCCAGCTCTGTGTTAAATTGTGTTAGACTCTGGGCTGCTGCCGAGAGGTCTGAGGAAGCACATTGCTTTCCTTTGCTAAGGTTTACGAAACTATCCTTCAGCTGAAATGTGTGGGGATATGCACGCACACATACATGGGTGTCAGCAATTGCTGGCTGGTTTTTTGTTGTTGTTTTTTCCCCAGGAGTGTGCCATGGCTCCTCTGTGTCCTGTACACCCTTGACTCTGGGGCTTCTGTTCTCAGCATCTGGCTCCTGCTCTGATGTGATGGGAACCACACCAAGATCCCTGTTCCTAGACTGCACAAACTTCACCTGGCACCGTGAAGGGAGCAGCAGGAGCGAGTTCTGGACTGCAGATGCCAAGGTCTCCACAATGTAGAACGTTTTTTAGATGGCTTGATTTTGTGGCAGGGCTGAGGCTCTGGCTCATGGAGAAATAACCACATCGGAATATTAAAAGACAGTTCCTCGCACTGAGCCAGTATGTAATTGGTCCGTGTAAATCAAAACCAACTCAAATTACAACCAGCTTTCAGGCCTAACAACAGAGATCCAGAATGCCCCACGTCTTAAACTAAGTACACAGAGGGTATTGCTTAAGTCCTTATCCAGCTTGCCAACCAGAACGGCAAACATCAGCCTGCATGCAAACAGCCTAAGTTAACCCCGGGGCTGGAACCTGCGCGGCTGGTGAGTTGCATAGAGGCTCCCAAGAGTGGAAGGGAACTGAGGGCCGCAGGCTGCACAGACCACAGGCTAAGTCAGCTGCTCCAGTGGCAAAGCTTCCCTTGGGATGGAAGACTGTAAAGAAGATTGGAGGACAGCACGGGACTTCTGGAAATGGCTGTCAGACAGACAGAAAGGAGAGCACATGAGAGGCTAGTTAAATCCAAAGTCTAAGGGCAAGAACTAAAAATATGACATTGTTAAAAGATTAATCCAGCTACTCAGCAACACAGTCTGTGTGTGGATGACCTTGCTCTTAATTAGATGGAGCAGGTCCAGGGTACTGCATGAAGAAGAAAGAAAGGAAAGAGAGGGAAAGAGAGAGAGAGCGAGAGAGAGAGAAAGAAAGAAAGAAGAAAGAAAGAAAGAAAGAAAGAAAGAAAGAAAGAAAGAAAGAAAGAAAGACATTCTCTGCTTTGGAGGACATGAACATTAAGGCAAATTGCATGAATTCATCTAAGTCGATTCTTATTAAATTGTACTCAGATTCCTGGTCTTGAAACTTGCAGAAGACTTGAATAATTATTTTCTCTTTCTTTGGACCCCATCCCCACCCCCAGTAATTTAGCAGTCCTCGCTATAGAAACCACATCACTTGGACCACAGCATCAATGTCTATTTTCTGCAAAAACTTTGCTGTAGTCTTCCTCTAGAGCAGTGGTCCTCACCCTCTCTGACCCTGGGACCCCTCATACAGCTCTTTATCTTGTGGTGACCCCATCCACAAAATCATTTTCATTGCTACTCTTAAGTGTAATGTTGCTACTGTGAAGAATCGTGCTGTAAATACCGGTGTTTTCCAATGGTCTTGGGTGACCCCGGTGAGTGGGTCAACTGACCTTTTGGAGGAGGAGAACAGGTGGAGAACCACTCATCTAGAATAGTGCTTAGTCACACGGCATCCAGCACACATTTGGAGACTAGTTAGTATGAAATACACTGGGCTAAAGAAATCGTTACACTATGCTCAGGTGGATTTTATTCCTATTAAAGTGTCTGTGAAAGCCTCTGGGTTACAGTGTATTTATACTCCCTATCATCACCAGGAAGAAAAAAATAAAACAAAACAAAACAAAAGAGAGGGCCTTGCAGGCATTCTCCTGCCTTTGAAGTTTATAGACGATCTGGCAGAAGATACTATACCTTTTCTGTTCATCCCTCTGGGAAATGGCTGTTTTTATATAAACTGGATTTCAGTGAAATGTCCTCTATGGGGAATAATAAAGCTATGGCTGAATTTGGTAGAGTTTCAAATAGCAGGTTCTTAAAGAAATAGAGAGGGCTAGGATTTGGAGACCTTCCGTGCAGTGTTTTCGGCTCTATGTCCAAACACCGTTTCTTTTCTGCACTATATACAGGAAAAGCAGGCTCCTTTCTCTTTCATGTTCGGTTCCAGGTGTTTGTCTTAGTAATACTGCTGGTCTTTGACTCTACAAAGACAAGTTACATAGACCAGGTATAAATAACCCAGAATAAGTCTATTGTGATCCTCTTCTTTGCAGCCTGCCCATCAGCGGCTTACCCTTCCCTACATGTGCTCATGTCTTCACTCAACATAAAAGATGAAGTACATGTGTGTTAGTATCAGACACTGTTCTAGGCGCTGGGCAAAAGCAGGGCAAGGTTGAGCCAGGATGGGGCTTGCGTTCTGGTGGAGGGGTGGAGAGAGAACCAATAAGATGGCAAACGTGCAAACAGAACAGCTCCATGATAGATGGATGGACAGACAAACTGACTGACTGACACACAGACAGAGCTTCATCACGCAATGAGAAGTGTAAAGGAACACACAGATACCTTACCAAGGAAAGGGTAAGTAGGGGAAAAGGAAACCTTTAGGAGGGTCAGTAGAGGTCTAAGTAGGTGAGCTTTCAGTAGAGACTTGGATTAAATAAAAATAGCAAGGCATGTGGGTACCTCAGGCAAAGACTATTCCAGGCAGCTGGGCCATGCCTGTATTCTTGAAAAGCATCCAATAGGTTGCTGAGCTGATTGAGGACAGAGGAGGAGACAGACAGAACTGAGAAGTGGCTGGCCAGGTCACATAGGGCCTCTGATAAGTGCCACTGGGTCCTGGCTTGCTGAGATGACCCTGGTTTATACCTGTTCTGCCACAATTATTCTCCTGGCCCCCTTTCATGATCAGAAGAGTACATCTGGATGACAAATGATGCGCTAATCCCACTGGTAAGGCAGTAGTGGCGCTTTGGGATTCATTCTGAGATGGGGGGCCATCGCTGGGATCTCATCCAAAGAATGGGATTGTTTGCTTTTGCATCGCTATAGAAACTCTTCATGGGGCAGGGAAGAGACTGTCAGAGTCAGGCACAAAAGAGGGAGGTCTGGTGACCACCGCAGCACCTGGAACATAGAAGGCCACCCAGGGCCCTGCCCCAGTGCTTCTTTCTGGACACCCGAGCTATGATGAAGAAGAATGAGGCATCGGAAAGCTAAGGGCTCCTAGCAGCAGCTTCATCCTCTCTGTCGTTTGAACTTCATAGATTTCCTTACAACTAAATATGTTGAGTGACAATGTTTAATCCTTAGTTTCTCCATGAGATCAGGGAGAATAAATGTGGACAAGGGGGCAAAATGCCTTTCCTCTTGGTAAGTGATAAGAAAAGCAAAGTAAAACTGGGGCAAGTTTAATGAGTGCAAAACTTGAAGAGACCCAGGTAGAAAAGTGTCCCCGTAATGGGCGTGTGAGTGCAGTTCACACTTCTCCAACCTCATGCACACGAACATGCTGCTCTTTTAAAAATAAAATAATTTATTCAGATTACATCCTGATTGTTATCCTCTTACTTGTATCTTCCCATTCCCACCCTCCCTCCCTCTTTCATCCTATTCCCTTCCCCTAGTCCTGTGACAGAAGGGGACCTCCTCCCCCACCATATGACCACAGCCTATCAGGTCTCATATGGATAGCCTGCTTCCCCTTCCTCTGTGTGCCCACTGGACCTCCCCACCAAGGGGAAGTGGTCAAATTGGGGGCACCAGAGTTCACATCAGAGGCAGACATGAGGTAGAGAATGCGCTGCCCATTGGCTAGATCTGAACAGGGGGTCTAGGCTTACTGCATGCATTGTCCTTGGTTGGCACAGCTGTTTGTGCAGGCCGCCCTGGGTCCAGATCCACCAGCTTTGATGATCTTCTTCAGAACTATCTAAAGCATTAAAATAATCTAGAAACAGTTCGAAATTAGCAAAGTTAAAAGTATGAAAGACATAAGGTCTTGGTGATTTGAGCAAATTCCTTTCTGAATGAGAAAAAACATTTACAATACTTCAAGACTGGCAGGGGGTGGGGTGGTGGGGGCATATTTAAAATTACCGAAAAGCCTTTAACAAACTTTCATTTTCAATCTTTAAGCCGAGTCACTTCCTGTCTGCCCTGATCTCCATACCCAGCATCCAATATGGCTGCATCCTCTCTCTGATGCCTCTTCCTATGAGGAAATGTGTGAAGGATCTGCCTCCAGGAGATGTCAATTAAAAAAAAATATATGGGAGCTTTGGTGAACCGGTGAACTTGATTTTGGAAAATTGCATTTCTTTTGTTTTTCTTTACTGTTGCTACACTCCAGTTGAGGCTGAGATTTTTTTCCATTTCAAAGTATTCCCCAGGGAGGTCTCAAGGGCCCCGCAGTCATTCTGGGGAAGCCAGCAGGGACACGCCGAATGAGCTGTCATTTCAGTACATTTTGCCAAGCAAAGAACTAATGACCTAATACAAAACCCAATAGCAAAAATTCAGATGTCCCAAATGACGTGGCTATTACCAATGGAGTCCACACAGGAAAGGGGAGGTTAAAAGGAAAAAAAAATTAAAATATAAGGTTTTATTAAGAAAGATTAGGACATATTTAAGGAGATTGGAGACTATGTAGACTGTTAAACATGGTAAGTGGTTTTAGAAATGTTATCCTGGGCTTTCTCAGTTATATACAACTGCTTCATGACTCATTGATGGCTTACTGGCAGAAGTTTAATGACAAAATCTACTGTAGACTCATTTCTCTTTCTTCCTTCCTTCCTTCCTTCCTTCCTTCCTTCCTTCCTTCTTTTCTCTCTTTCTTTTTGTTTTTTGAGCTAGGGTTTCTCTGTGTAGCCCTGGCTGTCCTGGAACTCGAGCTGTAGACCAGGCTGGCCTTGAACTCAGAGATGCAACTGCCTCTGTCTCCTGAGTGCTGGGATTAAAGGCGTGCACCAGCACTGCCTGGCTAGATTCATTTCTTAAAATTTGTGTGTGTGTATATGTAGGTGTAGGTGTATAGGGTGGGTTTGAGTGTGTATGGGTGTGTGTAGGTGTAAGGTGTAGATGTCTGTAGGTGTGTGGGGTATGTGTATATGTATGAGTGAAAGGGTGGCATGAGTGTGTGTATGTGAGGTGCGTGGAGGAAGTATGTGTGTCTATGGTTGTGCTGGGTACGTAGGAGAGGTGTGGTGTATGTGTTTGTGTGTGTGTGTATATGTGTGAGTGTATGTGTGAGGGTGTGGAGGTGTGTGGTATGTAGGTATGAGTATATGTGTGGTATGCATGTATGTGTGTGTGTATATGTGTGAGTCTGTGTGTATGTGTGTGTGTGTGTGTGTGTGCGTGTATGAAGGTGGGGGTGGTATGTGGATATGTGTATGAGTATGTGTGATGTGCCTGTATGTGTGTGTGTGTATGTGTGAATGTGTGGTATATGTATGTATAAGTCTGTGTGTGTGTGTGTGTGTGTGTGTGTGTGTATGTGTGTGTGTGTGTGTGTGTAGGGGTGTGTTTAGCTACCAACAGACCTCAGAAGAGGGGGTAAGATTCCCAGGAGCTGGAATAATAGACAGTTGTGACCTGACACAGGTGCTGGGAACTGAACTGGGAGCCTTTGGAAGAGCAACAGGTGTTCTTAACTTCTGAGCCATCTTTACAGCCTCGACAATTGTAGAATAAAAAACAAAACAAAAACTGTAACCGGTTTTTTTTTTTAACTTATTTTTAAAGATCCATGTCCTTATTCTAAGTGAACGCCTCTCTCAAGTTCACACAGAAGTCCTAGCTCTGGGAATCTTTTGTTAACACATCACTGGAGAAGGGTGGGTGTCCCAGAGCCCACATGAAAGGCAGAGACTGTCTGGAAGAATAAAGAAGTTACTGACACCTGCAGGAAAAAAGATATTTATATGCACAAGCTTTTAAGAAAAACAGGAAACAAGATGAGAGAACTTCACAGAAAGCTGGAAATCCAAAATGGAAACAAAAGCAGCAGGTCATCTGCACCCCACCCCACCTGACCCAGACAACCCAGAGTGAACTGGCTTCCTATGGCAAAC
This sequence comes from Acomys percivali, assembly GCA_907169655.1. Taxonomy (NCBI): domain Eukaryota; kingdom Metazoa; phylum Chordata; class Mammalia; order Rodentia; family Muridae; genus Acomys; species Acomys percivali. The sequence continues at coordinate 50,434,036 of OU015750.1, forward strand.
TCCACCCTGGTGAAAGGAAAGACTTCAAACGCAAAGTCAATCTGCTAGGTAGAGTTTAGAATCCGCTTCTGGTAGAGCTGTGTTTGAGCTCTGGGGGTGAGCAGAGAGCCCCACCCACTGTGTACAAAGACCTTCCACCCCTTTGTCAGCAGGCTGGTTGCCAAGTCCCTTTAGATTTGCGCTGCACACAGGGCCTCTCAACAACCTAAACTCTAGCTTTGAGCTCTATTCTGTTAGGACTTGGAAAGCTGAAATGAGAAAAGTGACTGGGCTCATCCAGGTACATGAAGCAAGCGAGCCAGGGGACCCAGCTGCTTCCCTTGGAATGTCTCCCTGAAGTCACAAAGAGAGTTAAGTCTCTCCTAAATGTTAGTTCAAAAGCTGTAGTGTCCATGGATGGGTCACTGTTGACAGTTGAGCAGTTTGGTGGCAGGCCCTTCTGTGGCAGAGCACAGTAGGAAACCTTAAAAGGAGACAAAAGCAAACTGGCATTGCTGCATACACCTGGAGCTCAGTGCCTAGGAGGCTAACAGGAGGATTGCTTCTAGTTCAAGGCCGTCCTGTGCTACATAGTGTAGTGGGATGTCAGTGGGGTGGGCAGGTGTCCACATTCTTTCTTCACAGGGGCTAACAAAGAAGTGAATTCCCAAGGACAAAAAAAAGGAAAGGAAAAAAAAAAAAAAAAAAAAGACCCAGAAAAGGTGAAAACAGGGATTTCTTGGAGCAGAAATATCCTGTGGGGGAAGGGTGCGGTATCCATAGCAGATAGACTGGCTAGTGGATTCTGGGCCTGGATTCTCCCCTTCTTTCAGTCTCCTCCTCCTTTTTTCTTTTTTCAATTCCCTCCCCTTTCTCTCATTACTTTATCCTCCCTCAGTCCAGATGGTCCTTGGCCCAGGGAGATAATAAAGGCAGTGAGGTGACATCCCAGCTGCAAGGTAGGGCGTGCTTCTCTTCACAGACTAGCTGCTCTGTGGGAGTGCAATCTCTTCCCCGCCCACCACATCCCTGCCTGCCTGTTCCCTGGTCACTCCTCACAACAGTGTCAGGCCAAGCTGAGCTACAAAGTGGGATCCTATCTAAACAAAACCAAAAATAAATAAATAAATAAATAAATAAATAAATAAATAAATAAATAAATGAAAGAAAAATTGAAAAGGAGTAAAGTGACAAAAAACAAAAAAAACAAAAAAAAAAAAACAAAGCAGTACAGAATGTGCTGTGTTCTCAGTGGTCCCATCAGATAAGGGTACAGAGTACACTAAGGACAATAGAGCTGCTCTGAGCACAGGTGACACACAGCTCCTCTTTCATCGTTAAGCCCCTCTGGAGCCTGACCGACAATTGTATGTCCAGTCCCTGAGGGTGGCTTGCTACGTGCTCACTCACTCACTCACAGACGCTGACAGATAGATGTGCAAGGCACATCAAACAGGGCAGGTACAACAAGTGAACGAATCACAGAGAAAATCATGAAGCAGAAATCTCTCCCCATTGGTACCCGCAGACATAGGCTGGTAAAAAAGGACTGTTTGGATGGTTCTCCTGGGGATTTTCCTTCTGACCCTTAGGAAGGCAGGGGAGGGGAGTATCACAGTTGAGGCTGTGGCCCATGCCAAACCCAAGTACGAATCCAAACCATTTTTCCCCCTTTGGAAAACTTTGAAATCAATGAATTAAAAGCAAACTCTTGAGAATGTATATTCCAGGATAATGACAGTTATGTACTATATTTAGAATTTTTGTAAACCATAAGTCTCATAACTAGATTTAGATTTTCTAGCTCGTAGACTAGGATAAGACCAGCTCATGGCAAATTGCATGGTAGAATGTTCCGTGTTCTCCTCCTTTTCCGTCTTGGTCTCCTTTATCAGGGCACACTGCACCTGCCGTGGAGCCCTGTCCTCAGTCCCCTCACTCCTGTCCCTCACTGACTGATGTCACAGCAGGGCTGTCATGCAGCCTGGGTGCATTGGCCTGCGCTGGTAGCCTGCGCCACTTTCTAGATAAATCTGCGTGACAGGATCCTGGAGCGAGGTGAAGCCTCCCATCGGGAGAACAGACTCTCCACACAGAATTCTCCAGTCATCTCCCTTCTCACCTTTCCCAGCGTCGTGCTCATTGTTCCCTTGGGACAAGCCTCCTAATCAGGGTCAAATTGGCAATACTCAAAAAGTAATAAAAGCTTAATAGCATTTTTGAAGCATAAACAATGTCCATTTCCCCTAAAAACAAAACAAAACAACAAAACGCCACATACTTCCTGAGCATTTGTGATGTCAGTCACCCATTTAAGTTTCAGTAAGCCACAATGAGGAAGACAACAGGTCTCTCCCCTCAGAGATGTTGTGTCCAGAAACTCACAAGGAAATACTCACATAGAGCACTGAGCATGAACCAGCCACCCACGAAACAACGTACAGCTACCGCCCTGAGTAACCGGGAAGGCCCCTCTGCTCCTGTTCTCCTTTGGCTGAGGACACTGACCCAGATGCATTCAATAACTTGTCTGTAACTACAAGGTATCTAAGGTTTAACCAGATCCACCTGACACCCAAAGCAGGCGTCTCACCCAAAGCCTCTAATCATGGAAACTGTTTTCATTTTGTGCCTTGCTGTCTGAAACAAATTCTTACTTTGAATAAGTATAGAACTATAAGAAATTGAAAAATTTTATCAAATTGAAAAATTAAAAAAAAAATGCTGCCAATTCCAGAAACATCTGGGCAAACTTGTGAATTCATTTGATCCAGCCATAACTGACACATGGCTATGTATGGTGTGCTAACCCAGGGCCCTGGTCTCTATTTCTTCTGTCGCTAATGTTTGCATGTGATTCTGTGGGTTTCGATCCCAGTGTGTTTTGCCTTTTACAAGCCAATGTGCTACTGTAGACACACTTGACAATACTCACTCTGTGGGGTTAGCTGTATGCACACCTCGGAGTGATTCGGTTGTCTCTCCATTTCCCTTCCAGCTACAGCGGGTTCTTTCCCCTGTGCACACTGTAGCCTTCCCCAGATCTCTGTGTGTGCTGTGAACTGTGTGGGTGATTCACTCAACGACGATGACGACAGCTGCTTTTCCTTTCCCCTGTATTCTAGCTTTATCTAAGAACATGTATCTTAGAATATATCTAGAATATAATTTTTCATTCCCACAGATCTGCTCGGATCTATCCTCACCTATGGAGCATTTCCTTCCTTGTTTATACACTCAAAATAAGAACAGTCACTTCAGAAGTGTTCTTCCTATGCAAGACTACCAAATAAATAAATAAATATAGAAACAAAACTAACCAACCAACCAACCAACCAAAAAAAAAAATCTTACCATTTTTGTTTGGTTGGTTTTAAAGCATAATGGGAAGCCATGCAATGCTGGCAAAGACACAGCAAACTGACTGACAGAATGGAATGGCCAGTGTAGACGCGGGCCATGGGGTTTAGAATAGCCAGTGTAGATGTGGACCATGGAGTTTACAAACTCAATGTAATTTCCAGGGACTGCTAGCAATTAGTGGGAAGGTTAGCCTATTCAATATGTGGGGTTCAGAACATCAGTATTTGGAAAATAATCTATCATCTACCACCACCCTGTACAACACACCAGGACTGATTGACTGTAAGAGATGGAAAAATGGAAACTGTTCAAAACTCAGGCTAAAGCATTTTCTAAGTACCAAAGCCGTGCAAAAATTCAAAGGCAGCTAGTTAACAGCCCACCGACCTGTGAAAGTCAATGTCACTAAACTTCATTCACAAACTAAACAACAAATTGGGAGAAATGCATGCTACAAAATATTACGAATTATTACTTTTATTAAAAGCTTCTTCAACAAAGTAGGAAAAATTCTAGGGCTCCATAGGAGGACATCTAGAAAAATAGTAAAAGCACCAATGGGGAAACACAGTGAATACTGCTAATCACTGCACTATGTTCAGTTAATAACGTGAACTCAACTGTTTTTGTCTAAGGTTTGAAAAGTGCTGAAAAAACTGTCAATTTGTGTGCTCTAGCTGTTGAAGGGACCATGAACTTGCCCAACCTTCTGGAGAGCAATTTTGCATGTTACACGCTGAAAAATATAGATAACTCCACGTCAGTGTTTCAACCATCATAACCTGCGAGATTAAACTCCATCAACACGGTAAGTAATGGCCACTGTTCGCTACAGCATAGCTTAGGACGCGGCTAAGAAGGATCAAGAGCAAAGCCGCCTTCCATAAGCAGTGGTCTCTATGTGTGATCAAATGTTATGGTTGACTTGCACAGGAAAAAAAAATGTTGTTCATAAAGGGAAATGTGAGAACAATGATGATAAAAAGGTAGGGATTCAGCTGTGCATACATGTGTTTACAGAACACAAAGGAAACGCACAAATTAGTAACTGGATGACCCCTGCCTTGATGGGCTGTGGGAAGTTTTTACTTTCTATACATTTCTTATGTATTTATATGTGTATTTATTTTCATTCAGCTTTCATCCCGATCATAGCCTCTCCCTCCTCTCAGCCCCACTCTCCTCTGTCTCCCCCTCCCCCTCTACTCCTCAGAAAGAGGGAGCCTCCACCATGAGCAACCCACCTGAGCACATCAAGTCACATCAGGCAGGATTGAGCGCATCCTCTTCCACAGTGGTTTGGCGAGGCAGCCACACCAGGGAGAAATGATCTAAAAAGATGCAACAGAGTCCTTTTCAGAGACAGCATCTGCTTCCCTTACTAGAGGATTTACATGAAGACCAAGCTGCCCATCAGGTGCATATGTGTAGGGAACCTAGGCCCGGTCTATACATGGTCCTTGGTTGCTGCTCCAGTCTCTGCAAACCCCTCTGGGCCCAGGTTAGTTGCCTCTGTTAGTCTTCTTACTGAGCTCCTGTCCCCTTCCTTCTATCCTTCCCCCTACTCTTCCACAATACTACTGGGTGGAGCCTCTCAGAGGACAGGGCTCCTGTCTGCAAGCATAGCAGAGTATCATTAATAGAGTTAGGGACTGGCTCTATCCCATGGGGTAGGTCTCAGCTTGGGCCAAGCATTGATTGGATATTCTCTCAATTTCTGTTCTATCTTTCTGCACATCTTGTAGCAGGGTAAATTTTGGGTCAAAGTTTTGTGGGTAGTTGGTACTCCCCTCCCTCCTGTTTAGCTAGAGGGTGGCATCTTCAGTCTCCATGACCCCTGCTACTAAGAGTCTCAGCTAGTCATTCTCATATCCTACAGGAGCCTACCCTGTTGTAGGTTTCCAGCTCATCACAGAGATGCTCCCCATCCATGGTTCCTCTTCTATCTGCAAGCCTTCTGTCTTCCTGCCCCCACTCGCCTCAGGTCAAATCTCTGCCCTCACTTCTTTCCCTCTCTTCATCAGTGTTTACCTCCCCTCCTGAGTGAGATTTAAGTGTCCTCCCTTGGGTTCTCCTTGTTACTTATCTTCTTTGGGTCTGAATTGTAGTATGTTTATCCTGTGCTACATGGCTAACATCTGCTTATAACTGAGTACATACCATGTGTGTCTTTCTGGGTATGGGTTACCTCACTCAAAATGTTCTTTTTTAGTTCTATCCATTAGCCAGAAAGATTTGAGATGTCTTCGTGTTTAACATGCTGGATAGGATGTGAAGAAAGAGGAACACTCCTCCATTGCTATGGGATTGAAAACTTGTACAACCACTTTGGAAATCAATCTGTGCTATGGGAAAGCAAACTTGTACAACCATTTTGAAAATCAATCTGGCACTTTCTCAGAAAACTGGGAATATCTCTATCTCAAGATCCACCTATACAACTCCTAGGCATATACCCAAGACACTCCACCATACCACAACGACACTTGCTCAACTATGTTCATAGCAACTTTATTTTTAATAAACAGAAACTGAAGAGAACCCAGATGTCCCTCAACCAAAGACTGGATAAAGAATCTGTGGTACATTTACACAATGAAATACTTTCTGTACATGTCTAAGTTATGGTATACTTATTAAAACAGTAATTAAATGTTGCATTTGAACAGGGTTTTAAAAGACTAACTTAAAAAGGACTTCCTCTAGTTGCTGAAAACCACCGATTCATGAGATAGTAGAAAATGCATTATCTTACAGATACTGGAAATCTAATACATATGTTTGATATCTGAAATCCCCAGAAATATGTGATACTAGCTGGGTGTGGTGGTGCATGCCTGTAATGTTAGCACTCAGGGAGGCAGAGGCAGGTGGATCTCTGAGAGTTTGAGGCCAGCCTCGTCTACAAAGCAAGTCCAGGATAGCCAAGGCTACACAGACAAACCAAACAAACAAACAAACAAAAAAGATGTGACCCAGCTGTCAAAAATGCTACCTTCACAGTAGTAGGCTGGCTTTAAATTCAGAGACCTGCCTGCTTCTGTCTCCTGGGTGCTGGGATTAAAGGTATTCACCACCATCCTGGGCACACCTCTATGTTTATTTTTACTTTTCTTCTTCTTCTTCTTCTTCTTCTTCTTCTTCTTCTTCTTCTTCTTCTTCTTCTTCTTCTTCTTCTTCTTCTTCTTCTTCTTCTTCTTGGTATCATCATCATTATTAAACAACTTGACTGATAAGAACGAGTCATTGGATATCTCTGTGGTTGAATACTTATCTCTTACGCCAAACCCTGTTTTAGGCTGTTAGCAACACATGGGAGAAAGGGGCTCAAAACCAACATATTTAAGTATTTATAAAGACTACTCTAGAACCTTCCAACTGAAAGTGTGCAAGCCAAATGTAGTGGTGCAGGCTTGTAATCTTGGCTCTTGGGAGGTGGACAGAGGAGGATCAGGAACTCAAAGCCAGCTCAGCTTTGTGTTTGAAGCCAATGAGGGCTAAGTTAGACCTTATCTAAAAAACAACAACGATACTCCCAGCTGTATATGGTTTACAGAGCGGAAACCCAGAACTCCAGATCTTATTCCAGGCTCTCTCAATCTGAATTTTCATGAGCTATCCAGTTGGTTTGGAGAATACTGAGGCTTATTATGGACTTGAGACTCTTGTTCTGTTTCTGTGTGTCTACATTGTTACTATGAACCTTAACCTATTTTTATACCCTAAGGTCTTGGCCATCCTAGAGGTATCTCTATTGTCTATGAGCTTTATAAACATGTTTTTAAAAATACTGCAGCAACGAATAGTGCATGCACTAAAATCTATAGGCAGATCCATATTGAGAACTTACCATTATTTATTGAAATGAGATTTCTAAGTCATCCTATAGAAGTTAGCTTAATGCATAGGGTTGAAGAGAAGCAAGGATGTCTTTGTAATTGTTTTAATGGTTGTTTTTTATGTCCCCACTGTAACAGAAGAGCCTAGCAAAGACTGGTTCTGCCATCAATATAGGGCTTCTCATTATGGTAGTTTGAATAACACCCTATTGGCTCACATGTTTGAATACTTGGACCCAAAAAAAAAAAAAAAAAAAAAAAAAAAAAAAGAATACTTGGACCCCAGTTGGTGGAATTGTTTGGGAAGGATTAGGAGATGTGACCTTGTTGGAGGGCACTAGGGGTGGGCTTTAAAAATATACCTGTGCCATTCCCAGTGTGGTCTCTGCCCCCTTTACATTTAAGGATGTGAGCTCTGAGCTGAGGCTTAGCCACTTGAGGCTCTGCCATCATGGACTCTTAACTCCTGAAACTGTAGGCCAAAAATAAACTCTTTCTCCCCTAAGTTGCCTTGGTCATGGTACCTCATCACAGGAACAGAAAAGCAATTAATACGCTCATGGATGTAAGTGTTGATGCGTGTGGATAACCGGTAGAGCTGGTTAGGTCTGAGAATACTCCAAAGATAAGTCAAATATCAAAGGTTGATACTGAGCCACACACATTTTCTCTTTTTGCTGTGAACAGCATAGACCAGAAGCAAGAGCTCTTACCTTTAGGGATTTGAAACAACTCCATGGACACACCATCAAGTCTTTACTAGGAAAGCTAGAGACTTGGACTCTGTGACTAACTTACTAAGATGAAAACAAGTACTAACACAAATTCTTTGCATGACACATTTTGCTTACATCTTGAACTATAACTCGAAGGACTTCGTTTGCAAATTTCCAATTTTTCGCAATCAGTAATTTATGGAGCCATTCTGGGGCTGCATTTTTTTAAACAGAAAAACATGATTTTGATTAATAAAAAAGTTGATTATTGGGGCTGGAGATGTAGACTCAGTCTCAGTCTCTCCCTACCCCTGGTGGGAAGACAGGAAATATAAATACTATGTGCGTATGATGACGGCATACCTACCCTGGGATGCCAAACCTGACAACAGTGCTGAGTCTATGCCACTCAGGAAAGGTGATTAGGTTGTTGGAGCTGGGAGAGAAAACTTGAACCACTAACATTTCAAATTATTTCAGACTAAACATGCTACATTTTCGTTTGTTTTAATAAAAATATTTTTTAGGAAATACTGGTCAAAATTTGACTAAAAAAAAAAAAATGGGTTCCAGGTGGTAAAACTCATCAGAGACCAGTAATGACTAAATTCTCCCTAGATTTTACGAACAGTCTTTATTTACAGAAGTCAAACCCATCCAACAACAATATGGCAAATAAATACATATCAAAATCTGCTGCCATTGAATTTTATGGTTTTTATTGCATATTTACAATGTGGGCACATCATGAGGATATACAGTAGAAGCCAAATTTCCCAGCCCTTAAAAATCCTATAGGAAAGGTTAGATAAATTGCACACAGTATTTTTGAACATCGGTTTTGGAAACATATGCATGACCATGATTTCACAGGCGAATAATCTGTGTAATAGAATAGACCAGGAGGATAATACACCACAGAGAAAAGTAACCGAAGTATGAAACAAACAAAGCTGGGCTGAAACGATGGGGGTTATGACATTCAGAGGCTACAATGTCTACAAAAGCACACCTATCCGCTACGTAAAACTGTGAGGTAGAGTTCTTCCCATGCTATTTTCTGCTTTCCTGACCACTGGGACACTTCCCTGCACAGGTGTGTCTTTCACGCTGTGGTGTCAGAACTGACTCTTGTATATGATCTTGTTTTTTTCTGCCCCTCCCCCCCACTTCTATCACAAAGTGCATCACGATGCACCTTACTTACTGAAAGTGGATGATAAAAGTAACATAATCGAGCTAGTGCTATTCCTTCTGCCTAATAAGTTAGCATGCTTAGAGTCTAATCTTTCACAGAGTGGAGCTAATTTTAAAGTTTCAAGACTTAGGAACCTCCTGGAGAGCTGTTTTGTGGCAGACAGGCTCCCTTCCTTCAAATCCCAGCTACCACATTCCTGTATGAATGATGTCATTTCTACTCCCAACTTCTCTTACAATTTCAACATGGGGATCAGAAAAATCATTTATACCTTTTTTACATGCCCAAAATATATATTAAAAAAACAGTCTTAACTCATGAACAAATAACTCTATTCACACAGATATGCTTAAGAATGATCATTGCAGCTGTGTTCCTAATTGTCAGTCCTGGACACAGCCCAGTTAGCCAATAAGAAACTGGCAAAACAAGTGGCAATGTACAATCAATGGGGACACTACTCAGCAATAAGATAGGGATGAATTAGGAATACCAAGTCCATGAATAAATCTCCCAAATACTACCGTAGTGAAGAAGCCTTCTCAAAGAGAGTACCTGATGTGTGATGCTAATTAAAATAAGTTCTAAAATAGGACACTCTAACTTAGAGTAGCAACAAAGAACAGCGCTTGTCATGTGGGGACGGTGATGGATGAGAACTTCCTAGAGTGGCAGGTTTTCCTCTGTATAGTACTCCACGTATTTGAAAATCAGAGAGCATGAGAATGCTCTGTGCAGGAAAACCTTATGAGTGTAATTCTATGCCACAAGAAAGCTGTAGGGAAGTATGGAACCCTGGCTACTGAGAGGTATGCCGAAGTATTTAAGTGGCGGCATATAGAGGTCTGCAGTTTCAGATGCAACCAAAAATAAAGTGGATGGGTGGAAATATGACAAAGCAAATGTAACTAATGCTGAGGTGGTGAAGATACTATGAAATTACTATACATTTTATAGACTTTAATTTTTTATGATAAAACTTTGGGAAACAGAAGGTTCAACATCCTCCCCTACCCCCATACTGTGACATTATAAATCACCAACTAGTTCTATGTTTCAATTTAGAAAATTAAGTTTCTCTTCAGAGTGTGAGGTGAGCAATTCAGCTCCCCAAACTACTCTTGTTCATAACTGCCCAAGTCACATTTTGATCCTCTCACATCTCTAAAGAACCACATCTACCTGATATAGCACTCTGAGCAACTTGACTGGCTGTGACAACTAACATGTGAGCTAAGAGGAAAAAGCACTCTTCAGAGGAAAAGTGACCATAAGGATGGTTTGTGCTCCATCTTGTATACTCAAACAGTCAGAGAAAAGGTGTGATGCTTCATCTTGCAGAGCGAGAAGCCACTGTCCTCAGTGGACAGACACCTGCTTCCCCTTCCAGGGAAGGAAAGACCCATGTGCTCACATGAGCACTCTGCATTCGACTTGTAAATACTTCTAAAGACGCCTCCTCAAGCTTTACTAGGAAGCAGCCTCAGAGTCCAGCAACCTGTCAGACATGGTGTTCCACGTCTTCAAATCCTCACAACTCTGCTCTTAATACTTGACAGTAACTATTTTTAGCCATGTTTAGAATTCCTGTATTATGACATATAAAAAATTATATACTGCATCTTGCCTCATTAAGAGTTCTCAGAAAAATAATCTTGATTCTCTGAAACATTTCTTCACTGGCTTTCAAAACATTTCATTTCAGCGCTGGCTTTCTGGTGCTCTTGAAGATCTTCATGTCCTAGCACGGGCTCTGCTTCTTCCTCAAGTGCACAGGCTAGTGTTTATTCTCACGTCTCAAGTTTGCTGGTAACTACTGCTGCAGCCCTAAGTCTTCATCTCCCCAACTGGCGCTGTCATGGCACACTCTCACTTCTAAATGTCTATTACAGCGCCAGTCTCCCCACAGTATCATCACGGCCTGAGTTTGTCAAGCCACCTCTTTAAGCGAAACCAACACTAATGGTTGTCTCAAGTCATGTTTACCTCACTATTGGGAGATTCTACAGATATCCTTAAGATTTATGCTCTTGTTTTTATAGCTTGATTCTGTCCTAATACACTCCAACCATGCCTTTCTTTGGCTTGTGTTAATTAGTGGAGTTAACAGAGTTGTCTCATGCCCTGTCAAACACAGCATAGATGATCCTTGTGTCTTGTCTTCTGTCTTACTGTTCTGTCATCTTCCCACAGCAGGGAATTTGTCTTTGAAGCTTCATTATATTGACGAGGGCACCAGCTCCACCCTCAGTATTTCAGGTATATAATCTGAAAGCACATTTCCTTACCCACTGCTGAGATGGGGGTAGGGGTGAAAGGGATAGAGGTGAGGGGTAGGAGTGAAGGGAGTAGGGGTGAGGGGGTAGGAGTGAAAGGATAAAGGTAAGGAGGAAGAGGTAAAGAGGTGGGTAGGGGTGAAGGAGGTAAAGGTAGGGGTGAAGGGAGTTGGAG
>OU015750.1:50445591-50491454 GCA_907169655.1 Acomys percivali
GAGGGTGAAGAGGGGGATAGGAGTGAGCAGGTAGGGGTGAAGTGGGTATGGAGCAGAAGGGATAAACAGTGTGTTTTCTCTACCACTCCATGAACATCACGTGAGGCAGAGCAAGATTAAGGAATACTGTTTTCTACTATGAAAAAGATTAGAATAACAATAGCATCTTCCACTGTATATGCCCCTCCAGTTTTCAATACTTTTGTAGATTATTCTATTTCATTATTGAAAGTAATGACGTGTACATTTTCATATTTTAGAGTTTCTGGGCTATTCATTGACATATATTGATTCCAGAAGTCAAGGAGGGCCAAATGCTACTCACTGTATTTCACGTATAAGATAAACACTTTCTGCTCTCAGCGGAGGGTGTTGCCTTCTGATGCTGATCCTATTTGACTATCTTCATCTTTTTAAATCCTAGAGAGCAGCCCCTCTGGGTGCTTATTCACAGACACCAGCACCGTAAAAGCCTGGTCATGGATAACAGCCTCTTTACTGGTGGGTATTTCTGCCTGTATCTTCTCTACACACTCAAGATCTACAGAATTACATTGGCTCTAGTATCTTTAGTTTTTAGCAGCCATCCTGTTTTTCTTATGACTCTGTGTGCTTTGGGGAGGATGTGAGACATACCTAAGAACACACAATCTCTTCTGGAAGGTAACTCACAGCATGTGAAAGAATGCTGATAATCTCTACCAACGTATACTGTGCAGTGGAATACATCCGCCCAACCTAACAGTCACACATGGCATGCAAAGGGGGTTAGGAGAGAAAATAAGATTTGCTTAGTACTTATCATGGCCTCACCTAGCAGACAGACAGTACCTATCCTAACAACACACCATCCATCAACTGAAAGAGATGAACTGACAGCCATGTTAAGAGTAGGGAACAGTCACAAGCCAGTTTAAATCCAAGTAAAGGAAGAGATCGTGTCAACTTGCCAACACTGAGTGCCAGCTAACAGGCTGAGCCTTCACCAATATCACTAAGGACTTGCCCTGGAAAATGAGGCTTAAAAAAAAGTGAGAAGTGGGAATAACGCCGGAGGATCTAAAAGGAAGTTATCATCTTTGCATCACAACTCTGCTGAGTCAGACATGCACTAAGAGACGACATCAAACTGCCATTGTCTACTGAGTTTATACAGGAACAAAGATACAGGCAAAAGGAAAAAGAAAAGGAGGAGGAGGAGGAGGAGGAGAAAGAGCAGCAGCTGCAGCTGCCGCCACCAACCAGACACACAACTTAACAGAAGTTGCCCAGCTAACAAGTCAGTCAATCCCTAGGAAGGACTAAAGTAATGCGGGGAGCTGCGGCATTGAACCAGTAAAGAAGAAGTATTTCTTTTTAATTAGGTTTGTAGGCTACTGTTAGTGTTGATATCACGAAAGCCTGAGATTTCAAACAAACTGAAGTCACATCCTTCAAACAAACTGACCTCTAAGTGAACTGTGACCACATGAGAAAAGTCAAATGGAGGCACTGCTAGGACTTTACTCATAACTTTTGTGTATCTATAACAATGCACACACAGAAAAGGGGCCCACATACGCCAGTGAGGGGTGACTATGCTCAGTCTGTGTATCTGGTTGCCTGTAACTATTCAAATCATACACGGGCATTTCCATATTTTGCCTTACTTTACTTTTTGCAGGAGAGAGAGAGCTTAAAGTGTATGAAAATTAACTCATTGGGAATTATGCATCCATGAGCTGATGGTATAAATTACAAAGTCATAATAAAAACACCAGTCACCCTGAAACTCAGTCAAAGAAACAGATATTAAATATAAAAAATAAAAAAATCCCATCTAAACATTACATGTCTAAGGATCTAAAACATCAGACACATCCCACGGAAACAGATTTATAAGTCAGTAAATGCACTGTTTAAATGCACCTCTGCTTAATGCTTATGATGGAAGGCAGGTATAGGACCACACATGTTACACACCACGGAAGTTCTAGCTACAAGACACATGGGACAGGAGTCAGTCCCCAGAAGGACCTCATGACATACCAGGAAAGGGTTAGCACCATCATGAAGACTGAAGACTCAGAGAGCGCCTATGCACAGGCGGAAAGCCCCGAAGGAGGGTTATCAAGTATAGAAAGAACTTCTGGATGGTCTCAGAGGCAGTGGCATTGTAAGACATGGGGGAGCAGTTAAATTTTGCCCTGGACATTGTGGCACCATTAATCAAAACTATTCCAAGAAGAAAAGGCAAGTATTATATGTCTTTCATTTCGGTGGAAATGACACGGAGGCAGCTGAAAGCCATGCATTTCAGATCAGACATGTACTGCAGGACATTAACGACGTGATGCCTAATGAACCAGAGCTGAGGGCAGCAGCACAGTGTGCACATGCAACAGACCTATTTTACATGCATTCAAAACTACTCTCACTCATGGCGGAAGATAGAATCTTTGAGGGTTGGAACACTGTTCAGGAGAGATGCTAGAAATGGAGAGAAAGGGAGGTGATAGGTGATGTGACCAGGAGCAAAAAACTCAATTCAGTAACTGGAAGACTCTGGCTGACTTTCAAAAGAACAGTTCCCTGTACAGTGAGGGGTAAGGGCTGACTGGAAGGTGCTGCAGAGTGAGGGGTGAGGATGGGTGGACACGGAGCATGGGATTCTTCAAGGCTGTCAGAAAAGAAGGCTGGAGAAACTGGCTTTAGCATAGATGGGTACATGAGCATCTCTACAGATCGCAAAAATAAACCAGCATACAATTCTTTGCATAATTTTGTACTGATAAGCCCAGTTATTTTTCACCTTTAAAAAATCTTCTAAAATAAAAATTAACACAATGTTAAATTATATACATTTTATAACTTAATTCAAACATAAAAGCATTGCCATTTTATGACAAATTTTATTTCTACAGATCTGTACAGTTTTTTGTGACTAGACGTCTTCAGGGTGATTTTGCCTCTAGTATCATAAGATATTAAATATTATTAACAGTTTCTGCTTTAGTTCCAGAGTGACTACTGTGATATAAAAGATTACACTGAAACAATTATGCATACCTTCATCTTTAGCCCTCCTTCCCCAAAGACAAAGTGTCTTCAGAGTATTAATATTTTTGACAGCATTTTTCAAGAGAAAAGTTAAAAATAGTATTCTATTGTTATGTTCTTAAAGGTCTAAACTGTTCTTCACAATAAACATGCTTATTTTTTATTATATACACATGCATACATATGAAATTCCTGCCTAAAATACATGCAGCAACCATCAGAAGCAATGATTAGCTCGTCCTCACAGTCCTAAGAATGCCCTTTTAATAAGGCACTCGTGTTTAGAATTGGGATGTAACTACCAAATTAAATAAGATGCTTAAAGAAGACGTTTATTAAGCACAAACAAGTTTTAATACATTATGAATACAATAGGAAAATGTCTTTCAGTGAATACGATATATCAAAGATCTGAAGGGTTTTCTTCGTATAGACAATAAAAATAACCCATTTTGAAGAATTACAAAGTAAAGTCTTGAGGACACCACTATTCACTAACAGCCTAACTATGGTCTAACTATCCTACATCGCCTGGGAAGGAAGGGCAGCCATGTTGTATAGAGAACTCCTAAACTCCGATTAGCACCATTCAAAGCTTAGTATCCGTTGTCCACCTACACACTGACAAGTCAGGTGCAGCGTGAAAGCAGGGACTCAGGGCAGTGCTTACAGCCCCTCCTTCTAAGATACCTGGAGTCTACAGTCGCAAAGCATGTCACATGACTGTGCCTCGGTAGCTGAGAGGCCTTAGCATTTAGAGAGGGGTGCTGTGGGAAGAAAGGAGGCTTATCCTGCTGTGAAATGCATCTTAACGAGCTGTGGCTAACCCTGCCACATGCCAACAGCGAAGATGTGTGGGCATATGACCTGCAGCTCTGTGGAGCTGGGGACATTAGCTCTCCGCGGCCACCATTTCGGGATGTCTCAGCTGCTGCCTTTTGAGACTGACCAGTTTCATTCTGTCTCTGATGTGTTCTGCAGTAGAAGCCATGTCACTTGGACTCCCAAAGTATTGTTCAGTTCTAAAATCGGAACACACAGAAAACACACAGGTTAGCACAAATCCAATTTAACTGTAACAGGTGCATTAAGCCAATGCTATCAAAAGTGCAATACAGCCTTTGAGTACAACCTCATTCACCTGGGTCAGCACAGTGACTCGCCCCTGTGGCCCAGCTCTGCCGGGACTGTTCTGCAGGTAAGTCATGATGTTAAGCTCCTTTTGATAGTTCAAAGGCAGACGTTCCTAAAGATTTTCTCAGTATACACTATGAATGATGGTCTTCCAAGGGAACAAAACGGAAGTTCATGACACAAGCCCTTGTGTCTCCTATCTGAGTTTTTTCTATGCATTTGGCTCCAGGAGGCCCCCCACTGCTGTGACCTGAGAAAGCACAGTTATCCCTCCCTGTCATCAGGCACAGGAACCAAGACAGCTGCAGTCACTGCTGGGCGGCAGGGAAGGAGCCGCACCCTGGGCTCCAGCCTGCCCTCTGTGCCCTCACACGACCACAGAGTAAGGGCACCTTACTCCTGTCTGCTGTCCTCTTGTCTTCTACCTGGGCTTCTCTCTTGTTTGAATCCAACTTCCTCTGCCCTACCTCTCCGTGACTGACAAGGTCTAGATCTCCAGGATGAAACTTGATTCTTTTCCTGGCTTGTTGACTTTTCCGTCAGGTCACCTCACGTTTGAAATAAAAGGGAAGGGTGCAGATCAGTGCCTGATGACTTTCCGTATGAAAAATGAGGATGCCTCAGAGCCCCGTGAGAAGAGGACAGGGCTGGAACTGCATAGACCTGAGACTGCACCCTAAGTCAAACACCTAGAAACCGTGAAACCTGGTCCTCATCTTAATCTGACCCCAGACCCTTCAGTTCTAAGTCGTGAGTAGTCTGGATCCACCTGGGATGAGCAGCGAAGGAGAAGAGTTGAAGCTGCCTGGCTGGCGTATCTCATGAGTCCTTCCCTGGCGCACCCCTTTCTGAATGAGGCCCACAGTGTCATACCCCACTCTTACCACGGCTCAGGCTTGAAGCCCATGCCTCAAACTAATCTGTGATCCTCCACCTCCAAGGTGTCAAGGCACAAATCTGATGCCAGCAAACACCAACTGTCACTGTTGTCAACAGCTAGATTTGGACTTCTTTTCTGTTTACATTGGTTCACTGTTGGAGTGGAGAACGTGGGCCAAAATGAAGACACTTGGTGTTCTAAAGAATAGATTGGTAAGAACGTGCACCCTACCCATCGGGGTAAACCACGGGAACAGTGAGTCTGTCCAACAGTGATTTCCCAACGGCTTCGATCTCCTCAAACTGTTCCTCATCATTAATCGCTTCAGGCTCTTCCGGGCAGTCTTGCAAAATCTGTAGCAAAGGAAAGGGCAGCACCAGTCAAGGAATGTGAAAGGAAGTTAGGCCCTTGCAGACTCTGTCAACCGAAGCGGTCTGGTCCATGCTTAGTATCCTCACGTGCATCACTGTACATGCCTGAGCTCGAGCTATGAGCAACTGGTAAAGAAATCCTAATCACCAACGAAGCATATCTCAAGTAACAATAAGACAATCAAGAGTAAAAAGAACCTGCAGTGATTTCTAGGAAAAAAATAATGGAGCACTGTGTGGAAAAGGAATGGAGCTTGTGCTTAGAAATAAATAGTGTCTAGCTTCTAAGGCAACCATTTACTAAACGTTTAATGGGATGCTTATTTAGCACAGTCAGGTATGAATGTCAGACCAACTCTGTTCTTAAGGAGCTTACAGACTTCAAAACTCAAGGAAACTGTAAGCCACAACCAACCCCGAGTGTGCAAACACAACGGATGTGAAGGTCTGCCTCATTCCCCACAGCCAACGCCAAGTGTGCAAACACACCGGATGGGAAGGTCTGCCTTGTTCCCCACAGCCAGCCCCGAGTGTGCAAACACATCGGATGGGAAGGTCTGGCTCGTTCCCCACAGCCAGCCCCGAGTGTGCAAACACACCAGATGTGAAGGTCTCCTTCATTCCCCACAGCCAGCCCCAAGTGTGCAAACACACCAGATGTGAAGGTCTGCCTCGCTCCTTTCCTCTGATTTCACTGGTTATAATTCACAAACAGGAAGCTGTTCCATCTTTGAAGATGTTTTATTCTTTTGTTTTTTACTTAAAAATTCAAGATTTAGGGCTGGAAAGGTGGGCCAGTAGTTAAGAGCACTGACTGTTCTTCCAGAGGACCAGGGTTCAATTTCTAGCACCCACATGGCAGCTCACAGCTGTCTGTAACTCCAGTTCCAAGGGATCTGACAACCTCACACTAATGCACATAAATATTTTTTAATACAGGATTTAATTGAGATACTCTCAGTTATTATGTTATATAATCTTTTTACAGTTATAGTTGAGTTTATGTTTACTGATACAAATTAAAAGTCAAGAAGAGAAATAGTGCAGGATGACAAACTATTTTACATATGTTTGTCCAATTAAATAGGCCGTTATAAGCAAGATAAAGACCAAGGAGAAAAAGGAAAAGAGAAAAGAAAAGTAAAGAAGGGCTGGAGAGATGCTCAGTGGTTAAGAGCACTGGCTGCTTCCAGAGGACCCATTTTCAGTTCTCAGCACCACATGGCAGCTCACAGCTGTCTGTAGTTCCCGTCCCAGAGGACCCATCGCACCAGGCATGTGGTAAGTGTATCTGCATGCAGACAAAATACCCATATGCATAAAATAAAGTAAATAAATTGTTAAAAGAAAAGAAGCACCAACTTTCTATTTAAAAATCTCTTAACTGTATTTTTATATACCTTCTAAAGAGTTCTTGATTTAAAAAAATATCCTCACATTTAAAAATAGTCTCCTCAAGTGTTATCAGAAACACGAATGATTCTCTTTCTGCCTCAGATGAGGCACTGTGCCCGAAGCTGCAGCAGGCTTCAGGCCCTGCACTGGCTGCAGCTGCACAGGCATGCCTACCTGTGTGCCTAGCACGAGCCATGAGGCACAACGTTTAAGGTCTACACCTTTTCTGGATGGGTGGCATAGTGCGTAATAATAAAAACATTCACTGAAATAATTCATCAATAAACAAGCCAAGTGTCTCCTGTCTCTTATACTTTCTTTCATCCTCATTAGGCCTTCGTTTTTCCGTTGTTTGTTGTCCAAGGTAGGGTCTCTCTCTATGGCTTGGCCTGACCTTGAACTTGTGTCCTGACTGGGCCGAGAGGTACTCACTGCCTGCAAAGCTCAGTGAGCAGGTGAGAGATCCAGCTATGGCCGTTGCTAACAGTGTGCTGCACACATGAAATGCCTCTGCCTCTGAGGTTCCCTGTCACATCCGCCATCCTGAGGTGAGGCTACAGCTTAGCTTTCCGTGTATTGCTGCACCTTTAAGGTATCCTGCACATAAACCCCCACTGCGAGAGAGCAACACAAAACTGACTACCTAATAAGTTTCCTTTTTTTAATGGGAACATTGTCAGCGTCACCACTGTGAGGGGAGATGGGCTCTATCAGAAGTTTGCCCAGATTAACACTACCATTCTTAGCGCCAGCTTCTATAACTAATGACATGAAACTATGGAAAAATACTTTTTTTCGTTTCATTAGTTTACTTGGACAGTCTTTACCCTAAATTATGAAATCACAAGGTAACTTTTAACACACAACAGTTTCCTCTCCTGACCTAGGGAAAGAGCCTAGATGACAGAAAGTGAAACAGAAGCCTGGACCTAGACTGGACTGGGCGGGCGAAGAGAGACATGGGAAGTCAGGACTCCTGTGCTTCTGGAATCCTCTGGCGGGTCTGCACCCTGGGATCACACTTAGTGTAGACACTCTTTTTTGTTGTTCATGGGTTTTTTTTCTTCATTTTTTTATTATTATAATTTATTCAGATTGCATCCCGATGTTATCCCCTCACTTTTATCTTCCCATTCCCCCCTCCCTCCTTCTTCCACCCTATTCCCCTCCCCTAGACCTCTGACAGAAAGGGACCTCCTCCCCTACCATAGTAACCATGGCCTGTCAGGTCTCATCTGGGTAGCCTGCTTCCCCTTCCTCTGTGTGCCTACTGGACCTCCCGACCAAGGGGAATAGGGCCCCAGAGCTCACAGCAGAGGCAGACATGAGGTAGAGAACGCGCTGCCCATGGGCTAGATCTGAATAGAGGGGTCAAGGTTTACTGCGTGCCTTGTGCTTGGTTGGTACAGCAGTTTGTGCAGGACATCCTGGGTCCAGATCCCAGCCTTGATGGTCCCCTTGTGGGGCTCCTGAACCCTCTGGTTCCTTCCATCCCCCCAACATACACATTCAAATAAACCTTAGCAACAGAACAAACAATAACAGTAACACAGATTAACCACATAATTCCATTATTCCAATTGACATTTTTAAACATTAGCAACCTTTTTTTTTTTTTTTTTTTTAAGGGACTACAACAGGCCTGGAGAGGGTTCAATGGTTAGGAATGCATCAACTTTTCCAAAGGCCTTGGGCTCAATTCCCAGGATCCACATGGCAAGGAACAACTGTCTATAACTCCAGTCCCAGGGGAATCTGACATGCTCTTCTGGATAAGTTTTTAAAGCTCCCACCTACCTTTTCAGCATTTGAATGAAAGGCAATAGCCATTTCCAACCTATGCACTCTCTCCTCAGATGCTACTGTAAACTGCTTCCACACTCTGTTCAGACGAGGAAGTGTGTCCCCTGAGGACCGGGAGGTACAGCGCAGAGACTGGCACAGCACGACCGTGGCCTGCAGCAGCTGCCTGCCGTAATCATAAGTGCTCTAAGAAGGAAAATAACCACCACTTAGAATACAAGCAATTCAAACGGAGGGGAAGGGAGAGGCTGTGGCACCACTGTACATTAATACTACACAGTCCAGTGGTTCAGACATCTGCAGGAATTAACACATACAGTAATTTATCTAGTTAGGTCCTAGGTTTGCAGCTGTTTAAACTTCCAGCCCTGGTCTGTGCTCGCCATCTCAGTCAGCTAAATTCTACTGGCCAAAGGATATCAGCTCTCTGATTACCAAAGGGAGGCAGTGAAGTTAGCTACATACTTTATATCACATTTAGGAAAGTAAAATATAACTATGTGAACTCTGTGTTAGGGAAAACAGACAAACAACCTGTCGATCCCAAAACAATCCTGTGCTAATTCTAGAGAGCTACGAGGACTGCTGCTTCTAATTTGCTGTTATTAACAAACGCCTCACATTCACTCTGTGAACTGTTAGATGGTCTACACAATGGCTCAGAATGTAATACGACGTGCAGGGAGCACAGAGACCCTCCACTCAGGAGCCAAGCCCTCTTGAGTCTATGTGGGTCAGGCTCGGTGTACCACCTGGTGCATCCTTAGCTCTGTGTAACAGAACCAACCTTCTTAGGCCTGGGAGGTTAAGTTACACTATGACCTTGCAGAAAGCTGTTCACATACAGCAAGTAGAAAAGAAGACAAGTTCTGTCTGTACCTGTGCAACGTCGACAAATTTTCTATGCTTTTCCAGTAAAACCTTCGTTTCTTGAGCATCGTCGCCCAACCTGATGTGGGTCTTCAGCAGGGCATCCAGAAGTTCACTTAGCCATTCCACCGCCTACATGGAAATGCAGAATAAAAGTGGACTCATAATTCATTTCTTATACAAAAATTACTCCTTTTGACTAATTAGTTCTTGAATCCTAACCTTGGTTTTAGCATTCATTCAATGCCATGGTCTATGAACTAACGGTCTCCACTCCTCCTCAAACTCCTGTCTCAGATGTCGAGGCTGGACCTCCTGAAGAGATGTGCTCAATGTAAAACCAGCATCATATGACAGAAGGCCATGGGTCCCAGTATAAAGTATAAAGTCCTGCTGGGATCTCATTACAGCTTATATAGCACTGAGAACTCTTTTGTGGGGCTTCACTACCCTTCACTCCAGGACAAAATGAGTAACTGAGCTGGCAAAAAGAATTAATAAATGTTCCCAATCTCTAAACCAACATAGAATTTCACTGGGGTGGGGGTGGGGGCATCAAATGAAATCAGTAAACTAGTTAAAATACCAAGCTTTATTCTCTACAGGAGAAACAAGAGCCTGACATAATAAACTGACTTTCTTAGCACCATAGGAGTACACTCTGTTCATAGTTATATGAATTTAACTTTCTGAGTTAACTTACAATGAGCTTGCTCTAAACTAACTTCCTATGTGGTTGACTGGGCCTTACCTGGGAAGCATCCTCTTCACATTTAAACAACTGCACCATCTGAAGCATCTTCAGCCTCCGCACATCTACCATGTCCTCACATCTGATGGACCAAACACAAACTCAGCTTACTACTCTGGTTCCAGTGATTCTCTGACATACATGTTTAACAGAACACTAAAGTACTTAGTCCTATGCTATGGATATTGCAACTATTATTTTGTACTGACTTGTCAGAAGTTTATGAATAGCTAATCTATTATCTATGTTACATCAAGACCTCAAAATACCTGGCACGGTACTGAATGACAAACCCTCTTGAGGATAGCATGGATTCTGCAAAATATTGAAGCAAAGCATGAATGCAGCGGCCCACCAAAACCCAAAGAAACCTCCATTGCCAACTTTATTAAACAAGCTTCAAAGATAAAAATATAAAAGTTTAGAAGATGATGGGTTTTTTGAAATTTAATTAATATATTTTGTCAAATAATATTATCTGAAATAATATTAAATTCTTAATTAAATTTTTTATCTATACTCTTTAAGAAAAAAAAACAACCCACAGATCTTTTGAGTGAGCAACTGTCTTGGTCTGCACGGATAACAGACAGAGTGAACTCCAACAGTGTCTCAGTGTAACTAAGATCTGACCCACTTCCTTCATTTCCACACAGTTCCTTGTGAGAAGCAAGAAGGGCTCTCCTGTAAAGCCCCACCTAGCAGAAATGAGTACTGCAACAGGCTCCAGGTTCTACAGTCGGGAGCTCCTGAAGAAAGCCTAATGATAACCCAGAACTAGCTACCAACAGGCTACTTTTTAAATAACTATTTCTGAGTCTCAGCCTAGCGTAGCTCATTAAGGTAAGTCTGTAAGTGACAGAAGGAAAACAATGGCCATTAGTACTAAAATGTAAAACCAAATATGTAAGACACCTTAATTTTAAGGATGATCAACACATATGAGTGCATACACATCTTGCGTCATTGGGAAAATAAGACAGTTTAGAATAAATTTAAATTGCATGCCATCTAAGCACACAAGAGACAAACCGGAAACGTTCATGGGAAATGACCTGTAGATAGGCATATCGATAACATTTGCTACAGACCCATGTAAACTGCTCTGTGGGGTGGAGAGGAGCAAGGGACTCACTTGCCTAGCATAAGCATCCACTGGACAGAAAGCAAGAGAAAAAGAAGTCCTGGATGCATGAAACCCACAGCATATCTGAGAAACAAAGCAAGGGCAATACTATGGAAGCTACAGACACTATGCCTGGAGAGTGAAGGCAGCCTCCCTGAGGACACAGCTTTATCTCAGAAGACGGGCCCAGTGCAGTCCCACCCTGCACATTGATCTGTCTGTGGACAGCAGTCCATGTTAGCCATCTCCAGCCAGCTTCTCTCTCACTGTAGGTCCGTGGCTCTACCCCACAGAAGACACCATGAATACCGGCAGGAGAGCCTTGAGGCTGTGAGCTCAAGGCTGATCAAGAACCTTTAAGATGGATAACAGTGAAAATGAGCACCGGTTGTCAAGAACAGTCGGTTCAGACACTGAGACGAAAGATGGATAATACCTAGTTGGGGCAGAACTGGTGCCTTACAAGGCAGTCCAATTAAAAGTCACAGAGGCAACTGTGAAAAGACCCGTTCCACCACCAGCTGGGGCGGTTGAATGACACGGCCTGTAGCCTTCAGGGTCATGAGTAGTCTAGAGCCTGTGCGTGTTCGTGAACAGCACCCGGTAGCGTAGAACCAGATGGAGATGAAGCAGATGTGAAACTCCTACGTGTGTCTGGACGTGAATCGGCCCCTGGGGGTGATAGCAAGGTTCCACAGGAAAAGAGCCGAGTTGGAGGAAGATGATGATGATGATAGGAAACTGAAGAAGCCACCCTGAATAAGATCCTCCAGCCAAAAATGAAAAAATGCAAAAATAAATAAATTATAAAAAACAAAAAAAAGAATGGAAAAAGACTTAAAAATATCAACACTAAGACCAAAAGGTCAAGAATCCAAAACAAACAAACAAAAGAATAGGAGAGGGGGGAGTCCAAAGTACCTAGTTCTGTAGAAGACATTAAGGCAACAATGCAAGCAACTATAGAAAAGAAGGGTTCTCTTCCCGAAGTGGAAGCCAAGTTCAGCAATTACATGAAGAATCGCTTCCAGATGACTAACCAGGAGGCTCCTTGAGATCTCTGGCAGTGGAGGAAGTCTCTTTAAGAAATACAGAAGGAGGGAGGGGGAATGGGAAGATACAAGTGAGCGGATAACAAATGAGATGTAATCTGAATAAATTACTCAAATAAAAATTTTTTTTTAAAAAAGAAAAAAAAGGAAACATTTGAGATGCCCCATCTTACTTCCTATCTCTGATATCTGACTGTCTCTTTTATAACGCAAGGTGATAGGACTGTCCCACTGTGTCTAGTAAATGTTGTCCAGATTCTGCTCCCAAGAGCTCTCTAGATGCCTGTTTCATTTTCGAGGATGGAAATACACCTTTACTTAGCTCTAAGCGTGCTTGGAATGTTAGGATAGGGCGTAGTAATAGTGGCGGTCGGAGACACAGAAGCGGTGGAGAGATAAACACAAAGGGGTGACAAGGCCTAGATATTCTAACAATAGAAACAAGAGCCAAGGGCTTCATCTGCTCTTTGTGCCTGAGTGGATTACTCTTGTCTCCAACAGGCTGATGAGCAGCAAGATGCAAGGCAGAGAAGACCAAGTCCTGGGCATCTGATTGGGAGGAAGAGAACAGGAGCATTAAGGACTTATAAATACATTCTCAATCTGGTAGCTGGTAGCTGACAGCAACTTGACCAGGAGACTAAGAAACACAGCAGAGATGGGGGAGCAGTGACTCTGATCTAGACAGAGTAGGCCTGAGGGGAATGTGGGACATCCAACCAGAGACCCTCTGGAGGCAACCTGAGTCTGGAGCTCTGGGTAACCAGCAAGCCCTGAGGGCGCAGGGCAGACTAGAGAAAGCACTCGGGAGAATGAGCCCCACAAGCCCCAGATCTCACAACTTTAGGAACAGAAAGAGAAAGTAGGAGGGACGGAGCCAAGAGGGTGTCACTGGCTTTCAGAGAGAGAGAGGGGGAGAGAGAGAGAGAGAGAGAGAGAGAGAGAGAGAGAGAGAGAGAGACAGAGAGAGAGAGAGACAGAGACAGAGACAGAGAGACAGAGAGAGACAGAGAGAACCATTGCTGTATCCATTGCTACTTAGAGTCAAGAGGGTGGAGTCTAAAATATTCCCTAGATTTTTCTGAGACTGAGCATTTGTTACATATAGGAATTAGAAGTTCCTGAAAACACTAGAACAAAACATAGACACGAATTGTGAGGGCAGGAAGGAGAACAAAGAGGGAGAGAAAATGAACTCCAGGAAGTCAGGAAAGACAGGTGGGACCTGCGAATGACTGGGCTGTGGGGAGGAGCGGTGACAGCACATGGCAGAGGGCTGAAGAGCAAGCCACAGTCCAGGATGACTCTATCATCTGTTAGTCTTCATATTGGAGAGAACTAAGCAGCCACAGGAGGACGCAGAACCTGGCCGGGGGACAACCACTGCTAGGGTGAGAAGACAGGTGAGTGAGAGAAGCCAGGACACATAAGCAGACTCACCCCAGAAGCTGCCAGAGCCATCACACACCACAGTAAGGTGCAAAAGGGATCCCTGCCCCGTGACTCTTCATGATGCTTAACGGAAATGTCCGTGAAACTCTTTGCATGACTTAAGTCTGCAAGTGTGCATGTTCCATAAACCCATGCTGGATTACAGGTGTGCGCCTTTTCTTGCCTCTATAACTCTAATCTTTAACTTTCCGTCACTTCCGGGTCGCTATTGTAGACGGAGCACCTAGAACAGTGGCCCTCAGCCTCCTCAATGCTGCCAACCTTTAATACGGTTCCTCACGCTGTCCTGGCCTCAACTGAAAAATTATTTTGTTGCTACTTCATACCTGTAATTTTGCTACTGTTATGAGTCATATTGGAAATATCTGATATACAGTATATCTGATATGCAGGATATCTGATATGTGACGTTCAAAGAGGTCATGACACCACGGCTTGAGAGCCACTGCTCAGAAGCCTTAAGTTAGTGCCTATTGGTCTAGCAAGAGAAATAAAACCAATGTTGGTCCACTGTCCAATGCTACAACCAACACAGCAATGGACATGTAACGTAGGATGATGAGATGAAGAAACAACTAGGTAAGAGTTAACAGAACTCTAACAGGAAACAGAAAAGCACTTCTCAAAAAAGAAAGAAAGAAAGATGAAAAGTCTTCTTAAAGCAGATAAGAATATTGAGTGTAACTAAAACCTTTACAACCAGTAGAAGGGAAGAGGGGACTCTTCCGCTGGTGAGCTGGCATTACTGTCGAACAACTATACATAATAATGATCACATTCACCCCAAACCTACTGTGTGTGTGCGCGTGCGTGTATGCGTGTGTGTGTGTGTGTGTGTGTGTGCGTGTATCAAAACAGTTAAGAGATTTGAGTCCATATGCAAAATATAGAGCCTTTAACTTCTATCTTAGCATCACATTATCTGGTAAATCAGACATTGGCATTGAGACTTTGCCTTTGTTTCCTGAGCTGCATGTCTTCCATCACTCCTTGTATGTGGTCCACGTTCTCTTTATTTTCAATAGTTACGTCCTTTCCATAGGCCCAGGAAGCCTGATTGGAGATCTGATCCAGGAGACCTTGACCTTTTTCTCGTAAGCCTTGCAATCCCACATCTAAAACAAAAACACTGGGTTGACTCTCTTAATGAGGGTGTTTCCCCCTCAACACTAGACAAGGGTTCCGAATGCAGAAGTGTAGACGCCGGCATGCCGGGATGCAGACCTTTGACTAGATCAAGCGACAGAACTTTTAAACGGGGCTCAGAGGGAAACGCTCCCTGTTGCCACATTCTCCTAAAGGGGAATCTTCAAAACACAAAAAGTGTAAGAAATCCTATTTCACCAAAGATGATTTTCTATTTTTTTCCCTTTTGTTTTTGTGCTCCAATTTTTAGGGCAACTGTGCACATAATTTGTTTAAAAATGTGTAAAGTTTTGTGAGATTTCAAAAACCACTCATAATATATAGTCAAAGTAAAAGGGTGAGCATTGTGAGGAGGGCTGCCGTGGATCACAGGCGACGGGAGACTCCACGTTAGGTGCGCACAGGAGTTCTCTTTTGACGTAAAGTGTGGCTCAAGAAAAGTTCTGATACTTTTAGAGCATGCTTAGCATATGAATTATTAAATAGCGTTATGCATATCATCCATTAACAAAGGCTGTAAGCAAGTAAATGTCAATACAAAAGTGCCTTTTAAATTAATTCCCTGAAGTTGTTTTCATGATGAATTAATTTGGTTCAATCATGTGTCATCGCTTTCTACGAACGATGTTCTGCATCTTCCCCGTTCATCCCTTTTATAAAATGCTCCCTCTCAGGTGTGCCTCCTACTGCAAACACACAGGAAGGGTCTTGATGTCAAGTGACAGAGCTGGGCTAGTGACACTGGACCACACTTCCCTTGGACATTATTCCCAGTGTGGAGATACAATGCACAGGATCAAACCAACTATTTTTTTTCTCCTGGTTTAGAATAGAGCAACAGCAACAAAATCATCACATAAAACACAGTTCGAGGCATGCAGGGTTGCCGTGGGACACTCAAAGCTAATTACAGTCTCTGCATGCATTACAAATAACTGTCCCTGGAATATGCAAGACATAGCACCTTTAGACCACTGAGTCACAGCAAGGTGAAAGGCCGGTGATGGCAGGACTGACCAACCACAATAGAAATTAAGTGTTTTAGCCTAAATTATAACCCTTCAAGGGAATAAAACCTTTCAATATTATGTTTTTTATGTTCCCTACAAATATTAATTAGTATATAAATTAACTAATCATGGTAATATATTTTAAAGAACTCTTTCGGTTTCAGCATTTTTAAAATCTGCTTACCAACACTTTTCAGCTTCTCTTCAAGCAGTTTTAAAGTTTGCTGAATCGATGCTCCATCAGCTGGTGCTACGTCTACGCACAACATCCCTAATAAGCCATCCAACTGCTGAGACAACTAAAGCAGAGGGACAAAGAGACAACCCTGATGTAACCGGCATCTCGAGTCTTCAATGATTAACGAGCTTTATCTAATGAGGTCATCACAAATCCACTTGGAAAGACTATGCAGTTAAAAGATAAGGAGGAGCAATCAGAATGCATGTTATCTAGAAGATAGGGCACACAGATGCAGGCACCGGGAAGGTCAGCAGAGTGCAAAAAGATACCGATGGTTCCGTTTCAAAACCCATGTATTGAGAAACCATCAGAGTGAACAGCTAGCTTGGAATGCTCTAGTTAGATGATAGGTTTAATTGCATGCAGAATAAATAACATTTAATTAAAGAATTTCATTTCATTACCTCCACTAGAAATTACTGTCCCAGAAAAGTCATCATGGGGCATGCAAACCCACACAAGATGTGTATAGATTATGTGGAGCGTCTGGAGAAAGCAACTGGAGCAGGGACTCACGTCTTGGGCCACACCATGGAATTCCAAAGCTGCCTGCAGGAGATTCTGCCTAAACTCTAGCTGACTGGCCTGTCGGTAGCAAACGTCGCTAAGCTGTTGCTGCAGAGACTTCAACTCCACAAGGTCTTCCTCGTCCCCAGCGTTTAAGAGTGCTGCAATCTGCTGGTTAAGCTCCACATACACTGCAAACCACTCCTGTAACAGGGACATTACAAAGCAAATCGAAGGTAAGATTAGCTCCTGGAACACTGTTTATAATTTCTTAAGAGAAACAGAAATTTTTGTAAGGCAGAATTATCCCCTATCATCAAACCCTTCCACTGTAATCCCTGAAGCCAGCAAAACCAGCCTCTCCTTTGCCTTCTAAATGGCCCCTTCTCCCCTGCTCGAAGGGAAGCCCATTTAACTCAGGAAACACAGGGCCCCCGAGGTTCTCCCATAGCCCTCATCACCAACATCCCATAAGCGCTGGGTGAGTTCAAAGGTAGGCCTGTTCCTCGTGACTATCACAGGACTGTTTCTTGTCTGCGCCCCCCAAACTTCACTACCTTCTCAGTGCATGCTGCTGAATTTGAATTCACCCTACCACCTCCCCACGTACACAGAGGGGTGTGGCAGCAGCTCGGCTTTCTTTCAGCAACATTTCCACCGTACACACATCTACCAGCACCAGCTCCTGAGCTCGTCCTCTTGACTCCCAGATTCTGTTTCCCAACTATATGATCCTCACTTCATCTCACTGACCTTAGAGACCATAAACATTGATTGCCTATGACTACACTGCTCCCCAAACCTCAATTTCATGAATCTGAAATTGGTCTGATCTCCAAGTTCTGACTCCAACTGTCTCCTTAGCAGGCTCACACCTGTAACTCCATGGCCCGCCAGTCGATGGCCAGGGTTACTGTCCGGGACCTGGCCGCCTCTTGTTCTTTCTTCTACCCATGTAGAAGGTTATTTCTCCCTCCACTTAGACCCATGCCGTGCTGCCTGCTGGAGACGTACTTATCACAACCTAGAACACGGCTTCTCTGTCTACTGTGACTGCACTAGCTTATGTGGCTAAGGTACTACAGTCCCGTGCTACACAATGGCAGTTAGCAGCAGAATACATAATACAACGAAGCTCCACAGACTATGTAGCTTACTGACACCACAGTCAACTCACTCAACGTTTATGTAACATAAAGATACACTTTCAGCACTCGCTTCCTGTCCCCGCTGTTGGGTGACGAATGGCAGGAAGTACATAGACCTTTTAAGGTTGTCACTAACTCTCGGGCCTTGGCACTGCTGCTGCGTCTCTGTAGTCAAACTCTTCTCCATTCTCAGATTAGAATTACTGTCTTGCCACTCATTACATCTCTGGATCTCTTTTAAAGCCTTATCACTTGCAGCCAAATATGTGACCTTTTCCTAAGCTTAAACCAACTTACAATTACTATTGAATATTTTATATATAAAGGGTTTCAGAGCTGTGACATTCTCATGCATGCATGCATGTATATATATCTACCTCACTTTGTGCTTTGATCATATCAAAGACCTCAATTTTTTATTATTTAAAAAACGTGACATACACAGTATTAGGTTTTATTCTCCAATACCATTTAAAAAAAAAAAACCTTTTATTTTTTTCTCGCCCCTTTTCCCACACATGCCTGGCACTGACCCCCTGTGCTCCCCATCCCACAGCACATGCAAGCACACACACACATACATGCACGTGCACATGCACACACATATACACAGACACACACGCGCACACACACACGCATACACACATGTAGGCACACACACATACATATCACACACACACACACACACACACACACACACACACACACACACACCCTCCTTTCCACTTTCACTTTGCATGTCGCTCACCGGCC
This sequence comes from Acomys percivali, assembly GCA_907169655.1. Taxonomy (NCBI): domain Eukaryota; kingdom Metazoa; phylum Chordata; class Mammalia; order Rodentia; family Muridae; genus Acomys; species Acomys percivali. The sequence goes on from OU015750.1 coordinate 50,464,270, forward strand.
TCCCTACTTCTTTCCTAGAACCTCGTTTCCCCTTTTCGTGATCTCTCTTCAGGTTTGACAACCTGCACACACACTCACCTCCCAGTCAGTTCCTAAGACCTTCTCCTGACTTCACAGGGAAGAAACCGGAAGCTTCTCATCCCCTCACCTAAGAAAACCTCTGACCTCTGGAGCCCTCCACCCTGCCTCACAGAGGAGCCAGTGTCCGCAGATGTAGCTTAGCCACTCATGCAGCCAATCCACTGCCCCAGGCACACAGCTTCGCTTCTGCAGTGATGTCATCTGTATCACCCACCAGGGTTTCAACTCATTACTTTCATCAGCATGTGAGTCAGCTGAAATGTATGTAAAAGCACATTTTTGGATGTCTATATTTTAATACGCTTTAAGTTAAATCACACAGATATGCATATGTGTACACACATGTGAACATGAACACATATACACCCATACAAAAATGCACCCATACACACACGCACACGCGCACACACACACACACACACGCACACACCCCTACAGGGGTTCTCAACGCTCATTTTCTTCCTTCCTACTCTCTGGTGAATTTCTCCTAGCCAAATTTCTTCTAAGAAAGTTCTAACTTTGTACTTCCATTCTTCTGAAACCGATCATGTCACTAGAAAACAATCATTTACTAGAACATTCCCAAAGCTTTAGTCCTCCACCAGTAGGTACTGCTGGCTCCACTCTGTGAACTTAACATCTCTTCAAATGTCTGCTGCCTCTGTTAACCAACCGTTCTTAGTCTTTCACTTCTATTGTCTCTAACTCTGTAGTCCACAGGGCTGGGCTCAAAAAGCGCTCCAAAGCTTCCACATACCATTTAAAGCAATGTCAGTTCCCTTCCACAGGTTGGAAGTCATCACACAGTCCTGCTGCAAACTTTCCTCGATGCTGCAGCTTCTATGTGCTCGCTGCTCCCTGGCAGCACCAACAGTACGCCTCTACTGTGCCGCTGTGGCAGCATGTGTCCAGCACCGAGCTTTCTATCTCAAGTGTCCTGTGATTGAATTAATTACTCTTTCACATTCCAAGGTTTGGGGACTGAGTGTCATCTCCTTAGAGAGAACTTTGCTCAACACCACACTCCGACTGCTCTCTACTCCCCACCTCTCCTGACTTGATTGTAAATTCTGTAGGGTAAGCCTCTGCTAGAACTTAAGAACTCAGAACAATGCACTCCATTAACACATACTGAATACATTTATGAACTGTAATAGACAGTGCAGGCTTGATAGTAAATTAAGTAGGAAATGGGATGATTCTGTCAATGTCTGGACGTATTTTTGGTTAACATAACTAAGAACTCAGTACTAATACACTGAGAACCCATACAACAAAGACCTACGTGCCTACCCTGTCAGAAAAGTAAGGTCAAGTCACTGTTAAATCAATGGTTGTAAAATTGTCTTACCATGTTATTGGTTATTTTAGAAACATAATTAGTTTTAAGATGCTTTTAAAATTACAAAATTAATATAATGACTGATAGAGAGTATTTGCCAACATCTTATTTTATATTGTATGTGTTTTGTGTGCATGTTGGGCAGTGTATGGGTGCTAACGTGCAGCACTTGGCGGGGGATGTCAGAAGACAACTTTTGGAAGTAGACGTTCTCCTTCCGCCATGTGGGTACCTACAGAGGAGAGAACTTGGGTCATCAGGCTTGGCAGAAGGCACCTTCTCGCTACCTCCAGGTTGGCTGTTTTTTTTTTTTTTGTTTTGTTTTGCTTTTTGAGACAGGGCTTCTTTGTGTAGCCTTGGCTGTCCTGGACTTGCTTTATAGATCAGGCTGGCCTGGAACCCACAGAGATCCACCTGCCTCTGCCTCCCAGAGTGCTGGGATTACAGGTGTGTGCCAGGGTACATGGTGAGTGGCTGTTTTAATGTGAAAAATACGGAGAACATTGTTGTCATGCTCTCAAATAGAGAGTGTTTTCACTGCCTGATTAATAGCACGTAAAAACTTAGCTAGTATTCTGAAGAAATGTGTCCAGTTCCTGAAGAAGAAGTTGCAATGATTTTAAGCAAAGAAACAGGCTAGAACCTAGAATTGCATTCTAGATACAATTTCTCCCTGAGAACTTCAAGCTTCACTTGGCCTGGTACATACTAACAGTCTACACTCTTCGGTGGGGGCCCAGGGTGTAGAGGTTTCTGTAACCTTGCCAGGGATGTAAATGTAACACAAAGACTGGTATGACCCCCCCCAATCAATACTTTGATTAGAGATACGGATTTTACTGATTTACATAACTGAGGTTATCCGAAAGACATATCAGCCAGCCTTAGGATGGTGGTCAAAGAGGAATCAGCTTGTCTACAGTGTGTGCTGAAAATTAATTAAAGTGTTTCTTCCTTTAAAAAAGAGGGAGATGAGGAGGACGCGTGAGCTCAGGTGAGCAGGCTGCCTTTGATTCACTTTGGTGAGGAGTACGCGTGAGCTCAGGTGAGCAGGCTGCCTTTGATTAACGCTGGCTCACCTAGCGTGCACAGCTGTTGTATGGGGCTTGGATTAAGACCACTAAGGAGCCAATGAGCTTGAATGCCAGGTCTCTGGCGCCAGTGCATGTGGGGCTGTGCACAGGTGGGATGATGAGCATCTACAGCGGCTTTACCAGGGACAATCATCCTGATGCAGACGGAAGGAACACTACAGGTCAGGTTACCAAGGCGATTCCCACAGTGTGTATCAAGATGAAACGTGTCTTGATTCCTTAAGCAAACCTGTGCTGCTGGTTCCTATGAGGTGGCACACACCAGGAACATGTGGCCTCTGTGGCTAGGATTATGACAGAATAATAAAAAGGCTTCAGAGACTATATTCCACACTGTCAGCACAGGTTTCCTACCACAATTGCCTCTACCAAATTGTAAAAGTAAGACTTTTACTGAACTAAAATTCTTTTTTATGTATTTTGAATGTTTTGAGAGAAGGGCTTTCTTCCAATCTGTAATTCTCCTGCCTTACTAAGATTACAGGTGTGAAACACCATACCCAGTTTCAATTTAAACCTTTTAAAATTTATTATCAGATTCTATAACCACTACCAGGCTTCTTGCTATTTTCCGTTGCATTAAAAAGCTGAATGCGTTTCTAACCCATAATCCCTTGCAAAGAACCACATGTTGGTAGGCGGCTTATTTTTTTATATTAATCCTAAATAGCCAAACTCATGTGAGTTTTTAGTTTTAATTCTCCATTATGCTTTTATGTGAAATTTGAAATTTAATGCTTGACACTGTAATTTAATATAAATTGTATATTAAAATTTTTCCAAATTCTTTGTCCACTATCAGTATTAGAATTTTGTCATTACTACACAAGGCCAGAAAAACAGCAATAAATACTTCTAACAGTTGGGTCTTATTTGCAAAGAACAAACAGAGTTTTAATTTTGTTACTGGGCTTTTGGTTGGTTGGTTGGTTGGCTGGCTGGCTGGATGGCTTTGAGACAGCTCTGGTTGGTATACCAGACCCAGCTAAGAAAGTTTTGAGTAAAATACTAAACATTAGAACCTTAAATACAGTAAGTTAGCACCTTTGTCAACAACCAACCTATTCATAAGGCAGCAGTGTAGCGCCACCTGTTGGTTTAAACAGCACAATAATCTTTTTAAACTTTACAAGGGAGAATTTCAAATCTAAAGAAAGCCCAACAGAACAACATAAGGAGCCGCCACACCCACCAACCTTCAGCAGTTATCAACCTGTGGCTGGCTCCATCTCACCCAGACTCCCACACACTCTTCCCACACCTCCCAATTATACAGCAAATCCCCAATAGCACACATCGCTTAAGTGAATCCACAATAGGCACCCCAGGTCTTTTTTAAATTGTATCTATTTATTTACTATAATTTATTCATATTACATCCTGACTGTTATTCCCTCACTTGTATCTTCGCGTTCCCACCCTCCCTCCCTCCCTCTTCCGGCCTATTCCCCTCCCCTAGAACTCTGACAGGGGGCCCTCCTCCCTACCATCTGACCACAGCCTATTAGGTCTCATCAGGACAGCCTGCACCCCCATCCTCTGTGTGCCCACACAGTCTCCCTGCCAAGGGGAGGTGATCAAATTGGGAGCACCAGAGTTCATGTCAGAGGCAGAGGCTCCCCACTGCTGTGGAGGACACGCTGTCCATTGGCGGGATGTGAACAGGGGCTCTAGGTTCTCCGCATGACCCTGTGAGGGTCATGGATGGAGGTGTCAATTTAGCTATGCAGGTCCCCAGGTGCTAACGATGCAAGAACTTAAGAGAAAGTTTATTCATTAAATTGAGTGATTTCTCTAAAAAAGAAATAGAAAGACCACCTCTGTGTGCACCGAGATCCACTCTGATGCCGGGAATACATGTAAAGTCTGTCAACCAGGTCTGCATCTAGGGAACACTGTGGTGGCGTCTGAAGAGTCTAACTGGTGGCCCTTAGCAATGGAAAAGTTTTGCGTGCATTCAGCACTCAAAAGTACGGTGAAGCACGCAGACCCATAGCATGTTGCGTCTTTAATGTAATTAAATGACCTTGTAAAGATGGTGCACAGGCATTATGTAATCTGCACATTTTCCAGAACTCCATGAAGTATGTAATGTACTTTTAAATCCAATGTGAACTCACATGTCGTATGTGCACAATCAGTTTCTACCAACAAGTGTTTCGTTTTAAAATAATAAAACATAAAAACTCATCTCAGGATCCCTAGGTCACGCTCTCACGAAACGTCTAACATAATTAATTGCTCTCTGATGAAGTCTAGAACACTCTATGACATATATTCTTTTTAAGAGCTAAATAAGGGAACAAATTATGGAATCCAGTTGTCCTATAATAACGTACTCTGGAATAATCCACACAGTTCTAACAAACCAAATTCCTATCAAAAATAAACCGGACCCAAAACAACAACAACAAAGCCCAACTTAATAGCATTACATCGTTTTAAAAGAGTAAGAGAATTAAAAAGATTATAACCCCATGAATAGGGCTTATAAGTTACCCACTTACAATTCCATTTAACCAAAAAAGAGAGATCCATGTTGGAAACTGTGAAACGCATTAAATTTTATATATTTATAAATTTTTATATATGTATATTTATAAATTTACATATACTTCAATTATGGGATTTGATTTTTAAGTTTCATGTGAGCTCAACATTATTATTACTGACCAGTTTTTGAAGATATTTTAAGGCGATAAGAATAGATTCATGTTAATTTTTTCCAATTTTATATTCAGTTCACTTAAAACCAACATAAGTGACATGGCTCAAGGGGACTGAGGGTCCTTCTCACAGCCAGATGTGACGCTGACATTGAGGTCAGGCTGCCACCCGACAGAACAAGCCAAACACTGACTCCTCTGCCCACCAAGTTTTCCATTTTAAATTCTTATGAGCCATTGTTACTGTAACCAGATTAGGGATTAATTTATTGCCGAGTGTATATCTGATTTCCTGGTTGTCACCTTCATAATTACAAGAGTAAATGTTTAATCAACAGAGAATGGGCAGATGTTCTGTGTCCCACGCCCTCAGACCCACAGCTGTGTTTAGCACTGTGGCTGTGGTGTGGCTCCTCTCTCTGAGGACTACAGAAGTGTCGCTTGGAAAAGGAAAGGGGGCAGGGGGTGGGGGCAGCTGAGGGTTCTGAGAGGATATACAAGTATGAAAATGTCACAATAAAACCCATATTCTATATGTATAACACCTGTCAAAACAATTAAAGCAGGAAGTTTCCATCTCAGGAACCACTAATAAAGGCTCTCCACTTTCAGGTCACCTTTTCCCCGACACTGTCAACACCATCCAAACTGTACTTCTATAACAAAGTAATGGGACTGTATGGGAATCAAGCCCAAACTACCACTGGCTCTGTATTCAGCATAAGCACTCTGTCCCTATACCAACACAAGGAGCCACCCAGCACCCAGCCCCACCCTGGGAGGCTACACTGTGACGTGCAGAGGGAAGGCTCCTCACACTGTGCTGGCTCTCAATCTCCTCGTGCTTCTGCTGCAGGGCCTGGGACGCCCTGATAGAGTCGCCGATGCCCCACTGTGCTCTCAGCTGCTCTGATCCAGGCCCTTCAAGCCAGTTCACGACCTACAAATGAAAAGGTGAGATGAAAATAACCAAAAAGCTTTTCAAATTTTCATTCTCCTTAGCTCCCCTTCCCTGAGTTCCTCAAATGTTTATAACTTAAATTATTTAAATCCTACTGCAATATCACTGGTAGTACATGTCTCATTTGGGATCACATATTTTTATACTGTGACATCACTTCCGAAAAAAAAAAAAAACTGAATTTGGAAGGATGCTGTAGCTAACACCTGGCTTTCAGCTATCTGACCATCTGCCAGGCTGGGGGTGCCAGAACCCACACCAAATGCCTCTATTAAAGAAGAGGTTACAAATCTACTTATAGTAAGAGATCCAGAACTGCAGGATTTGGAGTTGGGAAGGACATCAGAAACGACACTGGCCAAAGGTTTTGTCTAACACTTCAGGAAACTGAGTTTCAGAAATTAAACAACTTGTCCGAGGTGACAATGTATTAGTGAAAGCCTAGGACCAAAAGGTCCGTGTACTGATTCGGTGGGATGTACCTGCCAAAGTGATAGAGACGGAGGGAGGCAACGAAGTTAAAATACCACTTTCTCACTTGAGTAGCGGAATGCAGAATAAGACCTACTCTAACCATCTCTAAGTGTCGCCCTAGGATAAACTAAACATTCAGAATTCTTACAAAAAACAAAACAAAACAAAAAGTCCCACAAGCTATGCTCAAATGAATATTGGCGGGGAGTGAGGGGTTGCAGGGGGGACACTATAATTTGCCAAGATGGCAGGACCCAGCAGAGGCAGGTTTAAGGAGGTAATAAGAACCATCTGGAGTAGATATGAGTCATTGTAGCATCAAAAGCTCACGCTCCATCATGAGTCACTGAACTCGAAGATGCTCAAAGTTGTACTCCGTCAGGTATTAACAGTTCAGACCAGCCCTTGGGTGAACTGTAGTAGAAGCCACATTGCCAAGTGACACTGCTTCCATCCCAGCCTTCATCAGGGGCTGGGGGAACAGAGCAGGGGTCAGACTCCCGCAGGAGGTTCTGCTAACTCTTCTGCACGCTCACACTGTTAAGGAACCCTAACAAAGCAAGGCGGGAACAGCATCATCAAGCTCCGCCTGTCACTAAGATGCAACAGGGAATCCGAGACTAGCTGTATGGTGACCTAAACCTGAAAGTAGGACAGTTCTCACGAAGTGAGTGCAGGCGCCGCCATAGCTTGCTGGGACGGCCTCACAACAGTGAAGAGGAGCCTGTCTGCTGTGGCCGTGCACTGCTGCTAATGTGGGGTTGACACACTCAGTTTTAAATGGTTGTGCATTCATTTATATAGTTATATAAACATACAACATGAGGAAATCGTGTGCACTCCCTTCTGTTAATTTTCAAAGCACTTTCCTCTTGTATCATTCTAGATGTTTTTATTTCACCCACCTCTTCAGTTCCAAGTGATTTCTATGCTACGGTTTTCATTTAACACTAAATTACAATACTGTAGTAATTTCCATGTGGCAACTACTATAATTTCCAGTGAGTTTACAAACCTGATTTTAAGCAGGCCACCTCTTTGCCTTCCTCTCTCCAACTGTCCAATCAATCAACCGGCCCAGCTGCCCTCTCACCCTAAGATGTACCACTTCATGTAGCCATTGCATCTACATTCAAGGCTCTGTTGTGGCATCAGTATGTGATTAGATGATGAAAAGTACCCGGCAGTCAAATACAGCATTTTCCCTAATTCTGTTTATTTCCTTAGAAAAACGTCCACTGGACCCTTCTAGTATGATGAAAATGCTATGGGTAGTGGCATGTGCTCTAAAACAGTCCTGTGAGACACTCATTTCTATCCACAACACCTAATAATCAGCTGTAACCGTATTTTCCAATAACCTTTACAAGGTACACAACCTACTGCTGTGTAAATACTCTGGCCAACTAGAAAATAAAGCCTCTCCGTGCAGTTATTAGTAGCACTGGATACACTGCAAGTGCCTGTTTACTACATGTGTGGGGTCTTCCGTGATTTCTCTCTGTCTTTTTATCTTATAGTCTACTGCCTTAATATACAAACTACACTTTAAGGCTGAAGACAAGCATGCAAACCTCGAAATAAAACAGTATTACTGTAGAGTCACTGGGACTGAGTCACTGAACTCGGTTGCCACATGCAACACGAGCTCTGCTGGCAGGTGCTCTTCGGAGTCAAGAGGTCTTGTGGTCAGCATCCTTACTGTTTCCCCTTCAGCCTTTGACACGAGCTGCCTCTAGAGCAGCAGGCAGCACTCTGCTTCACTAGCCAGCATCACTTTCAGAGGACACCTGAGCACGTGTGAGTTTGAATTCTTGCTGTTTCCACTAGTTAGAAGATTCTGTTTCCTAACCTTGAGGAGTGTGCAGGGTTGCTTTGGGGATACACCAGCTGGTGTACATAAAGACACTCGTTACTGCTCCACATTTCAGTGTTAGATACAACAGTTAAAACGAACACTTCTTTTTAATTATTTATTTACTTTACATGCCAATCGTAGGCCCCTCCCTCCTCTCCTTCCCCGTTCCCTTATTCCTCAGAAAAGGGGAGCCCCCATTTCCCATCCACTGCAGCTCATCAACTTGCATCAGGATGGAGCATGACCTCTTCCCCTGTGGCCTGGCCTGGCAGCCCCACCAGGGAGAATTAAAAAAAAAAAAAAAAAAAAAAAAAAAAAAGCAGGCAACAGAGTCTATGTCAGAACCAGGCCCTGTTCTCCTTACTAGAGGAGCCACATGAAGCCTGAGCTGCCCATCGGCTACATCTGTGTAGGGGGCCTAGGTCCAGTCCTGGCACGGTCCTTGGTTGGTGCTTCAGTCTCCAAGCCCGTCTGGGCCCTGGTTAGTTGGTTCTGTTGGTCTCCTTGTGGAGCTCCTGTCTCCTCCTCCTTCCTCCTACTTTCCACAAAATTCCCTGCACTCTGCCCAATGTTTGGCTGTGAATCTCAGCATCTGTTTTGATCCCCTACTGGGTGGAGCCTCTCAGAGGACAGTTATGCTAGGCTTCTGTGTGCAAGCACAGCAGAGGATCACTAACAGTGTCGGGGGTTGGCTCTCTCCCATGGGGTGGGTCTCGGGTTGGGTCAGGCACTGGTTGGACATTCCCTCAATCTCTGCTCTGTCTCTATCCTTGCACATCTTACAGGTAGGGTACATCTTGGGTTGAAGATTTTGTGGGTGGGTTGGTGTTCTCTCCCTTCACTAGGAGTCCTGTCTGATTACAGGGTGGCCTCTTCCGTCTCCATGTCCAACACCAGTTGGGTCTCTGCTACAGTCACCCCATATCCTCCCAGGAGCCTATCCTGTCATAATCTCCAGTCTGTCTCAGAGATGCCTCAGGCCACGGTTTCTCTTCTCTCTGCAAGCCGTATGTCCTCGTGGTCCCTGTACATCAGACCTCCACCCTCATCTCCTCCAGCACTGCCTCTCCCTTCCTGCTCCTGTCTTCAAGTACTTCCTCTGTCTATTCTATTTCCTGTTCTCAGTGAGATTTGTGCATCCGCTCTTGGGTCCTCCCTGTTACTTAGCTTCTTTGGGCCTGTGAATGATAGGATGGTTATCCTGCTGTACCCCGTTTTTAACTGGATTATTTGGTTTGTTGGTGTTTAATTTCTTGAGTTCTTTATATATTTTGGATATTAGCCTTTTGTTGGAAATAGGATTGATGAAGATTGTTTCCCAATCTGTAGTCTGCTGTTCCGTTCTATTGACAGTGACCTTTGCCTTACAGAAGCTTTTTAGTCCTATTTATTAATTGTTGATCTTAGAGCCTGGGCTGTTGGTGTCCTGTTCAGGAAGTTGTCTCCTGTGCCAATGAGTTCAAGGATCTTCCCCCACTTTCTCTTCTAATAGATTTAGTGTGTCTGGCTTTATTTTGAGGTTTCTGATCCACCTGGACTTCAATTTGTACAGGGTGATTATTATGGATCTATCTGTATTTTCCTACATGTAGAAATCTAGTTAGACCACACTATTTGATGAAGATGCTTTCTTTTTTCTATTGTATGATTTTGGATCCTTTGTCAAAAATCAAGTATCCGGACAGACACTCTCTTAAGAAACCTACAAACTATATGGGAAAATGCAGGTGAGAGACAAACCATAAAGCCTGAGAGGACAGAAGGGAAGGTGGGAAAGCACAGAGGCTGTGTCACAAACACAACCCACCATGACAAGTCTTACACAGTGCCTAGAATGTTCCAACAGCAGCCCTGTGTGGCACAGTTAAGGTGAAGGCAGAACTCAGACTCACATGGGTGCTATTCATTTCTTCGCTTGCTGATTAACTTGTGCTGATGTGTTCCTGCATTGCCCCACTTCTCATTCAAATCCCTGCCCTTCTGCATTCTACATAGCAAGAAAGCTCCAATCAGACAGACACCTCCTGACCCTGGATTTTCTGGCCTGTAGAGCTAAGTATGCAAGGCAAACCTTTGTTCTTCATCATTAGTCTGTCTGCTCTGTCAGAACAGACACAAAAGGGAGTAAGAGTGCAGAACCATAGAGAAGCCCCAAACCTAAAGATGAATTTCATATAAAGGAGAGGCATCTCATTGACACAGAAACCTAATTTCATGATCAACAGTACATGCAGCTTTAACACATGCCAAAATTGATTTTCCTGAGTATGTAACATCATAGTGTAGCTGCAGTGACTGTATGACTACTTCTAATAAAATTATTCAAATTGAGGTCAGTACCCAGTAAACAAGTCCATTTAAATGCATCAATGATAGTGGACTGCCAAGTGGTGTTATAAAATTTTCATTCACATTTTACTGTCAAGTATGAATGTTAACTTATTTCAGAAACAGTTCTGTACACAATCTATAACAATAAGACCCCACAAACAGTTATTAATACATTTAAAGGCAAAGTATAAGCTTAGAGATGTGTCCTTAAAACCTGTGAGAGCAAATATTTGCGCAGGCCAAAAATGCCTGTGGCAATCCACTACTGTTTCACAGCTGGACTACATGAGGGAGCATCGGGACACACACAAGGGCAGCCCCGGCAGGAACGCAGACAAGCACCTGGCTGCAGGAGGGGCACAGGGGCTGAGAACACCACCTCCAGCCGCGCACTTACGCAGCCGTGAGTGCATCCTGTGGCCTCTCTCTAGAATGGAGTGCATGGAATGTTCGACAACTAATGCTTGCAGCACTGGCAGAAATACTGCTGCAGTGCATAATGGAGAAGACCACATCCTCTTCAGTGAGGTGGTGCCTACCCAGGAGTGTGTGAGCCCTAACTTCTAACTCCACAGAAGCAGCACGCAGAGCATTCACACTCCTCATGAAGTCTGGCACTGCCGATCTAAACCGTGACTGAGAATGACCACACGGCTACTCAGTACACAGTCTATCAGCTACCCACTGCTCATGCGTCGCGTTCTCCGCGATGTGTCAGGACAGGTATTTCACTGACTTAACATAAACAGACGTGCGCCTTCTCAACCGGCTCTACATATACTGAAGTCCTCCAGATCTGCAAGACACTATGGTGTGTGCCACGTGTTCAGCATGCTATTCACATGTTACTGTAGCTACATTCAAATAATCTTTTTGGCAAGGGAACTGGATCTTTAAACTGTGGTCTGTAGGGAAGCTGCCCACGCAGCACTCGTGCACCGGCACAGCTGCAGATTCACAGAGAAAATGGCTGGCTGTGGCCCCACGTGCCTGATATCCCAGCAGTCAGAAAGCTGAGGCGGGAGGCAGGAAACAGGAGAATCACAAGCTAGAGATCTGCCTGGGCTTCAGAGTGAGACCTTATCTTTAACAAAAATTAAAGAGAAAAAAACAACAACAAAAAACAAACCAACAAACAAAAACCCTGAACTACAATGAAATTTGTCGGTTTTTAACAATGCTCTGTTAACTATCATCAGTCATTATAAATATCATCATCATCACCACCACCATCACCACCACCACCACCACCACCACCACCATCACTACCACTATGCATAGCACTATCACATCACCACCACCATCACCATCAGTCATCATCTCCCTTCTATCATCTCTTACTTGGGCATTTTAAAGATGCACTTTTCGGTACATTGACTTCTTTGATCTTATCTATTTAGCAAAGTCCATGTGGTGGTGACCCTTACCGCTATGCATAAATCCAAAAGCCAGAACTTGTTACATACCAGGCACTAAGGATCCTGTAAAATTGTCACTTTAATTCTTCATTTAAAAGTCTTGATAAATAGACGTGTTTCTATAGTTAGTGTTGTAATTGCTCTGCTTGTGGAGGAAGAAACTAGGGCATAGACTAGTCATCGAAGGACAACCTGCTTGGAAACAGAAAAGGCCAGATCCAAGCAGCCTGGGTGCAGAACTGAGCCTTGTCCCAACCACTGTGCCATTCCATGTCTGGGCTTATCCAAGGTAATTCCAACATAAAGGTTGAAGCTTACTTGGGCCTGGAACAGACTGCCTTTAACATACTAGTAAGTACACAGAAATAGTCACAATTCAACATATGCTCAGACATCTTTAGTTTACATGTGATTAATGTCAATAAAAGCCTTGATTTTTCTGCCTGGAATTCAACATCATCCGTTCACACCTTTTTTCCTATGATATGTCACAGATTTAGTCACAGGTCAGCAAGCTATACCCTGAAGGCCAAATCTGGGCCATTATCTGCTTTGAAAATAAAGTTCCACTGGAAACAGGCCATGCACACTCATACACATATACTATACTTGCACATTTCTTATATTATAAAGGAGGGATAACTAGCTGTAACTATGAAAAATACTATGTGATCCATAAAGCCTAAATATTTAGCCTTTACAGGGAAAGTCGGCTAATGATTTCTAGTCAAGATATCCAATATTTTGGCTCTGCTGTGCCACATTGAGAATTATCTTGGGCCACACATTCCATGGGGGGTTGAACCTGATAGCCATGAGTTAGGAAACCACCCATGAGTCTGTCCTATGTGTGACACTGCTGTCCTGACCACAACACAGGCTGGGCATCCTTAGCAGAAGCCTAGTTTCGTGGATATACACGCCCATTAGAGTGCTGGCTCCTTGCTGCACACTAGCTTTCTAAGAGTGGTCCTAGACATTCGACTAATGCGAAGACACTCTACAGAATCCAGTGCATCCCAAGAGCCAAACACCCACTTCCTCACTGTGCTGTCCTCTAACCACCACAGCACGCCAGCCTCCTGTAAACCCTTCTTCTGTGTGGTCAAACAGTCCACGTTCCTAGAGAATAAACTCGACTGCTACTTCCGCCCACTGGGCCTTCCAGACTACAGCAACCAGAGCAACAACACAACCCTCTGGTTCTTTCCCAGCGATGCCCTCAATGCTTTTTCTCCTTAAGTTTATCAACAAACAAATCTAAATCTAAATCTACTTTTATAACCTGTATAAGATCTAGTATCATGCCTAATACATGCGAAGCACTTAATAAATATTTACCTAGAGAATCAATTAATCTAGATTTAAAATGAACACTTCAGCACTTCGGGCTGCTGGCACTTACTTTTAAAAGTCTATTTTATTTTTAGTTATGTGTACATGTGTGCATGCGTATGTACATGTAAGAGCAAGCACCTTTGGAAGACAGAAAAGCACACACAGCACACAGCACCTCTCTGGAGCTGGAGTTACAGGTAACTGTGAGCCCCGGATGTGGGTGCTGGGACCTGAACCAAGACCTCCGCAAGAGCAGGACACTCTATTATGGCTGAGCAGCTGCTCCAGCTTGTATGACCAAATAAATAAAATCATTTAAAGATTTATTTTCTTAATTGTTCAGCAGATAAAAATCCACCTAATGAACAGAAATGTCTAATATTCATTTTGGTATTTTCAGCCATATTCTGTATGAAAATAAATTCCAAATGCAACTAAAATTCTTAAGTAGATTAACATTTTTATTAATAGCATAAAAGAATAAATTTAATATTAGAATTTGCATGCTAAGTCCAAATGCTTTACAATGATAGAAAACCATCTAGTAAGCTTTATAAGTTAAGAATAGATTAAGCAACCATGTTCGAATGTTATGGATAAAGTAAATATAGAGACCATTTATGTTTTAAACTTAGCTGGCTTTGAAGTTCATTCTGTTAAGTGAGTTAAATAATCAATTCCACCATTGCAGAAATAACTTTAATGTGGATGGTCCCTATAAAGATATGAATCAAGTTTGAAATCTCTGAAGTCCTCTATGTGATGTAAGCAAGACTTAATCCAGTCAGACACGGGGCAGACATTGCCAGGAAAGACACTGGGACTGAGGAGAGTGAGGGGCGCAGCAGCCTGACACCCACCTGCATGACCTTCTGCTGGATCTCCTCCAGCTGTGTGCGCTTACTGCGCTGCCTGCACACTTCCTGGTAGCGCGTGTACTGCTCCCGGAGCGAGTCTAACAGCTTCATAACCTGTGGCTGTGCGAGCAGCTCATCATCCATGGGAGACCACGAGACCCCTCCATCGGAGCCGTTAAAGCGACGCTGCTGTAATTCAGATAACAACTCATGCCCTTTACAAACGAAAGATACTTGTAATTAATGCCCACAAAAAATACAGTCCCTACAGGTTGATCTTCTAAATCCTAATCCCACTTTTAAAACCCATCCCTTTGCACTCCCAGAAGGGATGAAATGCAAGTGAAAACTTTATGCCACAAAGAGGAGGAAAGCTGCATATGTGCACACAGACGAGAACGTAATCATTTCATAAAAACTAGAAAACATATTGAAACAAATGGCCAATTGTGTAAACATATACACCCCATATGCCACGGTAAATGTAGAACACATGCATTAATATGTATTTATCAGATTCTTGGTGGATTATTACTCAAGATATTGTGTCACTAAATCATCTCTCTCTGTGGAGCAAAATTACACTCGAGAATTTTCATTACTAATTCAAGAAATAGTAATTCACACCAGAGGGCTTCAACTCCTCACTCTCAAGCACGGCACTTAAGAGTTGGCAGTGAAGCAGCCGTATCATCAAGGTAACGGGAGTTTTACGAGCAGTGCAAAATAATACTGAAATAATCTCACAGGAATGTGTGTAGCATACTGACAGGCTATAGCAGTGGAAGAATTACATATAACAAGCTCACCTAGGAATCCCCTCATACATGAGCTGACACAGAGGAGTGTGTAACAAAGCTATAGGCGTGGTTACAATTTTAAAAATAAAGAGACCATTTGCCCAGATAAAACTACTGATTATTACACAGGTATCAAAAGTACATAGGCATTATAAACTTTCCTCTTCTCATCTTTACTCCAAAATAAAGTATCCTAACTTTAAATAGCTTTCAAAGTACAGAAAAAGAATTTTTATTATAGCTTTCAGATATAACCAATTTCTTTAAAAATCTAGATTGTTCTAAATCTCCATTATATAATTTCAATGCCTACTTTCAGTGTTCATAGAATATAAAACAAAACTTAGTGCATATATATAAATATTTAAAATGATCTTAAATCAATCACTGAAAATAAAATGTTTTTTAAAAATGTTAAATAAAAAAATATCAAATAATTCATGGAATTAAGTTTTCATGTAAAATAGTGCTTTTACTGGCCAACTACTGTAATTTCTAAACATGCAATTTCTGGGTTATAAATATCCTTTTGCTTCCTAAAGAACTGAGATTATATCATATTGAAAACTGAAATATAGCTGAATAAATATATCAAAACTATTCAGATTAAAAAAAAACTATTCTTGGCAATTTACAACTGGAAAACATTCATTTAAAAAATCTGTGTAAATACTTAAACACATCTGAATCTTTGCATGGAAAACATATATATATATATTTTAACATCAGAATACACTCATTTCTTTTTCTACTCTGACAAGTCTTACCTTAGCATTTTCCTTGTGAGTACCCTTTTTATCAGAGAGAATTTAGGACAACTTTTTGAGAAAAATTCTGATGCTTCGCTGCCTAGGTTCAGGTTTTGACTATAGACTTTGCTGGCTACATGTGTGCATAATAACTCGGCCCACCAAGGAAGGAACTGGAGCCGCGAGCCTGCTAGGAACATGGGCCGCTCCTGGGCCGCATCTGCAGCCTCCTTCACATCCCTGGTTTTGAGATGAGGTCTCCATAAGTCCCTCAAACTTTCACTTAACTCATGCTATGGGTCAGGCAGACCTTGAACTTCCCTTCCTGCCTCTGCCTTCCGGGAACTGAGACTAATGAGCCTGTCCATAAGGCCCTGCTTAACTGCTTATGCTTCAGTTTCATGCCTCTTAAAACGATACAGTAATAAGACCTTCCTCACAGACTGTGCTGAAGGATATGAGTTAATAGAGTGCTGAGATTTGTGACTGGAACCCACTAAGAGCGTAACATGAGATATTGTTGGGTTTTTTTTTTTTTTTAGAAGTAGAAATAAAATGACAGTATTGCATTACAAGAATCCCTATTCATCTTCCTAGATTTGATGGCTCTCTACTACAGACATGGGGCTAGCACACACGCAGCAGGAAGGACGGGGCATCAGCACACAAGGCCAAGGCCATGGGCTCAGTGTTTCACTCAGATGATTACAAACTGCTGTAACGGGTGCCTCTGCACTTGGACCTGCTTGGAGTTGTAGTGATAAATTTTCTTAATTGATTCTGAACAAGTTACTTACTTAGGTTTTTTTTTTTTTTTTTTTAATCTCTAAGCCTTGACTTCCTGAAGTATAAAATAGAGACAGTAATACCAATTATCTCAACTGCTGCTGAGGGAAAGCAGCACACAGCAAGCATTCAATAATCCTCACAACAACCAAATGAGATAGAATTAAATCACTCTGTGAAATCCATTTTATAAAATAGAAAACAAACCTAGTATTTCTAGGAGAAAATAGCTTAATGTTATTATTTTTTAAATATTATATTAACACCATCAAGTTTAGCCCAAAGCAGTTTGGAAAAACTTCCGTTTAAATTCCGACTACCTCAACCACATACATGCTGAACAAATTTCTTTAAGAGGCTAATACTTTGTTCACCAGATTATCATTACCACTAACAAGCAATGTTTTGTTTTTCACGTTACCTGTCTGAAGAACCGTCTCAGGATCAACAGATGGAAGGAAGTTCAAATCCACGGACCTGGCAGGCAATAGAAGAATAATTTTTAAGGGCTGTAATATTCCTATAAATCTACTTTAGAAATTGTTTTACACATAATAAATATATCCCAGAAAGATCCGATGCTACCTTCCACCAGACCGTTAAAGAGCCAGCAGTACTGTTCCACACACTGACCCACAGCTGCTAAGTGATTACTACCAACTCCTCTTTTGAAGCCAAAGCCAGAGGAAGGCAGTAAAAGAGAACAGCAGCCCCGGATGAAAACAAATGCACAGACTTCAACAACACATTAGGAGGACTAGCAAAGAATGGTTCAGCCTATGTAATTAAGTGTAACACAGCACAAATGTAGACTTCAGGACAGAGACCGCAACAGACACAGGAGACAAGGATTTCCACTCTCTCCATTCTTATTCAACACAGTGTCTCAAGTCTTAGCTAAAGCTAAGACATGAGGAACAAGGGGATACAAGCAGGAGAGGGAAAAGTCCAATCGCCCCTTAATGAAGATGACGAGATCCGTGATTACATAACTAAACACCCTACGCAGCCAACCAGTAAACTCTTAGACCTGCATTTTCTCATGTTAAATTTTGCCTCCTACATACTAATAAACACACATATATACACACGCACACGTGGTGTCCTAACAGTTAGGCTCCGCTCCTTCTCTACTGCGGTCCTGTTTCTCAGGCAGCTGGAATTCTGTCTTTACTTTCTTAAACACACGAGAAAGAGAAAATACAATTGAGAGAGCGAAGCTTGCAAATCACAGCCAAAGACCATGCTGCTCTATGGCAAACCACATCCTGTACTCTGTTAACTGATCCATGCCTTCACCCCTTGGGTAGCCTATGTGCTCCCTGAAGGCTAACACAATGAAGATTGATAAAAATCTTCAACAGATGGGATTCTATTGCCTGAGTATGGAAGAAACCAAACAATAACATTTGAATGTGGAGACTGGTAGACATAAGATTTTATTAATACTTCCTGTAGACACACAAGTCAACATTTCTCACTCCTTCTCAAAACACTGTCCTATTGTCTTATAAGCATGAGGTCTAAAGAAGCAATTAAACGGGGCTCTCTGACGCCATGCTTTCTTGGCGCCCACAACCCAGGTTCATAGCCACCAACAGGGATAGAAATACTGCATTGTCTGTGGGTACCCTCTTCAAATGACTGTCTTTCCTGAGAAATAAGAGTGTGTGATAGCTTCATGCTACCACAACCTTAAGTCTCATACACACACACATAACTTAATGCATATATATGTATATATCTATAGATACATATGCATTTACATTTTTATATGGTGTTGTGCAACTCTGTTCTTCAGCAAGGATATGCCAATTGCTGTCTTGAATAGAGCAGCTAGGATTACTACCAAGAGACTGCCGTAGACTGGGCGCACTAACATTCTCGTGTGAAAGTGGAGGAGGGTGTACCAGACAGCACAAGCGGCCCCTCTCCACCTTCAAGATACACAAGGGGGTGACACTTGCTAGACAGAGTCTCCTCTTTGGTGATACAGCAGCCTATTAGTTGCCTACTATCTTATAAGTAACCTCTCACCTATACTCCCATAAGTAACCCAAATAAAATTATTGGTTCACCAAGCTAGACTTGTGTGGAACCATGCCTCTAGTTGCCTGGGCCTCCATGGGGGGCAACATAAGATGTGCTATGTACAGGGCACTAATATTTCTGATTATTTATGGTACCTTTAACTAGACCTTTAACTAGTAATTCAAACTGTTTTTTTATATCCTGAACTTGTTTTAATCAGCATTTGGTATAATTATCATCCTCTTACACCCACGTGATCGTGTTATTTCAGCTGGCTGACACCTCACCATATTTATATTCGTAGGTTCTGCGGCATACTCAAGGTCAGCTGCAAAGGAGCTGGGTAAGAATTCCCGTTGGTTCCCTCAAACTTCCTAATGGAAAAGCTCCATTCTGGTGACGCCAACAATCAAAAGCTCAGTACTGGGTGTTTCTTAATGTGCTTTAGCCTTAAGTGGAAGGGAACGTAGCCCACCAACCAATAAATGAAGGTAGTAAGCCTGGACGGCTACAGCGAGATGATCCGACTCAACTACTCTAACAAGTACGATGAAAGGCTGAACTCCTTACGTTAACTTATAAGTCCCACGTTTCAGGAGAAGAGCTCTATATGCTACACACTTTGGTACTAATGAGTTTAAATCAGGTTGTAAGAATTTTATTCCAAGCTGCAGATGTTCTTAGGAAAAGGCAAAACTAAAGGGGGTGGAAAATGGCTTTGTTTTCAAAGTCTGTTCTTAGAACAGAATGTTTTCTAGTGCAAGGGGAAAAAAATACAGCCAGGCTCATGACGAAGTAGCTTTATAGAGCCAGCCTGAGTCAAATGAACATTGCATGCGTAAAGCAGAAGCTTGTCAGCTGTGCGTGGCAGGTCCTGGCAGAGACCTGCTCTCGGCGCGCCTCCTCACCCGAGCCAGCAGCACGGGCGCCTGCAGCCCACCTACCTCTCCTTCTCCTGCTCGTTCCCCTTTTCGCTTCCGTTGTTGATCAGAGCAAGTTCATCTAGCAATGACGTAGACTCCTTCGTGAACTTCTCAAAGACCTGCAGCGGCAGATCGCATAGACACAGCATGGATAATCTCAACAATCGGTACATCGTCAGGGCTTCACTTATGAGAAACAGCACTCGTCAGCAGGATTTCGTTCCCTTCCCAGAAAGTCACACAGCACAAGTCAACCACCAGAGGTACAGCAGTGCACACAGCCCAGAACAAAGCCACATCCAAGTGATGAGGGCCTTTAATGGCGATGGAATTTTCTAATTTAAATACATTAGATTACTTTATTGAAACATATTTCTGACTCTTATCCTCCTCTGAAAAATAGCTGTACCAATAACAAATTTTATAACTACATGAATGTTACTAAGACCAGTTGCAGCCACCAATTCTAGTCACAGACTATTTCCTCACCTTACTCTGTCACCAGTCAATACTGGTCATTTGTACTGGTCATCTGAAACAGTCAAGTATGAAAAAGTATGTAAAAAGAAACATTACGTCCAATCTTAACATAATGAGAAGGGATTTGGGCACGCCACTGTTAAAACACAGAGCAGGAACAGCTCTTCATTCAGGGATAACCTAAGCTTCCTAAAGTTAGCGCACAATCTCAAGGAACTACTTTAGAGATCATCTCGCCACAATTCAATAAAACAAAGCAGCATGCCTCAGACGTCTGACAAGGAGAAGCTTTCTGAAATGACAGACTTAGTCAACCTGTTAAACTAGGCCGCAGGCTGGTAACTCACGTGATGCTGACGTATCTTCTGAGACACCTGAGCCACTGAGATCATCTCTCAAGAAAGTATGCTCTGTCGCTACTGTAAGGGCGAGCTTACTGATCCTGATCCAAATTTAACAGCTGACAGAAGTGCTACATACCCTACTGGGCTGGCCAAAGTGTCTAAGGCGCATTCTTGTTCACAACTGGGCAAGACAGCACTACTATTATCACTGTCTTACAGACATAAAGACTAAGGCATAGAGAAGTCAAATGGGTCAATGAAGATCACACACCAGTTTCCAGCAGTAAGATATAGTCCAGTGAGTCCGACTGTAGAGTGTGGGCTTCAAACACTACACTATTATGACACACACATAGTGTATTTCTTTGTTTTATAAAAGCTATCTACATCTTAATTGACTAAAATGAGAAAGTTATTCAAACATCCTAGTTGTATGTAAAAATATTTGTCTTGTTTTATGCTAATATACCAACCAGCCTCTTATTTAGCCAGTCCATGTGATCATAGGTGAGACTCCCGCCAAAGTCCTCTGTCAGCTGGCATGGCTCTATGTAACGCGTCAGCTTATTGGCAGACACTAAAATGACCTACAGAGGAAAAGGGAAGGAACATTGAGCACACCGTCAAAGTCTCTGAATGTATGTAAGGACATGGTATTAGGGGAAACACGCAACCCTGCTTCACAATCATTTACCTAGTTAACACAACTGCATTTCAAATCAATTCAATAGATTATGGTTATCTGCTTAAAAATAACAAAATATTTTGACAATACCAAAACCATTAAAAAATGATTAGCATCTCATAAAAGACAATTTTTAATACTTTATCAATAAATCCTTTGGTAATTAAAATATGATAATCAGCCAGGCTCTGTGACACACGCCTGTAATCCCAGCATTCAGAGAGGCTGAGGGGCAGGAGGATCGCTGTGAGTTCAAGGCCAGCCTGCTCTATAGAGTGAATTCCAGGACAACCAAGGCTATATATACAGAGAAATCCGGTCTCAAAAAACCAAAAAGGAAAAAAAAATAGAAAACAGAAAAAAAAGAGAAATGATAATCTTTAGGCTAAGCTAAGGAGTAAAGTCACTACCGTGAAGACCAGCAACAGTGGGAGTTAAACACGGGCAGCACCTTTCATAAGAGGGACCAATGGCAGGCACATAGCAGAGGGGCAAGTCTCTCACTTCAGCAAGGACATCAAGAGAGGACAGTAAAACTAAATCACCATTCCGAAGCTTTGTTGAACTAAGGGATGGAGACACTGAAGGGCACAGCTATAAACAAAAAGGAGATGCTCAATGCCCAAATCTCACTATCAGGAACACACCTCCAGTGTGGATTTGTGGAAATAAAGGCTGAAGATGGTGAAAGCATGTTAAATACACTGCAGGATGCTTACTACAATGTGCTCACAATGGGAGATGCTGCAGGATGAAAGCTGGGTCTGACCAAAGTTGACAAGGAGGAAGAGGAGGAAGAGGAGGAAGAAGAGGAGAAGTAGAGGAGGAGGAGGAGGAGAAGTAGAGGAGGAGGAGGAGGAGGAGGAGGAGGAGGAGGAGGAAGAAGAAGAAGAAGAAGAAGAAGAAGAAGAAGAAGAAGAAGAAGAAGAAGAAGAAGAATCCACCCATAATTTCACAACCAAAAACAAGAGGATTATATATTCATTTCCAGGAAGCACACAGCATTTAAAAACCTTCCTATGCATAAAACGGTCCTTAAAGAAAACCTTGGCAGATGAATACAAAACAACAAAAATGTAACTGAATTTTTAAAATTCCAAGAAACACAAAACACAGCTAACAACACTTCCAAAAGAGTAAAAATTAATTTACTCTGAGCTGCACTTGAGCTATGAGTGACCACAGCCCCAAAGCACAGATGCAGGCATCCCCAAACAATGAGTTCCTATGTAAAATCAGCTACTTGAACTTTCTGGTCACAGAACAAGAAAGTGATTAGCTCAAAGCCTTTTTCAATAAAAGTTATCTGATGTCCTTAGTTTTCGGGTTGGTGGAAGCTAGTGGCTTGCTGGTAATACATTCTGAAGGTTTTCACCTGTAGTTGAAATGATAGATCAGGCACAGAGGTGAGCTATTCAGGGGGCTAAAGCTAGCCTAAAGTCATTTGGCTCTAGATCTGTAGCATTCCAACTCTCCACGAAGTTCTAATAAGCCTTTGTAAAAACCTCAAAGACCAGATGTTGCCAGGGGTGCTCCGGACACAGGAACTTAAAGGAGCCTTTTGTCCTGGATCTCACCTCTGGTAAATCTCAGAAAAGGTAAGACTCGGACCGAGTTAGAGAAGAACCCAAACCTTGATAAATATACTTTTATTATTATGAGTGTCATTCTGATTATTAGTGTCTCAGTTTGAGGACAAGAGTAACGCCAGTTCTAGTCCTGTCATAAATACACAGATGCCGCCCCCGTCATCAGTGAGGTGCCACAGACAGACAGAAGGAACTCGCTGAACAAGCGTGCGTGGACTTGAGACAGGATGGGTGAACAGAGAAGTACTGAGGTCAGCAGCAAAGGACACTCAGAGAACAGGAAGCCCTGTGGGAGCGGAACAGGAGCTGCATCACCAGGAGAAATTCACACAGATGGGAAAGAAAGCGCAAAATCACGTGGGGATATTTGACAGGACCACTAGGTGCTCAGCTAATGAAGTGTGAAGAGCTGTTAATAAAACTTTGTTATATCATATATACTTCTATAAAATAAAGCACTTAGTCATGCTTATATGAACACTGTTATTTTTTTCACAAAGTTAGCTGTTAAAAATAAGTAGAATATCTACAAAGACATAAGCTTTTTTTTTTTTTTTTTTTTACAAAAACCCAAGTTATCCAGAAGGACTCTAAGGAAAATAATTTTCAATTAAATAAGAATCAACGTTGAATTTAATTCTATTTCTAAGCTCTAGGTGCCACTTACTAGGCGCTGCTGGGCTTCCCCTTTAAAGCTGAATGTGTTTAGTGGCAAAATAACCAGTATTTAAAACTAATCCCATCTCTTTAGGACATCAGGCCTTTAATAAGCATTTATTTACTGGGTAAATATCAAAACTGAACCTCTTCAGTGTCTGGGAGAAAATACACTGATACAAGAAGTTTCATTAAACACTTCCATTTTAAGGCAAACATCTACGGCATCAGACCAAAGCTGTCTTTTCTTTTATCCTCCAAGATGCTTAGGAAGTGGTCATTCACACCTACGCCTAAGCAGATGTGACAGGCATTCACAAAAGCTCTGGCTTTTCTCTGTTCTGTCCATGGTTTGAGTCTGAACAGCTGGCACCTGCTCACTCTGCATTCTCGCAGACTAGTTTTCTGTAGGTTCCTAGCTATAAACTATGTGTCTGAAGTGCTCACTCTACACGGTGCCAACTGCAGCATTCAGGCTTTCTTGGCTCAGCTTTTTGGGATGTGGTTTCCCACCCATACTGTCAGGAGAATAGTCTTTGTACTAGCTTGAGCCATCGTCCTTTAATTGGCCAGCACACATCTCACCACTAAGTCTACATAACAGTCAAAGCTACCAAGTTGCAGGAACAAGTGGGGAGAAATAATCTGGTTTCTACTTAGTACACAGAACGCTAGAAAGAGCACTCCTCCAACCAAAGCAACTACAGAGCAATCTGAAGCCTGTGTGCACTGAAGAAAATAAAGAAACAATGCCAAGAGCCAACTCAACTCCTGGCTAGCGTAACTCAACACTTTCCCTACCTGCTAAAACCCACAGAAAAGATAAGGTGGGTTACTATGCAGGCACAAATATGATTTACCTTGGTTTACTGTCTTACACAAAATGTCGAGTATTCAATTCAACATGAAACAAAGAAGCAAACAAGAAACAGCACAGTCAAGACTCAAGCAAACAATGTAAGGAGAGTAAGAGAGAAGAGATGGCGTTGTCAGGTAGCTCCAACTATGCAGAGATCTACGTTGCAGAGAGGAAAGGTCACGGGAGGCATAGATAAGAGTTCCCCCAAAAGATGAAAACTAGACTCATCAATTAGGGCCGAGGGAGGCTGGATTCTGGATAGCACTGCAAGTACCAAAATCTAAAGATAGTCAAGTTCTCTTACGTACAGCGTCACTACATGTGCATGTACAGCCCACATAAAACTCCTGGATATTTTAAATCAATATACCTAATAAAACACAAATAAACAGTTGTTCAACTGTATTGTTTAGGAAACTATGGCACAAGGCTATATCTAGTACTAAAACAAGAATTGTGTGTGTGTGTGTGTGTGTGTGTGTGTATGTGTGTATGTGTATGTGTGTGTATGTGTGTGTGTATGTGTGTGTGTATGTGTGTGTGTGTATGTGTGTGTATGTGTATGTGTGTGTGTATGTGTGTGTGTGTGTGTGTGTGTGTGTGTGTGTGTGTCAGCACTAGTGCACATGTCAGTACATGTGGAGCAGGACAACCTTGGATATCATTCCTCAGGATCTCAGGTGCCACTCGCCTCTTTCTTTTGTTTAAACACAGGGTCTCTCATTGGCATCAAGGTCACCAAGTAAGCCAGGCTGGCAAACGAGCCAGCCCCAGGCATCTGCGTATTTCCATTTCCCCAGGACTAGAATTACAATTATGTTTCACCATGTCTGGCCTTTTGTCATGGGTTCTGGGATTGAACTCAGCCACTTATGCTTACCCAGAAAGCTTGTTAGCAATGGAGGCAGCTCCTGACCCCAGAATCCACTTTTTCAAGTATTTTCACATGTCATTTGAATCTAAGGATGTGAATATTTGGATGATGGGCTGTGTATACAAAAGCCAAATAGAGATGAAAACAGAGAGCCCTGAAAATGGATTAAAATTGAAAATACTCCAAAAGAGAAAACACCCAAACTGGACTCGGAACATCACTCAGTAAGAGAGCACTTGCCTACCATTCATGAGACACTAAGTTCAGTCACCAGAACTTTAAAAAATGAACAAGAAGGGGATAATGTGAGGTTGAAAATAAAACAGAAGACCAAACAAGAAAAGTGAGACATTTTCAAAGCATCTAACACAGATGCAGAGGGTACAGAGATATTTTAAATCAATTAATGGGAGACACAATCCAGAGATACAAGAACTATAGGACCACCAAACAGAATAAATACCAAATGAGAGACCTACACATATGAAAGAAAAGTGCTCAAAATCAAAATCAAAATGAAACCTTGAATGTGGTCAAAGGGACAGAAGAGTGACCTAAACATAAAGGGTCAGAGACTAACACAGCCGACTCCAGGCACAAAAAACCCTGAAGCGAACATGGCACATCACAGCCAACACACTCTTAGGCCACTCTGTGTTTCCTCCTCATAATCACTGCAAACTTTAACACAAAGGCCCTGGTTATCTGGGAGTGAATACAGAGTGCTCAGGCAGAAACGGAGCTTTCACAGCCTGTGAGAAGGACGTGAGCGTTCAACAAGTGTCGTGCGCTGAGAATGCCCTGGTGACGGTGCAGGAGGCACAAAGCAAGCACCGCACCGCTAAGTAACTAAACTGAACATACACAGCAATATCAGCAGGGGAAACTACTTTCAAAGAAACAGCATATCTCTTGTTATATAGATTATATTTACCTCAAAGCCAAGTCTATCCTTTTCTTTCCAAAAACAAAAATGTGTTACTTTCTTATCCCAGAATTCATCTGGCTTCACTACGCAAACAAGGGACACCTCCGCCGGAACAACGTTCTGCAAAACACAGAGCAGGCATGAATTACACATGCAAATGATTTAGTCAACATGCAAATTACCAGGCACACTTGCGATTATGCTAAAATACTGGGAAAAGAATTCAAATAATAAAGCATAAGAAACTCCTCAAACTCCAAAATCTGAATGGCAATAAAGAAAGACAAGCTATTTGGAAAAGTTTTCAAACAGTTTTGAACAGACTGTATGTGTTAATTACACAGTATCTCTGCTGGGAGTGTGTTAGATTAAACCACAAGACTTATGTTTTAGCGGAGAAACCATTAAAATTGATTTTTATGCTATTGAGACAAAAGCTGTCTAGCACCACCACCATCACGAAGAACTTCTTCAGAAAATGAGAAGTCCGTTTTCTTACCAACCATTCCTCAGTCGGGAGTCTTCATGATAACTCAGTGGAAGAAGAAGATAAAACCACCTTTTCTTCCACACATTACAATTTCCTGTCTTCTAACATGACCATTTATTTGCATCGCAGAGAGAAGAACAGCAGTTAGTACTTACTAACTTTGTAAGGACTTCTTCCTAATTAGGAAGCACACGAAGACTAACTTGAAAAGGCACCTACAACCTAACCATGCTTAACCTGTTCCACTAACACTTCAAACTACCTTCTGACATCCCTGCGAGATGCCGTCCTGCCCGGCACTGTCATGTGCTCGGGATGCCTTGCCAGGGCTACTGATGTCCCAAGCGGGGTCCCTGCTGGCTCAGGTGCGACTGTACACCTCTTCCTTACATCACTCCTCTACTGTCATGCTGCGCTCCAGATTCCTAGAATGCTAGTCTGATCCCATCTGCACTTCCTCTGCACTGGATTCTTCATCCATTGTCCCAAGAGCTCCCTTCTTAAGGAGGCCGTCCCTGCCATCGTGTGTGTGTGTGTGTGTGTGTGTGTGTGTGTGTGTGTGTGTGTGTG